>CM066163.1:79942857-80542857 GCA_033629205.1 Lithocarpus polystachyus
CTAAACCCACCCACCGTCTCACCCACTTCCGTCCCATCTCCGCCGTGTCCGCCCCAGAAAAGATCGAAGCGCTCGGCGCCCAAATCTCCTCCCTCACTCTCGAAGAAGCCAAGACCTTGGTCGACTACCTCCAAGAAAAGCTCGGCGTCTCCGCCGCCTCCTTCGCCCCAGTAGCCGTCGCCGGAGCCGCCGTCTCCGTCGCTGACGCGGGACCCGCCGTTGTCGAAGAGAAGACGGAGTTCGACGTGGTTATCGAGGATGTCCCCAGCAGTTCGAGGATTTCGGTGATTAAGGCGGTGAGGGCGTTGACGAGCTTGGCTTTGAAGGAGGCTAAGGAGTTGATTGAAGGGTTGCCTAAGAAGTTTAAGGAAGGGGTTTCTAAAGATGAGGCGGAAGAGGCCAAGAAGCAGCTCGAGGAAGCTGGAGCCAAGATTGCTATTGTGTAATTTGAATTTGATTTTGATTTTGGGCTTTCTAATGGTTAATTTGTGTTTTTGGGTTTAGTTTGTAGTTGGGTTTTGGTGGTACAGTGAAATGTGATTGATGTTCATGAATGAATTTCGCAAATTTAGTGGTTTTTTTTTTTTTTTTTTGTTTCACTCCTTATGTTTGTTGTAATGCCACAAAGAATGTGAGAGACAGAGAGGAGCTAGTGAAATGATAGTGCATTTTTTAGACTTGTGTTGTGGTTTTACACTTTTTTATGGTAGTATTCATTGAATTGGATAAGACTTAAAAAAGATAGCAATTTGCGATTAGTTGAGTTGGGAGGGATTTCATGAGTGAATTTCGTGACTTGGTTGTCACTATTTTGAAGGGTAATGCTTGTTGGTACTTGTTTTAGTTGTTTTTACTTGCACCTGTTTTGTTTGTTTTATTGCAACAGAGGAGGATGAACAGGTGACGTTTGTGGAATGAGCTGCATTTCTAGATTGGTAGTTTTTTATGTGCGCTTTTGTAGTGTTCATTGAATTGGACAATGAAGAAAATCTAAAAACGTGCAATCTCTTTTTTATATGTAAGAAAATAGTTGAATATGCCTTTACCAATCTAATTCATATATGAAAACAGCAGCATTTCTATACGGTGAGAGAGAGAGAGGGTATCATTTTTCTTGGAAATACTTTTGTGGGAAATGGAACTCAGATTGGAGCCTCATGGAGTCATGGACACCTATGACTTGGATCGGAACCAACCCTTTTATCTAAGAGATAAAGATGTAACAAAAATAGCAAGTTGCTTTCTTGTAACGTTGCTCATCGTTTATATGGCTGGAATTGTGGGTAATATGTGTTAACTGAGGTTTCATCCGTTAGCAAATTTCTGATAATATTGTTACAAAGTTATAATTTTTACTTTTTAGCCATTTTTATGTAATGTAGATGACTAACAAAAACACTGTTGGAATGATAGGCCCATTAGTATATATTGGGCCATGGAACCTGTCCGAGAACACCTAGTAGTCCGAAGACGAGTAAACGATATTGTAAAAGTCTACATTAGTGAATAAAGAAAGAGGCCTGGTCATGAGAGTTCAGCAAGGTAGTCTGAGGAGGAGTGTCTCCTCGTCTAATCAGAACATAAGTCAAAAAGGTGTGGTTTGCCATCAAGAGCAACACTCCAGAGGATTCTATTGAAGAGAATAAACATCATGAAGGCTTAGGACAAAGAAAAGCTAAGAAATAGCTAAGGGAAAGTTGCTACCACCGCATTTAATGTTCTGCAGCTAACTCTTTGACCGCATTAATGTGGAAGTGATACATGAACAGTGATTTTCAGCCTTATAGCTACTCTCTGATACTTTAGGAAGGTGTTGATAAGATAAGGATCAGAGTCAGCAATTTGACCTACACGTGGAGGATGGAGATGAATGAAAGAGGATAGTATAAAAAAGAAAGAAGCTCCTAAGAGAAGGGGATTGGAGAATTGTTAGAAAAATACTGTAATAACAAGAATTGGACTTGTAATCAAATTCAAAAGGAATATATACAATAACTAACCTCTTCGGATTGTGCCAAGGATGATTTTTCTTTGGATAAAACCAGTTCATCTTTGTTTTCTTGTCATCTGGACCCATTATAATTGTTGCACAACTCATTAGAGCATAGTTTTCTAACCCGCTCTCTACAAATTCATTGTATTAGATTCTTTGGGCCTAAATCCTTTCACCCTTTGAGCTTAGGAACCAAACCGTGTCCCTACAAACTCAATATTAAAAAAAAAAAAAAGAGTAATTAAAGTTTCTTGCTACGGTTTATCTTACATAACTTAGCTTGATTTAATAAGAAGATGAAGAAGAAATAAACACACAAATAATAGATTTTTTTAATTAAAGAATTATAATTGAGCTCATAGATTTAATGCAAATGTAGATTAACGGTTGCTAGGTGGAAATCACAGTTAATGGTTGGAAAAAAGTTAGGGTCCAAATCATTTTGAAGGTGTTGTCTTCCCACTCACCACGTGGCAATTAAATCTATTATTAATGTGTAGTTTTAGTCACAAAACTCTTTTAATGAGTTATTTGATTTATTTAAATAATATACATTGGTAATCTTATAAATCATCACATAATAGATTAGAAAAGATAGCTCCAAACCAGTTTAAAGCCAAACTTTATATGGAGATAGAGATCATCAACCCATTTTTGATGGAAGGATTTAGACAAAATTTGGCTCTAAACATGCCTACAACACCCACTAAAAAAATTAACATGATTACATATTTTAAAAATATAACTATTGAATTTAAGCCAAAATCTTTTTTTAAGGCTAAGTTATAACACTAAAATATTAGTCAAGACTCATGACAACCTTCCCCCCACCCCCCTCCCCTGGGCCAAAATTGGCAATTAACACCAAACCCTAGACTACATAGTTAGTTGGTAACGTTTCAAAACTATATACTAAACTAGCACATCGAGTTTAAAAGACTTGATTTACCCCTAAGAACTCGAGTCTCAAAGGCTCGATTTTTGTGTTCTGATTTGGTTTTTTTCCACGTGGAATCTACTTAGAACTCGAGTTCCATATCGACCCTTAGAGCCTCGATTTCTGTATTCTAAGAATGACGTGGTTTATTCACGTGGAATCCACCTGGAAATCGACCCTTAGAGGCTCGATTTCATAAAGGCAAAATTCCCCTCTCTTTATCTCATGCTATCATTTAGTCACACTCACCCTCTCTACTCTCACTCGTCCATAGAGCACTCTCAATTCCTCACTCTCATTCTTCCTCTAACTCTCAATTCCTCGTCCTCCACCAAATTCCTCGCCCACAGACTCACCCTCAGTTCTTCCCCCTAAATTAAACCCTAAATCCATCAACTCACCCAAACACTCCGGTCACCTTGCCTCACTGAAACCCGCTACCTCTATATCACTAAAACCCACAATCTATAAAAGCTCGTGAAACACTAGGTAATCCATTTTGTTAAATGTTTTTTTTTTTTTTTTTTTGTGGGTTTGATTTTTTATTTTTATACTTTTTTCTATTTGTGGGTTGAACTGTTGATATATGCTTAAATCATTGAATAGTATATCAGGTAAATCAAATTTCTCTCTCGTATTTTGTCAAAAAGAGGGAACGCATTTCAATTTTCTATCAAATTTTAAATGCATTGTTCTGTGATATGCATTGTGAGTTGGATAGATCTTCTATGAAGTTTCTATGCATTGTTTTGTGATAGCATTTCATCTTAGTAATAGCTTGTAAGAGTTAAATTTGATTTGCTATATAGTGTTCAGTTTGCCATTATCTGTTATAAAGAAACACTAATCGCATTGTTTAGCGAAAAAAAAAAACACGAATTTAATGTTTAATTTTGAAATGATATCATTTCATCAGTAATGAACGAAAGGACTAAAATGATTTTGTTGCTAAAGTTAATATATGCCTAGCTCCATATTATTATTACATCTGAAAAGAGATGGTATTAACTGTGATGAAGTTTAAAATTACATAAAATCGAGCACGCCTACAACAGCCCAACATCTACCATTCTTTTGAATAAAAAAATTGCATTCTTGGACTGCTTAAACTGGTTCTTTCCCAAAACCAAAACTTACAATTAAGAGTAGAAAGATTTCTATTCATGTAGATATATGAAACCCATGTAAATAAATGCAGGTTACACATGATGACATGAACGTCGCTAACTATCTTGTCTTTTAACCTCAAATAACTCCGTTTCTCAAACACCATACAAGCATATAGATATAGTGATCAAGGCTTTCTTACATTACCTGCATTTGATGGGTTACCAACACCGTTGTCTCACCCTCAACCACCCAATCATTTACTTAACAGGGCCTATTCAACCCCAACAAAAGACACAATAAACACGTAATTTATCCAAAGACAGAAGATAATAAGCCAATTCAAATCTCCACAACATAATACAAACTACCAAGTTCACAATTTTACAACAATACATCTCAATATTATAATACAAGCGAGTTCTACAGAAGCAAAATTCACAACCACCCATCTAAATAATACTCAAAAACCAAAGAATACTAAAAAACCACACATTGCCAAATGAAAAACTATTTCAATGTCATTCAATTCCAATGCATCAATTTTACTAAAAAAAATTCAAACTTACAATCAAAAAAAGATTTTATATACAAAATTGAATCAGGCTAAAGCTTCTGACCAGACCGAAAACACAAATGAACCAGGAATTGCAGAGCAAGAGGAAGAAAATGAGAAATAACGAAACCCACACCTTCTGCTTTTTTAAGCCCAGGATCTATTTTGAATAAGCTGGTTTGGCGCAATTCTAATTCCAAAGTATCCAAACCCAAGTCTGATCAGAACTTGGGTTTTCTCTTAGCTTTTAGAATTCACTTTGCAGATGCATTTGTCTTAATCCTGAGAAACAGAATGCAATATGCAATAAGAAATTCTAATAAAAATACCATATGCAACAAGCACCCAATTGATGCAAAATGAACAAATAAATATTAAATACCGCAGGCAGAGGATCTCCGTTGTCTATTACAAAGAGCTTTCATATAATCTGTGAAAATCTTTAGCACTCTCTTCCGTTTGAGAAAAAACAAGTTTCCTTCTTGGCTTCTCTCCATTAGAATCAAAATAA
The DNA here is from genome assembly GCA_033629205.1 of Lithocarpus polystachyus. Taxonomy (NCBI): domain Eukaryota; kingdom Viridiplantae; phylum Streptophyta; class Magnoliopsida; order Fagales; family Fagaceae; genus Lithocarpus; species Lithocarpus polystachyus. The sequence continues at coordinate 79,947,962 of CM066163.1, forward strand.
TTTCAATGCATACGGATTCGATGCGAGTTTCTGGTGTGGTGAACTTGTTAAATTTCAATCTTTTTTTTTTTATGGGACTATTATAGCTGCCTAGATATAATAGTCCAGCTTATTATTGATTCCTAGGTTTCAAAATCCTCAATGTATTCATTCTCAAAAAAAAAAAAAACAAAAAAAACAAAAAAAAAAAACAAAAACAAAAACAAACAAACAAACAAACAAACAAACAAAAAGAAAAAATCCCCAATGTATTCAAGGAACTCAATTGCCAATTTCACCCTTTTAGCTCTAGAGATTCTTGAACAATTGAAACGTTTTTATAGACAATAAAAGATTGAGACATAAGATCGTCTAGAATCTCCTTGTCATAGATAGGAGGTGAATCCCAATCAATCTCTAAGTCAAGAGATGGAAAAAAAATTTTGAAAATACCTTTTTGTCATGATCCATTACATGCCCATGATAAAAACCTAAAAATACAAATATATCTTAAATAATTTTTACTTAAAAAAAAGAGTCATGATCTATTACATACCTATGATAAAAACCTAACAATACAAATGTATCTTAAATAATTTTTACTTTTTATAAAAACCTAGCAAATAAATGCACTAAGAGCACCCGTAGCAGACGTTGCAAATGTGCCAAATCCTAAATATTTGGCACATTTAGCACATCAAACACCAAAAAAGCCTCTTTATCAGATGTGCTAAATGTGCCAAATTTTTGCAACATTGAACAGTAACATCATAAGTTTGGCACTGTACGGAATAAAATTGCAAAACCGTTTATTATTTTTTTATTCTCTGTTCTCTCTCCTCTCTCTTCACGTCTCTGCTCCCTCACTCTTCCTCCGCCTCTCCATTCTTTTCTTCTTTCACTCCTTTTTCTTCTCAATCTCATTCTTTCTTCTCACTCTTTTCTTCTTTCAGTTTTTTCTTCTCACACTTTTCTTCTTTCACTCCGATCTCTGTTGCTGTGATTTTTTTTTTTTTTTTTTTTTGCAGTGATTTGATACCCGGGTTGTGATGGTCAGATTCATTAGTGGGTGGGTCGGCTGGTGATGGGCGAATCGGTTGTGGTGGTGGGTTCTGTTGTGCGAAATCGGTGGTGGGAGGACCGGCCTGTGAACGGGTTCCGAAGGATGGGTCGGCGGTGGATGGGTTGGAGCGGCGATGGGTGGGTCTGAGAGGACCGGCCTGTGCATGGGTGGGTCTGGGAGGACCGGCCTGTGTAGTGATTTTTTTTTTCTGGTGGTTGTGGCCGGAACAAATTTTTTTTCCGGTGGTTTGTAGTGATTTTTTTTTTCTGGTGGTTGTGGCCGGAACAAATTTGTTTTCCGGTGGCTTTTAGTGATTTTTTTTTTCTGGGGTTGTGGCCGGAACAAATTTGTTTTCCGGTGGTTTGTAGTGATTTTTTTTTCCTGGGGTTGTGGCCGGAACAAATTTTTTTTCCGGTGGTTTGTAGTGATTTTTTTTTTCTGGTGGTTTTGGCCGGAACAAATTTTTTTTCCGGTGGTTTGTAGTGATTTTTTTTTCTCTGGTGGTTGTGGCCGCAACAATTTTTCTGGTTGTGTTTTTTATTTATTTATTTATTATAAGATGGTGTTGGTGGACGTGGGTTTGTGCCGGTAGTGGCTGTCGGCGTTGTTGCAATGGAGGTGGTTGTGCCGTTGTTGTTGTTAATGATGAGGATGGGGAAATAGTTTAATATATTATTTTAATGTAGTATAAATATTATTTTAATGTATAGAATCGAAAGATAAAACATATGATAAATGACATGTTGTAAAATGATGTGGTAAACTAATAAAGTAGGTTTTTGGTGTTGCAAAATGGCATTTTTTTTGCAACGTCTGCTACAGATGCTCTAACAACTATATGCTATTGGTAGAAGTTCTAAAGTGCAGATTGTGAGTGTTAGGATTGTATGAGAGTAAGAGAGAGAGAGTGAGAGAGGGAGAGTACAAGAGTGAAGAGAGGTTTTCTTCACTATCTGCCCGAGAGACCCACGACATAGAGAGTTGGGATCTGAATGAGGCTTATGAGGAAATAGGGACCCAAAAAAACCACGTAGATTAATATCCACTGTAGTTTGCAAATCGAGCCTTTAAGGGTTGATTTCCAGGTGGATTCCACGTGGATAAACCATGTCATTCTCAGAACACATAAATCGACTTGCTCGATATGGAACTCAAACCAAATCAGAACACAAAAATCGAACCTTTGAGGCTCGAGTTCTTAGAGGTAAATCGAGTCTTTTAAACTTGAGATGCTAGTTTAGTATATAGGAGTGAAACGTTGCCAACTAACTATATAGTATATAGGAGTTCTTAAAGATTAGTGAAGAAAGTAGTCACTGCTGCATCTCTTTGCATGATTGTTGAAATCTGTTTCTACAGTTGTGAAATCCGTGGACCATTGGCTTGCAAGAAACGATTCCTGAGTGAATTTCAAACCTCCATTGTAGTGTTTCTATAAATCACACTTCCAGAGATGTGAGGAGAGACTGAGTTCAAGATCCATGAAGAAATCATGGAATTGTTCTTTGACCAAGCAATCTTTTCCAGAGGAGTAATTGCCATGGAAGCTATTATTAAGCCATCCACAAAACCTAGCTTGCTCTTCGCATCCAATGCCATACGCATAGCCCTAGCCCAATTAGGGTAATTGTCTTCTGTCAAGAGCTGAGTGACATAAATTTCACCTGGTGACTCTCCATAATGCAAGAAAAATGGACTTCTCGGATCCTCCATTGGAGAAAGCTCACGATGAGCAGTGGATGGTGAAGATGAAGTTTACGAAGTTTGATTTTGGTTCACCATTGACTAAAATACAAAGCTCTAATACCACATAAGAAAAACAGAGAGCTAGGAAAGAGGGAAGACAAGCTAAAGAGAAAAGATTGAAGAAAGAATTTCTGTAATTGCTTTAATTAATCAAACTGAATGTACAAGATGTATTTATACTAGAACTAACACAAGAAAGAGAATAACTAACCCTAACTAACTCCACACTATACAGATCCAAACTATACAACCAATCACTATATTACACGTGTTCATGTACATATCTTCTAATTAATCTAAGCCTAACCTACAAGTCGTATACTATCTCAGTTGTTTAGCAAGCTTCATCATGTTTCTTCCAATACTCTGTTCCATTGCTCTACCTCTTTGCCTAAGCCAACATCTTCAAATATTCTTCAATTCAATTAACTTGAATTACTTGCATCTGTCTTCTTCTTCTGTTTCTTATTTGTGCATTCAACCAAACTTTGACAAAGGAGGGTATCATTTTTCTGTGAAATACTTTTTTGGGAAATGGAACTCAGATTGGAGCCCCATGGAGTCAAGGACACCCATGACTTGGACTTGAACCAATCCCCTCACACCCCTCTTTTTTTTTTTTACAAGATAGAAATTCTATTCTAACCTAATTTAAGTGTATATATGTGTGAAACTCCCTCTAAGAAACTTGAACCCCAGCCCTTACCTTCTAGACATAAACACTTATACTTGAGAAGCGATAATTTCACCAAGAGCGTGCGGTGGTCAAATTGCTTTCTTTTAATGTTGCTCATCGTTTATATGGCTGGAATTGTGGGTAATGTGTTAATTAAGGTTTCATTCGTTAGCAAATTTCTGATAATATTTTTAAAAAGTTATCTTCTTTTGAAACATTATAATCTCATACTCTGTTAAAGAAGTCTTAAAATAATTTGAATAAAACAATAATGTCTCATAAGAAATAATAAACGCTACATAAATTGCAAATATATATATATATATATATATATATATATATCATATTTAATACATATTTTTGTATAAATAAAATTCACGTGATAATTTTTACTTGTTAACCATTTTTTATGTAATGTAAATGACTAACAAAAACTCAATATTAAAAAAAAATTAAATGAGTAATTAAACTTTCTTGCTACTGTTAAAAAGCTATTGTCAGGAGTGGATGCCATATATAGAAACTCTCTTAAAAAAAAACTTAACTTGATTTAATAAGAAGAGGAAGAAGAAATAAACACAAAAATAATAGACTTTTTTAATTAAAAAATTATAATTGAGCTCAAAGATTCAATGCAAATGTAGATTAACGGTTGCTAGGTGGCAATCACAGTGAATGGTTGGAAAAAAAATAGGGTCCAAATCGTTTTGAAGTTATTGCCTTTCCACTCAGTGTGTGGTAATTAAATATATTATTTATGTGTAATTTTTAATCACAAAGCTTTTTTAATAAGTTATTTGATTTGCTTAAATAATATACATTGATAATCTTATAAATCGTTACATAATAGATTAAAATAGCTGGCTCCAAATCAGTTTAGAGTCAAACTTTATATATAGATAGAGATCGCCAACCCAATCTTGATGGAAGGATTTGGACGAAATTTGGCTCTAAACATGCCTACAACACTTACTAAAAAAAATTAACATGATTACATATTTTAAAAATATAATTATTAGATTTAAGGGCATAGTCAGAAATTTTTGTATAGGAGGCAAGTACAACACTATTATATTAGTCAAGACAACCTTACCCTCTCCGCGCACTTCCCCCCCCCCCCCCCCCTCCCCCCACACACACATACACACATCTATACTAACTATAAGAGGATTTCCCTCTTTGGATTGAACTTTTATGTGGTTTGAAATACTTCTAGACCTTACGTTTAATAGGGACAAAACTTGAGGATAACTTGGTAAAAATTTATATCTCCAACTTCACATGAAATGTCAACAAAATAGGACACTCTCTTACTAATTCATGTATTCAAACAAACTTATCAAAAAGTTAAAATTAAGAAAAAAAATCTCAATCCACTATGATATTTCCCTCAAGACCACGTTCCATTTTTTTTTTTAACTTTATCAAGACTTATCAGTTTCTTTTATTTATTTATGAATTTCCGGTTTCCTTAATTCCTAATCTCACATACACTTGACCAAAAAAAAAAAAAAAAGAGCTTCATTGCACGCGCTTGTGATGAGGCTAGTGTGTGTCCACGTGTGATGAGGCTAGTGTGTGTCCACACACACACACACATTTTTATTTGATAAGTTATATATGTACACACACCCAAGAAAAAAAAAAAAAAGAGCTTAGCATTTTATATCAAAATTATGTTTCATGATGATCTCTCATAAATTGAGACTTATCCTTTTCCATTTTCATAGTGAAATTCTAAAGAATTTCATTTTTAATACAAATTATCAATTGTATACCAAAATGAGTAAAAAATATTTCAAAAAAATGAATGATTCAAAACTTGGAGGAACAAGTTTGGTTCTAAACATATGTGGAATTATCTTGCTCTAACCCATTACGTGGCAACTAAATATACATTTCATGTGTAATTTTAGTCACAATATATTTTAATGATTGAATGACTTTTTTAATCGCTACATAATGCGTTGAAAAGATACATTTAAACATGTTTTGAGCTAAACTTTATAAAAAATTTAACACATATAAGAGCACATTTTACAATAAAAAGTGAAATTGAGAAAAGTAAAGTATTATCTCTACAACTATTAGATCAATTTTTTTAAGAGCATCATTTGACTAACTCAAATATTTGAGGGAGCCAACTCCTATTTTGGTAGATTAAAATTTCAAATTGTTAAAATAAAGAACTATATATACACACACACATACACACATATACTAACTAAGGAAATTTCAAAATTTTGGGGGGACCATAGCGCCCCACCCATGTTTGTAGCTCCACCACTGGTACTTGGATTGTATATTCTTAACACATATATCAAATTTTGTGCCGAATAGTTGCTATTTACTATTCAAATCCATAAACTTATTTTTTAGGTATAATCTTTTATTACAAAAAAAAAACTTTTAATTTAAACATTTGTCAATAACATAATTATTGGTTTTTGATTTTTTGGAAATTTTGCAAAAATAAAGATATAAAAAGAAAATGTAATCTAACAGTGAATTTGTCAAAATTCACATCTAATAAAAAAAAAAATTAAGTGGTGTTATAACTTTGTTAAAAAGATTTTAACCCTTTCAACACCAAAAGAAAGAAAAACATTGAGAGAAGTGAAGAGAAGAAACTACAAAAGTGAGAATCAAAGCCTAGAAAGATATGAATCTAAAATTGTGAAACAAACAAAATTAACAAGATGTAATCATGTAATTTAGATGCAATAGCTTACATTAAGTACTTTGGGTTTCTCAATCAAATATATTAAAATACATACACCTATAAAGCATAAAAATACTACAATATTCTCGAATGACAATTAAATAAAAAGAAGCGTTATATTTACAACATATTTTACAACAAATCATAGGTGATTAATTGTTATTGATTAAGCCCACTAATACACAACTTGTAACAATCTATCATTTAGAATTTACTATGAAAGTATTGTTGAACATATTATTTCTCTCAAATAAAATACACTCATATGTTTGTATTTAATGTATTGCACCTAAAAAATTGTACAAAAGTTTTATCCATTAATAACAAATCCAAAACCACACGAGAAAAGAGGTTAAAAAATGAGAAATATTATATCCACAATATTTTCACAATAAATTTTATGTAGTAGGTTGTTACGAGTTGTTATTGTTAGTGTAAAAAAGTAATTTCAGTGGTAGGTTCAAATTAGAATTAATAACAACTAAACACTTATAATTTATTGTAAAAATGTTATAAAAGTAACATTTCTAAAAAAAAAAAAAATGGAGTGATAATAATAATTGACCCATTTAAACCATAGATAACTGACCCAACTCGTTGTTTCAACCAATCATCATTCGAGCTGACCCCGTTTTTCAAGGGTTGAAATTGTTTTCACCCATATTCATGTTTATCGTTGAATTTAAAATGGATAAGTGGAATTCGAATTCAATTTTATCAAATCTTAAAATAAAATTCTTTAAAAAAAAAAAAAAACTCTATACGTAAAAGTTTCCTAAATGAACTTCAAAAAATTAAATAAAGAAACCTGTTTTTAATTACAAAATAAATCAACTTTCTTCCATTAAAAAAAATTAAACCATTAATTTTTTTTTTTGCAGAAAAATTATAAAAATAAATAAACCTTTTTTTTTTTTAGAATCACGTAAATAAATAAAAGAAATGATATGTTTATAATATTTTTATAACAAATTTTAAGTGGCAGGTTGTTACCCGTTGTTATTATTGGGACAAAAAAATAATTTTAGTGTTTTAAATTCAAATTTGAACCAATAATAACTAAACACATGTAATTTGTCGTGAAAATATTATAAAAATATTGTGAATGTAGCACCTCTTAAAAAAGAAAAAAAAAAAAAAAAAACGCCGAGTCACCACCGCTTGAAAATGAAACCAGCCTCTCTTTTTACCACGATATTTTGATTTCCCAGGCCCGAGATATTCCTCTCTCTTTCTCTCTCTCTCTGTAAAACCATTTTATATTCCTTTCTCTCTCTAGAATTGGATTCCATTCCACTATCCTCTGGAAAAAAAAAATGGCCTTGAGAATCGCTTCCAAAGGTTAAAGCTTTGCAAAACCCTTGCCCTGGTATATATCTTTCATTTCTCTGCTTATGTTTTTTTTGTTTTTGTATAAAAATACTATCTTTTTTTTTTTTTGTTTTTTTTGTTTAAGGTCGTGCTTTTTTAAAATCAAATATTAGTGTGTTCAAGAAACCCAAAATCCCATTATAGAGTGTTCTGATTTGCAAGTGGGTTTTGATTGTTTTTCATTTTGCCTTTTGTTTTTTTCCAAGCTGGTGGAGTTTGGTTTTCCCAAGAAATCTATTTTTCTGGAAATATTAAAGTTCAGCTTTTTCGTCAAAGAAAAAACCCCAAATAATGTTCTGATTTACATGTGGGTTTTGTTTGATTTTTCATTTTCGTTTTTTATTTTTTCAGTTGGTGGAGTTTGGTTTTCCCGAGAAAAATTTTTTCCCGGAAATGGGAACGGTTGAGACCAAGTCTAAAACCCTAATAGCTGAACCAGCTAAACCTCAAGTCCATAAAGAGAAAGACTTAGAATTGGGTATTGATGGTTCGGCCGGTTCTGGGGCAGGATCAGAGGGGGCACAAGAAAATGGGAATAGGGTTTCTGTAAATGGAAAGGAGGGTTTGGATGGTGATTTGGGAGGTGGGTTTGTTGAGGGAGTTAAGAATCAGGTAGTTGGGACCGAGATTTCGGAAGAGGAGGGTTTGGGAGGCCGAGATTTTGATGTTTTGGGTGGAGGGGAGAAAGTTGGGCTTGAGGATTGTGAGATGAAGGGAGTAACTTCTTTGTTGAAAATGAGAGAAAGTGTTAAGGTAGTTGAGGTTCAAGATGGTGGTGAGAGTGAGTGTGAGAGTGAGAGTGAGAGTGAGAGTTTCAAAAAGTTGGAAACTTTAGGCGTTGAGGGAATGGCCAGTGGTGGTGATGGGGTGTCGCGTGTTGTAGATATAGGGGGAGTGTCGAATAAAGGTGTGGAAGAGAGGGGGCATTTGGGAGAGGAATTTGTGGTTAAGGATAATGGTGGTGGTTTGAGCGAAAATGGGCAAGACCCAGATGGGGAAATTGGGATTGTTGAGGTTCCAATTGAGCATATGGTTGTGAACAATGAGATGGAAGAAGAGGAGGGTGTGGTTGATGAAGGGCATGAGTTTTCTGTGGGTGATTTTGTGTGGGGTAAGATTAGGAGTCACCCTTGGTGGCCAGGCCAGGTATATGATCCTTCAGATGCTTCGGATTATGCAGCGAAGTTGAAGGTGAAAGACCGGTTGCTTGTGGCATACTTTGGAGATGGCACGTTTGCTTGGTGCCAACCCTCTCAGTTGAAGCCTTTTGAGGAGAATTTTGAAGAGATGTCACGGCAGAGTAACTCAAAGGCCTTTGTTTATGCTGTGCATAAGGCTGTGGATGAGATTAGTAGGCTTTTAGAGCTAGAGATGACTTGTTCTTGTGTAACAAAAGAGAACGGAGATGGACTTGATAGACCAATGGCAGTGAATGCTGGAATCAAGGATGGAGTCAATGTGCCAGAAGGTAGAATTGGGAAGCTTTCAAACATTATGACTGAACCAGTGGACCTTCTTGGTGAAGTGAAACAAATTGCGCAGACTATTTCCTTTCCCAGCACACTTGGGCTTTGGGTGTTAAAGAGCCGACTGGCAGCTTTTTATCGTGCAAAGGGGGGTTATCCCTTGCCTTTGTTTCATGAACTACAACCAATTCCGGGCCTTGAAGACGATTTGAATTATGGGGCAGCAGGCATAAGTAATACAGTGGAAGTCCCAATCCAAGGGCCATTTGCTGAAGAGTGGCTTTCTTCACCAATAAGTCCTAAATTTGGCCAAACTGGTCAAACCACGTTGCAGAAGTGCCTAGGGAATTCAGATGATAGACTGCATCAAAGAAGGAAGCAAAAAAGTATTGCTGAAATTATGGAAGGGAACAACGATGTTACAACAAAAGGCAAGGATGGAGACGTGGCTGAAGAAGAGACAACCAGAGGCAAATTTGCGACATCATCTGCGAGGAAGAACAGGAAAGGCATTGATGAAACTGATGCGCATCTAGGCAATGAGGCAACTTCTGTAACAAGGACTAAGAGAAAGGCAAGGATGTTGGGGTCTCCATTAAGTACTAATGGCAAAGTTTCTAGTGTAAAAAATGATGGCATTGGTGGCAAGGAAGAAACGAAGAAGAGCCCTTCGTCTAGAAGAAGCAAGAAGAATGTAGATGTCAGCATTGAAAATGATGGTGTTGGGGCCAATGAACTATCTGATGATGAACCTGTATCAACAAAAAGGAAGCTGAACAGTGGTAAAGTTCAAACAACTGATGGTGAGGCCAAAGGAAAAATTGAGAAGGGCTCGTTGTCAAGGGAAAGGAAGAAGAGCAAGTACTTGTCCCCTCCCTTCACGAGTCTAATTGGGGTGCAAAAGAAGAAAGACATAGAAGCAGAGTCCCGTAAAGTTTCTAATGAAGCTCAATTAGGGGAGCAGAATACCACTGCTGCTGGCCACCTTGCTCGGTCCCCTCCAATTCTGAAGCGTAGTCGTGACAAATTGCAGAAGAAAATCTCCCCAGAACTTGGGCTGGGGCATGAGCCATCTAATATCTCAAGCCCTCAAACACCAAAACAAGATTCGATCCCAGTCATTGATCGGATGAAAGTTAAGGCACCCGCTAATCAAGTGCTCACTCAAGTTCGCTATGCTGCTCTTAATCCCACAACGGAAAACAAATCCCTTGAAATGGTGGGCAACTTTATGTCCATACTCAGAAGTTCAGTCTATCGTGATGGATCAAATTACAAAGCGTACAACAAGCGTCAAACTGGTAGAAAGAGAAAGAATATAGCCACTGAGCCTGGGTCATTGGGTAAAGACCAAAATCATACTGACCACAAATCACCTGGACATGAATCCAAGCGGAGGAAGATCAATAAGAACAAGGAACCGGAGTCAAATCAGGCTAAACCCAAGAAATCTGCTGAAATACCAGATGCAAAGCTTAAAAAGCCTAAGTCAAAGCAAGCTGCTGGAAAATCCAATATGAAGACCAGTGTTAAGGGGAATGAGGGGGAAGCTTCTGCTGTAGCAGCGCTTTTTGCGACATTTGGACCAGGATCCTGTTTGCCCACTAAAGCTGATCTTCTCAAAATTTATAGTAAGTTTGGCGCGCTGAATGAAGCGGAAACTGATATGTTCTACAACAGTTTCTGTGCTCGGATTGCCTTTATTAGGAGCTCTGATGCAGAAGAAGCCTTAAATCAGTCACTACAAAGTAACCCTTTTAAATCTGCCTATGTCACTTTCCGACTCCTATATCCCAAACCTGGATCGAAGACTCGTGAAATAAGAGAGATCCCACCACCAAACGCTGTTTCTGTACCCAGTGTCCAAGGCAAGACGCAAGAGAAGTCTTCTGATTCACAGCCATTACAACTCGACTACCTGAAGCAGAAACTTGAGATGATGAACTCAATGCTGGAAAACTCAGGTGGTAAGGTGTCGCCCGATACAAAAGGCAAATTGGAGAGTGAAATAAAAGGCCTATTGGAGAAGTTGAGCACTGAGCCAGGATCTTCCTCATCTTAGATCAGAGAATATGAGAAACTGAGCAATTTGGTTCCCCACACACAGTTTTACAGCATATAGCTATGATCCATGTCTAGGTTTAGAAATGTATTATGTTACTTTCTTTTGCGGATGCTTCCAGAGGATGTAAGAGTTAATTCTCTCACTGTTGTTTCTGTGAGTGGGTATTAACTTGATATAGTTGGGTTGGTCTTATTAGCATTTAAGTAAACTAGTTGCATATGCTCATCAGTATAGAGATTATCACCTTTTAGTCCATCTTTTTCTCTCTTAATTTGTAATTGATCCTCGGAATTAATGGTGACAGTCGGCTACATGGTTTCAAGACTTAAAAAATACGTGATCTTGAGCTTATTCAAATCTGAAAATTTCCAAGTCAAAAATTATGGCCAGAAGCTATTCCAGCAATCTTTCTTAATATCACAGTGGTGATTATGTATTTGTTCCGAGTGCCAATCCATGCATATTCGAATCTTTGTAGATTAAGAGAATTGGCCTAATTAGGAGAACGTAAAATTTGTAAAGCTGGGCTACTTGTTTTGTCCAAAGATTGAATTCAGTCTCTTTCCAGTTAGTATCAAGACTTTTTGTTTTTTCCAATTATTGCTACTCCTGAATGGTGCGTTATGGCTGAGTTCGGGGATTTTGTAGGGGCTCAAGTGGCTAATTTCTTATAACGTATCAGTTTAGGCTTTCATCAGAGCCAAATGAAAACTAAAGACAATTTTTTTTTTTTTTTTTTTTTAAAGTACTAAGGGTTCAACTATAAGCACCTTTAGAAGTAATACTTGATCTTGAAATGCATGTTTTCACCTACAAAAAAAGAAATAGAAAAATGAAAACAGAAATGCATCTTTCAGCTCTTTTTGGAAGTCAATGATAGAAGCATCTTTGGATATCTTACGTCAATGATGCAGTGTCCTTTCAGTTGTCCGGGCCCCTAAATGTCAAATTATAACTAGTTCTGGTCGCTGATAACTGGTTTGTTAAGACAACTAAGAATCTGATCTGGTTCATTAGGCAACATAACTTATATTTTTGGGACAAATTTAGGTAACACACCTGATCATTCGGGATTGTTGACGTAATCCAACTTATATAAAATATGACACTCAATTGACATCTGGAACGCCTACATAAATCCACAACCTTTTCACCTCATACCAAAAGAAAGGTGCAATTTAAAATAATAATCTATCCACATCAAAAAGAACATATCAAATAATCCATACAAGCTGAAATTACCGAGATCAAGGTTAAGATTTAAGAGAGCTCCAAAAAGGAGTCTGCAAATGAAGGGGAAGACCATATAGAAAAAACAAAGTTTCTCCATGTATGCAAAATCTCCACAATGTGCAGTTCTCGCAAGTGTTTACCATAGTTAATTATCCAGCTGTTAGAAGCCTATCAACAGAATGAAACAATGATAGCACATTTCAGGGACAATCAGTCATCAACAGGGTCCTGAGGAGCTTCATCTGCACTGCGTTTGATTGTGATGACAGGGCATTCGGCATGCTTCACACAGAATTCACTTACAGTTCCTACAAAAACCCTGCAGAGGAGCACATGAAAGGAATGGTCTTAGTTTTTGAAATGTTCTTTAGTATGTCAAGGTATAGCACAATATCTCAACAAGCGAATCTAAGAATTATTAAAGCATGGATTATAGACTTATGTTTAAAGAAATGGGAAAAGAGAACTTGAGTTTTATATTCCTTGTGTTAGTAGACATGTCTGCCTAAAAGAATATCAATTGCTGTGGAAGCCAGATATGTCCATAAACAAAAGTACCAAAATCATACCTCTGAAAAGGGCCAAGACCTCGACTTCCCACAACCAGAAGATCGGGTTGGACTCTCTTCACCTCATGGCAGATTACTTCTTTGGGATCACCTTTCTTGATCCATGCCTCGCAAGAAACCTACATTGTGGTTAGATGTTACTTGATCTAATATAAATATAGAACACTAACATGAACACACTCATAACTGCAATTACTTCAAGTTTCCCTCTGTGAGAGAGACAAATTCAAAACAAATGTACATTCATACCCCAATTTCATGACATCTAGTAACAAAATACTCAAGCAGGTGAAGCCCTTTTGTCCGATCCCTGTTCATCAAGCTTTTAAAATCTTCAGGTGACGCATAAATGCTATCCATGTCATCAAAACCTAGCAGGAGAAAGTTATGGCACACTGTCATTAGCGAGTGATTTTCTTCACATATACAGAACACAATTGCAAATTCATATCAGCATATGAGATAAAATCAGTAGCCTTACATACCGTGCATGAAGTTAATTTCACTCTTCATCAAATTTGTTTTACACAAATACAATAGGATTTTTTTTCCCTTACTTAGGCATTAAATGGAGAAATAAAGAGAAATGGGTAAAGATCTTTATTTGATTTTTATGGACCCTTTTTTTCCCCAAAAAAAAATCATTTGATTTTTATTGACTTGGATAAAGAATATGACAAGATACAAAGAATCCTGGAAAAGAAAGGAGTTTCTCCACAGTAAATTAATGTGATTGCAGATATATATAATGGAGCTATCACTAGCTTATATTGGGAGTATCACAAGTGAGTTTCCTGTAACAATATGTTTTTATTAAGAATGAACATTAAGTCCTTATTTCTTTGCATTGGTTATGGACAGCTTACTAGATTGATTAAGGATGGCATCCTTTGGTGTATGCTTTATTTTGGATGATATCATGTTATTCAATGAATCTTAAAGCCAGAGTTAACTCCCAGTTGGAAGTTTCGAAGGATACTTCAGAATCATGCTAATACTTTTGGTATTTTGGAACAAAAACATTCATAAGAAAGGGGAAATGAGGAGAGTGTGGCTCATAGAATTAATGCAGGGTGAATGAAGCAAATAGGTGCATCAGGACTATTTCATGACCATAGAATATCTATAAGGTAAGTTATGCTATTATGCCTATTAATATGTTCTTAAAAACGTGTAGCTAAAATAAAATTTTCAAGATAGATAAGTGAGAACAATAAGAAAGATAAGATAATGAATTAAGTCATTTGCTCAAAGGCTTAATCATGCCTCATGTGAAACGAAAGCCGGTTAATTTTAAGAGTGATTTAGTTCAAGTTGCCTAAGTGAAGAGAGTTAGAGGAAGTCCTAAAAAAGAATAGGGATAGATGCAATGAAGGTGGATATGTTAAATGGGGAGGCAACATAGGTTATGATTTTAGATGAACAGAATGACAGAAAAGGATACATGTGGCCTAACCCACAACGATCATCCCTATGATAGTCCATTGAAACCAATTCAACACCACCTAATTTGTTTTTGGTTTGAGCATCCTATCATGTAACACAGACATGGAAAACCCCACATAAAAAAAAAAAAGTCACAATTTACAACATTTGAACCTCTATCTTGAAATATTAGAAAAACTAAACAGGTAAAGTTGTTCTTAATTCAATGAAAACAGCATATATCAAAACCAATTTTTTGACATTCAAAAACTAATTCCCTTAAATTGAAATGGAAAACTCGAAAAAACACCAAAAGGGTGGGTTTGAATTGGTAAAGTTACCATCTTCATCGGGGACTTGGACATGAAGGAAGAGAAGCTTGAAAGCAGAGGTGTTGTAGCGAACGATCTTCTGGATTGTCCAATCAAAAGCTCCTCTGCTGCTTATGGAAGCGTGTGGGTGCCCTTTGATTGTCGACTCGCTCACTCCCATCAATATCCGAGTCACGGAACCACCCTCTATCTCCATCTCCATCTCCAACTCGCTCTCGAAATTAATCAGAATTTGCAGTCTCCTGTCTCTCTGTTTTTGGCTTTGTTTAGATATTTGTGAGGCTGAGAGGGAGGGATACGGTTGCGCGTTGTGTACTGCGGCGTAATTTAGAGTAACTAGCTCTAAGATTGCTAAAGTGAACCGCGTAGTGACACACCACGAAAGCTAATCTCTTCACTCGTGTAGTTTGGTAGAAGAACCTAGAAGAGGTGGCGGGGTGTCACCGTGTCACTAGTTTTTACTTTTGTTTTTTGTCCGATTGATAAATGTTTTTAAAGAACATTTTTGTGTCCAAGAAGAGGTGTGAGATTAAATTTTCCTTTTTAGTCATATTAATTAGTATTTTTTTAATAAAAAAGAGTATACTTTTCAATAATATTCTTGATATTTTGTTCATACAATATTTCTAGCATAATTTCCTTTCCTAAACTACATTTTAGTCCTTAAAGTACATTTATAATAATATTCTTAATATTTTAAAACTTTCATTTTAATCTTTTGTATTTGATTTCTTTTTCATTTGTTCCGTATTATCATTGTGTTTTTTTTTTTAATTCCTCATTAGTAGGTGCTAACACTATCACAAACCCTAACCTTGTTTTTTTATATCTCTCTCATCTTAAAACATAAAAAACTAAAAAAATCAAGAAAAAAGAAGATCTAAAAGCTAAGTTTTGTAAAAATTAAAACCTAACTCTTACATTTTTTTTTTTCATGTATCAACTTTTAAAACTTCTATTTAAAAACCTTCCCTTCTTTCTATTGAACACACACATAAACAAAGTCATCAGCAACTTTGTCTTAATCCTATAATGAGTAAAGATCAGATGAACCAAACATAGAGATTGTTAACAATATAAAGTGAGAGAGAAAGACTGAATAATCTGTATATTGATGTGTGAATAATAATATACAATAGAGAGCCTTATATAGACTAGGTATATGTATAATACAAGTAATATGAGTAACCTACAAGTACAGTATACTGGGTTAAGCCTAATTAGTTAATCTAGTCTACGCTATACACTAACATTCCCCCTCAAACTCGAGGTGGGAAGGAGGAAGCCAACTGGAGTTTGGATATAAGATCTCGAAGACGACCAGGCGGGTGAGTCTTGGTGAAGATATCAACAAGCTGGTCAGTAGAGGAGATGGAGAACAACTTGAGATTTCCTTTCTTGAGATGCTAGCGAGTGATGTGGCAGTCAATCCCAATGTGCTTGGTGCCTTTATGGAAGACATCATTATGAGCAATGTATATAGCACTACGATTGTCACAATAAAGAGAAGTGGCAGTGGGCTGTGGAGCATCCATGTCAGCCAAGAGCCAGCAAAGCCAGACAAGTTCGCAGGTGGTGTCAGTAAGGGCACGATACTCAGCCTTAATACTGGAACGGGAAACCACATCTTGCTTCTTGCTGCGCTACGAGACAAGATAAGTACCTAACAAGAAACGAAAACCTGTGATAGAGCATCGATCAATCAGATCACTTGCCCAATCTACATCTGAATAAGCATGAAGCTCGAGAGAAGATCGAGAGGAGTAATGAAAACCATGATAAAGTGTGCCTTTGACATATTGAAGAATCCGAAGAACGGTAGCATAATGGACAGAACGAGGGGCATCCATGAAGTTACTAACCATACCTACGGCATGTGAAATATCCGAACGAGTAACAGTGAAATAGATCAGACTACCAACCAACTAACGATAGCGAGTAGCATTGGATATAGGTTCACCATCAAGGGGTGTGAGCTTTGCATTGTATTCCAAGGGAGTGGAAACAGTCTTGTTGTCGGTGATACCAGCTTTGGAAAGAAGATCAGAAGCATATTTAGCTTGGGAAAAATATTATCCATCAGAGGATGAGGTAACCTCAAGCCCAAGAAAATAGCTGAGAGTGTTCAGATCTTTCATCTCAAAATGCTGACTAAGGAAGTGCTGAAGAGACTTTATACCTATAGAATCATCTCCAGTAATAATCATATCATTAACATAAAGAAGAACAAGAGTGATACCAGCAGAGGATCTTCGGACAAAGAGAGCAGTGTCATGAGGTCTCGAAGTGAAACCCTGCTGAGCAACAACTAAGCTAAACTTTTCAAATCAAGCTCGAGGAGCCTACTTGAGGACATAAAGAGCACGACGAAGGCAACAAACTTGACTACCTGAGTGTGGATAGCCAAGGGGTGGCTGGATGTACACTTCTTCGTAGAGGTCTCCATTGAGGAAAACATTCTTCACACGGGACCAACAAGCATTTTTTTCAGCAAAATTTTCATTAAAACTTGGTCCCATGAGACTATTTACATATTTAAAAATTATTTTGCTATAGTGTTTTTAGTTTTCAGTTTTTAGTAATAATTGGTATCTAAACAGACCCTTAGTAAACAAAAAAGCCACATCAGCCTAAAAATTCAAGTAATAAAATCAGTCCTTAATTTTTTGTTTATTTTCTTTCATTTGGCAACCAACTTATAATAAAATAATTCAAGATCATATCAAAATTAGAAACCCATTAGCTTCCCAATTTGAGCAATTGAATGGTTAAATTTTTTGCATTTAATGTTTGTTTGCTTGTGTGTAATTGTTGTGAGTTCCATCTTGGTATGATTGACATAAATTTGACAATTTGTGACATTTATTCTTGAAATCAGATCACATATTGTTATACATTTTCACTGATGTCTGAAAAAAAATGTTATATGATTCTAACAGCTTTTCATATGTCTTGAAATCAAGAAAAAGTCACACCTAGTTTTTATTAAGGACTTAATATTCTCTTTGGACATTGGGTTGTGTTGTCAATCCGTGCACATCTTATAAATCCACTATCTAATAATTTTCCGCATTAGAGTTGAGCGTTTGCCATTTGGGTTTTAGTGAGAAAGTCTTCCTCATTTATTTTTGTTTAAAACTATTACTATTTTTTTAACTCTTTAAGATAAGATGAAAGAGTCCATTTTCCTGGCAATGATCCCCATTAAGCACCTGGACTGGACAAAACCGTACATTTTTTTTCTGTTTTTTTGCTGAATGACAAAACCGTACATTTTTATTTTATACTATTGTGGAATTTGATATTCTCCCAAGTATGAACCCTGTGGCCATTGTAACTGGCTGTGGACCAAAAGGATTGATATATTGCGGAAACTTCATGGAAGGAGGATCTCTATTTATATCATCCCCAATATTTTTCTCTATCAATTCCAAATTTCCAGCTACATTTCATCTCTCTCCGATTCAATTTCAGCACACATGGTGAAAATCATCAGTTTTAAATCAATTTCCCTATCAAACGCAAAATTCGTCAATCTCCACACAAATTGCATGTCACTCATCTCTTATAATTCCTATTTCATCACATCTTTGATCTTTCTTACCTTCGGCTCCTATTTTTTTCAGTTCTTCTTAATCTTCAGTTAACAAATCATCCTGATGGCTATCGCGACCAATGAAAGAGCCTCTTCTTCTTCTTCTTCTTCCACTCACCAATGGAGCTATGATGTTTTCTTGAGTTTTTGAGGTAAAAATACCCGTTGTATGGACACGGTTTAACGGACCAAGCTTAAAGTGTATGAAATCCTGGCCCAGTGAGCCCAATACAATAAATTTGTAGAAAGCGGATTAAAAAACTAGACCCTAATGAGTTGAATAACAACTAGTAAGGATTCAAAAAATGATGATGCAAAGACAGAGAGAATAGAACTCAATCAATTTTTATATCCGAGGAGGTTTCTTTTATACAAATCAGTCACCACTCCATGCAAGTATCCCCTTTTTCTCCTCTTTTTCTAGGATTTTTGCACATTATATAGCCCCTATGAGTCCATCTCAATCCTACACTTGCTGATCATTTGAGCCCTCACTGGAGTACTTGTCACATCAGACACCCTCTTTGGTTTTTTGTGAGTTGTAGTAGTCAAGACAGCATTGTTCAGGGGTCTTCTTCACATAAATACGGTTAGAAAAGTAGCTGCAGTGCATTTAATGTGGTGGATTTCCTTAGATATTTTTGGATTTCCTTCTTTCTTGTGAGTTTATGCGGCACGTTCCTGTCGCCGAGGCTTCTATGAAGGTAACCTTCACCATTGGAATGCATACCTGACCTGCATTTTTCGTATTCGAGGACGAGTCTCTCCTCGGACCACCTTCCACTCATCTCATACCCATGAGGCTCTAGACTGGAATCCCCCATACCTATTTATCCCTCTTCGAACCAATCAACGTCCTCAGATAAGAGCCAAGACCCAATATATGATTTTGGGCCTTTATCCTTACACCCGTTATGGTTTTACTGGCCATTTATATAAGGCTTTGTGTGACAAGTGTTTTAACACCTTCATGGATAATGACCTTCAAAGAGGGGAAGAAATTTCAGTGGAACTTCTCAAAGCCATTGAACTATCGATGATTTTCATCACCGTATCTTCTGAAAACTATGCATCTTCTACTTGGTGCATGAATGATATTGTCAAGATTTTTGAGTGTAAGAATAATGGCTAGTTGATATTACCAAATTTTAATAAAGTGAATCCATCAGAGATACGTAAAATAGAGGGAAAGTTTGGGATAGACCTTGCTAAACATGAAGAAAAATTAAAAGATGATGAGGAGAAGGTTCAGAGGTGGAGGGCAACATTGACTAAAGCGGCTAATTTATCTGGATTTCTTTACAGTGATGGGTATGTATTTATTTGGAAATTGGATACGTATTTAATTAATGACTATTTTGGTGTGTTTTTACTTTTTATGAGTTATAATTTATAAACTTTTAATGGTTTTTATGTGACCACTAAATATCAAATTATGAAAGTTTTCTTCTTTGATCATATATATTATTATATTCTACCTACTAAGGTGGTTAAGCCACAACGGTTAAATGATAGAAATAAAATAATTTCACTCAAATAATATTATTAATTATGATAAATACTTGTATTCTTTTATCCGTTATAAACTTATAACCTATATGAATCTTGTGCTCTTTTACTCGTTTATAAACTTTAAATGGTTTTATAATCATAATAAATGGTAGAAGTAGAAGAATTTAAAGTTGGGTAATGCTATCAATTAAATTTTTCTCCCATTTGATGTTAAGAAAATCTTTCTTAAATTTCTTAATCTCATTTTGTTTTCGTTAGGAAATGAATTTTCAATAACTTTGTTTCCTCACCAAATTCTGATTTGCTAAAAGCCTAAATCTAATTTTGTATTTATAAAAAAGGGAATGTGCTAAAATTAATCATAGCTCTCAATCCTTTGAATTACAATGCCAGTTAATTTAATTAACAATATGTTGATTGTAATGCACAAAACCAATCATATTTAATTAACACATTGAATTTGGTTCATCTTCATATATTTACATTAATTATTCAATAGTTGGGAGTGGGGGATTCCAACGATGAATGTTTTTGTTGGAAACACAAAGATATGTCAATTGAGTTACAAGGATCTTGGCATCTTCATATTTATATTTACAATTAGTCCAACTCATTATATGTTTGCTTTGCAGCCGAAGTGAATCTGAATTTGAATTTATCCAAAGGGTTATTAAAAAAATATCAAGTACAAAATCAAAACGCATGCATTTATTTGTTGCTAAATATCCAATTGGGATAGATTTTCAAGTGGAGGCCAAAAATTGCTTTTAGATATGGATTCAAATGATGTTCGCATATAATAGGAATTCATGGTCTTGGAGGAATAGGTAAGACTACAATTTCAAGAGCTGTTTATAATAGAATTGCTGATCTTTTTGAAGGAAGTTGTTTTCTAGAGAATGTTAGAGAAATGTCTAATGTAAATGGTGGCATAATCTAACTACAAGAGACACTTCCCTCTAAGATCTTACAAGGTAGATATTTAAAGGTGAATAGTGTATCTGAAGGAACTAGTTTGATAAAGGAAAGACTTCATTGTAAAAAAGTTCTTTTAATTCTAAATGGTGTGGATAAATCAAAAGAAATAGAAAATTTGCTTGGAGAATGTAATTGGTTTTCTTCAAGAAGTAGAGTCATTATAACAACAAGAGACAAACAACTGCTAGCTACTCTTGGAAGAGATCATCAAATTTACAGGGTTGAAGAATTGAATCAATGTCAAGCTCTTGAACTTTTTAGTCTTCATGCCTTCCAAACAAGTAAACCCGAGGAATATTATTCAAATCTTACAAAGCAAATTATATATTATGCCAATAGCCTCCCATTAGCTTTAAAAATAATGGGTTTTGATTTGTTTGGAAAAAATGTACCAGAATGGAAAAGTGCAATAGAAAAGTATAAAAACATTCCACATGAAGATATTGAAAAGATACTTAGAATAAGTTGTGATGGATTGGGAAAAAACGAAAAGGATATTTTTCTCGATATTGCATGCTTCTTCAAGGGATTCCACAAGGATGATGTTGTAAATATATTAGATAGTTGCAATCTATATCCAGTTTATGGTATTGGAAAGCTTATCAATAAATGTCTCATAACTGTTGATTCAATTTGTATTTTGCTTATGCATGACTTGCTACAAAAATTGGGTAGAGAAATTGTACAACAAGAATCAGAAGAGCTTGAAAATCGTAGCAGAATACGGTGTTATAATGATGCTCATGAATTGCTAATCGGAAATATGGTATGCATTCTTTGCTTTACCTTTTTTTTCCAAATGTTTTTCTATTCATGAGAATTATCTCTTTTCAATATTGAACAAAATATAATTTTCACAATATATGTTTTGTTTAAAGTTTCAAAATCATTATACTTTTGTCGAATCCAATTATGAAGTGCGACTAATTTTTTGCCTTAAGCAAGGATCAAATAAAATTCAAGGTATTATGTTGCGCTCACCTGAACCAATAAAGGTGTCTTTGAAATCTAAAGTTTTCAAAAGGATGAAAAATCTCAAATTTTTGATAGGTGATGTACACATTGATAAAGAACTTTGATTATCTACCGCATGAGTTAAGGTTTCTTGAATGGAATGTATCTCCTCTTTCCTTATCCTCCAGATGTCTTCCTCCTCAACAACTTGTTGCACTCAAGATGTCTAGCTTTATAGTGAAGAATGTATTCAAGCAGGTATTACTATTACTAGTATTTATGAATTTTAATTTTAGTAACTGTTATTTTTAAATTTGCTGAAGAATTTTTTTTTTTTCTTTTCTGTACGAGTTCCAGTATAAAAATTTGAAAAGTATCAATCTGAGTGAATGTTATTCGATTACAAAAGTACCCGACTTGTGTGCTCCAAACTTAGAGACATTGGAAATTTTAAAGTGTGTAAATTTAATTGAAGTTCATGAGTCCATTGGATTTCTTGATAAGCTTAAAGTATGGAAAATTTTGATCTGTCTAAAACTCGAAATTCTTCCAAGTAAGCTGATGTTGAAATCTCAAGTATTTTGATCTTAGCTGGTGCATGAGTCTTAAGAAGTTCCCTGATATACACCCAGAAATGAAACGTTTAAAAGAATTAGTTTTGTTCTTTAATGATATTAGAGAATTGCCTTCATCACTTGGGTATCTCACTAGGCTTCGTATGTTAAGTTTTAGCCATGACCATACGGAGTTTCCAGTTAGCAACAATAAATTGCGACAGCTCGAGGAAAAAGATATTCTTACTTCCAAATTGGGAATGGCCTTTACGAGACCTGGGTTTCTAAGCTTGACAAGTTGACAAGTCTAGATTTTAGTGGTGGAAATATAACTGAATTAGATTTTTGGATGCAACCCGATTGCTTCCCCGTATTGAGATCTATAAATCTAGCTAAAACTAGAATTGTTACCATCCCAGAAAGTATTATCAAATTTACTAGATTAGCAATTCTTGACATAAAAAGCTGCAAAGAGCTTCGGGATATTCCAAGGCTTCCACAATATATAGAAACAATCGACGCAGAGAATTGCAATTATTTGGACCCACAATCATCAATCAATTTATGGAAGCAGGTCTCTCTCTGTCTAAATTTAAGTTTTTAGTTACTTTTCCCGAATAAATTATATTCCTATGATATTTTCTTTTGACTTCAATTTCTTGTATTTGCTAAATTCAAGCAGTTTGAAGAAATTCTAGGGATTTTACCTGAAGCAGCAACAAGCGATATTCTCCTCGAATTTGAATCTGAAATTGGGAGCTCTGGCTCTGGCTCTGAATCTGAAATTGAGAGCGATATTGTCCTTGATGACTCCAAATCTGAATCTCAAATTCAGAGCTCTGGTTTTGAATTTAAATCTCAGTTTAATTTTTATTTACCTTATCTTCTACTGCCAGGAAACGAGATTCCAAAGTGGTGCAAATTTAACCACCAGAGCGTTGGAAATTCCGTATCATTCTGGGTTGGTCCCAAATTTTCAAATTTGGATGTCTATGTTGCTTTTCCAGCACGACCGTATTATTCGGTGAATTTTCAATTAGCATTTCCATTAATAATCGAGAAAAACAAATTATTTGTAGGGCTCATGTAAGAAGTGATACTGATCATCTGTGGTTAATTTATAGGCAATTGAATATATCAAATCCATATGAACAGAATCACATTGAGCTTGAGGTTACAGGTTTGATAAACCCAAGATCCAATTACATAAATTGCTTGAGGTTCCATGCAGAACGCATCTGTTGTCCTCGAAGACCCGATATTTCTTGCCAGCAAACTTCCAAATGCTGGTGGCCATGATTGTGGGTCTTCCTCGGTTTGAGATTACACCTATTTCCTCTCATCCCCACGGCTCCTGTTCTGCCACATGTATGGGATCAATGGGCTTTCAACAATGTAGATGAAGATTCAAGGCTTTCAATGGAAACAACCACATAATGGGTTTGAACTTTGAAGGCCGTGATTTGAGTTTGCTGCCTCCTGGCTATCCCGTGGGATACGATTACACTAGGCAGATTTATTTGCCATCTGTGGCTTCCAATGGATACCACAGTTGTGTCTGAAATACACTTGGGTTCATCTTCAATGGGCCATGCCTTTGTAAACGATGAATTGGACTTGAATCTGTATCCACCATTGAAATGGGAGCACCTCTTTTAAACTTGGGAGAAATTTGACTCCATCCGAGAACAAACTTTAAAATGAGAACTGGAAATCAAGTTCTGAAGATTGGTATAACAAATTAATTGTCTTCCTTCTTTCAACAACATTCTTCATGGGTAATGTTAGTTATCATTTGATAGATTTCATTTTTAGATGGTCATTTCAAAATTTGGTATGTCAGCTTACTTTCCTCTGGGGCCTTTGATTATAGATATACTTTACTGAATTGATGACTATAATTCTTTTAAATGCCTTATACTTGTGCCACTTACAGGATATTCCTTCACTGACTGCTGAAGCTGTGAAAGGGCACCCTATGTGTCTTATGACATTACTGCACCTCTTATTTTTTTTTTGATGAAAAAAAAGGGTAGGGGCAATTTGAGTTGGTGTCTTTCACATGGGCGTGACCATAATGGCACCCTACCCGTTGGACTAGAGAATCCGGATGGGCCATAACTGTGCACATCTTGGTCTGCATAATCTATTGGTGGTATAAAATTTTATCAATACTTTCTATTGGTCCAAAATTTGAATAACCCTCTTAAGCTTTGCCAAAAGTTTAAATTGTGCTCGACTTTATGATTGGGCTATGTGCTCTGATTTCTTTCGTACTTATTAAAAAAAAAAAAAAAAAAGCTTTTCCCTAGTACTTTTACATAGTACTCTTTGATTTCATAAATTAAAACTAGCACCCTTGTGGCGCCAATCTGGTGGATACCTTGCTTGAAGTTTTTGGTAATATTAAGATGGACAGGCTTGTAATATGTCCTTAACTTAGATGATTTAATATTTCAGGATGTTGTTAATGGTAGGATCAAACACTGTTTACGCCATGTAGCAGGAGATCAGATGAGTTTGCAGCTTGTGCTAGTACAGGCAAGTGCGTGCTTTATTAATTTAGAAATTGCAGAACATAATATGGAAATCTTTTTATGTAAGAGGCTACATCAGTGTGAAGTCTGATGGAAGCATCTTGCAATTGGATATATATGGCTTATCCAATTGTGTTGTAGACTCGTAGCCATGAATTCAAAGGATGCCCTATTATTTGCAGAAATAAGGTAACTGGAAGCTTTTTTATTAGCTTACATTGTACTAGCAATTAAGATTTACATTATAGAATAATCAAATATAAACAATATTGTACACAGTTTGCAAATATTAAGACTTTTTGTGTTGGATATTTTTTGTTATTGTTATGATATTGTCTTGTTAAATACTTTGTATTGCTAAAAAGTAGTTTATTTTGATGTGATAAATTTAATTGTAATTCCAAGTATATTTATATTAATGAAATAAGTTTTATGAAAAAAATTGTAAAAAGTGTAGAAGGATTTTTAAAATTTATTTTTTGACAATAGAATTTAGGGCATGAAGACATCTTTGGCATTTTCCTCATCATGGCATGGGTAGGAGGGGCTACCAAAGGCTCACGGCTGTTTTATAGAATAGGCGGGCTTTTTACAAGTATTGACCGGTTTTTAGAGTAAAGTTCAGGTCGGTTTTAATAAGTTCCACACACCTTTATGTTGCAATTGCATTGCTAGCCTGCTAGAAGTAGCATTTGTCATTATGGATCCATATGTAAAAGTTTAAAAAGCCTAAGGCTTAAGGGTTTTTATTTTTTTTATTTGTTATAATTAATGTGGGGAGTAGGAGAATCCCCGTCCAGGCTTAAAGTCCAATAACGAACTAGGTCCAAACCTATATGCTTGAAGGGAATCCAAGAAGGCAACGGGCTATGAGAAAAAGGAAATTGAACCATCCCCTATATCCAAAGGAGAAAGTAACATAGGAAAATAGTTCCCTTAGAAAAGGTGAGGAACTAACCTTACTTGAAGCAAGTTGCATGGGTGATCTACATGTAGCTCCCAGATGGTGCCAAGAACAATGGAAACTTCTAGAACACGTAAGAAGGTTGAAGATTTTTACCTCTGCATTAATGAGGGAGCCTTACCTAACATCTGCTGCATTAAATACATATGAGACAGCTTGAACAATAAAAATATCTCTCAAAAGACAAAATTCAAGGATAAGGGAGGGGAGGAAACCGATAAAGTAAGAAAAATATCCCTGAGTGTCTAGCTAGCAATACGACAGCTATAAGGATAAGAATGAGAAGTGTGCCTAGAAATAAGGGAGAAGAAGCAAAAAGAAGTGGGGGTGGTGATTGCTTTTATTCCGGAGAAGGAAAAGAAAGTGAACAATCTTGTAGAAAGAGAGAGAGAGGGTATGACACCACAGGTACAAGAGGGGAACTAGGGTGTAATACTTGGATTACAATTGTAATATATATTGTCAATGAAACCAACTATTTGAGCTTCCCATTGTGGAGGGTTTATTCCCAATTGTTCAATTATAAATAAATTATGTGAAATTTTTTAATTGTAATTCAGGGAGGTCCACGGGGTCAATTTTTTGTCTGCCACAATTGGCACTGTCTGTGGGAAACTTTACTAAGCAGTAAGCTCAAGAGTTGGTTTATTTTTTATGGTGAATTGATCTCGAAGTGGTCCAGCTCATCTGGAGCGACCAAGCGTCCTAGAAGAATCTGTTCATGCAGATCGACATGTAAGATTTGAAGTTCATAAGGAGGCTCCACGGCCACCTAGTCCATTTCCACAAGAAGAGCGGTCTATAACCAGTATGAGCGGTCCTTAACATTCTAGTAGGGAGAGGGAAGTGGAAAGGCTAAGAGAGCAAGTGGCAGTGCTACAAAGGGAAGCTGAGAGGGATAAGAAGCTACTTTGTCGTAAAGATGAAGAACTTCATCATCGGAGAGATTCGAGTCTAGCGCCCAGTCATTTCTAAGGAGATGAATGCATGGTGGGTGAAAAGATTAAGAAGAGAGATAGGAGAACAACCCATCCCCACGGAGAGCGAGAACGGACTCCCCATAGGGAAAGAACAGTTTCCCCACCCCCAGGAAGAACAGATGGGAAGAGCGAGATAGGGAGAGGCATAAAGGCCCAATTCCTCAGCGCACGATGGTCCCTCAATCCCAAGTCCTAGTGACGCCGTCAGTCTTGGGAGATGATACTATGAGCAAAGTTTTGCAGAAAATATCTTAGTCTCCTTTTTTTGAGGAGATCGAGAAAACCAATCTTCCATGCAGGTTTACAAGGCCAACCTTCACAATATATGATGGCAAGACGGACCCCGTGGAATATGTTAGTCATTATAACTAAAGCATGACCATATACTCTAAAAACGAAGCTCTGATGTATAAGATTTTCCCATCAAGCTTGGGGCTAATAGCTATGAAATGGTTTGATGGGCTAGGAAAGGGGTTATCCGAGGGTATGATGAGCTGATCAAGGAATTTGGGGCAAGATTTGTGACATGTAGTAGAACCCCAAAGCCTTTTGCCTCACTCCTTACAATGGCAATGAAGGAGGGGGAAACCCTTAGAGCCTATTCAAATCGTTACTGAGAGTTATACAACAAGATTGGTAGAAATAATGGAGGAATTGCAGCCAGTACTTTTAAAGTGGGGCTTCCTATTGATTCTGACTTAAGAGCTTCTTTGGCCTTGAAACTAGTTACGGATATGAATAAGTTGATGGAGCGAATAGAAGAGTATAAGAGGTTAGAAGATGACCAGTTGCAGGATAAGGCTAAAGCAAAGGCTCCTGCCATGGAAAGAAAGAAGTTAAAGCAGGTCAAGCTCCTCGGCCTCGTAGAGGCTTTTTCCCTTAGGTTCGGAAGCCAAGATCATAGATGGTTAGCTTGTTGTACAAAGAGCCCGTATATTGAATTGTGGTAAAAATAAAAAATGAGCCATACTTTCATTGGCCGAACAAAATGTGTGGGGATGTCACAAGGAGGAACCAAAGTCTCTACTGCTCATATCATCGAGACCGGGGGCACACAACCAAAGATTGTTGAACCTTAAAGGACCATTTACGCCAACTTGAGAAGGCAGGTTAAGTAAGGGAATTCTTGGTAAAGAAGGATTCTCGCTCGCAGGATCTGAAAGGAGCTAGCACCTCTGGAGCTTTGGCCCCCGCTCGGGGACTTATAGGGGTAATTCATACTACCCGAGAGCGAGTTGAGACTACAAAAGCTTCACCCCAGGTATTGGCTATACGATCAGTTTCTGACCTGGAATCGGATGGACCCGTCCCTAGGAGGGGGCGCTGGGAAGATGAGTGTATTGGTTCTATGGGGAAAGATCTCAAGGACACTATTTAGCCCCATGAAGACGCACTAGTGGTAACGTTGCGAATTGGGGGCTTTGATGTTAGAAGGGTTATGATAGATCAAGGAAGTGGAGCAAAAATAATGTATCCTGACTTATATGAAATGTAAGGCTTACCCTTGAGGATTTGAAAAAATATGATAATCCTTTGGTAGCTTTTGATGGGACTGTTGTTATGCTTGCTGGATAGGCGACCCTCCTCGTGGAAGTGGAAGGAAGGATAGAGATGGTCAACTTTATAGTGGTACACTCTTATACTCCATATACAGCAATCCTTGGACGCCCTTAGATCCATTCCACGGATGCAGTGCCTTTATCTTTGCTTCAAAAGGTTTAATTTCCAACCGAGCAAGGCATTGTGGAGGTGCATGGAGATCAAAGTGTAGCATGGAGATGTCAGGTAGCTGCTGTGGGGCATAGGAAGGAGAGAAAAACTAAGCCTGTAGATTCTTTGTAGCAGTTATAGTCTCCCCCCGAGGACATCTGTGAGCAATTGGAGAAAATACACATTAACCTTAGGGATAAATGTTTTCAGGTAGGAGCAAGCCTCCTTATCTCAGAAAAAGTAGTGTTAATCTTGTTTTTTGTAAGCAATCTAGATGTATTTGCGTGGAGTCCATATGCAGCACCTAGGGTAGATCCAAATTATATTTGTCATCCACTTAATGTTGACCCCCGATGTTCGCCAAAGAAGTATAGACCTCGCAAGTCCTCGAATGTACACGCAGGGTAGTAAAAGAAGAGGTGGATAAACTTAAAGAAGCTGGGGCAATCAATGAGGTCTATTATAGCAAGTGGTTAGCTAACACGGTAGTAGTGAAAAAGAAATGGAAAGTGGCTAGTATGTGTGCACTTCACGGATCTAAACAAGGCATGTCCAAAAGATCCTTTTTCCGTGCCTAAGATAGACCAGCTTGTTGATGCAACTTTTAGGCACCTCAGGATGAGTTTTCTTGATGTTTTTTAGGCGTACCATCAGATTACTTTGGCCCCTGAAGACCAAGAGAAAACCTCTTTCAGTACCCCTATTGGTAATTTTCATTACAAAGTCATGCCATTTAGGTTGAAGAATGCGAAGTCCACTTATCAAAGAATGGTTACCAAGATGTTCAAAGAGCAATTAGGATGGAATATGGAGGCTTATATAGACGACATGATGGTGAAGAGTAAGACCGTGGAGGATCACCTTACGGATCTCGTAGAAACCTTTGAGACATTATGAAAGCACCGTCTAAAATTGAATGCTTCTAAGTGTGCCTTTGGGGTCAGCTCGGGGAAGTTTCTGGGGTATCTGGTAACTCACCGAGGTATTGAGAGGTACAACTACCCACTAGGATGACTGCGGCTCTTAATCGGTTCATTTCACGTTCTACGGATAAGTGTTGGCCTTTTTTCTAGTTTCTAAAGAAATGAAAGGACTTTCAATGGACAGATGAGTGCTAGAAAGCTTTCGATGAGCTTAAATTATATTTATCTCGGGCTCCCGTTTTGTCAAGACAGGTTCCTGGAGAAACATTGTATATGTACCTAGCCGATATGGATCACATGGTCAATGCGGTCTTGTTAAGACTGGACCAGGGAGTTCAAAAGCCAATTTTTATGTCAGTAAAATACTTGTGGAAGCTTAAACACATTAGTTACCCTTGGAGAAAGTTGCCCTCGCAATAATCCATGCTGTATAGAAGTTGCCCCATTACCTTCAAGCTCATACGGTAGTTGTGTTAACCAAGCATCCTTTGTAGGCGTTACTTAGAAGGTCTGACTTCACGGGAAGGATAGCCAAGTGAGGGGCTTCTCTATGAGCTTTTGATATTCAGTATAGGCCCCGTACCTCCATCAAAGGTCAAGTTTTGGCAGATTTCATGGCGGAATTCACTCCCAAGCATCTTGAATTATGCAGGTGGTGGAAAACAAGATAGCAGAACCCTATGAAAAAATATAGCAAGTGTATGGGTATCATATTGATCTCTTCGGAAGAAATCAAAGTGGAGAAGTCATTCAGGCTGGGCTTCCTGGCATCAAATAATGAAGTAAAATACGAAGCTATCCTCGTGGGGCTTAGGATGTCTAAACAAGTAGGGGCAGACAATACGGTTATACTATGATTCTCGGCTAGTTGTTAGTCAAGTCTCTAGCGAGTTTGAAGCTAAGGATCACAGAATGATGAGCTACTTAAAAGAGGTTGGGGTACTAATGTATCAATTTAAGAAGATGGAGATCTTACAAATCACTAGGGGCAACAACAGTCATGCTGATTCACTAGCTACTTTAGTTTCCTTAGTGGCAGATCCTCTTCCAAGGATTGTATTAGTCGAGCTTTTACCTCTTTCTAGCGTTATTCCTTCACATAAGGACTTAATCTTAAGTATAAATCCATCCGTGAGTTAGATGGGTCCTATTGTAGCCTACCTCCAAGACGGGACTCTACTCGAAGATAGGAAGGAAGCTGAGCGGATTAGACGTAAGTCTTCACAGTATTAGGTGTCTAAAGAAGGCAAGTTATAAAAAAGAACATATTTAGGGCCCTATTTACTATGTGTACACCCTAAGGCAGTTGAAGTACTTCTAGAGGAACTACATGAGGGAATATGTGGGAGTCATACGGGAGGAAGGTCATTGGTGTATTGAGCCCCCATTTAGGGGTATTGGTGGCCAAACATGCAGAAACAAGTATTGGAGTTCTCCAAAAGATATGACTAGTGCCAAAAGTTTGCCTGTGGCATTCATCAGCTAGGGGGTCTCCTTAATCCTATATCTAGCTCATGGCCATTTGCCCAATGGGGGCTAGATATAGTGGGACCTTTTCCAAAGGCAACAAGTAGTACGAGATGGCTCTTAGTAGTAACGGATTATTTCATCAAGTGGGTAGAAGCCGAGCCTCTCGCCAATATCCGAGATACAGAAGTTAAGAGGATTGTGTGGAAGAATATTGTGACGCGGTTTGGTGTGCCAAAGGTTCTCATATCGGATAATAGATTGCAATTTGACAGTAAGGCTTTTCGAAGGTATTGCATGGAACTAGGAATAACCAAGTGGTATACTACCTCGTCTTATCCTCAAAGCAATGGTCAAGCTGAAGCAATTAATAAGTCTATCGTGAACGGGTTGAAGAAAAGGCTTGACTATTCGAAAGGGCGATGGACGGAAGAGCTACTGAGCGTGCTATGGGCATATCGAGCTACTCCACTACGCTACACAGGAGAAACTCTCTTGTCGATGATGTACAAGGTAAAAGCTGTAATACTCGTGAAAATAGGGCTGCCTACTTCACAAATGGATGTGTTTGAAGCGGGGAAGAATGATCAACTACTCTGTAAGCATTTAGACCTAGTAGAAGAGAATCACAATGTTACTTCGGTGAAATTGGCTAACTATCAACAAAGGATTAGTTGAGGATACAACAAAGTTATCAAGAATAGGGAGTTTATTTCGAGGGACTTGGTACTCAGAAAAGTTTTGGGAAATACCCAAAATCCTACTATGGAAAAGTTGGGCCTAACCTAGAAAGGGCTTTACAAGGTCACATAAATTGCTTGAAAGACCCATAGCAAGGCCATGTAATGTTTTTAATTTGAAGAAGTATTACTTTTGATTATTATGTAAAAAAATGTGAATTAGTTGTGCTACTATTTTGTCTGAGTTCAGTGAATAGCAAATAGTTTTATGATGGCATGACTTAGAACACTAAGATTACATGGAAAAAGCAAATCTCATGGTACTAGACCCTGTCTTTGCCCAAAGTAGGTTTTAAGCTAAGTTCTCTGTCTTAGCCTAACTTAAGGGTCACTAAAAAGAAAACAAAATTAAAACTTTATTGAAAGCAAACCCCGTGGTACTAGACCTTGTCTTTGCCTCGGGTGGGTTTTAAGCTAATTTCTCTGTCTTAGCCTAACTTCAGGGTCACTAAACATAAAACAAAATTAAAATTTTACTGAAAGCAAACCCCGTGGTACTAGATCCTGTCTTTGCCCCGGGTGGGTTATGAGCCGATTTTTCTGTCTTAGCCTAACTTTAGACAGAAAACAAAATTAAAACTTTATTGAAATTAAACCCCGTGGTACTAGACCTTGTCTTTACCCCAGATGGGTTTTAAGCTGAGTTCTAGCTTGACTTTAGGATCACTATACAGAAAAAAAAAATTAAAACTTTATTAAAAACAAACCCCGTGGTACTAGACTTTGTCTTTGTCCCGGATGGGTTTTAAGCTGAGTTCTCTGTCTTAGTCTAACTTAAGAGTCACTAACGGAAAACAAAATTAAAACTTTGAGGAAAATAAGAGGTAGACCCCAAGTCGCCCGACCATATCTTTGCCTCGTGTAGGTTTTAAATTGAGTTTTTTTGTCTTAGACTAACTTCAGGGTCACAAACAGAAAGTGAAGTTAAGACCTCACATAAGAAAGGAAGCAAGCCCCGTGGTATTGGGTCCTATCTTTGCCACAGATGAGTCTCAACTTGAGTTTTCTTTTCATTCTTTCTGTAGAGATGCTAAGGGAAAGCAAAGCTAAAATTTGGCAGTGAATGAGAGTAAAGCTTCGTAAAAATAAAAAAAAGTTTGTACAAATATCCCAAGTGACCAGCTGAACTTGTTATTTTATTACTAAAATCTAGCTCATTATATTAGATCTCTAAAGAGCTAACAACATTTTTCCCACAGGAAACAATCATGTAAATTGATCATTAGATGTCTAAGCAACTGGGGAAATATAAGCATGAGGCATAGATGGACAAAAAAAACACACTTAGAAATACTTTCATAAATAAAAGTTTCAAACACTTAAAGTAATTAAGTACAAAACAAAAGCCCGCAAAACAGGGCAAACTATAGAATTGTTTTCAAAGAAATGAGAATTCAAATAAAGTTAACACGAGGAGGTTCCTCAGTTGAAGACAATGCAGCTAAAGTGGTTGCCTCTCCTCCTAATGCCGTGGCAGGCCCATCCCCTTCAACCTCTAGGACATGAGATTCGTTATAGATGATGGCTCTGTCAGCAAGAGTCTTCCTGGCCTCCTACATTTCCTTCTCCAAAGCCTTTGCTCTCTCCACGATAGTCTTGGTACTCTCTTTAGCCTCGGACCGCAACCTCTCAGACTCCGAGATCTTGTTCATGACATCTGAGATCTTCTTTAGAAGATCCTTATTGTCATTACTCAATTCCTCGACCCTAGCCTTAGTCGCTTGGTACCTTTCCTCGATCACCATGGAGCATTGATACCCCTATAATAAGAAAGGGAAGAGTTTATTACCATAATAGCTTCCTACTTCATGTTGAGTAAGAGGTAATCATCATCCCACTTGGCCCAATGCTTCATATCTTCAGGAAGGAGGAGAGCTTTGCCTACACTTTCAGCTACCTTGCCCCGCAGCGTTCCCTCTACGACTTGACCTTGTCGATCACGGGAAGGGGAATACTATCCACCGTGAAGGTGTGTACATAGGCAGGAGCCCCTGTAACATCAACATGTGAGACCCTTAGGTCGAGAGGGGAGTTTTCAGAATTAGGGGCTATAGAAGTTTGGCCTGCTCCCCTAGGATGCTTCCGTCCAGCCCTAGTTTCACGGGCATGAGTTACAGCTAAGTAATTGGAGCAGCTTGAGTGGCTGTAGGAGCATTAGCAGCCGGGGCAAGGAAAGCTTGAGTCCTAGGCACAATTGGAGTGGTCAAAAGTTGTGCAAGAGTGACCCCACTTCTCTAGATCGTTATCTCGGTAGGAGACTTGTCTAATGGGATGGCTTTCTGAACATCAAGTTCTTTTTAGGGTGGCGAAGGACTACGAGTAGGAACGTGGCCCATTTTCTTTTTCCATTGGCGTCGTGAACGGTCAGCTGGGGTTGGCATTGCAATAATAACTCCAAGGTTTGCTGGAGTGAAAGAAGGAGGAGAGTTACTCCAATATCTCTCTTCTTCTCGGCGAGCTAGTTCAGAAGGGGATAAAATGTACCCCTTATAACAAACGTCTATGTAAGGGAGTAGTGGATGCCTTAAGGTTATGGCCTTTCCCGCGGCTTGGAAGCTTTAGTACACGGGAGAGTAGCCGAGTAAAAGGTAGGCTGCATGGAGTTGACTGTCGGTATGGGGGTAAATCGGAGATCTCAGCAATCTATTCAAATCCGCGGAGTTGATTAATTGTCTTTTCTTCTTGAAAGCGTAATCCTCTGAGAAAAGAAGCGAACCAAAATTAGTCAAACAAAATATAGGAAACTACTCGGGAAAAAGATAGATTAATAATGGTAAGTTAGTAAAAAGAAAATCCTATTAAGTCTAGTGGGGGCAGCGGATTCCGTCAGGGTACTAGTTCCCTGAGATGATCAAATAGTCTCCCTCTGTTTCTTTGTCAGAATCTGGAAGGCCTGAGATAAGTCTCACCTCCCCGTGCCGAATCTTAAAGTAATACACGAAGGTTTTACTATCTTGAAAGTTATAAATATAGTTGATGTCGTGCTCAGTAAGCTTCAATCCAAGCTTTTTGTTAAGGGTATCTACGCTACTAACAATCCTAAACACGTTGGGGGTACATTGATCGAGGAAAACCTTAAAGTGACGTAAAAAATTGGTGAGCAAGTCACTTATTGGAATCCTAACTCACCCTTCTACAATGGCATCGAGTGGGATTACCACTCTTCCCTCCCTTCTTGAGAGTATTGCCTCGGATTCTGGGCAATACCTCACATCAACATCATCAGGGAAGTTATACTTCCTTCTAAACTCTCTTAGACTCTCAGGAGTATCAACCATAGACTTAAACTTCCACATAGACTACAAATGCTTTATGATATGGATTAAAATGAAAAGAAAAGGAAGAAATGGAAAAGGCTAGGAGAAAAGTTGATGGGACAAAGCTAAAATCTAAAGAAAGAAAATGAGGTGGACTTACAACAAGGTGAAGAAGCAAAGAAGCACTGGAGGTCGGCGAAGAAAGACGCGATGGAGAGAAGTTTTCTTTTTCTGGAGTTTAGAGTAATAGATCAGTAGAGAAAAAGCCAAGAATGAGGGTCTGAGCTCCTTATATAGAGGGGGAGGGGAAGGGACGGGTAGAAA
The DNA here is from genome assembly GCA_033629205.1 of Lithocarpus polystachyus. Taxonomy (NCBI): domain Eukaryota; kingdom Viridiplantae; phylum Streptophyta; class Magnoliopsida; order Fagales; family Fagaceae; genus Lithocarpus; species Lithocarpus polystachyus. The sequence continues at coordinate 79,983,104 of CM066163.1, forward strand.
CCCTTCCTTTCTCGCTTATTTTTCCTTTTTCCAAAAACCCCATCTAAATTGTTCATTAATGACGCATGCCAATGATCATGGGGTAGGAAACTCGGGCGTGTTTGCAACATTAATTACCTGACACCGCCACTATTCATAAATGCTAGTTAATGATTGTTCTGTTTTTCTTAAACCATGATCCCTACCTCAATAATAATGACTTGGAGATCGTGGGGGGCTATTGGGGAAGTAGGAGAATCCCCGTCTAGGCCTAAAACCCAATAACAAACTGGGCCTGGCCTATACGCTTGAAGGGAGTCCAAGAGGGCAACAAGCTGTAAGAAAAAGGAAGCTGAACCATCCCCTATACCCAAAGGGGAAAGTAACACTGGAAAATGGTTCCCGTGGAAAAGGTGAGGAACTAACCTTACTTGAAGCAAGGTGCACAGGTGATTTACATGTAGCTCCCAGATGATGCCTAGAACCACGGGAAACTTCCAAAACACGCAAGAAGGTTGAAGATTTTTACCTCTGCATTAATGAGGGAGCCCTTACCTAACCTCTGCCGCATTAAATACATATGAGATAACTTGAATAGTAAAAATATCTCTCAGAATACAGAATTCAAGGATAAGGGAGGGGAGGAAACCGATAAAGTAAGAAAAATATTTTTGAGTGTTTAGCTAGCAACTGGATAGCTGTAGGGATAAGAATGAGAAGTGTGCCTATAAATAAGGGAGAAGAAGCAGAAATAAGTGGGGGTGGTGATTGCTTTTTAGTCCGAAGAAGGAAAGGAAAGTGAACAACCTTGTAGAGAGAGAGAGAGAGGGTATGACACTACGGGGGGGGGGGGGGGGGACAAGAGAGGGACCAGGGTGTAATACTTGGATTACAATTGTAATCTATATTTTCAATGAAATCAACTATTTGAGCTTCTCATTGTGGAGAGTTTATTCCCAATTGTTCAATTATAAGTAGATTGTGTGAGATTTTTTAACTGTAATCCGTGGAGGTCCACGGGGCTAGTTTTTTGTTCGCCACAATTATTATTAATATTATTTTCCTTGTGTTTGCTTGAAAAACAAATGGTTTTTGAGATACTTAGAAATATGTTTGTATATGTATACACATATGCTTCTATTTTAGCTTCAATCTCTCCCCACTGACTCCAAACATTGAAATGTGTCAATTGAGTTACAAGATTTTTGACAGTAATAAATAAATTTAATTTAAGAGATTCATTTTTCATAAACTTTTTTTCCCAAGATCTAGACAATAAGATAACATTCTTTTTCTTATATATATATAACCGAAATCTCTGAAAATCTCACAATTTTTCACGTCAGCACAATATTTAAATAAAATTATCATTTTATTTAAATAAAATTATTTTTGTTTAGTCCAAACTTAAAAAGGAGTGAAACTCTATCTTTCTAACAAGTCTAACTTAAACTCAAACTCATCATTATCATTTTTTAAAACAAAATTATTTTTGTCTAATCCAAACTAGATAAGGGGTTGTTGCTGTGTTTTGGGCTGGTTTTGTATTGGGCTGGATTATTCCTTCCTGCCGTACTAAACCCAGGTGTGTTCTAGATTGGAGAGTCGAGACCGGTCCAGTTGTACTTCACCCTGGCCCGGCTTGTGCGCAAGCTATGCCTTAGCCCAGCTTGTGCGCAAGCTATGCCTTAGCCCAACATGATCACGTTTTGAAATTGTGGCGGATGAATTCTTTATAAACGACTGTCGCAGATAAGTATGCTACAAATATGTGTTGAACTAGTTTGCGGTGCTTTAAATGAGTAAATATCTGAACAAAAAGAAAAAGATGATAAAGATGGACTTAAAAGGATAGACACAAGGAAGAAAAGAGGTAAAACACTTCGGCAAGTCGATCAGGCTTTTGGCCTGCGGCAATATGTCGAAGGAAACTAAATCAAAAAGGAGACAACACTTCCTCAATGCGGCTAACTTCTCTGAAGAGAAATTAGTGACTTTGAAGGAATGGTCCTAGATGACCTTTGTTCCAAGTATGAGTCCATAGAGAATGTGGTTTCTCGAGAGGGAGAGAGGAGTCAACAACCCATCTTGGTGCATGCCTATATTTCCCCTCTTCACTCTGTTTTTTTTTTCTTTCTTTCTTACTCTATTTTTCTGTTCTTTCTTTTTTCTTCCCTTGGTTCCGTCCCCCCTCTCCGTGCACAGGGAGCACCTTATATAGCATTTTCTGATGCGTTATATTTACCCTTTTACCCCTGTAACCATCTTTGTCTGATGTGTGTACCTACCCGACCATCACTGGTTGGTCAGGCACCCGGCCAGCGCCACGTTCCTGCGCTGGCCGCGGCGCACTACATCTCCAGACAAATATAAGGGTATTTTGTTTGTTAGTTCGCCGTGGCATTCTCTCCTACCACGGCAGAGCACTCTTTCTCTCTCATGGCATGCACCAGAAGGCTCCAACTCAGTTTTGCCATTTTCGGGTGCTGTGTCATCCCAGCAGGACACTCACCCGAAAGTGGCCTGAGTGGAAGCCCCGAAATGGGTCGACCCCTCTCCCTTTCGCCAGACCACACCCTCCTTACCTCTGACCCGTGGCCCACCTTTGCCTGTATTGGCTGGGTACAGGCTGGTGAACCTGGGCCTTGCGCGTGCCTATGTCTGTCCAAAATTCCTTCGTCAGTTAGTCGCCCGCCATGGCTTGAGTATTTATTTTTCCCGCCTCTGTGCAAATCATCGGCTCTCTGTCTGTGATTTGGGCTCATCCTGGCTATGGGCCTTCCGTTTGCTTCCTGCCGTATTGAAATGGTTACACCCTTTAGGCTCATCGATTCCTTTCTCAATGGCTTAGTTAGCCCACTGGGCTTTTATTGCCTCTTAAAACTGCGGGCTCCTATGTCCCATTCATCCTTCTTTGGGGCATCCTTGGCCCCTTACAATCTCACGTTTTCCATGGTCCTTTATTACCTTGTTGGGCTTCCGCGGCCCAACCATTCTTTATTTTCTCTAGAGCCCATAAACTATGGCTCCGTATTCTTGCTTTACTTTGGGCCTGCCACAATGGGCATGGCCCATACTTACTTTCCTACAACCACGGCCCATGGTTCTTATCTTTCCGGGCCTTTTCAGGCCCGCTTACCTCTTCAAGACCCGTTTGCGTGCTTTACGGACCTATTCCTGCCGCTCAGATTTAATTGGGCTTATTCTTTGACTATGGGCTTTTTCTTCTTTCTGGGTTTTATTACAAAAATGAGCCTCAACAGGGGTGAAACTCTATCTCTCTAACAAGTACAACTTAAACTCAAACTCAAACGTTGATAATTTATCTCCAAATTTGCGAGGTTAATCATAAACACTATAAAAGCAATGCAAACCCCAATATTTTTTTTTAAAGCCAAATAAAGGTATGAGCTCTTCTTATATTATTTTCTTCTCTCCTCTACTTCGTTAAAAAGAAAAAAAAAAAATTTTTTATGACTTTCGTGTATTTTTAAAAAAGTAATTTTCGTACATGAATCACTAAACTCTCTTTAGTTATTTTTTACAAGATAAAAAACTTGCAATTATTGAAATTATTCTTTTAAATGTAACCCATCTTTCTCTTATATTTCTCTATTGTTTAGTCATATATATTTTGTTTTTTTCAATAATTTCTAAGCTGTGAATTATCTAATTTTTTAATATTTTTTAGTCTTTTAGAAGTTTTAATATTTAAAATTTTGAGTTATTTTTTTGCAATATCTGAAACTGTCTAACAAATTTATTGTAAGTCATTACATATTCAAGCAATAGCTTCTTCATCAAATTGTAACACATTTGAATCCATACAAGAGCAAATCATGAAATGATGTAGTTTCTTAATCAATTTAAGATTTTATAAAAATTTTTTAGTTTACTTCACAAATAAGTAGGTTCCCGTGCAAAGCACAGGTTAGCGACTAATATTATTTTAAATTCAACTCAAACGGATAATTATCTTTTTATTAAATGAGGAGAATTTACTTGCACTTTGTCATGATTTAATTTTAAACAACTAATTAGGGCTTTTCCTTCATCTTTTTTTTTTTTTTTTTTGGGCCCAAACAATAGCATTTCTTCCCAACCTATATTCCATAAACCATATTAAAAATTGCTCCCCATTTTTTGAGAAAAAGCTTCTCCAAAAAAAAAAAAAAATTCTTTTAAGAAAAAAATTATCTCTATTGGTCTTAAGGTAGAGGGTCATTTCATTCTTCAATTTTTTTTAATGAATTTGAAAATGTACATGGTAGTATCATCATGTTATTTAAATTTTGTCCCTTTAAATAATTAAGGAACTATAACTGATTTTAAATGTGTGGCACTATATTCATATTCAAATTCAAATTTGTTAACCATCAAATCCTTATCCTGAAATAGACTCACAAACAAATGTAATAGGATCCTGAAAAACTAGCCCACCAGGCCCCCACAAAAGAAAGAAAAAGAAAATATATAGAGGCTTAAGGGTGCGTTCTTTTGGAAGGAAAACAGGAAGGATGGAAAATAGAAGATGGAAAATAGGGTGGAAAATCCTGTTTTCCACTGTTCGTTTGGGGAAGGAAAATAGGGAGGATGGAAAACTCGAGAGAAAGTTTTCTTTCCGGGCCCACTTTTTTTTTCCTTCCAAATCGGAAGGAAAATCTAGAGAGAAAAGTTCTATAATAGCACTTTTACAAAAATACCCTCTTTTCACCTATTTTTTTTTCAACTTTCTCCCTTTTTTTTTTCTTTTCCTTTTTCTCAACTTTACCTGAATATATATATATATATATATTTTTTTTTTTTGCTGTTCAACGTTGCTGTTAACAGTAACGTTGTTGTTTTTTTTTTTTTTTATTCTTTTCAACGTTGCTGTTAACAGTAACGTTGTTGTTTTTGTTTTTTTATTCAACGTTACTGTTCAGTAACGTTCTTCTTTTTTTTTTCTTTTTTTTTTTTTCAATGTTACTGAAAAGTATCTTTTTTTTTTTCAACTTTTCTAAATATTGTGTTCAACGTAATCTAATTTTTAAATTTATATATATAATGTGATAAAGTTTATATTATTTAATGATTAAAAATAAATCTATTTCTTATATATTATGTAACAAGGGTATAATAGTCAATTTATATAAATTACATTTTTCATCTTTCTCTTTTTCTCTCCAACCGAACACAAGAGTTTTCCATCCTCCCACTTTTCCACTCCTCCAACCGAACACACAAAAGGGAAAACTAAATATTTTCCATCCTCCCACTTTTTCATCCTCTCACAATTTTCCATCCTCTCACTTTTTCACCCCTCCAACCGAACAGACCCTAAAACAAGTCTATCTACTTCCTTGGCGGCATGCTGCCTGCTGTAACTTCAGTTATTCATATTTGGCTATGATGTATTGTCTCTTTGCATTTGTAATCTTTCCTTTTTTGGATCAATGCAGATATCTTGCCTCTGTAAACGTGTGAAAACACACACACACACACACACACACACACACACACACAATACAAGAAATGAGTAAACAAGTTGTGGTTGAACTCATAAACTTGTCTATAGTGATACTACCTAATAGGCTAAATACCTATATGACAGATAGCTCGAAAGTTAATTTATACCTCGAAAGGTTTAATTTTCTGCTACATGATTAACAGCATTATTATACTCCAAATTTGGTAAATCAAGGAGGAAAATAGTAGGTATATCTGTCTTTTCATATTTGAAAGAACCAATTTAACTACCTACCAAACTAGAACTTGAATGTGTATAACAAATTGAAAATAAATCTTAAAATAAGAAAAAATAAATCTTAAAATAATTCACAAAGAGACCCATCTTCAAAAGAAAAATGGCTTGTAAATTTTATACGCTAAATCCTTGCAGAATCATAGAAAAGCACCTCATTTTGCTCATCAAATTAAACTAAGCCAACCTCAGTGAGACCTATATATCTAAACCCTACAGCATAAGGGTTAATAGTTAATACTTCAAGACTAGTAAATACTTATAGAAGGAAAAAAAAAAATCAAAGACTACTAAATAGAAATAACAATTGTGTTTACTAACTTCTTCTTCCCTAATTTCCCTTACCCAGAGATTGAATTCCAGTGAAGGAAACCCTCCCAAAACCCAAATGACCAACCTGATACAACTCTAGCCAAACTCTCTCAGCTTCAAACCTTGCACTACCGCTTTCCATTCCCTCTTCTTCACTAAACCCAGATGCAATTTCAGGCAATATATCTTCCTGATCAACTCTCTTCCTTCTCACATTCCCAATATCTCTCTCCACCACCACACATCCACCACTTTCACTCCTCTTGCTGCATTTCCTCTTCGTTTCCAGCCTGCTTTGACTCTGACCCTTCTTCTTTTTCTTGAACCCCAGCCACAATCTCCTCCCAACCATCCATGGAACTTTCACAAATGCAAGAGCAAGAAAGTTCACCACCGCACATGGACAACAACAGAGGGCTACACAGTCAGCTATCAATCCTGCAGTGCATGCTTTGCAGTGCTTGCCAGAGCACTCGATCTGATCTCCTCCTGCACCATCTTCAACAACGCTGTACCGGCTCTTCCTACTACTGGTTGGTCCAACTCTTGAAGCCTCTAAGTGGGTCCCATTTTTACGTGAAACTCGAGGTGGGTTCTCCTCCATTTGATTTCTCTGATTTGATCAAGTTCAACCCTGCAAAAAAGATATTGATGAAAGAGAAAGAGACTTCAAACACTTTTTCCCCTTCCCCTCTTTAACATTTCTTTCATTCTCTCTGTATCTTAGCACTATAAAGATTTCCTTGTATGCTTTGTGTGTCATACATACGTATTGAGGCGTTGAAATGTTTCTTCATGCATTTTTATCCGAGTAAATTTCCAAAAGGGTAGAAGTAAAACGTAGAAGAGTTGGTGTAATTATTGTGTGTGAGAGAGAGAGAGAGAGATGTAGCCACGCGCCTTTGGGGGGGGGGGGGGGGGGGGGGGAGTGTTTAACACGACTGGGACTTTGGTCTCTTTGGCTTTGTTTCGGGCACAAACTAAGTGCCTTGTTTGGGTACTTGTAGCAGTTGAGTCTTGAGTGTTATAATATTACCTTAATTTTTGGTCTGGGATAGAGTGATTGACCCTTGAAACCAAGGACAAGGGCACAAAGTATTCACTCTCTATTAAAGACGCGTGGAAATGCATCTTTTGCTTCATTTTTTGGGATATTACCTAAACATAGCAGTTTTTGGCAGATAAAACAACCAATAAGAATGTTGTGATGAGATAAATGCCCTTGTGAAGTTGTGTAAACCAGTGAATGAAAAAGGCTATAGCTGTCAGCTCTAACTCTAATGATGGTTGCCAATAACTCATGGAGGTGATTAGGTTCAAACTTCAAACCCAACAACTGTGTTTGTAACGGGGGGTGGGAATTTCTTTTTAATAAATGTGGTGAAATGCTGTGGTTAATTTTAATAAAAGGATATTAGAGCATCCACAGCAGTGGATGTATATTTCTATCATCTAAAAGTCACTTTATCTATAATTTTAGCTATTACCTCCTCACACTCCACAGCAGTACATCTATATTTTTAGCTATTTGATTAAAATAATATAAAAAATTTATTACAATAATAATAAAAAATTTCACAGCAAGCACAGCCATCACCACCGCCACCACAGCACAACCATCACTGCCACCACAGCACAACCATCACCACCACTACAGCAAACAGCAGTTCACAGCAAAAAAAAAAAAAAAAAAAAAAAAAAAAAACCCAGCACAGCGATGGGCGATCGGCGATCGGTGATGGGCGATAGGATCGGCGATGGGCGACGGCTTGGGCATCGGCGATGGACGATGGGATCGGCGATGGGCTTGGGCGACGGGTGGGTCGGCGATGGGCTTGGGCGACGGGTGCGATCGGCTTGGGCTTGGGCGACGGGTGGGATCGGCGACGGGTGGGATCGGCGATGGGCGACGGGTGGGATCGGCGAGCTGAGAGTTTGAGAGAGCAGAGAGCTGAGAGAGTTTGAGCTGGAGTTTGAGAGGAGAGAGCTGGAGTTTGAGAGGAGAGAGCTGGAGTTTGAGAGGAGAGAGCGAGAGGAGAGAGCTGGGGTTTGAGAGGAGAGAGCTGAGAGGAGAGACAGCGGAAAAAATTTTTTATTTGAGGGGTGAATAAAAAAATATTTTTTTTTTTAGCTTTGAGCTACAGTACACATCTAAATATAGATGTGTACTGTAGCTGTGGAGCTATATTTTTTAAATATAGCTCCACTGCTGTAGTCTTGTTTTTGCTAAAAGGTGGTGCTAAATAGCTATATTTTTAGCAATATAACTATTTAGCACCACTGCTGTGAATGCTCTTAGTGGTAACATTATGTTTGGACAATCTTTTCAGGAAACTTGATGAATTGTGATGGGTAGGAATATAGACCTATCATTTTCAATATACTTTCATTCACCATCATTGTTTGCCAATTCAATATAAGTTTGTGAAAAAAGTTAATGAAATTATTTGTGTATAGATTGATGCTAACAAGTTGGTGTGGGGCACAAATGCACAATGGTAAAATAGATTGATGCAGAAGATGTATGAGTTGTTGTCACAAGGGGGGTAACATATTTTTCCATGAATAAAAAAGGTGAGATTGATAATGGAATGTGACTGAGACGAGACACATAATGCAGAGGCCAAATTCATGAAAAAAAATTTCCCTCATTGTATTTTTGTAAATAGAATGATCATTTCATGTCTCATGCCTAATTTAACTTTGCAACAATACTCGGCCTGACTTATGTACAGGCTCTTCAGCTTCAGCATTCCATTATCAAAGAATAACATCAGCTTTTTATGGAAGATAATTACTAACCCCAACACTTTCCAGGCTGGCCCTAGTTGTCTCCTTCATTGTCAATATTCAAACTGGTTCTTGGAAAATCTTATCCACCCCTACCCCACCTTTCCCGGCCCCACGCAAAAATAGTTTTCAGGACATAAATAAGACAATGAAGTGAATTAATTACACTTGTTACTATAATTATTATCTCATACTGTTTCATTATTATGATTTGAGAATTGCTACGTCCACAACATTTCTCACAACATTTTTACAACAAATCCTAGTTGGCAGGTTGTTACAGGTTTTAAATTTAAATCTAACACTGAAATTACTTTCTTACCCACTAGTAATAGCAAATAACAACTTGCCAACTAGGATTTGTTGTGAGAATGTTGTAAGAAATGTTGTGGACGTAGCATTTCTCTTATGATTTACTAGTGTTCAATGTTCATTAATAGCAAGTTAATTATCAAATGTTAAATATTTAATGCTCTTTCTTAGTATGAAATATAGTTTTATATGAATTCAAGGTTGTTCTTATCTCAGCTTTTTCTAGGGCGGTAAATGAACTAAGTTGTTCATAAACAGCTCGAGCTTAGTTCAATAAAAAGCACGTTCATATTTGTTTATTTATAAACAAGTCAAACTTAAGCTTTAGTTTTAGGCTTGTTTAATAAACGAGCTAAGCTCGAGTAAAAAATATTGTTCATGAACAAGCTTGTGAACACCAAGACTCGATACAAAAGTAACAAAACAAGTTGAGCTTAGACTTATTTATGAGTTTAGTAATAAAATTGATATGAGCTAGCTTGACAAGTAAACTCATATCCTTCTAAGACTTTAATTAATTATAAATTGAGATCACTCATCCAAACCAAATAGGCTAGATAATGAACTTGATATAGGCTTGATAATATACTTGTGTTGGATCTCAAGCTCAAAAACATGATATTGAGCTTGAGTTTTGGCATGATATTGAGCTCAAGTTTGGCTTGACCAATGAATCAAGCCAAGCCAAGCTAAGCCGAGCTCAACCTTTTATACTTTATAACAAGCTCAAACTTGAACATTAATTGTAGGCTCGTATCAAACTTAAGCCAAACTTGAACATTCTACTTTTGCTGTCGAGCCGAGTTTGAACATTTACTATCTGACAAAACTCGGCTCGTTTACAGCTCTAACTTTTTCTGTAACTTAATTTTTGGTGAGTGAACATTTTATTCCTCTTGAAATATAATTACGAATATATATATATATATATATATTATATCTTTTTGTTGTGATTGTGAGAGTGAAATTAAAGGACACCCTTGTAGTATGACAAAGAAAAAGGCAGGATACTAATCAATTTCCTATTTTTTGAAACATCATGAGCTCTGGTTCAGGAAAAAAAAAATTAAAAAACATGAAAATGTATTGTCAAAATCAAAGTCACTTTTACGAGACAATAGTCAGTGTTGAAATACCCTCAGCCTATAATTTTTGAGTCCAGAATACAGCTGTTATTTCCAACTAAAAATCTATATATAAGTAATATAACACCTATTTTCGTATATTGGATAGACTAAATGCAAGGCCATTGGGCCTTATGCTTAAAAGTTTCAAACAGGAAGTGATGGTGGTTTGTACAGTGCCAAAGATTAGCCCAACAACATAGCCCGTGAATGTGATGAAACAGCGATCTAAAAGAAAACAATGAACCATGCAGTAGAGGACACACAAAAGAAAGTTAATTACTACATACAATAGGACAAACAACAAGTAATTGTATTTTTTAATCACAAACAACATTGTTGATAAAATAATTTTTTGTTTCCAAGAGCAAGTTTGACTAGTATTTATTGAAAATGCAATTGTACTTGCCATGCATGGGAGGTAACAAAATTACTAATTTAAAGCATTTGCCAGGTACGATGATGCTTATGCCAAATCCAAACCCAATACTATTTTCCATTTTGTGATTTAAAAATTTTAGGATTAATTATAAATCTTCAACAAATTAATCAGTTCAGATCGGTCACATTCAAGAATATCTCTCAAGTTAAAATTTTCATTGTGAAATTAATAAAAAATAGAAAATATAGTTCAAATTAAAGCAAAGTTAGCGTTGGTAAACAGTATAAACTGTACAACAAACCCAACCCTCCATGTGCTAGCTTCTTGTTTTATATTGCTGTTATCATTATTTCTTAGCGTGCTAGTTGATATTCTCTATTATCTATATTTGTCAACTATATAAATTTCATTTATGTGGCTCCACAGTCCACAGTTGGAATGATGTGGTGCTTATGTCAACAAACTATTCTGCTCCAGTGAACCTTACGACGCTGGCATGAGCATTTTCCTAAAGTAACCATTTTCTTAATTCCATTATTTCAACCATACATTTAGATATTCTTCATCTAAGGATAGTCTTGAGTTTGTGAAAATTTTGATTGATCTTAATTGGTGACTTTGTATTCCAATACTGTGACTACCTAGAATCATCACCTAGCTTGCATTTAACTTAACGTGAATCCAAATCAAAGGTTTCCAATTGAAATTTCACTTGCATTGCATACATGATGACTCGATGAGTATCATTAAGAAAATGAACTGAAAAAGAGGCAGAATCCAGCGCAGCAATTGCAGGATTCTGAGTACGTTGAAATGATTATGACAATTTGTCTTTACTAAAGGCAATATTGAGAACATTTCACTTTGAAGGAGCTGAAAGTGAACACTTTAAAGCACTGGCTAATGCACCTATGGACAATGGTGGTGGTAAGATCTAGTATGTACTTACTGTTAGACAATACAAACAGTTCTGGCATGAAAATGGATATTGTATATACTGTATATTCATCCAAAAAAAGCACCTGAACTACCTGGCCATTGCAGACAAATATTCGAAGCAGAAACAAAGTTGCGTGTAAATGTGAATGTGTATTCATATAAAAAAAGAATGTGGGTTATGATTCTTATGAATATGTAACGAAGAAAATACTAACCTTGGCACAAGAAGGTACTGTTGAGAAGCCAATGTAGCTGCTCACTGCGTCTTGAAGATAGTGGTATTTGCCAAATGATTCAACTTCAATGTTGATTATGGAGGTAAAACTCTCAGTCTCGGCTGCGTGAGAAAACAAACACAACTACGATCTGATCTGGAGTACCTAGATGATTTAAACTCTTGTTTATCTAGCATTTCTGCAATCAGAATCTCTCTGTCTCTGCCTTTTATTAATCTATTTTAGTTATTTCTAAACCTTTCTTAATACTAAAACTAAAAGCAAAATATTTTCTTATAAGATACTCTGGAGGAGTCAGAATATAAAAACTCCGTGTATATGTGTGTGTGTGATCTTCCGTGTGAGAGAGAGAGAGAGAGAGAGAGAGCTATGAGATGCGAATTGGTTTGATGAGTACCGATGACAGGGAATATAGGGAACTGTTCCTCTTCTACCTAGCTCTTTCCACTTCTCCTTGTAGTTTGATTTTTTTTTTTTTAACTTTGCATGAGTCATGCACGTGCAGCCACATTCATCTTCGTCTAAACTAATAGGAAATACAGAAATTGAGTAGGACAATGTGGTCATGGGGTCTCCACCAGGGCCTGTCAGGAATTAATACTAAAACTAACTAATACAGCTTAATAAGGACTATGACATATTGTATAAATTGTAGGCAATATATCTTATCTGTTTCATCTTTTGGCTATAGCAAATCAGACCCATAAACTATTACAGCTTTTTAACATGGTAATTTTATACCATCTTTTCTGTTTCCTTTCCTACCTAAAGCAAATTGGATTCGAGGCATTCAAACTATAGACCAAAGTAAAGCTGCCATGCCCTAGAAAATAAGAGGAAACAAACAAGGGATGGAAAAGTAAGGTGTATTTTGGTTTATACACCGACCAACCAAAGTTCTTCAATTCCTAGGACCAGAAAGATTTTCATTTTGGCATTGTTAAGAACCAACCAAGCAAATTTTTTTTTTTTTTTTTTTTTTGTTTGTTACAAATGCTGTTTCGGGTGTTCACTTATTCATGCATTTTGATGGTAATTTGCATGCTATGAATTTCTTAAAATGTTGAGTTTTAAGAATGTCCTAAATCTATTAGGTACTAACATAACAGTTTCGAAATTACCTTATTGTCTTCCAAACTACAGCACTAGTGAATCTCTGAGGAATCAACCCGTTAAAGATCGGCAATTTAGTGGTCCTTTAGGGAAGATCTATTAGTACACAATATTTTTCACAATTGCGGACAGAATTTAGGGAAGATCTATTAGTACACAATATTTTTCACAATTACGGACAAAATTTGTTGTGATCAAGAGAAATATCACTTTTACTAAAATGTATTATTGACATCACTTTTATTATATATCATTATCAATCACTATATGTTTTTCTAGTATTTGTGCAGAAAAGGAAATAACCCAAGACTTATTGTTACCAATTTACTACTTGTGTACACTCTTTTTGCAACCACTCTTGTTAGTTTCCACATTAGAGAAGTTTCAAGTCCATTATATTATTCTAATCAAGATTTATTATATGGAACAAAACTTAGATATAATTCCTTAGGTGTTACACTTTATTCTCATTCAATATAGACAATCTTAGTTATTTCAATTTTCAACTATACTCAATGGGCATGTGCATCTTCCTTAGCTTCTTAGCCCAACATTCGACTTTCTTTTTCATCACATGTCACTACCACCCTTAGCCGAGTTCCTCCGACCATGCCATTGATTGGTGAGTCGGTGACCCTTATTGGCTTTCTTTTTTATTATGTGTCTTTTTCACTCTCAACCAAGTTTTTCAAATTGCCTCCAATCAGTAACATCAACAAGTATGAATTGCACATTTGCACTACCATTACAAATGTGTGACTTTAATCATTATGCGCCTGTTTGGCATCTAGCCTTCGTTCCAGTTTGTCATTTGCACTCCAATCTCTATCACATTTTATTTCAAACTCAAGTTATCTTCAATTCTTTCACCTAAAAGTTTAGGGATGAACGTTAGAGATATAAAAAACCAAGCCCATTATATTCTTCTAGTCAATGTTAATTGTATTATCCTGGACCAAGTTCATAGTAATACGAATTCTAATCCTACTAATACACATAGCCTTACTATTGTAACCCTAGGGACTTAGTTCAAGGCTCGATTATAGTTAAACGACCATATGTACCTTTCAATGGATTTAATGTGACATGTAGAGCTTAATAATAAATACATATTGACTTGGGGTTTTCTATCGTGAGTGTAAATTGATAAGACCAAATCACATTAATTTTTTGCATTTTTCCACTCTCTTTCTTATTGATATCCTTTCTAATCTTAACATATTATTTGAAATCCATTTTCTCTCCTCTATTTTATCCCTTGTTCTTGTTCTCTAGTTCTTCCTTAATGACACAGTTGACTTTATATTAAGATTGTACTCTTATTATTTACAATGACAAAACTTAGGTACAATACCTTAAGTACTATTCTTTAGGTTTCTCTCTTAAGATTTAGTCATATGGCTACTTTACTGAAAAATACACTTTTATCCTATGAGAAAAACTTCATATGACAGAATCTTAAAAAAGAAACCTAAAGAATAGCACCTAAATACTGTATATAAGTCTTACCCTATTTACAATAAGTTTACGTACACAACAAAATTCACAACTCTTTTTATAATTGTTGAGATAACAAAGTTGTGATTAGATTAAACAAAAATAATGTTAATAGTATCCTATACTCTTATGTGAAAATAATGTTGTACTAATCATAATATACCTTTTTTTTTTTTTTTTGTGAGAAAGATAATATACCTTCTTAGATAACGTGGAAAAAAAGAAAAGAAAACAAGTATATTTATTGTATATTTAGCATTATTGTATTACTTACTAGTTGTCACTGGTGGTTGTCAAATCTTAGAGACTAGGCATGCACCCTACCAGACAATTGTCGGCAAAATCAATTTTAAGGATAGCGATTCACACTGTTTCAACATTCATTGGTCACTTTCAAGTTGGCCTTGGCTTAGAGTATCCACATCTTTTTTTTATATAATATTCTATAATACAAAAACTCATTCATTTTATACATTTTGAGAAAAAAAAAATACTCACATTAATAAGTATAAAGTTGTGTAAAAATGTGCAAAATCATCCACGAGCTACAGTAACCGTGTATATATACACAGTTACTGTAGCTCGTCTATCCCTTATTTTATTATTTCACGTTCGCTCGTTTTTTTCTCTCTCTTCTCCGTGTTTAACAAACTCAGTAGTAACTACTCAACCAACTCACTTGCTCAAAAAAAAAAAAAAAAAAAAAAAAAAAACACACACACACACACACACACAAAGACAGATCAAAAAAAATGCACACGGACAAACAACAAAGAGACAGTTCGGTGCTTGATTGGAGCTAGGGAGATCTGACCGAGATGGGTCTTGCCTAATTGGAGCTAGGGAGATGTGGATCGGTGCTTGTGACTGAGATGTGGATCGGAGTGGGCTGGAGTAGATCGGAGTGCGTCGGAGTGGATCAGAGTGGGCCGGAGTGCATCGGAGTGGGCCGGAGTGGATCGAAGTGGATCAGAGTGGGCCGGAGTGGATCGGAGTGCGTTGGAGTGGGCCGGAATGGATCGGAGTGGGTCAGAGTGGGTCGGGTCTTGATCGGAGATCGAGCTTGATTGGGTAGAGATGGGAGAGAGCAAGAAATCAGAAATGGGTAGAGAGAGGGAGAGAGATGGGTATAGAGAGAGAGCAAAAAATCAAAAATGGGTAGAGAGAGGGAGAGTGGCATGCGTATGAGAGAGTAAGTGGAGAGAAATAATAAAAAATTTGAAAAAATTAATTATTTAATTAAAAGAAGTGATAGAATAGATGATCTGATGTGGGTGTTTTGTAAAAATAGATGTGTAAAATAGAAAAGTATGTTTTTAGTGTAAAAATAGATGTGTAAAATGAAAGAATTGATGTGGATGCTCTAAAAGATCTTAATAAATTGGGACCCATGACCTATCTATAGATTCTATACAAGTGGATTGGTAAAGCTAACGATGTATATAAAAAAATCCTTTAATTTTTGTGAAAAAGATGGAACTAAATTCCCTTTGTTTGCAGCATTATAGTTTTCGACAGGATATTGTGGACGAGAAATCAAACGATTTTTCAAGAAGCCTCTACCAATCCAAAAATGATAGCAGCTGATATTCAGAAAATTTATACCATCACTTGGGAAGCTTTCCACTTCACAGAATCCCCAGTTTAGTTTCCACCACAAGTTGGTTGGTACAATGTGAAATTTGATGTTGCCATAAGACCCAATAGAGGCTTAGCAGTCGTAATTTGTAGAGATGACACAACAGACATAATGTCTACGCTTTACAGCTTCAAAAATCCTCTCTTCACTTGAGCCTCTGCTTGAAGAAGCCCAAGCAACTCACCTAGTACTCACTTTGGCTAAGGAACACAAACTAAACTTCGTAATTTTTGAAGGAGATTCCATATCACTGATATATGCAGTGCGAAGCCCCTCTGCCGCTTCCTCTAGTTCATTCTTTGTGTCGGGATTTTATTTAATGAAAGCATACATTTTAATTTTTTTGCCCATAATCTTGCTGAGTGGGCTTTTTTTTTTTTTTTTTTTGGTAGTAGATATGAGTCATGGATTGGGGCCTTCCTCTCATCTTTCTTTCTAATAATAGATTGCTATTCATTGAAAAAAAAAATTATTTGTATTACAATAGTTTTAGGTACACAACATTTTTTTCACAACTATTAACATGATCTATTATAATTAGTGTATATTAAAAGAGATGTTAGTGGTGAATCTAAGTATTAGAGATATTCTCACATCACAATAAGTTATGTTAATAGTAAAATAAAATTTAGAAAAATAGTATGTACCTAACACTAACATTACTTAATTTGTACTAATGTCTTTTAATACAATTATTGTCTCCATTTTCGTTCTAAGAACTTGTATTATTGTCTAAATCTTTGTGACAAAACTTGACAGTACATTATATGGTACTTTATTCATTCACTTGTGCACAATATTCAAAACACTAATCTATCCACTTAGAACTAACTACTTTACCATAACATTTTTTGAAATTTAGGAAAATGTCAGAAATTCTCACATATTTTTAAAATAGCACCTTACCCCCTTATGATTTTTTTTTAATTTCTTATTTTTTTTATTATATAACCAATTTGATTAATAAATATATTATTTTGAGGTTATTTTAGATGAGAATTTAATTTGAAAGAGATGTATTTTGATTTAATTTGTAATGTCATTAGGGAATATTTGCTATTTTATAAATTAAAACGTCATTAACATTTTTCTTAAATCTCGATGGAGGTTATTTTAATTTTATATATTTACAAATGTAAGATCTTTTTTTTTTTTTTTTGAGAAGAACAAATGTAAGATTAATATATGTAAATCAGCTAATTTTGTTTTATTTATTGAAATTGTAGGTTCATTGGGCCTATAGATTGTACACGAGAAAAGAAACCCTCCCTTCACTGTCTTTTGGGAGCTAATTGGGCTTTCTCAATTAAATAGTGTTTCCAAATAAGGTATATCAGTCCACTTAGATATGGGCGTATTAGGGTTCAATTAGCTTCAATTGAAAAAGCCCATAAACAAACATTATATAAATACTACAACCTCTCCTTCTCAGAAACACATCTCTAAACCCTACTTCAGCCGTAGGTTGCCTCTCTTTCTCTCTCTCTTTCTCTCTGTGTTTTGTTTTGTTTTGTGAGAGAATCTCGGTTTGTGTATGGATATGAAATGGGCAAAGATGATGATTGCATGAGTTCTGACACCTCTTGTATGAGAAGAGCTTATTCAATAAGCTCTTCCTTGAGCAGAGACAGCAACATTCTGAGCCCCCACCCTTTCTGCTTTTATGTGTTTTTTTAATTAAACTGTTTAACCTAGATCTGTGTTTGGACATAGTTTGTTTCCTGCAATAATTTCGTAAGCTGTGTTTGATTATCTCTCTTCTTATGATTCATATGCTCAAATTGTTTCCTGGTATTTGATTGAAAGAACAGACTTTTCGCTAAACATTTTGAGGGAAAATTGAATTTTACTCTTTATAATTAATGGGGTTTCAAATTAATCCAATGGGTTTCATTGGTTACAAATTAAATTTTGAATTTTTAAATGGGTTTCAATACAAACATTTGGAACTAATCTAAAAGTTAAAGGCTTGTATTGAAATAGATTGAAAAGTTAAAGAGTTACTTTGTAACTCAAGTTCAATTTGAGACCATCCTTTCATTTATAAGGATTAATTTGGAACTTTACGAAATTTTAAGAGGTTTAATTTGAGATGCTCCCTAGAATGTTCTCTCTTTTTTCTTATTTTTGATACTTACGTATAATACATTAATACCTGTGTTCGTAGATGTCTAGTGTATATTACCTCTTAGAAGAAGAGGTTTTGTGCAATGAAATGAGAGGCTAATTCTAGTATTCAAAATGAGTATCTATCATCACAATTGAAAATGACCCAACAACATTATATTATGGTGGTTCAATATTCCATTCTAGTGCAAATTTGTTTAGGAATTGACGTTGAAGGATAAAAAGCAAAAACTATTGGACATTGAAGGAAGTCGATTGCTTAGGTGGAATAAATTGAAAGGATTGATGCATGAGAGTCCTGACCTTTTAATTGAATATGTCCCAACAGCCAGGTGCTTGGATTTCATGGTGGATTTTCATCATATCTTGGAATCCAATACACCTTAAATGGATTTAAGTGGGGATTGTATGAGATGGAAGTTGATTGAGAATGAGAATTTTGACATTGATCATTTTATAATGAGTTGAGAGAGTTGAGAGGCTCTTTTTATGATATGTATTTAGAAAGTTAAGGCCCTTCGGTAAGTTTCATTTTTTGTTTGGACTGCATTATGGGATAAGAATAAAAGTTCTTGTTATGAGAAAAGAAAAGTATATTTGGACTTGGAGAGCAACCAAATTTTATTTATTTAAGATATTGGTTTTGAAATGAAAATGAGTTATTTCCTGTAGTTAGTTTGGTAAAAATGATTGCCCAGAATTCGTTTTTATTTCAGTGGAGTCATTTACCAGGAGACTAAAAGGTATGCTTAAATACTACACGGGGGTGTGGTTTAATAGTAGGAGTCTTCGTTCTGTACCCAGAGAGGAGCGGTTTGAGCGATAGCCTCAGCAAAGCCCGTGTGATATACGTGGTATTACTCATTGCCGTCACGTGGCATGGGGTCAATGAGCCCACACCTCAGCAAAAAAAAGAAAGGTATGCTTAAATATAAACTGAATTTTAAGATCATTGAAACTCAAATGGTAACACTAATTTTATCAAAACACACACTGAGAGCAACTTTCTCCGGAAACTTTCCTCTACTTTCATTTTCTCTAGTTGAACATGCCGTCCAATATGTATAATCTAACTCAAAAGGAGCACATAATACGTGGTCTAATAAAATTCTTTAACATTCACTGTAACAACTCCTGAGTGTTCTTGACATAAGACTACAAAGCTTCTTATTAGACAACTTGAACCGAGCTTCAATGTCCCCATTTCCACAAATCTTGTTTATAGGCATTCCTGTTTCCCTTGCAATGTTCTCAGCTTCATCCCTCCCAATAACATTGTCGAAGCAAAGGTATCTGCCATGTGCATTCTTGTCCATTTCCTCAAAAACACATACTTGTGCCTCAGCCAATCTGTCAACATCAACAATTGCTAGTATCCCATTTGAATACATCTCTTGAGCTCCTGTTTTTGACATTCACAATCTAGTTAAATGGGTATGTTTTGCTCCAACAAAAAGAGGGTGGCAAATAAATCTATGAATGAGTTTTTCAATGGATGAAGAATGAAAACAATACCTTTAAGATAAGCAATTGTTGCTGTTGGATTTCTACGACAAAAATTGGGACCTGTAATGAGTCCTGGACATAAGGTGGCCAGTTTTAACCCGTTCTCCTTGGCTATTGTCCATGCAACCTTCTCTGCCCTCAGCTTGCCCAATGCATACCATAGCTGTCATGTTTAAGAAAATGAAAATTATGTTGTCTAGCGCAACACTTCAGTACATTTTCAGCTTTGTGTTTGAATTTAATTGGGGAAACTAAGATACTGTAACTAAGAAATTGTATCTAAATTTTGTCCTAAGCTATGTCTAGCGCAATACTTCGGTACAATTATTGCTTGGATCGCCCAGAAAACGTAATTGGGTTTGATCATTCATGCCAAATGTATTACCTTTTTGTCTGTGCATAGTGTTTCATCACTCCAGCAGTCATGGTTGATAACAGAGTAGACATCATTTTGGGCGTTGTCACGCCACAAGCATGCAACAAGTGAGGATGTGAGCACACATTTCCTTACTGACAGTGTTCTTGCACATGCATTCATCACATTCTCATTGGCCTTCACTTCTATTTCAGCCATGGATTTCTACACATAAAAAGCATGTTAAAACCAATCAATGAGTTGAGTAGGTGGTGAAGAACAACTCAATAGATTACCTAAATCACATAATTACTATGAAATACTAATGTATTTGCATGTGAAAAATTACTTTATGACCTAACATTATTTTAGTCTTGCGGATCAGAAGTGGGATTTGCTGTACTAAATCACTTATTCAATAATAAAAAATTTTACTAGTTAAGTTAACTGGAACCCACTACAACCTTTTTTTTTTCAATTGTAAAAATATAAAGAAAAATACTTGCATATGAAACTTTTATTTTTTATTTTATTTTTGAGAGGATTGTATATGCAACTTGATATTGTATTGGTTGTGAGCAATAATAATTGACATAAAGCAATAATTATTGCGTGGTCCCTTGGAGGTTGCGGGTCCAAAATAGACACAAATTCAAGATGATTGGAGTTGTGGTGAGTTTTTACCACGGAGAACCAATTTATGGGCCTAATTGAGACATCCATGCTGCAAATTTTTTGGGTAGAGGCATTGAAATCTTCTATGTTGATGATTAAATAGACGAATGAAGCACATCAAGAGTGGGCGACCATTCTTGTTGTTGCAGTATAAATGCTAAGAAAAGGGTAAGACTTAGGTACAGTACTTAGGTAATGTTCCTTAGGTTCACCTCTTAAAATTTTGCCCTGTGGATTTTTTTTCATGGGATGAAACTTTATTTTTTAGTTACGTATCCACGTGTCAAAATTTTAAGAGATGAAACCCACCACAACTTTTTTTTTTCAATTGTAAAAATATAAAGAAAAATATTTGTATATGAAACTTTTTTTTTTTTTTTTTTTGAGAGGATTGTATATGCAACTTGATATTGTATTGTTTGTGAGCAATAATAATTGACATAAAGCAATAATAATTGCGTGGTCCCTTGGAGGTTGCATTTGGTCCAAAATAGACACAAATTCAAGATGATTGGTGTCGTGGCGAGTTTTTACCACGGAGAACCAATTTATGGGCCTAATTGAGACATCCATGCTGCAAATTTTTTGGGTAGAGGCATTGAAATCTTCTATGTTGATGATTAAATAGACGAATGAAGCACATCAAGAGTGGGCAACCATTCTTGTTGTTGCAGTATAGATGCTAAGAAAAGGGTAAGACTTAGATACAGTATTTAGGTAATGTTCCTTAGGTTCACCTCTTAAAATTTTGCCCTGTGGATTTTTTTTCATGGGATGAAACTTTATTTTTTAGTTAAGTATCCACGTGTCAAAATTTTAAGAAATGAACCTAAGGAACTGCACCTAAGGTATTGTACCTAGGTTAAGAGCATGATCATGTTGTAGATTGTTTTTTAGTTCAACTAATATTGGGTAAGTCGCTAAAAGGCCCTTGCCTACTGACACCTCTAAGTGGAGGTCCACATAATTAATATGAGAACATCGTGTGTGTAGATACAGACATTCGACAATGAGTTACTTTAATTTGAGTGTAACATCAATTCAAAGCAATGCACCTACTCCTCTTATCGGATGGAGTCCAAATCTTCTGTCTCACTTTTTCTGCTCCACTCTATACTCCATTAATAAAAACTTGCCACGTGTTCCCCTAATTAAGTAAATACTATCATTATTGACTTATTAATACTACCATTATTACTTAATGGTAGTATTTAATTAATTAGGTGAACATGTGACAAGTTTTTATTGATAGAGTATAGAATGGAGCAGAAAAAGTGAAACAGAAGATTTGGACACCATTGACATTCATTTATGATCAATAGTAAAATGGCTACCAAATTCTAATGTGATTGTTAGGTGCACCGAAGACCATATAAACTATCAAATGCAATGAGAAAGTATTAGGAGAGAGAGAGAATTGAAGACAAAATAAGAGTAGCTAGGCTCACTGAATAGCCAGAAAGGCCAGCAGGGTCGGTAAAGGAAGAGGTGTGAAAAACGCCACGACAGCCTTGGAATGCTTCTGCTAAGCTTTCAACTTCAGTCAGCTTTGCCATTACTGCTGATACATTGTTGCTAATTGTTCTCATCTCTCCTGACGTTTCCATTTCTCTTAACATATTTATATCATCTGCATTTTTTAGCCAGTCGCATGTGTAAGACTTACTAAACAAGTTCTTTTTAATAAAAAAATATATTTATATATGTATATTTTTTAATATTATTTGATTCCTCTGGCAAAGTGGCAATCAAGAAAAAGAAAAATTGAGCCTTGACTCTACAGGAGCTATGACTCTATGGTATGCAGTAAAGAACAAATGAACAATACTAAAAAGATCAAATAAACAAAAATTATTAAAAAAACATATTATATTAAAAAAAATGTTACTCTAAAATCTAGAGATAATTCCTCTAAGGACAGAATCGAATTTTATAATAGATCATGCTGTTTTAGCCTGCCCGGATAACATGAAAACAAAAAAACAAAAAACAAAAGCTAAACAAACAAACCACTTTGGATTTAATTCCATAATATCTTTGCCTTGCCAACAAACTTGGCCAAAAAAAAAAAAAAAGCCCAAGCAGTGTTTGAAGAAACAAATGGTACACTCTTTCTTTTGGGATGGGTCTACGCATGCCAAAGAATCTAAACCCATTATTGAACATTTCTATTTTTTACTTTTTTTTACATTTGCATGTTTGTGATGATATATTGGAATGACAAAAACAAAAGGGACATGGTCAATCTTGACTAATCGGTTGAAGATTTATAATTGAGTTCGAAATTTTGGGATTAAGATTTGATTGTTGTTATATGATACGAAATGTCTGTATTGCTATATTAAGATATACTTTCTGATTAAACAATGGAAAACCAACTTTAAGTTTGATAACAAAACTTACCTTCATTTTCCACAATGATCCGAACTGAGTAGCCACGAAGCAAGAGCTTCTTCACAACAGCAAGGCCTAAGTAAGAAACACCACTAGTGACACATACCAACTTCTCTAGTGCATCATCTTTGTTTTCTTTGGGTGACACTCGAACCCCTTTAAATTCTTCTTGGTCTTTCCTCCTCTGTATGCCGTCACACGACACCAACATGCGGCGGAGCTCCTCCAACTCCAACTTCCTGCTCTCCTCCGTCCTTACAATCCCCATAACTTTGATGAAGATGATTAAATCAGTTTGTGCTCCAAATGATAAGAGAGAACTATAGGAAAGTGACAAGGTGCTTGTGAGTTTATGAGACTCTACCTTTGCTTTTATATATATATATATATATATATATATATATATATATTTGGAGGAACTCTACCTTTGCTTATATTGGCTGCTACTCTTTTCCTTTATATATTTGTATTATATTATAAATACTCGCCAGAGACCATAGCAAAAAAACAAAGAGAGGGACCTAATTAATAAATATTATTATAATAGTCATGCAATTTTCATTCTAGACCCTTTTTTTTCCCTCATCTCTACAAGATTCAAAGATGTGAAATTCAGTCCCAAAAAAAAAAAAAAAAAAAAAGATGTGAAATTGGCTCAGCTTAGCTAGCTTAGCCAGCTTAGCCAAATTTTAATTAAAGAAAATTCTACGAGTTCATGAGAAATTTTAATTTTTGCTAACTCTAGAGACACGTGGCGTGACAAGGGCCTCAAATTTGGTAACTTAAGTGTCAAACTTGATCCTATTTACGTATTAGGATCCATTTGGATACCACTTATTTTGCTGAAAAATTAAAAACTAAAAACTGAAAGCTGAAAACGAAAAACGCTGCAGCAAAATAATTTTTAAAAGTATGAATAGTGCCTTGAGACCCATTTTTAATATTTTTTTTCTGAATAAAGTAATTGTGGGTCCCTTGAATAGTGCATGAACCGTGCATAATGTCTCCTAAATAGTGTAATCAGCGTGCATCAAAAAAAAAAAAAAAAAACGCCAAACGCAGACTCAACTCAGGGAAACGCTATACCAAACGCTCACTTAGTCATAATTGTTGTTTTTTTTTTGTTTTTTGTTTTTTTTTTTTTTTGGGTAGAAAGGAAACTACATTATCGAAAACTAAGGGGGAAGGGGAGGATCAGTTAACCCTTGAGTTGAATGTCAATTTGGTCCTTAACTTTTTCAATATGTCAATTTGGTTCCTAATTTTTTGGTATTGTGTTAAAATAGTCTCTGTCATTAAGTGATAGATGAAAAATACTAACATAACTAACAGTTAAAATAAAATATTATTTCTATATAACTTAGGATGCCACGTGTACAAAGATAAAAATATATATATATATATAAAAACAAAAAAGAAACTAAACCAACCAGGAAGAGCATAAAGAAGGATTGAAAAAAAAAAATTCAACAAAAAAAAAAAATTCTATACACATATTCAACACTTTCAATAAAAAAAAAAAAAAAAATTTCTATACATAGATCATCAAAATGAAAATTTTCTACCCAGGCCGAGCACTCAGACTTAGATGGAAATAGTCCCCTCCTGGATCATCTTCGCCATCTATCAAATCATCATCAACAGCCGCCCTCCTCTCCTGCAACCAAATTCATACCCAACCCAACAATCTATTTGAAACTCTCATCGGATCTGTAGTTTCGTTTAAACAAGGGCCATTAGACAAAGAGTTCAAACTTGAGAATTAATTTCTCAAAAATAGTTGAACTCAACGTCATGTATGATGGAAGTGGAACTACTTGACGAGGACATTTACTTTTTGTGAGATATGTGAGAAAGGGTTCAAGTGAGATGCGAATCTAAAGCAAAATAGTTCTGGTGTAGGTTTTTTCCTCCCTAGAAATCCCTTCGCTTTTTATTTTCTTTCTTCAATTTGGAAATCAGAAAGAACTACAGCGGTGGATTGACATAAATCTGACCAAATTCAATTTGTATTTTTAATTGAACTCAAGTTTTTTATTTTTTAGGCTATGTGGTAGTACACATGGTATCTTAGGTGGGGTGAAAATAATTTTTTATTTTCACCGTTAACCACGTCAAAATTTTTCATCCATCACTTAACGATAAAAACCATTTTGACACAGTATTAAAATGTT
Organism: Lithocarpus polystachyus; assembly: GCA_033629205.1. Classification (NCBI taxonomy): domain Eukaryota; kingdom Viridiplantae; phylum Streptophyta; class Magnoliopsida; order Fagales; family Fagaceae; genus Lithocarpus; species Lithocarpus polystachyus. Next base: position 80,008,401 of record CM066163.1, read on the forward strand.
AGTGATCAAATTTATACATTTAAAAGGTTAGAGACCGAATTGACATTCAACATAAAGGTTAAAGACCAAATATGTAGTTTACTCTTTATTTTTTTTTAAGATGACATTGAAGTACAACCTCAAGACAAAACCTTATCCTTGATCAAACAACATGCACATTAGTTAATTTAATTATTAACTTTGAATCCCCTAAAAAAAAAAACTATTAACTATGAAATACTATTAACCATTAACTTTGAAAAAAAAAGTAGGCCTTCTTTTTTTTTGGAGATATTTTATACTCATCCAGTAAACTATTTGTTATTAGAATTTTGACAGATCAATACATTATTGAAGTAACCAATGATAATAAAGAGAAACTATCAGGAACGGACGCATAAATTAAAACAATTTAGGAAAAAAACAAAAAAAACAAAATACATTATGTGAACTTACTAATAGAAATGGGCCTCAAACGTTCTAAAAACTCATTTTGGAGAAAATATTGTAGCAATGGTTGGTCGATTATTTGCCTTGTAAACGTTCTAGAAACTCATTTTGGAGCCAACAAAGTAATGGCTGTTGTCACTGTCCTAGAAGAAACTCATATTCGATCCAGTGGGACCAGTACACTGGCATCAGGTTGACGCTCTAGTTTCCCCAGATTCCCAGAAAATCATTTCTACACTACACTGTGGTATTAGTGGGTTGATGAAACATATCAATCATGCATAAAAAGTTAAAAGGGTATTTGTTATCCATGCGTAATTTATTTCCACAGAAATGAGAAAAGATGTCAAGAAACGATTGGGGATAACCACATTATCATTGATTTTTTTGTTGTTTTGTTATCCATGCGTAATTTATTTCCACAGAAATGAGAAAAGATGTCAACAAACGATTGGGGATAACCACATTATCATTGATTTTTTTGTTGTTTTGGGAAGGGAGGGATTGGTAAACCATAATCTATAAGGGTCTGCCGTCCGTTTTGGAAATTTAATTTTGATTTAGACTTTGCCTGACGTTTGTATCTTTAATTTGTTTCCTTTACAATTGTCTAACAAAAAGAAGAAAATGTTGCCACTAATATCACATTTATACTTACTAATAATTATTTAAAAAATGTTAAAATCACATCAACAATTTGTAAAAATATTATAAAATAGTTTGTGTCTGTAATATTATTCATATATAATTACCTAACAAATTGGAAATAACGCAACGAAGTTTGGAAATACTGTCTTGCCTTAAACATTTGCTATGACTCTAGAATGCTACATTCAATTAATTGACATAGCCAAAAAAGGAAGACTTAGCTTTGGAAGTTTGGCTTAAAGTGACAAAAATGATGGACAATTGCTTACACGTACTACCTTAAGAACACTGATGAGTCTAGAAAAATCATTAAGGTCGTCCATATTACATCATTAGTAGGCCATCAAAGATAACCGCTCAACACATTCAATAACGACCATCAAAGGTCATAAACTCTCATCAAGATAAAGAACGTTATAATCAAGGTAGTAATCACCCTAATTTATGTACAACAATTACCTAAGTCACCTATAAAAAGGACAATCTGTCTCACTAGTTGAGGTACGTCAAAAAATACTACAAAACACTATCTAAATACGAAAGATATGAGTGGATACTAACTTAAGCATCGGAGGCTCCCCCACCGGGCACAACCTGGTGGTCTCTTCGATCTATCTCTCCTTTATCTTGCAGGTCTTACGAGATCGTCTTATACTTCGGATTGGATGAGTGATTCAACTGACGATTTTAGCATCATCAATTTGGCGCCGTCTGAGGGAAGATTAGCCATTAAGCTCTTCCTGCAACAAAGGGTTACTCTTTTTCAATTTGGAGTAATAGACGCTAAAGTACAGTACCAAATAATCCAAAATAACACTCCAATCAAGGAATCCTCCCATCTGAATCTCTAATACACTACTAGAGCACCTTCGTCGTTTTGTAGGTGAAGGATGCATGTGAAAAAAAAAAAAAAAAACCCTTCTTATAAGTGGGTGTTAAATGGATGCATTCCATGGGCTAACCAACTAATCCATCCATTAAGTGTAATCGTTCAGGTACATTTGACGGTTTGATTCTCCCTATACTAATATTTCTATTTGGTAGAATTACGTTTTGCCTAAGATCTTAAAGTCTCACCTCTTAGGTGACTCCAAATAAGGCATAAACAATTTTTGGAAACAATTACATTATAGTTATCAGATCGTGTATTTACAATTTGGTATTGCATAACTTAATTTTAGGCCAGTATTCTAGAAAATTTGCTTAAAAACGAATAGTCCCAGTTAAGCAAAGCACCTATAAAAAAGGTCAACTATGGAGACAATCGATACATGTATAACAATTCAAATTCTTTTAGAAATTTACCACAATCGTCACTGCACCAAAAATAGTGAATGATTTCACAAGAATAGTGTAAATCTCATATTACTTGTTTCAAATAGTCACAGAAATCACAAGAGGAATAAAAAATTTTGTGGCCAAAAATTAGCAAAATATTATGATCTTGAATCTGATTTATGCCATTAGAAAGGCTTTTACTACCTTTCCTAATATAACAGACTGTTTGTACTTTCAATTGATATACTGATAACACCCTAGTTGATGTTCATGCATTATGACGTTTTATATCACTATTTTTCTTTCCTAATAAATCTTGTAAGATAAGGAAGATGGAAAGCGAAATATTATTGCTTTACCAAAAATAATATTTTGTAAATCTTAACTTTCGGCATGTGAGAAAAGTGAAACCGAAATTTATTATCTTAATAGTATTATAGTATGTTATAATTTTGAGCATTAAAGAAGTGGATTCATATCTCATTTCCTTTTCAAGTTTGAGAACCCCAATTTCAAACCAGAAATTATTCATACATATTTTTAGAAAGTTGATTTATATCTCAATAAAACTATTCAACAAAGAAAGTAAATAAATGTATTTTTCTACATTTAGTTCCGTAATGAAAATTATGGATCTCGTTAATGTTCCTTAGACGGTATTCACATTAAATTCGTCATTTGAGGTCAATCAACAAAAGCTCTTGGAAAGGTCCAAAACACATATTGCCTCCTACGGTTAATGCTTCGTGGACTTTTATTTCCACAAGGAAGACTAGTTCAACAACAAACCACCGATAAAGCTGTGTAATTTACACTTAGTAGAAAGTATGTGGGCTGCAAAGAAATTATTACTCAACAGTGAAAGAAGCAGCAAAGATAATGTATCATAACTTTCGGCATTTAAGAAAAATGAAGCCGAAACTTTTTTTACCAAAATTATGATCTTAAATATAGGCATTAAAATAAGAAAGAATACCTTAATTGCTACAGCCTACACACTTCAAAGAAGGTTAATGGCTAAGAAGCCAGGATGATCTCTTTGAAATCTTTGTCATTAAAGCCAAATATAAGTCATATATTGCGGCCTTAAATATCCTAATTATGGCCATTAAAAGGTTTTATTACATTTTCTACTATAACTAAAACACTCCCTTTGTGCCCTTTTATGTGTCAAATTAATGCTATGCTAAAGAAGGAATACAAATGATACACAACATAAGAATAATACCTTGGTTGATAACTTGATATTCACGGGTAGCAAAGCTGTGTCATAAGGCCATCCCCCAAATTTATATTTGTATTTATTGAAAACAACAATAAAAGATGAAAGTATAGAAATAGAAAAAGTATACTCTCTACAGTTATGAACGAGTTATTAGTTCATCAACTGACTAATGACACATTACTATAAAAAAAAATTCAAAAAGATTTAAAAGAAAGCTTAAGAAATAAAATGCGGCCTATTTGGCCTTTCGTACAGAATAATTTTCAAAATGAATGCAAGTTGGGACTAGGGTTGATGGGCCCAAAGAATTACAAACTTCAATCCTTATTGAAAAATTGTAATAGTTAAGCAAAAATCATTTTCAAGATATTATGAAATCTTTTACCTTGAAATGTTCCACAATAGAACGAACAAAATTTACTATTCAAACTTTTCCATGTATCAATATATGTTGCTTTGACTTTGAGAATAGAGAATTTAAATAGTTCGATCTATACACGACCATGCCTTCGAGCATTCAAATGGAAAAATATGGGACTTTTACGGTGTCACAATCCACATATATGACTCAATAGAAACGGCTATATAGGTATGATGTTTTTATTTTATGCTCGCATTTGTGACATCACCAGAATAAATACTTACTTACATACGTGATATACAAGCAGAGTTTACTGTCTCTAAATACTAAGTAGTGTCAAACTGTATCCACATGATTCCATTAGACAGAAATTAGTTAAGGACCATGTGAATGCAACTTAAAGTAGTTGGCCAAATATATATTTTGACCCGAATGACATGTACTCTATATTAAGCTTATCATTTGAGAACAATTGAAATTATTTATTTGTTAGTATTTTTTGGAGCAAAGTGAAGCTAATAAAGCTCCCAAAAAAAAAAAAAAAGGATCAACAAAAAGCTCGACATGAAATAAATCATTTAGCATAAAAAAGTTCTTGGACATGAACCTGCAATAATTGTTGAGAATATTGCAGATGTTTTCCTAGCAGGTTAGGTCCCCATACCTGAATTTTCTCTTATTTATATTATAACATTACTTGCTTTACTTAAAATAGAGCATAATCTAAAAGTATTCAAATCACAATATGAGCAAAAGATATTACGCCCTCCTTTTAGCAACTTTATTTATGGGTAAGCTATTTCCCCATCATAGTTGCTATTGTCTAGATAATTTCTATGTTAAGGGCCAACAGTTGAACAATTGTATGCTATATGCCTATGTGGTTAACAAGTTGTTGACAGATTTTATAGTCAGCTGATAAAGGGAACATATTTCATAAAAAGAAAGCAAATGAGACGGTAGGCTAATTCTGCTTGCTTTATTGCTACAAAACTTGGCAACCAATGTGCACATGCATGTCATATGGGCTGGAATATATACAATAATTTATTCTCTTATTTGTTTGCACTGAATTCCAACACTCTTTAAAACACTTTGCCAACTGTTATTTAGTTGCACAAAAATAAGGTACAAGTTATGAAAATAATTGTTGGAAAGGCAAATTGCTAAATTACAAAATTAGTACAAACATGCACAATTGACACAAAAGACTCGACAATTTCTTGCTAAAGTTAAAAGACTTGACTAGTAATATCTGCTCCAGCTAGTGTGGCCAATTTTAGACTTTTGATCTCTAGTCGATCAAATGATCTTAAGTTCATTCATTTCTTTTGCTATTCTACTATCACCAAAACAAAGAAAAACGTGGAAATGGTTGAACTGCCTATAGAGCATGCGCTTCATACATAAAAATAAATTCCAAAGGGAATGTCATAATTTGACAAAGAAAAACTCTCAAGAAGAAAATAGAGATATATCTAAAAGTTGTGAAAATTCCATCTGCATCGCAAATGTCGAGTTTAACTCCTATAAATTATGGAGTTGTACAAATCCAATAAAGAAGAGCTGTATAAGTAAGAGTTCAACGACGAGGAGTTCGTCAAGAAGACTACAACAATGAAAAGATCGAGATATTTACAAAATAGTATCGAGATTTAAGGTCTTCTATTGAGGTAACTCATTTCTTTCTTTCTTTTTAAATTATCCATGAGATTATTTTATTGAAACTAAATAAATATCAAGCTTGCATGATTATTACAAATGTGTATGTGGAACATGTTGAAAATATTGCTATAAAATTATTACAATCAACACAATTAATATGACTATATTATTAGTAGCATATGTTTCATCGTCAACAATCTGAGAAGTTCTATCAAGTCTCCTAAACTTAAAATGCTAGATGATCATGTTCATGAGTCTTAATAAATTTCCACTATCTCCGTCAACTCACCAAAATATTTTTAAATTGTTTTAAAGATTATACACGATGCAAGCGCCTAACAAAGACCAGCTTAAAGAAGCATATAGTCAAATAGCTTCTATTTTTATACTTCTCTATGATTCATATAGAATGCACTTTGTAAACAAAAAAAAAAATGAAGCAAAAGAGATCTAGGCCTTAGACATGAAGTATCATGTTGAGCTTAAAAAATCTTGAAAAGAGAAGAGCTCATCATCTTAAAAAGAGAAGAGCTTATCAAGAAGATCCCAGCAATGAAAAGATCAAAGTATGTAACAAAATAATGTCGTCATTTAAGACAGATCACAATAGAGGTAAAACTCTAAGATTACAAGGAAATAAGAAAAAGGTCCACCTAGGCTATTGGTAACTTACTATTTATTTATAAATTGTTCTAAAATTCTTGTTTAACCAAGTCTTGGCAAGTGCATGTGCTACTTAATGCAAATATCAACATAGCCTAAGAAGGTCCAAAACGACATAGCATCAAGGAATCTTTCCAGCAACAAGTGACAATATTTCTTAAATGGATGTAAGTCACCAAAAAATGGCTTAGTGATAAGATTCTGCCAAGACAAATGTAAATCATTGATGAAGCCTAAGTAACAAGATTTCTTAAATGGATGTAAGTCACCAAAAAATGGCTAAATGATAAGATTCCGCCAACATGGATGTAAATCACTGACGAAGCCTAAGTGACAAGATTCCTTAAATGAATGTAAATTCCGCCAAGACGGATGTAAATCACTAACGAAGCTTAAGTGACAAGATTCCTTAAATGGGTGTAAATCACCAAAAAATGGCTAAGTGATAAGATTCCGCTAAGACGGATGTAAATCACTGACGAAGCCTAAGTGACAAGATTCCTTAAATGGATATAGGTCACCAAAATATGACTAAGTGATAAAATTCCACCAAGACGGATGTAAATCACTAATGAAGCCTAAGTGACAAACGGATGTAAATCACTGACGAAGCCTAAGTGACAAGATTCCTTAAATGAATGTATGTCACCAAAAAAGAAAAAAGGACAAGATTCTGTTAGACCAATGTTAATCGCTGACGAAGTCTAAATTACGAAGCCTCGTAACTGGATGTAAGTCACCCAAAAGTGGCTAAGTGACTAAATATCATTAAACGAGTGTAAGCAGACAAGGATTATCACACAAACACAAGTCACATGCAAATCAAGAATATCAAATGTGACAACCAAAAAATGAATAAAAGAAGAAGCATCGAAGTGATCAAAAATGGTCGTCCAAAGAAATCACCTCGCCCTTCAGGGATGATAAAAAATGGTCGTCCAAATAAATTAGCTTGCTTTTCAGCAGTGATAAAAAATGATCGTTCAAAGAAATTAGCTCACTTTCAAGATCAAGCTATGATCTCTCGAACGTCCAAAAAGACCTTCAAAAAGCAGATACTAAGAAGTCATCACAGGAATACTAACATTCCTGAAGAAGAAAGTAATTGAAGATAAAGAAGCCTAAATTTGAACAAGTCAAGAATATTCCCTAAGCCTAACCAGCATAAAGCAAAATCAGACTTGGGAATGGGGGGCAATTGATGAGTCCAGAAAAATCATTAAGGTTGTCCATTAATATGGACGACCTTGCATCATTAGTAGGCCATCAAAGATAACCGCTCAACACATTCAATAACGACCATCAAAGGAAATCATCTCTCATCAAGACAAAGAACGTTACAATCAAGGTAATAATCACCCTAATTTATGTACAACAACTACCTAAATCACCTATAAAAATGACAATCTGTCTCACTAGCTGAGGTACATCAAAAACTACTACAAAACACTATCTAAATACAAAAGATATGAGTGGATACTAACTTAAGCATCGGAGGGCTCCCCCACTGGGCACAACCTGGTGGTCTCTTTGATCTATCTCTCCTTTATCTTGCAGGTCCTACGAGATCATCTAATACTTCGGATTGGATGAGTGATCCAACTAACAATTTTGGCATCATCACACACACACACACACACACACACATTAGTGATTGATGCTAATTATTGCATTAGGTTAGAGTATGGACATTTCACAAGTGCTTGTGAACATGGAAACACTCTTCCTTACGGAAGGATAAGAAGGAAAAATTATGATAATGATACTTGTCCTTAGTGCCCCCCGCCCCCCCCCCCCAAAAAAAAAAAAGGCAAGGGCTAATTCCATCTTAAATCCCATAGTTAATTAGAGCTAGTTTTTCAAATTAAATAAATCTCATTTTCTAAAGTTTCAAAGAAAATTTTTACAAAATCGTATACTTAATTTTAAAAGTGTTTCCATTGAACATGTTTTGGGTTTAAATCACCCTTTTTATTATTACTATCAAATATTTCAAAAAGTGTTTCAAGTCATATTTCAAAACTATAAACTTGTTTACTCAGACACCATAAACAAAACAACATTTTATTATTATTTTAACGTGTGTGCCTATTATATATGAATATTATAGGTACACTTTAGTCCATTAATAGTTTCATATATAAGTGATAAATGATATGGATTTATGGTTTAAATTGAATCATTTTTGAAAGCATGAAACTTAATTTGTAATATGTATAAATTTGTATTAATTAATCATGCACATAGTGATACTTAGTTTAACTAGAAGAAGAGGAGAAGGTGATAACATGAAAAAAACTAGCAGATAAGGTCATGATTCATGAACTCATAATACATTACCACTCGTGGATATATAATTCCATTCAATTTCCATTGTTCTTAGTTTCACTGACTTTGAGATAGTCTAATTTCTTTGTTATTTAGTACTTTTTTTTTTTTATAGAAAATCTGTTGTTTTATACTTCAATCAGGTACACTTCAAGAAAAGGGGGAAATTTTTTAATTATTGGGTTTGTGTGGATAGAACCATAGAGTGGCCGCAAACTACTAACACATATTAGACATAAGTTTAAGAGTCATTAACATTTATACAAAAAAGTTAATAAATAAATAAAGCACTCCAAAAAAAAGTTACAAAATAGTAAATATATTTGTAAGGGCGGGTTTTGGTTCCTAAACCCAAAAGATGAATGGATTAAGGACTAAAGAGTCCAATACAATGAATTTGTAGAGAGTGAGCTTAAAAGCTAGGCTTCAATGGAGTGGTTCTTATGTATATTCCTTTTGAACTGGGGTACAATTTCAATTCTTCCCACTACAGTGTTTTTTCTACAGATTTTCTGATCTATTGTCCTTGGGGAGTTTCTTACATTATATAACTCCCTTTAGATAATCTTGGCCCTCCATTTGTTGACTATTCAGGCCACTACTTGAGTGCTTGTCCCATCAGACACTTTCCCAAACTCCTTATCAGTTGTGGCAGCCAAGGCAGTACTGTTCAGGAGTCTTCTCCACATAAATGCAGCCAGGAGGTTTGGTGGGATGCATTAAATGTGGTGGCAGCCACCATCCCTTCAATCATGTCAGTGCTAACCGCTTCCCCAAAGCTCTTTCTCTACAATATGACCTCCTCCGGTGACATGCTGTTGACGTGGCCTTGCTGTCTGAGGGTATAACCTCCTCGGCATGATAATGGCCCCTCTCGGCCATAAGTATGACACGTGGTGCAATTACCTCATTTGAATTCCTGTATCCACAATATTAAATACTATGATTATGTATGACTTATTATTTTATAGGAATTATGATGAACCACCCTTTCAAATGCATATTTTCTATGCTCTTATTTCCCAACAATAACATGGTGAGGGCCGGAAGTGATGTCACCCACAAAATTATTTATATATGTTAAATTATATTATAATTATCTATCATATGATATCGTAATTTATTATTTTAATAGTACAAGATGGATCCTAGTCTTACACACTGTTTTTGTCAATTTGTGTGATGCGACTCAAGATAAAATAATGTCCTATTATCTGTTTTCATTGTGTGGTGTATTATAAATACGTCAATATAATTTTTATTGATGAAACAGAATTTCACCTCGTCAGTATGTTCCTGGTCAGTACGATGGGCGACCTGGAGCTTGTCAGTATGTTCCTCGTCAGTACTATGGACGACCTGGAGATCCTATACCAAAAAAAAACACTAAGCAGATAATGACACCAATTTAAGGCCTGCCAAGGACCCTCTGATGCTTAAATTAGCTTAAACTCTTTAGAAATCTGTAATCTGTAGAGTAATTTGTGTGTGTGTACAACATACCTCACTTACTTGTCTCTCCTGGCTTTATATAGCCCTTGTATGGGTAAATGCTCAATCTATTGGCCTCTTTAACGTTGTACTACAGCTGGAGGATTTATGGTCTAATAATTACCATTTATCCTCAACCCTTTAACGTCTGTAACCATAGGAGTCAATACCATACCATACCATACTGGCCCGTACCGGCTGATACATACCGTATCGGCCTCGTATCGGTACAAGTACACCTCTATTTCGTACCGAAAAAAATACCGGCCGCACCGGCGAATTCTGGCCGTACTGGACCGGAACATAAAATGCTGTTTTTTTTTTTTTTGTAATTGTGGCAATTTTTTAAGGGCCGGATGGTAATACTCATGTATATTATGGTCCTGAAGTAGATCCTTTTAATGGATGGGAGTAGATGATCCTATGTAGTTTGTGTTAACTTAATTATTTGTTTTCTTTGTATCTAGTGAACAATTAAGTTTTTTGTTTTTTATATTGTGTTTTTTTTTCTTTGTATGCAATGAACAACTGAAGTAATATTTTATTGTAAACAGGAGGTAATATTTTATGGTAAATAGAGATTTCGTGTGTGTGTGTATATTAAATATATAAAATAGCGGTAAACCCAAAACGTTACACTGATATTGACCGATATCCGAAATATATCGTACCGGTGGCCAAACCGGTACAGCCTCCGGTACGGTATTGACTTCCTTATCTGTAATGGCCATTAAATGTGCATAATTGGATGGTAGTAACGACACTATGCTCATTTATCATTTGGACAATTAATGATGTTTGGAACTAATGCGTTTACGCTCGTCCATATTTTTACTCGTCATTAACATGGACATTTTGCAATATGGACGAGCGTTTTATCATTATCCATCAGTTATGGTTGAACTGGAGGCTTAAATGCTCATTTAGTAGCCATCCTCATTCAATTTCCTGTAACGGTTGTGCAATGGTCAGTTTGAGATAGTTATAATAGCTGCGAGCTGGTGGCTAGAAAGGCTGTACGTCCGTTACACTTGTGCCATTTAAGTGAGGAATTTATATCTGAGCATTAATCTATGCTTACGATCATCCTTAGTAATAAAGGTCATCCTTAGTAATGACGGTCACTTTATGAACAACCATTTTACACTACTCGTCAGTTGCCCCCTTTATTCCTTTGTCGTTCTTTGTTTGGACGAGTATAGGAATATGAAAGGTTTTTGGAGGTTCAATCTCCCCTTCGTGTCCCGAGATTCTCGTCCCATCACATTTAATGCGAGGCAACTTTCTCGTCAAGTGATTGACACATGCCTTCTCTTCATTGGTTGCGCGTGGGAAGTTTTCTTGAACATCCCACACACCTTGATTTTTGTTTTCCTTTTTAGAAAAACTGCTCATCGGTTTTTAACCATGCGAATTTAATCATATGACTTACTGAGAATTTAATCATCATTATGATTGTGTTCATCGGTTTTTAACCATGCGAATTTAATCGTATGACCTACTCTTGCTTTGAGAATTTGATCGTCATTATGATTGTACTCATCGGCTTTTAATCATGCGAATTTAATCATATGACTTACTCTCGCTTTGAGAATTTTATCATCATTATGATCATGCTCGTCGGTTTTTAATCATGCGAATTTAATCATATGACTTACCCTCGCTTTAAGAATTAAGAAATTTAATCGTCATTATGATTTTGTTCGTCGGTTTTTAATCATGCGAATTTAATCATATGACTTACTCTCGCTTTAAGAATTTGATCGCCATTATGATTATACTCGTCTGTTTTCAACCATGCGAATTTAATCATATGACTTACTCTCGTTTTGAGAATTTGATCGTCATTATGATCATGCTCGTTGGTTTTTAACCATGCAAATTTAATCATATGACTTACTCTCGCTTTGAGAATTTGATTGTCATTATGATCATGCTCGTCAGTTTTAAACCATGCAAATTTAATCATATGACTTACTCTCGCTTTGAGAATTTGATTGTCATTATGTTTGTACTCGTCAGTTTTCAGCCATGCGAATTTAATTGTATGGCCTACTCTTGCTTTGAGAATTTGATTGTCATTATGATTGATTGATTGTACTCATTGGCTTTTAACCATGCGAATTTAATCATATGACTTACTCTTGCTTTGAGAATTTGATCGTCATTATGATTATGCTCGTCGGCTTTTAACCATACAAATTTAATCATATGACTTACTCTCATTTTAAGAATTTGATCGTCATTATAATTGTACTCGTCAGCTTTCAACCATGTGAATTAAATCATATGACTTACTCTCGCTTTGAGAATTTGATCATTATTATGATCATGCTCGTCCAAATTGAACCTTATGTGATGATTTTACTCCTATCGAGACTTTTATCATCTACTTGGTTTTACTCATTGGACTTTCAATGACAGGCTTTTTTCTTGAAATTTTTTTTCTTTTGTATGAAAAATAATACTTTTAGATCTTTCAAGAGAACAACATTTATTCATGTGGGGAAAAATGCCCCCTTATTCATTCCTGCTTAGAAAACAATTTGATGAAAGAAAATTGAAAACGTCATCTAACTAACGATAATACCTCTTGAAGTACTCTACATTCCATGGACGAGGTAACTGTTTGCCATTGAGTGATTCGAGGTAACAAGTTCATCTTCTGGAATACTTGTCGATCTTGTATGAGCCTGCGTATTTTCGTTGTCATTCTTTTGACTGGGGGAACAATCCTTCTTCTCCTTCTTTTTATGTTGGAGCTCATCGATTTCTTCCATCCTTCGCTTGCCATCTACTCCATTCGCCGTTAATGCATCCTCTCCGTTTATGTACTTCTGGGCTTTGAATAGGAGATCTATCATTGTAGTTGGCGGAGTCTTCCCTAGAGAGAAGACGAGGTCAAGATTGTTCAACCCTGCTTGAAAGGTCGTCATTATCACCTGATCATTTGCCTTATCAATTTCTAACACCGCTTTGTTAAAGCGTTTACATACTCTCTCAGGGTTTCCCCTTCCTGTTGCTTCATAGTTATCAAGCATGAGGTGGGCCTCTTATGCCATTGGCCCCCAATGAAATGGTGTACAAAAGAGTCACTTAGTTGCTCAAAGTTCGCAATAGATGTCGTGGGCAGCTTGCTAAACCACACCCTTGCTACTCCTTTGAGGATTGCTAGGAATGATCTACAAATTACCTTGTCTGGGGTCTGTTAGAGATTTAATATTGTCTTGAATGCTCCTATGTGATTTAGGGGATCCTTAGTGCCATTATAAACCTCTAGCTGTGGGAGACGAAATTTGGGAGGCAAGGGGCACTCCAAAACGCTAGCAGTGAAAGGTGAGTCTGTCCTCTTGATCATGCCATCAAGATTTATCGCTGTCTTTCCCTTCATGGCGTTCTTGATTTCGTCCTTTCCTCATGTTTTTCATCATCCGAACATTGCCATGAGTCGACTATGCGGTGTGCTTAGAAGTTTCTCTTCTACTATTTCCTAGACTATGGGCTTCGTCGTCATTGTCATTGCGATTACGTCGTGACTATGACGTATTTATGCCTTTTGAATGCACTCTCCGCTTCAAGTCTTCATTTGTTTCTTCAATTTTTGCACATTAGCTGTTAGTACTTGGATTTGTTGAGCCATCACTACGGGGTTCGGCAGTGTAGTTATGGTAAAGTCCATTGGTTTTAAAGAACTTAGTCAGTAGAGAATTCAATGGCTTATTGATTGATAGCCTGTCGTTCCCACAAACGGCGCCAAACTGATGAAGTAGAATTTTATCTCGTCAATATGTTCCTCGTTAGTACGATGGACGACTTGGAGCTTGTCAATATGTTCCTCGTCAGTACTATGGATGACCTAGAGATCTTGTACCCAAAAAAAAAAAAAACACTAAGCAGATAATGACACCAGTTTAGGGCCTACCAAGGACCCTCCGATGCTTAAATTAGCTTAAACTCTTTACAAATCTGTAATCTGTAGAGTAATTTGTGTGTGTGTTCAACATGCCTCACTTACTTGTCTCTCTTGGCTTTATATAGCCCTTGTGTGAGTAAATGCTCAATCTATTGGCCTCTTTAATCTTATACCACAACTAGAAGATTTATGGCCTAATAATGACCATTTATCCTCAGCCCTTTAACGTCTGTAACGGCCATTAAATGCGCATAATTGGATGGCAGTAATGGCTCTGTGCTCATTTATCATTTGAACATTAAATGTTGTCTGGAACTAATGCGTTTACACTTGTCCGTACTTTTACTTGTCATTAACATGGACGATTTGCAATATGGACGAGCATTTTATCACTATCCATCACTTATGGTTGAGCTGGAGGCTTAAATGCTCATTTAATAGCCATTCCCATTCAATGTCCTGTAACGATCGTGTAATGGTCAGCTTGAAATATTTATAACAGCTGCGAGTTGGTGGCTAGAAAGGCTGTATGTTCGTTACACTTGTGCCATTTAAGTGAGGAATTTATATCTGAGCATTAATATGTGCTTATGGTCATCCTTAGTAGTAAAGGTCGTCCTTAGTAATGACGGTCATCCTTAGTAATGACGGTTACTTTATGGACGACCATTTTACACTACTCATCAATTATTATCATATTTTACTCAAAATTAAGCTCAGCTGTTAATATTTCAAGAATATTAAACTATCATTCTAATTAAAACTCAATCATCGAAAAAATTGCCAAAAATTTGATCTCACGCGATGTGCTTTCATTACATCAACTAACTTTTGTTAATTTATTTTTTTATGGTCGATTTTATATTTCAATTTCTATTAAAATAGTTTTTAATATATATGAAATTTTATTACATAAGGTCTAGGATCAACTTATTTTGCTAAAACTAAAAACTTTTTACTGAAAGTACGGTAGATAAATGTAACTATTAGTTGAAATAGTACAGTAGAACTCATGAATAGTACCAAAAAGTGCAATAAGACCCATAAATAGTAACAAAAATAAACTGAATAGTAAAATAAGTTGGCAAAAAATAAGCTAGCAAAACAAACACTTAGTCAATCACACACATAAAGAAAGCGATAGTTTCATCTGGAAGAAGTGGAGGTAACAGACGAATAGAAGCAAGGTCGTGAAACTCATGATGGCAATTGTAATAATACTAAATGGATGAGGATGAGCTCAGGTCAATTACTTTTGTTGTTTGACAGATTTTGGGTTAGTTATTTATATTTGGTCATTTTAATTAGTAAATACTTTTTTAAGGGACTCATCTTAGAGATTAATAAATGAAAATTTATAGGCACAAGCTTTGTGTCACAATTTTTTTCACAACTCTAAAATGGCTAATTATTATTGTGTATCACATTAGAATTATAGTGAAAATTGTGATGCTTGAGTTGTGATTGTAAAAGAACTCATAATATGTTTTAGGAGACTAACTCCTTGTGTCAATAAAATAAAATACACTTAAGTCAAACATTAAAAAAAATGCAACTATTTTATATTATAGTTATGTATTGCTAATAATATTTACCCTAGTGTGATTTGGAGGAGATCTCCCGAAATGTATTTACTATTTAGTTCCCATTTCGGCCAGCTCATCTCCATCATTTTTCATTGACTAATTGGCATGTATTTCCATGATTCTCGTTTTTCCAATTATGAAGCATGATTTCAATTATTTATATTTTTTAATTGTTCTGTTTCTACACTCTGGGAAGGTTTTGTAACGTTATGACTTCTTCCTCTTTTTCTTTTTCTTTTTTTTCTTTTTTTTTTTATGTTTTATGAGTTTTAATTTAATGAATGATATAATTTAAATAAAGTTTTAAGAAATTTATATGAAAAAATGAATTGTGTATGGTTGGACGGGCAGGTATTGTGGGTGCCAAATGCCAACTAGGACGGGAGGGAAACAAACCCTTCCTAGAGCAGAAGTGGGGCAGGGGTGGGGGGATTAGGACCTGCACCATACTCACCTAATTGTCATCCCTAACCTTTGAAGATTATATATATATATATATATATATATATATAAACACACACAAACGCACATTATATTGGAAAAGTTCTAAAAGACTAAACTTTATAACAAAATTTCACAAAGGTGAGGTATCAATCCACCATAGATCAAAATAAAATGAAATAAAATAAATATTATGTCAGATTTGGTTAAAACTCAAAACAAAAATATTGTGGAATTTCTTCGTATCTTTAGATTTTCTCAACCAATAAAAGGCTTTAAAAAAAATGAGGGTGAAAAGAAAAATTAAAGTAAACAAAAGCAAAGTTGTTTACGCTTAATTAACTCATTCAAAGAATGGAACTAGCGATGGCTCGGCTAGAGGCTTTAAGAGAAAATTAATGGCTTAGTCGGTAAGTAGAGAAAACTCGTGTGGGTCACGTGTTTGAGTGACCGGTATGCACGAGATATCTACTCTTTTCTCTTCGCCAACTACCCGTACAAGCTCAGCGAAAGTTGGTGTCACGGGAATTTTTTTTTTTTTTTGATAGAATTGGTGTCACGGCAATTGATTTCCCCATATTGCTATTTTCTTCACGGTGATAATTAGTACTTATCTAAAAATAGAATGCTTGGGTTTTTGGGTATATTGCTATATCAGTAAAAGCTTGCCAAATTCCAATAGGTCACGGAATTTAACTTCTTTGGGTCCAAGAACTATAAAGAGAGAGTGAAAATAATCCAAATCTATGTTGTCATCAATTATACTTAAGCAAATTAATACACAAGTTTTAATCAATGTATTCTAAATGACTTTCATGGATTGGAACCTAAAAAAAATATATAGCAACATTAAAATATATCCCTGTAGGGTTAGCTGAAAGAGTTAATGTCTATTTGAGAAAAACTTATTTAGTTTTTTTATTGAAAACTTTTTTCTGAAAGTGTGCTAAAAAGTTATATATAAAAATTAAAAGTTAAAAGCTAAAAGCTGAAACTGATACCAAACAGACTCCTATTGGTTCATGAACGTAAGCTTTTTAAGAAAATGATTGACTCTAATTAATGTTTTAAGTACTAAACACAAAGTAATTCATGTCATTTTCCTGAGAAAAGTTGCTCTAGACAAATTTTCAAACAAAATTAAGGGCACATATATACAGATTTGGCAAGAAAACAAAAGGGTACCCTGCTTTTTTTTTAGCATAAAAATACCCTCTTGTGGGGTGGATAGATTGAAAGGGATGGAACTGCAACAAGGAATGTGACTAATCTGTGCTCATATGGGCTTGCGTAACCGAGCTGATACTGTACCAATTAGAACGTGAAACCTTGATTCTTCCAAGACCAATCACTAGGAGAAGTCAAGAATATCGACTTTGAAGGCAAAGAGCGCAATTTTTTTTTGTCTATTTTAGTATAAGAATCTTTTTTTTTTTTTCTAATTTTACACATCTACTTTTCAAAACACTCACATCAGATTATCTATTTTACACTACATTTCATTAAAATATCAATTTTTTTATTGTTTCTCTTTCTTCACACACAAAAACCACCGTCCACTTACTTCCTTTATCCTCGAAATACGTAAAAAATAATAAATAACTAAATGCATAATAAATACTATCAGTGTAAATTTACATGATTACTATAATAAACTTGTAAATTTACACAATTATATACAGACTGATGTGAGTCATTTTTAAGCAAAACTATGTAAATTCTACATCTTTTTCTATTATACACGAACTGATGTGAATGCTTAATTAGTATGTTAAGATTTTTAGGAATGAAATATTGAAGAGTAATAATGATTCTTGGTGTGCATATGGTGTGGGAGTGATGAGTTTTTTTGTAGGACATGGAAGAGGTGAGTTTGCTAGGTATTTCTCCCAAAACCAGTTATTAGGCCTGTCGCTACTAGGTTATCCCTCTCACATTAGTTGAGGAGACGTATGTCAAAATTAAAGTGAAATGAACAAGTCTAATCATAGTTAGTGTGCATTTGGCATTGGCTTAAAAAGTTAGTTTTTTTTACTATTTAGCTTATTTTTGTACTATTCATAGGTCCTACTATACTATTTCAACTACCTTTTAGCTTTATCTACAGACTTTTCAGCAAAAAGTTTTCAGTTTCAACTTAATAATCTATTTCCAAACAGACACATAATGTAATTGATAATTGGTGAGGCATAATAAATGTTAATGTTAGAGAAAGGGGATGATAACACTTCCCTTAAGGAAGACTGTTTATACCAATCAATACCCATAGGCCTATGGACCCGTCATCTCTAAAGCACCCAACTATTGTGGTCCTAGGGGCCATTAACTAAGGGCCCTTTTGAATGGAGGGGGGAAAACAAAAGAGTAGAGTAGAGTAGAGTAGAGTAGAATTGGCTGAAAATATGCTAATTTTGGACTAAATCTACTCTACTCCCTCTCCTTCTCCCTCAATCCAAACGGGCTAGGGTACTCTCTTTGTTGGTTGAGCCTATACAAACTTGAAGATGTGATCTCCTATTCACCAATCACATCAATCCTTAGGGGAGTATTTTTCATTTTCCAAAATGAAATTTGTGTAGACTTGACGGTATGGAGGTTGATGGAATGTCTACATCAGGTAGAACCAAAAGGAAGACATAATATTGAAATATAAAATGAAATGAAACTTAAAAGAACTAAATTGAAAACATTTCAAAATTAGAGTGTAATTTGTAATTTTTTTTTTTTTTTTTTTACTATTAAATATGTGAAGAGGTGAGAAAGTGGTTAAGCCTTAGTATGATAGCAAGTACCTTCCACCAAAAGTGATAAAGCTTAGATTTCAATCTAGAAATCAACAACAAAAATGGACTTTTGTGCTCTGGGTACAGTCTTTTGTGTGAAGAAATGAGATAAAGCTCAAGCATGTTTATAAACCCTTCTTGTTATAATGAAGGTGTGTCATCTTATTATAAGATCATATAGTTTGATGTGCCTGTTTGACCTATTTGGCATCTTGAACTATTTTAATAGGAGAATATGATTTTTTTGAATCATGAAAAATATGTAGGGCTGTAAATGAACCAAGCTGTTCATGAACAACTCGGGCTCAGCTCGATAAAAAGCTCGTTCATGTTCGTTTGTTTACAAATAAGCCAAGCTTGAGCCTTAGTTTTTGGATTGTTTGATAAACAAGCTGAGCTTAAGCAAAAAAAAAAAAAAAAAAAAAAAAAAATTGTTTGTGAACAAGCTCGTGAAAAATAAGGCTCGATACAAAACATGCCAAGCTTAACCTTTTTTATAGCTAGATATATGTTTACTAAATAAACTTATTATTATGACATTATACATATGTCTTGGAATGTTAATTTATAGCTTATTTATTCATATATATGTTGGAATGTTATTTTATTTAGATCTATGAAGATTATAGTTGTACGAATGACAAATGTGGATGTAAAAATTGTATTTTGAACAGTTACTCAAGCTATAGACAATAAATGATGATGGATGGATTTAATTATGTAAAATTGTAATGTGAACAAATTCTAATCACCGGTGTTAGAAGTATGATAAAAATGAGTATATTATATATATATATACATATATGTATGTACGTATGTATATATGTATATTTGTTTACTTGATTTTTGATGATATAAACATTTGATGATGCAATTTTTTTGGATCCCAAGTTAAAAAACTTGACTTGAGCTCAAGTTTGAGCTTGATATTAAGCTCGAGATTGGCTTGATTAATTAGTCAAGTTAAGCCAAGTCGAGCTCAAGCTTTTTAGCATTTTCACAAGCTCAAGTTCAAACATTATTTTTAGGCTTGTCTCAAGCTTAAGCCAAGCTTGAATATTTGATTTTTATTGACGAGCCAAGCTCAAACATACACTACTCAGTAAAGCTTGGCTCGTTTACAGCCCCAAAACTATGGTTTATTTTTATAATGTTTGTGGACTATTTTAAGAAAAAACTTATTTTTTAGTAAAACGCTTTAGGTAGAAACCAATTGACCATTCAGAAGCAAAAATTCTTCAAAAATCTCGAGAA
This sequence comes from Lithocarpus polystachyus, assembly GCA_033629205.1. Taxonomy (NCBI): domain Eukaryota; kingdom Viridiplantae; phylum Streptophyta; class Magnoliopsida; order Fagales; family Fagaceae; genus Lithocarpus; species Lithocarpus polystachyus. Next base: position 80,028,466 of record CM066163.1, read on the forward strand.
GTAGGCCAACATTTTGTTACCATTCACTCTCAGATGCTTGTTTGTTCAACTACATATGAAAAGAGAAAAATCGAAAACTTTTTGTGATTGACATATGTACGATCGAAATCATGAAAATCTCTTTTTCCTAAGAAATAAACAATGCAAGTTATGACTTTTGGCCCGTTGGGAACCTATCTATTAGGAGAGGAAGCCCTTTCACTTCCGTAATCAAACTCCCCTTATATTTTCCTTTCCATTCAAGTCACCTCATTAGGGTTCAAGTCACCTCTTTATGGTCTATTTGGGATCCACTTATTTTGTTGAAATACTTGAAATTGAAAACTTTTTTACTGAAAGTACTGCAGATAAAATAAAAGTTAATTGAAATAGTACAGTAAGACCCATAAATAGTACCAAAAAGTAAAATAATATCTATAAATAATAATAAAAATAAGTTGAATAATAAAATTGGCCTAGGTTATATTACTCTAAGGTAAGTATCTATCAATTAGTTTGGTCTTGTCCTTATGTCATGTCTCTTTTTTCAAACATTATTAGACTAACAAAGCTTCTAGAATCAACAACTCTAGGACCGTAAGTCTTATTTACAAAACTATTTTTATAATAATTGTCAATAGACTAAAAGCCCTACTCCCCAAAACCCATACCTTGGCAAATAGCATTCGAGCGTGGAAGACAGGCCCTATTTGGACATCTCATCATCCATATCTCGTAACCTATATCCCAAAACTTATAACTCAAACTCTTAACCCATAATTCGTATCTCAAATCTCTCTATAACTCAAATACCTCCTCAATTTCTGTTTGGTTACAAACTGAATTACGGTTGGGTTTGGATAGCGCGGATGCGTTTTGCGTCCGCGTCTTGCACTTCTTCTTTCCCCCCCCCCCCCTTGAACGCGCGCATTTTAGCCCCAATGGTACTGTGCAGCTACTGTTCATGAACAGTAGCCGCAACTTTTGACTTTTCAGCTCTTATTTCAGCTGATCTGAGAGAGGGAGAAAGAGAAAGAGAGAGTTGTGAGACCGGCTGAGAGAGAGAGAGAGAGCAGATTTGAGAGACGGCGGAGGCGAGGGACGGCGGGGGCCGGCGACGATCGTCCAAGGCTTGGGCCGGCGACGATGATCTGAGAGAGGGAGAAAGAGAGCTGATCTGAGAGAGGGAGAAAGAGAAAGAGAGAGTTGTGAGACCGGCTGAGAGAGAGAGAGAGAGAGAGCAGATAGAATAAAAGGAAAAAAGAATAGTTTTTTTTTTTAATTTTATTTGGGGAGAGAGAGAATAAAATATTAATATTTTATTGTAGGGTATATATTATTTTATAGTGATGTTTATATTATTTTATTGTATTGAAAGCTAAAATAGATCCACTGCTGCAGCACATGTATAGTTAAAATAGATAAAGTAACTTTTGGTGGAGCTAAATTGCTAAAAATTTAGCTCCACTGCTGTGGATGCTCTAACATCTCTTAAGTTTTAACTCTACTTTTTGATAAAATGGTGGACCCACCCACTGACACTACACATAATAGAAAACACCCATACCAGCGTTCCCTCTCCATCCTTCGTTCTCTCCACTTTCATCTTCTCCCATCTGAAAACCCTGAAAAGGATCGAAACAACCAAGCCAAAATACTCTTCCTCCCACTTCAGGCACGGGTTCCCTTCTTTCATTTTCTTTACCTCACCACAAGGTACTCATTGAAAATTTTATACAAGAAATACAAGCAAACAAATATTGCTTGAAACTGTCATGGATGATGGTTCTGTTTACTCTGGCTTGTAATAAAGAAGTAGAAAACTGTAACCTGTTCTTAACGAGAGCATGGTCACAGAATATTACTACGCAAATTTGAAAGCAACCCCCAATACACATAAATAAAGATGGTCAAACTGTCAGGGAGTTGTTGTTCGCAAAGCTTCAATTTTGGGTCTCTAAACTTAAATTATTCACCTGGGAGAAGATCTACAAAGTGGATCAAGTGGAGTGACAGCTTGCCGGTGAAGATCTTGGGCCTCTTCAGTCAGCAACAGTGAGCACAGATGGGTTCTCTTCCGCATTGTGAGAGCTTCGGTTTCATCATAATTTTGAAATAAAATGGAAAAGAACAAATGTGAGTGGAGGAAGAGAGAAAGTTGCGGGGAAGAGCAAAGTGCAAATGGAGTAAAAAATCTGAAACGAAGGAAATGAAATGCAAAAAAAAATAAAAATTAAAGAAAGATCCGTTGGAGCTTCAGCCTGCCGTGACGGGACTACACACTGTGGTGGGACCCGTTTATGCTAGTAAATTACGAAATTGTCACTGTTATCTCATATCTCATGTCTTGAAAACAAGCTAGGGGTGTTTCTATACTGGAATGCAAGGACGCAGTGCGGAGGCGCGGCGACGCGCACCTGCGTCGGACGCGGCGCGCACCGGATGCCGCTGCCCGCGCGTCGGTGCCGCGTTGGGCCGCGTCCGCCACGTGTTTTTTTTTTTTCGCGCCGACTCGCCCCGATGCGGCTGAGACGCGAGCCGATTCGCCCGGAACCGGGCTGAATCGCCCCGAATCGGGCCGTTTCGGCCGATATTGGTGGTACCGGCGAGCCGGCCGAAACGGCCGATTTCGGCCGAAATTCCGGCCGATTCAGGCCGAAATTCAGCCCCTCACTCAAGCATTCTCTCTCACACCCTACACTCCCCTCTCAATTCATACATTTATTTATATTTTTAATATATTATCTAGTATTGCTCTTAAATTTGGTGTATGTTTATATAATGTGAAAAAATATGCTTAGCAATATATTAAAAATATAAATAAAAATATTTTTAATAATTTTTTAATCGTTGAGTCCCGCCGCACCCGCACCCACCTTTTTCAAAAATTGCCGAGTCCCGCACCCGCACCCGAGTCCCGAAACGCACCCGTGCTTCATAGTTTCTATATTAGTTAACTCAAATCTCAAAATACTGAGATTTGTAAACTGAGTTAAGCTCCATAATAATGAGCCAAACAAGCCTCTTACTTATGGGGCCTATTGATTTTGGGTTATAAGTTAACAAAACTTAGATTTGTTAACTGAGTTCACCAAAATCCAAACAAGGCCTGACTTCTTCTTCTTTTTTTCTTTTTGATGGGAAACTTGGAAATTTATTTAACCAACAACAAAAGACAAATGGATTACATCCTGAGTACACGCATGCTCGAGAAGGCTAGGAGTTTCCTCCGCCAAGCCACAAAGTCTTTAGCAAGTTTAGCATGCTTAACAAGGATGTGAGGTTAACCACTCAATGAGCTTTTAAAAAAAAAAAATTTAGCTATATAAGGATAGATTTGGACATGAAAAAAAAAAACCTTTGATACATATATAGACTAACATCAACCAAAGACAAAAGAATTGCAAAAACAATAGTGAAAAGCAGGGACGGACCTCCGATATAAATGAGGGGGGGCTAATGTATGAAAAAAGAAATCATGAAAATAAACTTTTTAATACATTACAATACACTAATCTATTAAAAGTGAACCCAACGTTCTTTTAATTTTCATAATTCATCTATGATTACGTACTAAATATCACAGTGTATAAAATCAAAAAATCCATCAAGAAATCATCTTCCAGTTTCATTTTATAAAATTGAAGCCAACTTTATATCACTAGATGTTGATTGGGCTATTTCAAGAGAGGATTAACTCTTTCTTTTTCGTTGAGAAAAGGAAAAAATTTTATTGCATTGTTAACTGATGAGTCCATAAAAACCGTTACGGTCTTCCATCTTAATGGACTATCATTGTATCATTAGTAAGCCATCAAAGATAGATGAGTAACCACAGCCCAACACATTCAATAACGACCATCAAAGGCCTTAAACTCTCTCCTCAAGACAAAGAATGCTACAATTAGGGTAATAATCACCCTTATTTATGTCCAAGAGCTACCTAAGTCACCTATAAAAGGAACAATCTGTCTATTTGCTAAGGTACGTCAAAAAACTACTACAAAACACTATCTATATACACAATATATGGGTTGGTACTAACTTAAGCATCGAAGGCTCCCCCATCGGGCACAACTCGGTGGTCTCTTCGATCAGTCCCTCTTTTATTTTGCTGGTCCTACAAGATCGTCTAATGCTCCGGATTTGACAAGTGACCCAACTGACGATTTTGGCATCATCAGTTTGGCGTCGTCTGTGGGGATCGATTTGCCATTGAGCTCTTCCTACGACAAAGGGTTACTCACTTCAAACTCATAAACAATGATCCTAGAACCCGTATCCAAGAGAAACAAAGCATACGATTGGATTTGCAGTGAAGAGGAGATCAAAAGGCTAAGCCCTCTTTTTTTCAAGATCCAATAAAGCAAACCCATTTAGCAATTTCGACTTCAAAGAACAAAACCTCAAAATTTCCATCAAATCACCCAAAGGTGGCTCGCTGTAAGGCTCAGACTAAACATGAGACAGACACGGACTTTGGAAGAACACGACAAGCCTCAACGACATGGCCCAACTCTTGGGTCTTGAGGTAAGACGAGTCGATTCTCATCTTATCAAATGGTTTTATCACATGTTGTTAAATGACCTAAAAGTATAAAAACACAATAACCTCTTCTAATGCTTTATAAGCATAAAAAAGAGTTTATTATGTTAAAGATTCTTTGGCTAAAAATAGAGAGATAATTGTAGGTGGTCATGTAATTTTTGGCCACCCAAATCAAAAGCTATGATGAAATTACCAACAAAGAGCTTTTCTTTCTTGGTTTCACTCTCCCTATTGTTTTAATTTGCATGAAAGGTGAAGTCAGATTTCATTAAAACGTAATTGCCTTCCCAAAGTTATGGCGTCTAACATATAGGCATTAAAAAGGAAAAAATCAAATTTTATTGTCTTCCTAAATTTGGAATCCTAATTTTTAACATGATATAGAGTTTAAAACAAGGAGAGAAAGTCTAAACCCAATTCTTGGGTCTTGAGGTGTGAAAGCCAAGGGTAATGAATACCTTAATTGCTACAGCTTATACACGTTCAAGGAATATATTATATTTGGATATATTATATTTGCTAGTTAGGGAAAAGACAATGGAAAGAGATCGGTCAAGGAATATCACCATTTACTCTTTGAAATCCCCTCCATTAAAGCTAAATATAAGTCAAGCATGATAGCCTTGATATTCTAATTATGACCATCAAAAAGAGTTCTACTACATTTCCTAATATAATCAGAACAAACCGTTTGAGTCCTTTTACTGTATAAATAAATGTTTATAATATCCTAATTGATGTTCACACATTATGGCTTTTTACATGACTACTTTTCTTTCCTAATGCATCTTGCTAAGATAGGAAAATCGAAGTCAAATTTTATTGCATGGCCCTTGTCAAAGGTAAGAAATCTCATATTTTACCATTTGAGAAAAGTGAAATTGAAATTTATTATCTTAAAAGAATTGTAGTATGTCATGATTCTAACCACTAAAAAGGTGGATTTGAATCTTATTGCCTGTCTAAGTTATTTATAAATAAATAAAATAAAATAAAAATCTGCTTTAGGCATTAAACCCAAAATTATTCAGTTTCGATTTTTGAAGTTAAAGAAATTCTGGATGAAGAAAGTTTGTGAATACTTCTATATGTTTTTACTTTCTACAATTAGTTTCCTAATGGAAATTAATTTTATAAATGCTCCTTAGAGCAATCAATTAAATGTATAAAACATTATATGTTTTTACTTTCAGAGTTGTCACTATCATTAGATATAAGATGTTTTTTCTCTCAAAAAAAGATATAAGATGGTTTAAAAAATATGCTAATAGCATTATTTTTGAGTCAAAGGATCCAGTTATTTAAGGAATGCAAGTTTGTAAAATTTCATAATTCAAAAATCATTAGAATATGCATAAAAGATATTTAGTTTCAGTACGTTTCTTCTTAAATAAATTCGATCATCATTGCTAAGTTATAAAATTTTATATCTTCATATGTTCCATCATAGAGTGAACAAAGTTTACTATTTAAACTTTTCCATGTATAATTACACTTTGAGAATGGAGAATTTAAATTGTTCCATACATAAATCCCACCAAAAGGTTTCATGAAATCTTTAGTGGTCTTTATATGTTAAAGCATCATGCTTTCACTGAGCCACTACATTTCAGAGCTCGGTATAAACTATATTACACCTCATTTATATAAAAATCAATATTAAGCCCCCAACAAATTTTATACATTTGTGATTAATATTATTTGTGAATTTCTTATTTGTCAAGGTTGCTACAAGTCTAATACTTTGCACAGTAAAAGTACTAAACTATTCACTAGTGTAACTAGACTAGCTTGATTGTACCTATATCCTTAAGAAATTGTTAAGAAGAACCTGCCAAGAAAAATATCAAAAATTCTTAAGTGAAAAAGGGTAATACAACCAAAGGACAAAGTGGTTCCAAGCCAAGTATGCCTGTTCTAAGATCCTTGCAAAGGTGGGCTCAGATATTCAATTTCTAGAAAAAGTCCCAAGGCAATCAGGTAATTAAACCCTTCTTGTTAACTTAGTCTCCAAACTTGATTTTGATGTGTGTAACGTATATATCTTAAATTCAAGGCATTTTATAAGCTACCAACTAAATGCGAAATGAATCTAAGGCAGACAATCAAAAAAAAAAAAAAAAAAATCCAAGGAAGTCCTATACTTTCCTTTAGTCTAGTTCTATAATTATTGAGATTGTAAGAAATGTGAAGTCAAATTCTTTTTAATATGCCATGTTGAGGCACTAAAAAGTGGGATCAAATATCATTATGGTTTTATCATAATAGTATAATAGAACATGATGAATTGCATTATTTAACGATTTAACCTTTTTATCCTTTAAATATCTGCGCAGTTTGTTATTTTGAAAGTTAATTACTTATACGATTTAGTAAGGTCAGAATAGAGAAAGATTCGCTACACCATTTTTTAAAAATATTCATGACCGTTTCCCTAGTTCATATCTTACCAACTTATTGCACATGCTATCACAACATCAAACACTTCTTTTTATCTTAAAATAATTTTTGATATACGTTGGACACTTGAGTATTCAAAATAATGGACATATCAGCTTTAACTTCGACACTTTAAAGAAGCATGTGGCCAATAGCTTTAGTCTTCACAAATCATATTATACTTTTAGAATGCACTTCGTCAAATGACATCCATAATTGTATAGCATGCAATTGCATATTTATATATTGTCATTCCTAAAAAAATGCAGCTAGCACTATTAAAGTTACTTAAGTGTACAATTAAAGAAGAGAGAAGAGGAAATTGCTACTTCGAACAGCAATGACCATGGTCATCAAAGCACTCCCAAAAACAAAAAACAAAAACAAAAGTTTAAACCATGATAGACCACTCCTCTAGATATTAACAAACGAGAATTGCACTGTTCATGTTTGAATAGGGGCAACAAAGTGGCCTAGTTTTTATGCCTTAAAAAAATTGAAGCAAAAGAGATCTAGGCCTTAGGCATGAAGTATCATGTTAAGCTTAAAAATTTTAATAGAGAAAAGCTCATCAAGAAGATCCTAGCAATGAAAAATCGACGAGTGTGGCAAAATAAAGTCGTCATCTAAGGTAACGCATTTATTTCTGTCTTTTTTATATTCGTCTATAAAATTTACACCTAGTAAGATTTCATGCAAAAATGTATGTATTACTAGATGAATTACAAAAGAGGTAAAGCTCTAGAATTACAAGAAAGTAAGAAAAAGGCCCACCTAGGCTATTGGTAACGTATTATTTATATATAAATTGTTCTAAAATTCTTGTTTAACCAAGTCTTGGTAAATGCATGTGCAACGCAGATATCAACATGGCCTCAAGAAGGTCCAAAAATCTTTCCACCAACAAATGACAAGATTCCTTAAATGGATGTAAGTCAACAAAAAATGGCTAAGTGATAAGATTCCGCCAAGATGGATGTAAATCGCTGACGAAACCTAAGTGACAAGATTTCTTAAATGGATGTAAGTCACTAAAAAATGGCTAAGTGATAAAATTCTGTCAAGCCTAAGTGACAAAATTCCTTAAATGGATGTAAGTCACCAAAAAATGGCCAAGTGATAAGATTCTGCCAAGATGGATGTAAATCACTGACGAAGCCTAAGTGACAAGATTCCTTAAATGAATGTAAGCTACCAAAAAATGGCTAAGTAATAAGATTTCGCCAAGACGGATGTAAATCACTGACGAAGCCTAAGTGACAAGATTCCTTAAAAATGGATGTAAGTCACCAAAAAATAAGGGACAAGATTCCGCTAGACCGATGTAAATCGCTTACAAAGTCTAAATGACAAAGCTCCGTAACTGGATGTAAGCCACCTAAAAGTGGCTAAGTGACTAAATATCCTTAGACGAGTGTAAGTAGACAAGGATTCTCAAGCAAATGCAAGTCACACGCAAATCAAGAATATCAAATGTGACGACCAGAAAATGAATGAATGAAGAAGCATCGAAGTGATAAAAAATGGCCGTCCAAAGAAATCACCTCGCTCTTTAGCAGTGATAAAAAATGGTCATCCAAAGAAATTAGCTTGCACTTTAGCAGTGATAAAAATTGTCGTCTAAAGAAATTAACTTGCTCTTCAGCAGTGATAAAAAATGATCGTCTAAGGAAATTAACTCACTTTCAAGATCAAGCTATGATCCCTCGAATGTCCAAAAAGACCTTCAAAAGGAAAATACTAAGAAGTCGTCACAAAAATACTACCATTCTTGAAGAAGAAAGTAGTTGAAGATAAAGAAGTCTGAATCTAAACAAGTCAAGAATATTCCCAAAGTTTGACTAGCATAAAGCAAAATCAGACTTGTGAATGGGGGGCAATTAATGAGTCCATAAAAACCGTTAAGGTTATACATCTTAATAAACGGTCATTGCATCATTAATAGACCATCAAAGATAGATGAGTAACCGCCGCCCATCAAGACAAAGAACGTTACAATTAGGGTAATAATCACCCTCATTTATGTCCAACAGCTGCCTAAATCACCTATAAAAGAGACAATCTATCTATTTGCTAAGGTACGTCAAAAAACTACTACAAAACACTATCTATATACACAATATATAAGTTGGTACTAACTTAAGCATAAGAAGCTCCCCCACCAGTGATCTCTTCGATCAATCCTTCTTTTATTTTGCAAGTCCTACAAGATTGTCTAATACTCTGAATTTGACAAATGACCCAACGGACGATTTTAGCATCTTCATTAACTATAATGTATTGGTGCAGTGTAAAAAATGAAGGCTTCTGCAAGTTTGTCCAAGTTCTTATATTATGTAAAACTTTAGGTTGTTAGGTCTCTATATTTAACTAGTCAGAGTAGCCACATCTCATCTTGTGATTGGTTGTTTCAATAGTTTGCTAGATTGTTAATTTCAGTTTGTGCAAGTTGACTAGTTAGTTTTTCCTTCTCCTTTCTACTCTGTTTTGTATATATTTAAACAGAGTTGTAATGTCTATCAATTCAATGAAAACAATTTCAGTTTTCTCTCATTCCGATCCAAAGTTTAACACAGAGAGTGGATTACAATCAATACAAACACCACTAAAATTTTAAACATCTTTAAATCACTACAGCAAAATAAATATTAAATCTTCTTTGAAACCACGTAAACCACTATATCATGGAGAATCTAAGCTGAACATTAACTTAATCATTAGTATTTTTTCTATCCTTCAAATCTTAGGGGGGCCGATAAGTATATTTACATATAAATCTATAAATTTTATGATTTTATTAATATTAAAATAGAACTTTTAAAAAAACCAGGGGGGCCAAGGCCCCCCTGGGCCCCCCCCTCTGTAGTTTCGTCCCTTGAAAAGGCTGCTATATATGGTAGTAAGTGATTACTAGGATAGAAGTGAACCAAATTCACGAAGATAAAAACTTTTGTAGATTCTAACGCTTGAAATCGCAAGTGGCATCATCTGATCATAGATACATACATCCTTGAACGGTAAGAGTGGCTGCCTCATGGCTTCATTGATCACTTTTATCCAAAAAATTGTGACAACCAATCGGCAAGAACGACCGACGTTAACGTCCAGTCACTTTTAGACAATGGGACATTGCACAAAGCTCTCATTAAATTTTCTGAAAATTTTGGCAGGTGGTATAATTGATCAATAGTCCATGAGTGACCACCCACTTGCTTATCATGTTCTGGTTGGAGTACTTGTGGGACTGCCACTGTCCATTCGGTCTTTCACTTTTTGTCGGTGTGGGCGCGTAGCGGAAGCCAGAAAGAAGAAGGCACAATAATACATTGGCTTTATTATTTGGGGAAATAATTTCTAAGGCTACAACCATTTATTCTAGACCAATTTTCACCGTTATCAGATGTGGTTGATTGTGAGCGGTAAAAAAAAATTGTGAGTCCATATAAAAGTGACAGTTCAGTCAGAGTTTGCCATAAAGAATAGTTGTGAAAATTAGTGAAATTGGTTGTAATTCTAGTTCTATAATAACTCTTAGTTGGGATAGTATGTACGTTCTTAGTGAACCAAGACATGTGGTAGGGTTTTCTTGATTTGAAATTAGGTTTGAATTGGTGAAATGTGGAGTGATAAGAGCATTTGTAGCAGTGGAGTTAAATAGCTATATTACTATTTTAGCCCCACTAATATAACAAAAATGAACCACAACAGTGGAGCCATTTCCTAAATTTTTAACTAAAGTGCTACAGTGCACAGCTATCTTTAGATGTGCACTGTAGCACACAGCTAAAAAAAAAAAAAAATTTATTAACTTCTTCTCTCTCTTTCTGATTAAAAAAACTTATATATTATCTCTCTCTCTCTCTCTCTCTCTCTCTCTCTCTCTCTCTCTCTCTCTCTCTCTCTCCGGCTTCTCTTCTTTCTTCTCTCTTCCTCAATTTTCTTTTCTCTCAAGCTCACCGGCCAGCCCTCGTCTCCCTCTTCCCTCAGCTTGCCGATCAACTTGTCATCGCCGATCTACTCCGCCGACCCACCCCAAGCCCCATCGCCAGTCAGCTCGTCATCACCGATCCGTTCTTTTTTTTTTTCTTTTTTTTTTTCTCTTGTTGTGGACCACTAGTGGTGGTGGTGGTTGTGGGCGTGGTTGTGGTCATCGCCCATCTGTTCCGCTGACCCACCCCAAGCCCCATCGCCGGTCAGCTCGTCATCGTCGATCCGTTATTTTTTTTTTTCTGCTGTGGACCACTGGTGGTGGTGGTGGTGGGCGTGGTTGTGGTCATCGCCGATCTGTTCCGCCGACCCACCCCAAGCCCCATCGCCGATCAACTCGTCATCGCCGATCTGTTCTTTTTTTTTTTTTTTTTTTCTGCTATGGACCACTAGTGGTGGTGGTGGTGGTGGTGGTTGTGGTTGTGGCTGTGGCTGTGGCTGATGGTAGAAGTGGTTGTGGTGTATATTTTTTGGGTAGTGAGTATATTATTTTATTGTTAAAAATATATTATTTTATTGAGATGTTTATATTATTTTATTGTGTTGAAAGCTAAAATAGATCCATTGCTGCAGCATATGCATAATTAAAATAGATAAAGTAACTTTTAGTGGAGCTAAATTGTTAAAAATTTAGCTCCACTGCTGTAGATGCTCTAATGAACCAATCATTCTTAAGTTTGGTGCTGGTGCGTGAATACACTATCATTCCTACTCCGGGTGTTCTAGTTGTTATTTTAAGTGTGCTCCAAACACTAACTTTTAGTGTGAGTCCCACATTCGTTTAGAGTGAACTCTTTTTTTTCTTTTTTCTTTTCTTTTTTGTGATTAGAAGCTACTGTGAACCTCTTTTGATATCTAAATATATGGGGTTTAGTGTGAACTTTGACCTTATCTATATCACACACACCGCTCCATCTCATCTTGTGCTGCCTGCATGTGATCAACTTCTTTACTTTTTTTTTTTAGCCTTTTCCTTAGCTGTTTAATTGCTCTATCTATATCAAAACAATACCATTGCCCCTTTACACTCCATAAAGCGTTTTGCCTCTCCCGACATATGTTCCTCTTGTGCGAATGGTATTCTACCATCATCAATAATAAAGGAAACACAATTTAGAAGGTGTTCTTAAACCTCTATGAGTGAAAGTGCGCCCAACACAAAAGTGTACATCATAATCTAAAGAGGTTGTTTGGCCTGAGAATCAATCGTATCAAGTTTTATTCTTTTTGATACATTGATAATTTACAATAGGGAAATTTGAACCCTGAATATTTCTGTTGGAAACACCAGAATTAACTAAGTTCTTGGTGCATCAAGTTACACTTGGTGTAACTTTAAATAGTGTCACACCACCTAATAACTTTTTATTTAGTTTAAATTTTAAAAATCCTTGCTGTTAGGATACATGTTCTTTATATTTTTAAAAAGTATGCAAAATTTTATACCAATCGAACTTTTTACTATTCGATCAAGAAACCTGCTTTTTGTATATAATTTTAAAAGACAAAAACCTAAATAAAAATCTAATAAATGACATAGTTATTGATCTTTAATTCGAAAAAAAAATTGGTAGACGTATTAATAACATAGAAAACATGTAATTCAATGGCATGATCTCAAAATTTTAATCTAATAAAAAGTTATTAAGTAACGTAACATTATTTAGAGTTAGACTAAATATCTTGACCCGTGTATATACTCTCTCACCAAGGTCAACACAATGCATTTTATGACCTAAAATGGCGATTTTAAGTAGGGTATTTTATTATATTTAAATAATAATAATATAATATTTGTTTAAATTTTGATAATGAATGTTGTTTTTCAAAAATGAATTTGTCAATTTAAGTGCTATTAGGTGATGAACATTGGATTTTAGTAATGAATTTGTCTGGAAAACTAATAATTCCGATTTTAATTTTGATAGAGAGAAAGAAAGAGTTTGTCCACCTTCCATGTGTTTGGAAGATTGAAAAATTTACAATTTTTTTAATTCAATAGTTGATTTGAACCTTGGATGTTTTCATTGTAAACATCAAAAGATACTAGTTGAGTTACAAAGTTTTTGGTAGAAAGTCAATACTATCTCTCACAGTATTTGGATCCACAAAGGGACTATCTCCATAAGCATGAATGCAAGACTTATCTTATGCTCTTTTAGAGCACTAGCATCCGATTTGTAAACCAGTATCTATTTTACCGTCTAGAAAGTTATTTTATCTATTATATCAACTTACTTTACCTTTACATCCCTGTTTTTATTTTTACATCTAACCCATTAAAATAATATTAACTATGCCATAAAATAATATAAAACCGATACTCTCTCTCTCTCTCTCTCTCTCTCTCTCTCTCTCTCTCTCTCTCTCTCTCTCTCTCTCTCTCTCTCTCTCTCCATAATCGGTCTCTCTTCCTATCTCTCTCTCAGCCACCCATTGCCACCATAGAGCAACCCAATGCACTACCCACCACAGATATAGAATACTCAAACAAAAGCCACCCACTGCCACCCCAAACCCCCGATCAACCAAACAGACTCAGCAGCACCATCCCAAACCCCCCGATTAACCAAACAAACCCACCAGCAAACAAACCCATAAATGAAACTGACCCACAGATGCGAGACTTACCCGCGAAACAAACCCACAAACGAGACCCACCACCGAAGCGCCAACCACTAATTCAACTCTAGCCACCGATTCAAACCCATATACGAAACAGACCCACTACCATCAATATATACCCACCACCACCAAAACAAACTCACAGACAAAGCAGACCCATAGACCAGTGGCGGAGCCAAGATTTCAATTCAAGGGGGGCAAAATTATAGGGAACTTTGGAAGCACAATCGTTCATCTATTGATCTCCCATTCAATTTTTTAACTAATTTTTTACACTTCATTGCTAAAAAGCCTCAAAGTTCGTTACCAAAACATAGAATTTGAAGCATTGAAAGAATCAAAGAGATTGAGGGGGGAAAAAAAAAGATTAGTGGAAAGATGTAAGCATAATAGATTTAGTGTCATGAAAAAGTAAGACATAATTGGAAAATATCGATCCGCTACTTAGAGTTAGAGCCATAAAATATTTTAAACTCAATTTATTAGACGATTTTTATTTAAACTTAAAAAGTGTGATGAAAATTGAATTTCAATTGGTGTAAAAGATTAAGTGCTGTGTATCTCCCGTTAAAAAATTATTAAGTGTCAATGTGTCCAATTTAATATTATCTCTTTGTATCTTTTTTCTCTAGTATGATATTTAGTAAAACATTGTTGATAAAGGTACAAGTGTGTAGCACATCTCATGACAGCACAACAAGTTCTTGCATGTGCTGCCAAAGAATAACAAGCCACCTCATAAGGCACTATTTCTCACAAACATACATGATATTAGATCAATAAAATGTAAATCTCAATTACTTGAACTTTAGGTATTTGAAAGAAGCATAATAAGCAGCACTTTGTATCAGAACACTATGGTAGCCAATTCTAATTCTGCAGGTATCTTGAAAGTTGTTAAGCAACTCTTTGTTTTCATTTTAAGATATATAATATATTGTATACTCTTCTCTTTGTTGGGGGGGGAATTAATTTCGGCATCAAACTATCAAATTTGTATCATTTGCCCCCCCTGCCACAGACACGAGACCCACCACCAATACAGACTCACCACCACCGAAATAGACCCACAAACAAGACCCACCACCGAAATGCCACCCATCAATACCCAACTCCACCTTATTGTAGCTAGGATACAAAATATTTTGGGTTTGCATACCCGAATGTGGTATGACTTTAAGGATTTAGATGGCAAAATAGCAATTGGGGGGTTTTTACACCCCCAATGCTAGTACTCTTATTAGTGGGACTATTTTCTTTCATTTGGGAAACTTAGACCATTGCTTAGGTGGTCTAAAGGTTGAGTCGGCCCTATCTCTCATAGTATTTGGATCCACACGTTATGAGAAGGACTATCTCTGCATGGATGCAAGAGTTATCTTATGCTCTTTTATTAGTGGGACTATGTTCTCTCCAATTTTTATAATTGTTCTTTCTTTTCTTTTCTTTTTTTTGATAATTTGTATAATTGTTTATGATCTCAATAAAATCTTACTGTAATTATACATTTTTATGAAAAAAAAAAAAATAAGGCCTAAATGCCATAATTCTATTGGGGTTTAGGTCAGTTGTAAAAACAATTACTAGAGTTTCAATTATTTCTTATAACTTGTTGAGATTTTCATACCCGCCAAATTGACCATTAGGACTAATGTAAATAACTCTTAGGGCGAACCATTATGTTACTAGTAGCATGAATTAGTTGGTGAGTCTTTTTATTATGGTCACGTGATTGCTACATGATTTTTTCATCCATAAAGCTAATGAAAATTAGTTCCAAAGGGGGTATTATATGGAAGAACCGAAACCTTAAACAATGTTTTTGCAACTGACTCAAACCTTAAGGCGTGTTTTTGCATTTAGGCCAAATAAAATAAAATAACTTCGGATCCACATGAACCTTACATAATTGGGCTGGGCCATCTTTTGTGGGCTGATTCCAGAGAGACTGGGTTGGCCTGCAGCCATAAATCTATTCGGAATAGCTCAACAACGTGGCCCAGTTCAGCCCAATACTTCTGAAATTGGTCCCAGTTCACTTGCAAGACCGAGTCTTTCTTCTCAAAATCTCTCTCTCTCTCTCCCCTTCTGTCCAGAGAGAGAAAGTTCCTTATGGATAGCTCAGTCCCGCGCTTTCCTATCCCCTACAAGAATCTCTCATTGGATATTAAGGTAAAAAAGATTCTGACTTTTACTATTTCATTGGATTTCTTTATATAATCTTACTGAAAACAAACCATGTTGCCCATCACCTGTTTGATTGAATGCTTCAATGTAAAATCCCAATACTTTATCCTGTGTGATTTTGGTAATAATGGGTTCTTTGTATTCTTGATAATTTACTTTGGGTTGCTTCTGAATATCACTTTACTGATAAGATTAGGTGATTTGAAGTAATGGGTCAATGGTGTCAGTGATTGTAAGATGGGCTTGTGGGGCTTTTAATTCTGGAATTACAGTTTACTTAAAAAAAAAAAAAAAAAAACAATTTTTGGAATATTTCTCAGCTGGAGTAAGGGCTTTTGTGATTTTTAACCATAATTGAATGGAGAATTCTGATTTGGCTTGTTTTTGTTTTCTGAAATTTATGTGGATTGCATACTTTGAAGACTTAACTCAAATATAAGAAGTATGATACTACATATTATGGCATCTAGTTTCTTTCTTGTTGATATAACTATGTATTTTTATTAGATGAGAGAAAAAGAATCAAGTGAGGCTTCATTTCAATGAAGTTCCTGAATGCAAGGGTTAGGCTTGCTATGAATGTGAGACAGGTGACATAGGGACAATGAATTTTTTAGGTCTTACAAAGTGTGCACAAGTAAGTCAGGATCTCTAAATGGTTGTGTTTTAGTTTCAACTACCCCAATCTATTTCATGATGGAAAACATGGTCCTTTTGGGTTTAACATTCCTTGTTTTGTTTGCTTGACTATTGCTATTAATGTGTTATTTCCCAGTTGCTTATTTTGTTTCTGCTTGTCAGGGGAACAAAACAGATGTAGTCCTTTGTAGTTATGATGATCATTTTCTTGTAAGTTTTAAGTTCCTCTTCATTTGGATTTTTTTTTTATTGGCAGCCCTCCAATAGGGGATGGGGTGTTGATGGCTTCATGTTTGTGTGCACTTCTAATATTTGAAAAACTTTTAGGTGATTGCAACTCAAATAGGAGCCATGGGGACAATACTCCATGCCAGGTCTGCATATTCTTTTCATTGAACTACTGGAGCAATCCTGTGAAGTGGGATTTATATGTTGCTTCATAAATTATATTTCAGTTCAACATTGCTGTAATTGTGCACATTAGTTCCTTTCTCACTTTGTCCAATTCTTTGTTCATATGGAAACTTTGTGGCTTATGATAAAAATCCTGTTATTGTTTACTCCTGTTCTGTTCTGTGAAGTATTATATCATATATTGTCCTGCAGTCAGCCTAGATAGGATGACACAATTTAGTTATTCTATGTTTTTGTACGTGCTTGCTGACCTGGGAGATTTGCATAACTTTCATCCAAAAAACTCTCTCTCATGTTTGTTGAGTAGAAGGAATGATCTTGTTATGTGGCAATTTTAATAAAACAAAATCTTGAGAGAGAGAAAAAAAAAAATGGATGAGGAGAGAGGGTATGGGCCAGGCCTCACGCTGCATGGAAGCCCAAAGCCCAAGCTGGGCTTCATAAAGCTTTGTCTCACAAGCCTAAGTTACAACGTATCAGTACAAAACCCACCCTCTTTAAATCGGGTGAAACTCAGCCAAGTGTGGCTTCGAATGCGCTCTCCTCTCCTGCTTGCAACACTGATGTACAGTTGAGTGAGACTTCACCTCAGCCAAGCATCTCGGGTTGTCACGATTCGGGGATCGGGTCTCCGCTTTCTGCTTGTGTGAACACTACAATTGCTGGCACTCCTCTCTCGGTGCCTCTTCAGGTGGTTCCTGGGTCTAGGTCTCTGGCGTCTCCCACTTTCACTGCATGTGACAGTTTTTGGGCTTCCGCCGATGCTCTCAAGCAAGCTGCCAGATCAGCCGCTACTCTACACACAAAAGGTGGGTATTAGTATTCCAATGAGTGACGCGGTAGCCGGTAGGAATAGGGTCAGAGGAGGGGAATTTGAGATTGATTCGGTAATGTCTACACAGCAAGCAGAGGGATCGGAGAAGACAATACAGATTTTCACCAAAGCATCACACGATTTTGGTCCTACAATTAGTGATTATGTTGGAGATTTGAGCAGAACATGGGGTAATTCCAAAGATTGGATGCTTGAATTTCGGGATGGGAGGAAAATAGGTATTCCGCTTTCCGCATATCATTCTTCTAATTCTGTGTCAGATTAGCTTGCTTCAGAGGATGTAGTTAATCCAAGTATGGCTTCTCTTGTTAACGAGGGACAAAATATTAGTTGGGCTTCTGAGTGTGGAGAAATTATACAGTCCTCTGATGGACCATGTCATCTGTCCGCCATTCCACTAAAAAACTCTCACTTGTTTAAAATTGCTGAGTCAATGTTTTAAAAAAATTTCTAACTTAGCAATTTTAAACAGGTGTGAGTCTTTTAATGGGATGGTGGACCATGTCACTTGTCCACCATGTGGACCTTATAATTTCTCCTGAGTGTGATGGTGTTGTGGGCTCTATTGCCTCTGAGTTGGGGTTAGATGGTGAGGCTCGGGACTCTGAGGAGGGTTTGTTGAATTGGGAAACATTTAGGTGAACCGCTAGAAGTGGCACCTCTGGCGATGGATAATTCAGTGGTTATGGAAATTCCTACAATTGAGGAAAGAGGGTGTACGGTGGATGGAGACAACTCCAAGTTGTCACAATGAGTAACTAATAGAATTAAAGCTTTCCAGAAATCTGTTGGGACCTCGTTGAAGGGTTTCGAAGAACAAGTTACAGGTTTGCTCTTAGCTTTAAAAGCTCGAAGAAAAAGAGGATACTTGATGTAGCCTCTCAGAGGAAGATGGTTAAGGTTGGGCATAAAAGGCATCGTGAATTAAAGAATTTATTGAGTTCTTGGGGTGAGGAGAATGAGTCTGAAAGGAGCAGGAGTGCAATTAGGGATTGGGTTGTTATAGTGCATCAATGAATTTGAGAATTGTTTCATGGAATGTGAGAGGGTTGAATGAGCAGGAAAAGCGGCTTCGGGTTAGAAATTTGATCCGAAAGTGGAAAGCAAATATTGTTTGTCTGCAAGAAACTAAGATGGAGTTAATTAATAGGGGTGTCATTTGTAGTTTGTGGGGAGGTCAACATGTGGATTGGCTCTACTTAGGCTCTATGGGTGCTTTAGGTGGGGTGTTATTGATGTGAGACAACAGGGTTGTGGAGAAGTTGGAGGAAGCGGTGGTTCGCTTCTCAGTCTCTTGTAAATTCAAAAATGTGGTAGATCATTTTGCTTGGGCTTTCACTAGTGTTTATGGTCCCAATTGTGATAGAGACAGATGTTTCTTATGGGAAGAGTTATCTGGCGTTTGTAGTTGGTGGGATGTGCCTTGGTGTGTGGGAGGCGATTTTAATGTGGTGCGGTTTCCTTCTAAACGTTCTGGTTTTGCAAATTTCACTACAGCTATGCATCAATTTTCAGCTTTTATCTCAAAGCAAAGCCTTATTGATCTGCCTCTGGTTGGGGGGAACTACACTTAGTCTAATTCTAGAGAGGTTGCTTCAAGATCTACATTGGACAGATTTCTACTGTCAACAGACTGGGAGGAGAAATTTCCATCTGTTTGTCAACACCGACTTTCTAAGTTGCTTTCAAATCATTTTCCAATTGGAGGGTGGGAATTTTCTTGGAGGCAAAAAAACCTTTTAGGTTCGAGAAAATGTGGTTAAAGGATGAGGGCTTTTTGGAAAGGGTGCGGTCATGGTGGGAGTCCTATCATTTCCAAGGTTCTCCTAATTATACTTTGGCAAACAAACTAAAGATGTTGAAATTGGATTTGAAGAGATGGAATGTGGAGGAGTTCGGTAATATAGGTCTTAGGGTGCAAAATTTGCGGAAGGATCTCAATGTGTTGGAAGTTATCAAGGATGATCGTGTTCTTTCAGCGGAGGAGAGTATGGAAAAGGATCGAATTTGTGGAGAATTAGAAAAAGCAACTTTGTTGGAAGAAATCTGTTGGAGGCAGAGATCTAGGGCTCTTTTTCTTAAAGAGGGAGACAAGAACAAAAAAAATTTTCACCGTATTACTAATTCTCATGGAAGATGCAATACCATCAATAGGCTTATAGTGGATGGAGAGTTATCCACGGATCAGGGGATCATTAAGAGGTGCATTTCTCATTTCTATAGGCAGTTATAATCGGAGAATGAGGTCCACAGACCTCTTTTGGATGAGGCTGTATTTTCTAGCATTTCTGAGGAAGATGCCAATTGGCTGGACAGACCTTTGATGAGGATGAAGTCTTTTGAGTGGTCCATGATTTCAATGGTGATAAAGCGTCAAGTCCAGATGGTTTTACAATGGCATTTTTTCAGTCTGGTTGGTCCTTGATGAAAACAGATATTTTTTCTTGATGAAAACAGATATTATGAATGTGTTTCATAATTTTCATGCCCATGCGGTGTTTGAAAAGAGTCTCAGTGCTACTTTCCTTGCACTCATTCATTAGAAAAATGATGTTGTGGATGTCAAAGACTTTCAGCCTATTAGTTTGGTGGGAGGGTTGTGCAAGATAATTGCTAAGGTGTTAGCCAATCGAATGCGAAGGGTGGTCAAAATCTCAGAATACCTTTCTAAAAGGTCGCAGATTTTGGATGTTGTCCTTATTGCTTCTAAGTGTTTGGACAATAGATTGAAGGTAGGGGTTCCGGGGGTGTTGTGCAAACTAGATATTGAGAAAGCTTACGACCATGTGAATTGGGAGTTTCTCATGTTTTTGTTACAACAATGTGATTTTTTCAACAAGTGGAGAAGGTGGATCAGGTGTTGTATATCAACTATTAAATTCTCCATTTTGATCAAAGGTTGTCCTTCTGACTTTTTTGGGAGTTCTAGAGGACTGAGGCAAGGTGATTCGTTATCTCCTTTTATCTTTGATATTGTCATGGAGGCATTGAGCCGTATGTTGGTTGCAACTACTGCGGCAGGACAGTTTTCAGGCTTCTCAGTGGGGAATGCAACCGGTTCCTTAATGACGGTGTCTCATTTGTTGTTTGTGGATGATACTCTTGTTTTCTATGATGCTGACAGCAATCATATATCAACTCTGCATGGGATTCTCTCTAGATTAAAGGAGGTGTCAGGGCTAAAAATTAATCTAGGAAAGTCTGTATTGGTTCCAGTTGGGGATGTGCCTAATCTGCACGAGCTAGTGGAGATTTTGGGCTGTAGAGAGTCTGCTCTTCCGCTGAAATATTTAGGTCTTCTGTTGGGTGCTACCTTTAAAGATAAGACGGTTTGGAATCCTATTTTGGAGAAGATGGAGCGTAGGCTAGCTGGATGGAAGAGATTGTATTTATCTAAGGGGGGCAAGGTTACCCTTATTAAGAGTACTCTCTCTAGATTGCCTACTTATTTTCTTTATCTTCTCCCTATTCCAATAAGGTGGCCAAGCGTATGGAGGAATTACAAAGAGACTTTCTTTGGAATGGTATCGGTGACGATCATAAACTTCATTTAGTAAGTTGGTCGAAGGTATGTTGGCTAGTGAAGAATGGAGGGCTAGGCATTCGATGCTTGAGAAGGTTTAATTCTACCTTATTAGCCAAATGGTTGTGGCGTTATGATGTGGAGAATGATGCTCTTTGGAGAAGGGTCATTGGGGCGAAGTATGGGAATGAGTGGGGTGGTTGGTGTACAAAATCCGTGTCTGGGGCATATGGTGTTTGTATGTGGAAGTCCATTAGAAGTGGCTGGCTGAATTTTTCCAAGTTCCTTCGGTATGATGTGGGTGATGGTACTCGTGTGAAGTTTTGGAATGATGTGTGGTGTAGGGATCGTCCTCTTAAGGAGTTTTCAGATTTATATAATATTAGTAGGACAAGAGATGCTTCGGTCTCTAAGGTTATGTGCTATGCAAATGGGAGAATTTTTCTGGGACTTACAATTTCGCCGTTTAATGAATGATCAAGAGTCACAATCTTTGGATTCGTGTATGGTTTTGATCTATTCCACTAAGATGCGAGGTGTTGGTTTTGACAAACTTTGTTGGAAGCCAGCTAGCAGTCGAGGTTTCGTGGTGAGCAGGTATTATCACTCCCTATCCCCCTCTACCACCACTTCTTTCCCTTGAAAAATGATGTGGCAATCGAAGGTTTCCCCCCGGGTTGCTTTTTTTCTCTTGGATTGTTGCTTTAGGCAAGATTCTAACTATTGATAATCTTCGGAAGAGGAATTTTGTTGTTCTTGAGTGGTGTTATATATGCAAAAGGTGTGGGGAATCTGTAGATCACCTCCTCCTTCACTGTCTTATAGCTTATGAGATGTGGAGTATGGTCTTTTGCTTGTTTGGTATTTGTTGGGTGATGCTGCAAAAGATAGTGGATTTGCTGGAGTTGGTCATGCAATTTCAGGCGTCATCATAATATAGTTATATGGAGGATGGTGCCGCACTGTTTGATGTGGTGTATCTGGCAGGAACGGAATGCTAGAAATTTTGAGGGTCGCGAACGGTCCATTCTTGAGTTTAAGTCTTTTTTCTTTTTTTCTCTACTTGAATGGTGTTTAGTTTATCATCTTTTTCTTGTCTTTCCCTTCATGTTTTGCTTGATCATTGTAATTTGGCTTCTTGATGTTTTTGCCTCTCTAGGACATTTTTAATGTACGGGGCTGTGTTCTTCTTTGATATAAATATTCCGTTACTTTATCAAAAAAAAAAAAAAAAAGGTCAACGAGGCTGAGAGGAGGAAGAATTTTTTTTTTTTTAAATCCTATAGTTTGACAATTTGAAAATGTGAGAGATTGATTGCATGGTAATGTGACATTGTAATCTCATTCTTGGATGTGAGAATCACATTGAACCATTAAATGATAATTCTACTGAGAGGAGCTTCTGAGATATATATCTTTCTTCGTCACCAGGAAGGAGGAAGGGGTGTCAATCGAGCCAACATTCAATGTGTCTGCAGTATTTGGCAAACGAGATGAGGTAGGCTAGCTTGGGCTCTAGCCTCTCAGTATGATAACTGTTAATTAACTTATACTGATTTCAACCCACTTCAACAAATGCAGCCAATGCTGCTGGCATGTGCTCGTCAGTTAATTCAACACATCAGGTATATTTCCAGTTCAAAATATTTACATAAGTTTTAAAGCTATTTTTGCTCCTTGCTTCCCAGAGCTAGAATTTGCTAGCAATCATTTTTTCTTTGGGAGACTATATTGGAAGTTGTAAAATCATTTATGTGAATATTTATAACAAGGTATACATCTCCTCACATTTAGCCTTAAAGAGGAATTACTAACATTAATAGAATGCCAATCAGCGTAAGTGACATCCAAATATAATAGCAATGTATGTTCTAGATACTTGTTTCCATGGAATCTGCTACCTGAATCACAAATAATTTAATGTGTCCTGTTGTGTGTTCAGCATCTCAGGCTCCTCCAGGTCATTGGTGATCTCTCTTGGACTCAAGGACCATTCTGCGGTACTATTCAAAGATATTCACATCTTCTTTATTTATAAAAACAAATAAATTCACCTCTTCTTTGGAACAAATGACACAGTATAACTCATGATCCCACTACGTTATACAGGAGACACTGAAGGGAGTTGTTTCTGCTGTTATTGAGAACCGCCTCTGGTAAACTTAAAGCAATATGCTTAAAACCTCAGATGTTGGTTTCATTCTCCAGGACCTTAAGCCTGCTGCATTTGCAGATTGTTAGTCGCTTTCTAGTTGCATATTAATACTCACTTAACTAGGCCTGAATGCAAATGTGTAGTTCAATAGTTATCGCTGGCGTACATGTCATTTGATATGAATGTTCAACCATTGCTTAATGATTTGTATCTGAAACCTTACTTTAATACAAGGACTGCTTTGGGAAACACATTTCTCCCCAAGCTCAGTGTTGAATTTTAGGGCTCTCTCTCTCCTGTGGCAGGGGAAGCACTCCTACCAAACTCAGCTGCTATGATCCAATACTTCTATATAATTGAAGTATAGCATGTCGGCATTAATTCCAAGTTGGGACTGAACCAACCATAAATCTGCTTGAACAGCATCATCTCAGATTATTCAACAAGAAGCTCAGTTTATCTTATCAAGAATAAATAAACAATAATAATTAGGTCAGTTTACCTATGGCATGGGTTTCCCTTGGGTCATTGAAACCGAGCTTAAATGGATTTGCATGTTGGTTTGTAGTTTATACATTACAAACTCTAGCATCTTAGTAGGGAAGGGAAACGCTGCCCCAAAGTAGGCATCTCTTCAAATAATCCGCCCCCCTCTCTCTGAGATACATATAGCATCAGTTCTCATGGAAACTTTCTAATTTCCTGACACACTTGGCCTACTTCCTAGCAGAAGCAGAAACCAGAAACCACCACTGTAGATAGCTTTAATGGGTTCTTAAACATGAATAAATGCAAACCTATGTTTGCCCGGTTGGATTGAGGAGGGATGGAGGAGGAGTAGTAAAGTAGAGTTGGCTGAAAATAGGATAATTTTAGGTCAATTTTACTCTACTTTATTCTACTACTCCCTCCTCCTTAATCTAAACGGACCATTAATCTTGAGAGCCTTTGGTGAGGAAGATTGAAATCTATTCTGAATATTTACACATGGTTCCAAGAAGTAGCCAACTTCTGTGATCTCACATTCTCACTCCAAATGTTACTTTATTCTACTACTCCCTCCTCCTTAATCAAAACGGACCATTAATCTTGAGAGCCTTTGGTGAGGAAGATTGAAATCTATTCTGAATATTTACACATGGTTCCAAGAAGTAGCCAACTTCTGTTATCTCACATTCTCACTCCAAATGCTACTTTCTTGGCTTGAGACTAGAGATCCTATAGTTTCAGCCATTTCAAAGGTCTGCATTCCATGTGTGGTTCTGCTTAAAATAACAAACGATCTGCATTAAATTGCAGATACCAATCCAAGCCTCAAGTGGAAACCATATGCTTCCCAAAGGTTGCAACCAATGTAAATTTCTTGTTTAACCTGAAAATAGGATAATATGAAAATAACTCTAAAAACTTATCCTGAATATAATACTTTGGGAAGGATGCTTAGGCAGTTGTGTGCACTAAACCAGATGTCTCAAGTTGTGGTTGGGAATATGACAAAGGAGGATTCTGGGGTGGACTTATTAGATAGTCTTGACAAGTCTCTGAAGACCTCATCCTTGAGGCCTGAATATTTTTTGAAAAAAAAAAAGCTACTTCACTTCCCATTGTACAAGTTTTAGCAAAATTTCTCACATACGAGGTGTATCTTTCACTGTTTTGCTTGCATAATTATATATTGGATCTACGGAAGTGGGAAGTAATTTATACACCCACTTAACTAAAATAAGAGTGATTAGGCTTAAGTAACACAAGAGAGAGAGAGAGAGAGAACAATGGCATCCCAAAGCAACATCTTGGATGGATGTCCTGCGTTACCTTATAGCACTGGCAATTGCAGTTATTAGAATAGGTTGATTATAGGAAATTTGTCTTTTAATAAATTCAATAGTTACAACAGGAAAAAAAAAATTTGAACTTTAGGTGTCTTTATTGAAAAGTGAAAACACCAAAATGTGCCAATTGAACTATAAGACTTTTGACAATAAGTTTGTCAACTTGGAGCAAGAGGTCATGTCCATTCCATGAACTTCACTCTACATTTTACCTTAACCTGCTCACTGTAACAAGCTCAGAATGATACCTAAGTGTTCTTGGTTCACACTTCACATACAGCCCCTGAATCTTAACATCCACAATTAACGTAAAGAACACTTATTCAATTAAGTTAAAAACAGTTCAACTAATCATATTGAGATTATTATGTCCTTACTCATCTTTTAAGGACTTCTTTGTCTCATATTTATTGTGGAAGATTGTATTTTGAATCAATTGACTTTTCTTCATTACTTATTCTATTCCTGAGTTTGAAGCTACTTCTAAGAGAAAAGAAAGTGTCAAATTGGATGAAAGTTTAATGCAATGTGCTGTTACATGTGCCAAGTAGGCATAGATGCAAGGGGCCTAATGATATGAATAAGAAAGAAAATAAAGATTGGTGTAGATTGTTAGGAGAATTGAAACGATTAAGTTATCACATTAACACCCAAGGAATTAACATATGTTGACCAAAAAGTTATGGTAACCCTTCCAAATTTTCAAGGGATGTTTGGAGAAGAAAGCAACTGAAAGTTTGTGGCTTTTAACCGTACAGAGAGCGCCCACGTAAACCTTTGTCCTTTCTGTCTGTATCTTCTTTTTATCTTTTTGCACAAAGAAAATATTTGTCCTTTCTTATATCTTACAAATAACAATAAGAACACCCCCTCTCCGGGGGACTAAAGCAACAAAAAAAACCGAGGCTAGTACATAGAGAGGACCAAACTGAATATAATTACAAAAGCAGTCAATAAATTACATGATAGAGTGACTCAAGGAATAGAATTTCAAAATTGGGTATCTGCCTTACACACGTTCACACATATGATACACTAAAATACAATAAAAAATGCCCTATACCTTCGAAAGTACCTTGAAGACCCTCGCTAACCACTGAAGAAATAATCAACCGGTAGAAATTAGGCTTCCTCAACCAACTATAAAGAAATTATGCTTCTTTTTGTTCACAAGGCGGTGGTAATATGAAAAACATCATTATGCTTCATCCTCTTTGTTCACCAAAGTATTTAGTTGTCTTTCTAACTGCACAACCCAAAGACAAAAGACACCTAGACTGTTCAATGACCGGAAAGCGAGTGAACAATAGAGAGAAACAAGTTTATAACCACCCTAAGAATCCACTTCAATCACTAGACCAACTCAAACCCTGTACACCCATTCTCATACTACACCAACAAATTGAGATGAGAGAAATGTTCAAGAATGAATTAGCAAAGAAGAAAGAGCTATGTTTTTATACTTAATTTTGTGGAGAGTTAAAGAGGTGCAGGGGCATACATCTCATCGTGGTGTTATTCATGGTGAGAATTTTGAAACCAAAGAACCACTATACTAATCCTTTGGGGTTCATACATATTGAATACATTAAATTTGATAAAGTGGCAATTGGTATGGAAATGTAGATGCTTTACTTTGTTAGAATGATTTGTCCTCGTGGAAATGTCAGTAGTGGCTTCTAGGCACTAATGTCTTATAAGAATTTGAACAGCATCCACATAGAGAGAGATTTTAACTGATAGCTTTAAAGAAAAACAGCACTTTTTTGAGGGGGAGAGCAAAACTAAAATACAACATCGAAAAATTTAAGGAGTCAGAATGTCAGATGCATGCCTTGGAACTGATTTTCTAAAGAAGTGCCATCAAAGAGGATTTCAACCACAAGTAGTACCAATGGCCATTTGCACTCAATGAAAGATGCAAATATCAACTGCTTAAAACAGGCCAACAAATCAAACACAGTCCCACTTAGGGAAATACACACCTGGGCATTTTTCAACTTCTGCCTCTGCAATTCCTCAACAAGGCTCCCAATACTGACATCAAAGATGAGATTCAGTTCAGTATGA
This sequence comes from Lithocarpus polystachyus, assembly GCA_033629205.1. Lineage (NCBI taxonomy): Eukaryota > Viridiplantae > Streptophyta > Magnoliopsida > Fagales > Fagaceae > Lithocarpus > Lithocarpus polystachyus. Next base: position 80,055,700 of record CM066163.1, read on the forward strand.
GACTAAAAGGTGAGCATGTAATTAGATATCACTGAATTTCATCCTGTACCTTTGCTGCATATGAAACACCTGAGACTGCAGATCTCTCTCTCTGGTGGTAGCAGGGGGCATCTGCATGTTGCTCAAATTTGAGAACATTTAATTAAACAGAAAGCAACTTTTGTCTAAACATTGAATAACCTAAACCCTAAAAATCATTAAAAAAAATAGTTACATAAATTCACACTCATACTAAGTCAAATTGGAACTATTATTTCCTTGGATATTCTGATTTACCAGTGCAGAAAGTGTATAAGAGAAGGCTGTAGTTTTTTTCATTGGTAATTACACAGCCAAATGGATCTTGAACCCATTAACTCGTCCTCCACCATGTTTTGTCAAGGGATTTAGGCTGTTATGCCATAAACTACTCACTTAGTAATTAGAAAATCTATAAATAAAAGAATGGTCAATAACCAACAAAGGGGACTACTACAACCCAGATTGCTTCCTCTTGGCCAAGCACGGAAATTGACAATTGTGTTGGCAGCCAGTTTTTTTTGTGTTTGAATGCATAGCCTTTGCTAGTGGATGGTTTCGATTTATAATTTAAGATATCAACAAATAATGAAACCATCTCACAAAAAATATTATATGTGCATATCCTCATCCTCTTCTTCCCATCCTTTCTCAAATCCTATTGCAACCCATATTCAATCTCCCATTAAGAGAATAATCAGTCAGATGTGAGAAAGTCATTTGGAGATCCTAACCCAAGTATTCAAAATCATATTTCCACTAGATAGTTTCATCAGGCGAAGGCACTACAAGTTACTAACTACTACTTTATTTATACTATAGGTGATTATCCCCTTCTACAAACATAACACTAATATAATACCTGATTACTGCTTAAATTGGAATAGTCTTTGACATTTTAGTATATTTAGCAAGCAATATTTTTTCAAGGTTTCAACAAATGAGAATACCTGCAACAGGTCACTTGTGACAACCTCAGTTGACTCAGCATGCTTACCTGTATCAAGCAAAAGGGGTCAAATCCAACAAAACTTTTGCATGTGGGATTAACCAGCAAAGTGAATGATCAAGATGAGAGCCATACCAGAGGTTTGTTCCACATACTTGATCAATTTTATAAGTTCTTCCTGTCAAATTTTTTATGAAGGAAAAAAGAAATAAATATTTTGAGGCATAATATCTCTACATTGTAAGGTAGGAAATACAAATTTAAACTTACCCTCTGTGTGGAGTTCTGCTGCAAAATGAATTGCAGAGATGGAAGAATTGAGGCAGCCGTTAGGTTTGCGGTTGTTATACCGGTTGAACCTCCAGAAATTGAGCTAAACATGCTGTTTGTAGAACCCTGTATAGAGAAAAGCATGGCAATGGTCATAAAGCCATTGCCTAAAAGATAAATTGCTAAGTTCCATACCTAGTTTTCAGAACTTCAAGCATCAAAGCACTTTATAAAAAACCAATCACAATTTATATATCATATAACCCCACCCCCCCCCTTTCTCTCCCCCAAAGTTCCAAAATAAAGCCTACAAGGATGACGCTAACCAATAAAAAAAATGGTGAAATTCAAACCAAAAGTATAAGAAAGCCTCATATAGGAAGTAGTGTGATGGGGGAAGCGCAAAGGCAATTTTTTTTTTTTTTTGTTTAATTATAGAAGTCAATTGTATTTTTATTATTGGTCCATTAAATTGTGTTCTAGGCCAAGAGCCTTGTAGTCAATGGCATTGCTAAGTCTTCATTATGAAGAGAACTAGAGTTCAAATCCCTCCTCGCTCACTTGCTGTAACATTAAATTATCAAAAAGGAAAAAAATTATTCTAGGTCTTATTAGCTAATTACTTATTTTTTGTTTTATTTAATTTCCCGGAGTCAAGTTTATTTTTGTAATTCAATAATTGGACTTTGATCTGAATCAATTAGGATGGTTTAGTGTTAGTAGTCTGTATGAGCATGCTATTGTGCTCCAATGAAGACAAGTTTATGGCGAAAAAAATTAGTTGGAAATTTTCCAATGACCTAGTGCTGAATTTAGCCAACCATAGGTTCTGATTCCTATACTATTTGGTGCTAATTCTAAGCAACCCTAGGTTTAGATACCTAGGTTTAATTTATTATTTGTTCCTTTGAAATTTGTTCAGCCATTGTTTTGGTTGTCCTGCCGAAGTTGGCATATCAGTTGCATCCATCAAGTAAACAAGCTTGGAACTTGATGATGATGACGAAAATAATAATAAAAATAAATCCACAACGCTACATTCTATGCTGCCAAACTTTAGGATAGCAGGCAGTTCCATCCACAGAATGAAGGCACGTTCTGTAGAAAGGCTACTGAAACTGCAATTAGTACAGTGTGACGATCTTATGCTACAAATAATGAGTGACAATGTCTTGCTAAGATATGTAATTGGAAACAACTAAACTTTGTACAGACTTTATATGCCAACACTAGTATAGGAGAAACTAGCTCAACATAAGTGAAATTAGCATATGAAGTCTTCTAATTTTTTGTAGTACTTTTTGTTTTCTTCTTTTCTAAACTTTTTTCTTTACAGTTTGTGCTTTGTTCTATGGATACATCCCATTTAATTAGGTAGCACTACTTTTGATTATATTAAAGAATATTTTACTTATCATAATTATATTAATGAATATTTTACTTATCACGCCCAAAAAAATACCCTTATATTGCTTCAATAAACTTCTTTTATTTATGTGCCATGCAACATGAGGATACTAGCCCTCCACCACTCCCCCGCCCCAAATGACGTTGGACCAAGACCTCTCCGGCTCTCCCCTTTGAGAGGTGAAAGTTGCCAGTTATCTAGAAGTAGGGTGTTTCCATAGAAAACTAAACTTGATAAAAAGGAAATCTATGCTGTCACATATATTCATAGTTTTGCTAGAAATTTAAGTAAAAGGTAGTTTATTGTTTGAATTAATTAGTGTAGTTGGGGAAAAAATTGTTCCATTCAGATCTCAAAATATTTTCACATAAAGGCTAATCCAAAGCAGAAGCTCCCCAGGGAAATGCTAGGATCAAACGCGCCAAAAGAGAAGCAACCCAAGTACATTGAAAACATAGACTAAATATATACAACCCAGAGATTAGGTCCCAAAATGGCAAAAAGACGTATATTATTTCCCACAGACATTCATCAGTCTAATGATATAAAACTCATAAAATAGGCTGCTTTTAAATATTATATCAGACTGATGGAATCCACTTGCTAACCATAGACTCAGGTTGAGTGGAGATGATAGCCTATGAATGCATATGTACCTTAGGACTGAGGTCTGCCGAAGTGACCTTAAAGCGGCCCTTACGCTGTACAACTGCTCCTTCTGAAGTATCTTCAACTGCATCAGCGGATGCAAGAATTCAATGTCAGATTCTTCATAAGTATAAAAAAGTGATATCGTCTTTAATAAGAAGTAGGGTTGAGATAAGGATGTAAGGAAATCATAATTTCTTTTATTGGTAAGTTATACAAGCTCCCAATGAGTCTTAAGAACCATGACCTCAGCCTAGATTCCATTCTTATGAGGGAAATAAGTGTCATTTGAGCTAAAGCTCGTTGATCAATAAAATCACAATGGACGTACCAGATGAAATGTTACTAGCATCTTTCTTCTGACGATACAACAATGTACCACTATAGTTACGCTCAGCTTGGTGTTTTGATTGTAGATAATCCCTTCATAACATTTTCAAGACAGTAGTTATTACATCTTACCAAATCCAAACTTCTCAACTCAAGTACATGACAATGATAATTCAAATGTACAACATAACTACAAGACAAAAGAAACCTCTTTTTTTAAAAAAAAAAAAAAACAATAATGGTACAAACACAGTTGTGAAACATCAGTTTCACATGGGAACAACACCGATCTCACCTTAAGTGTACACCAATCAGAACCAGCTATCTCAGCAGTTGTGGAAATTGTTGTGAATTTTGTAGTGGCTTTAGACTTAACTTTTTTTTTTTAACAAAATATAAGATAACATAATGTTGCACATAAAAAAATAATAATAAAAACAAAACAAAACAAACAAACAAACAAACAAACTTTTAATGGAAGGATCAGTGCCAGAAAGCAATCACGTGAGCATCAAAAAACAGCCAACAACTGATTCACGCCAAATATATATATAACTGATTCACGAATCATGTCAAATGAAACACAGATAACAATAAAATAAAATTTGCTTTTCCAAATCTAAGAAAAATCACAAATTTAAATCTGTAGATCAATGGTAGTGACTGTTCTGATCAGAGTTTTGTGGGAGAAAAAAATGATTGGACACGCTTGCAATCTTGTCCAAGGTATGTCTGTGTCCAACATGGATACACAGCCAATTTTCCGTGTCTCTGCTTCCTAGGATAAAACAATACTAAAACTGCAACCCTGTCACCAACAAAACTAGTACTCCCTAATTTTCATGACCTTTCACATTTCAACAAGATGAGCTTCCAAGCAAAGCGACCGTATTTCTATGACATAATGGTTTCAATTTCCAATGAAATCAGATAAATAGAAGAGTAATAAAAACATACAAAGCTCCATACAACCCTCTCTCAAGGAAGAAAGAGAACAAAAACAGGAGTCTGATAACACCAATTCATATAGAAACTGCAGAAAACCATATACAAATAAACTGACAAAGTTGCGACACTACAACATATATACATATTATGACCAGCACCTTACTCAGAGAGGTTTAAAGACCTAGCATATCAGAAGACCACATGATCTTCATATCACGATGAGTGCTGCCAATAAACCAAATCAAAAACAAATATAACTCAAGTTCAAGGATTATATCCATGATTCCTCCTTTGCATTGAGCAAAACTAATAAGTCATCAAATATGATACTTAAGTGTGCGTTTGGCATTAGAGATTTACTCAGCTTATTTTTGCTACTATTCAGCTTATTTTTGCTACTATTCATAAGTATCACTGCACTTTTTAATATTATTCATGAGTCTCACTGTACTATTTCAGCTAACTTTTACCTTTATCTACAATACTTTCACCAAAAAGTTTTCAATTTCAGCTAAATAAGTTGTTCCCAAACGGACCCTAAATAGGAATGTGTTAATGGAAAGACAACAAGACATCTCTTCTTAAATGAGTGAGAGCATTAAAAAAATATGAAGAAAAAAAAAATCAGGACAACAACAAAACAAAGTTGAATTTTATTAGAACTGGCTTACCTGTCCCCATCACCAATAACCTTCTTAGGAGATAGAGCATTCTCTTGTAGTAGTGAACCACTCAAGAATTTTTTATGCTCTGGAATGGCATGGCGATGTAAAATACTACCTTGACACGAACTCTCACCCTCATTTCGTCCATTTTCCTGATTCACACCAATTGGACTATTTGCAGTCTCATCATCCTCACAAATATCAAAACAACCTCTGCTTCAAAAGACATGGTTGCTTAAATAAAGGATAAATTGAACTGATGAATATCAGGGTGCTAATAATATAGGTGTCAGACTGCTAAATTTATTATCATTTGAATTAATGCAAAGGATGTAAAGAATGTCAAAAAAGAACAGTAATCGATAGCTGGAAACATTATAAAAAAACAAAACAAAACATTGCGTGCAATAAATTACTTGGCAAATATTATATAGTACTTCTCTTTTGCCAGGATCCCATTAAGATTATCTTTCAACACGATGGTTCTTGGAAAAGTTTAAACAGTATGCTCAAACCCAGTAAATGTGATAAAGAATTAAAGATTGAGTAATTAAGAATTGAACACAAGGCCAAAAAAATATAATAACGATTCATACTTAAGTGCTTGAAGAGGTTTCATAGGAAATGAAGCAAATGAACTCTCCAAATCACTAATATCATTGAACCCATCCTGAAAAAAACAGAGGAAGATGTTTCTTTAATAATAAATAAGAGGCAGATGTCAAACAGATGGAAGAATGAAATTTCAACAATTCAAGGGAATTTATGAATACAAATACAATTAAAAAAAGAGAGCAAATTCTAGCAATGTTAGTGATACCTCCTGACTAGGATCAGCATTTGAATTATTGGCCCTTTCATGGGACAGGCTCTCCGCTGGGAACCCAACAAAATCATGCCCATCTTTTTGCTTATTAGCATCCAGGTCTTCAGCATTTGGCATGCCACCGTCCTGTATCTGCAGGCAGCACAGTTCTAATAATAAGAGAAAACAAAGCAACAGGTATAATTTTTCACCAGAAAACCCTTTGCCCAAGATATTATGAAATAAAGTAATTAGACATAAAACTAGGAACTGACACTACTTACTAGGGCAGCTTGAGTTTTTAAATCTTCGAGGTTGAAATTCCAGGCACTTATTCCACGAATGTACTCTTGCTGCAAAGTAATGAGAATTACATTCAGGGTGTCATTGAAACCCAACTTAGAGACTTCTTAGTGCAAGACACAAGAATAGATATTAGCGCCATTTACTTTCTTTAAACATCAGCTATCAAGTAAACACTGAGAGAGGGAGAAAAAGCAACCAGAAGGACATAAACATAAAAACAACAGTAAAACCAACTTTATTTTAATTGGTAATACACACGCACTCAATGGTGGGTATAAAACCCACAATCTCAATGTCCACCCATTCTTAAAGAAGAAGGAAGTGCCATATGAGCTAGACAACAGCAGTAAAGCCAACTTGAGCACAACAATGAGGCAATAAAGAGATAAAACCAGGTATAAAATCTTTAGTAAATGTAAATCAACCAATAAACCTAAGTTTGACCATTGAGAACATGGTAACAATGAATGTATTTGCTTGCAGATAACAGGAATCAACCCCATAATACTGATACATTTTTTAAATTAATTAAATAAAACCTTGAAAAAGGTAATTCGTGCAACTCCTTGTCTCTCTACTGGAGTTCATTCGACATCAATTTAAGGATTTAATTTCCACACAAGTTCACTAGTATTTCCCATCATGACAAGTTTATTAGACACTGCAAATAAGCAATGAATTCATGTATGTTAAGTTTAATACCAGATTCAACACTTAATAGAGAGTTCCCAACATTTGCTTTCAAATGTGCTCTACAGAAGTACAGGTTTTTCATGTTTCTTATCACATGACCATCCTCAATATTATTAGCCTTGCTTTTTTTCCTATTTAGGAGGCACTCCCCTGACCTCATAAAGCGAGTGAGCTGGAGAGAGAGAGAGGGGGGAATTTGGAAAACAATGTATGTATGCATTAAAAGTTTAATGCTCATATGTCTTCGTCCAATTTTTATATTCCTGGTAAGATTTGAACCCCTTGTTTATTCCAGGAGGAGATGCAACGTGGTCCAAAGATTCTTGGCCAAAAAAAAAAGATCCTTTGAGAAAGGATGAATACAAACATACTCATTTCATATCAGAAAGCCTAAAATATGGGAACAGAGAAGAAAGGAAACATGCAGGTCTAGAATGCAATATTACTTCTTTTTTTTACTTGTTCTAATGATTTTGAAGAATTCTCACCTGTGATAACTGCTCCTTATCCCCATAAAGAGCCTTGTTCTGAACAAGAAGATCAGCCTCTTTTGCCTTAAACAGAAAAGACCATGCAGAGGAATTATATCAGAAGTCGTGCTTCAACTCAAACACAGTTTAAAAACTAGATAGAGAGATTTCAGATAAGAGAGAGACCTTCAGCATTTTAAAACGATCACCTAAAGGAGAAAGGCCATCAAGAATGGTATGAGCCAGATATTCATTTGGGCGTGCATGCTTGAAAAAAGGGTGCTTCAATAGCTTTTCTGAAGCTGGACGTTTTTTTGGATCCTTCACTAAGCAAGTTGCTACCAACTCTTTGAAAGACTGGAAAAATAGAGTGCTTCAAAATCAATATTCAAGAGCACTAGATATCAGAAAGTTTCAAGGAAACAACAAACCTTTGAAAATCTCTTGTCTCTTTCATAGTCCAAACCTGGAGGTGCATTTTGTAAAGTCATCAGCAAAACCTGCAATAATTAATAAACAAGTCTAAAGGATCATTCAGTAAACATACGTGAAAAAAATCCAGAATACAAAAGCATTATAAATCACAGAAAATTCAGAAATTTACTTTCATTGGAGGGTACTTGGAAAATGGGGCATGGCCATGTGCAAGTTCAAGTGCTGTTATTCCAAATGACCATATGTCCGCTCTATTTACAAAGATTATTAAAGAATGAGAAATACTGGTGGAAAAAAGGGACAAAAAAATGTACAAGATAAGCAAACCACTGACTTGAAGTCATAACCATGCAATTGCTGCATAACTTCAGGAGCCATCCTGACCAAGGGAAGAAAAAAGAGTATCAACTCATATATAAAATTCAACTGCCTAGATAAATCAAGGACTCTGGTGGGATGTCAGAAAAATGGAAAATCATGGAAGGCCCAATGAAAATAAAATTCAAATAATAAATCCTACCAGCATGGAGTCCCAACAAAAGTATTTCTGGAACGCTGCCTATCTCCAGTATCAAACATGCATGCTGATACACCAAAATCAGCTAACTTGACTGCACCATTAGAATCAATTAAGATATTCCCAGCCTGCAAACCCATGTTCCCCAACATTAATAAGAACAACATAATGCATTCCCACATGCAAGAGCAAAGAAAGAATTTAAAAAGACGAAAAAACAATTAACATGAAATTAAAATACGACATATGATTCAAAACATATCCTAGCCAAGGTTTTGGCTAAACCGCCTGAAAGAGGTTTTAGATCAGCTGATATCTAAGTCTCAGAACAGTTTTGTGGGTGGTAGACTAATTCTTGATTCAGTCCTCATTGCTAATGAGTGTGTTGATAGTAGGGTGAGGAGTAAGATTCCGGGGGTTATTTGTAAATTAGATACTGAAAAAGCCTATGATCATGTGAACTGGGAGGCTTTACTTGATTTGTTGAAGAGAATGGGTTTTGGGGTGAGGTTGTGTAGGTGGATCCGCACTTACATATCTACTGTCCAATTCTCGGTCTTGTTTAATGGGTCTCCAGCTAATTTTTTTGGGAGTTCAAGGGGATTGAGACAAGGAGACCCGCTATCTCCCAATTTGTTTCTGGTTATGATGGAAGTCTTCAGTAAGATGATGAAAAGAGCAGTAGGGGCTGGTTTGCTTCGAGGCTTTAGGGCTGATGGTGGTTGGGGTGGTCGGGTTTGTGTCTCGCAACTTTTGTTTGCGGATGATACAATTCTGTTTTGCAATGCAAATGAGGAGCAAATTTTACATGTACAGATACTTCTTCTTTGTTTCCAGGCAGTGACAGGTTTAAAAGTTAATGCGCTGAAGATTGAGATGGTCCCCATTGAGGAGCTTCCTAATGTCCATGTCTTGGTAGAGATTTGGAATGCCGGATTGGGTCTCTACCCATGACCTATCTTGGTATGCCACTAGGGGCGCCTCATAGGTCCCCTACTATTTGGAATCCTATTTTGGAGAAAATTGAGCGTAAGTTGGCCGGTCGGAAGAAGATGTATTTGTCTAAAGGTGGAAGACTAACATTGCTTAAAAGCACATTATCTAGTCTCCCCACTTATTTTTTATCTCTTTTTACCATCCCTACTCATGTGGCCAATAAGATTGAGAGGTTGCAAAGGGATTTCCTGTGAGGGGACTCGAAGACTCATTTGGTGAGATGGGACAAGATGTGTGCACCTTTGAAAAATGGTGAGTTAGGAGTAAGGAAATTAACTACTTTTAACAAAGAGTTACTAGGGAAGTGGTTATGGTGGTTTGGGATTGAAGAGACATGGCTTTGGAGAAGAGTTGTAGCTCTCAAGTTTGGGAAAGATTGGGGGGGATGGACCTCCAAGCTAGGTAGAGGGGTACATGGGTGTGGCTTGTGGAGAAGCATCTGCATGGAGTGGGAGGAATTTAGCAAAAATATTCTCTTTGTGGTAGGGGTGGGAGATAGAATTAAGCTCTGGACAAATCAATGGTGTGGGAATTCTCCACTTCAATTGACCTTTCCAAGTGTGTATGGGATTGCTTCCAATAAAGAGGCATTGGTGGCCTCTTCTCTTGATCAGTTGGGGATAAAGGAACGAAAAAGCTGGAATGTTCATTTTACTCGGAAACTAAATGATTGGGAAATGGGTGATGTGGATTAATTTCTCCGTACTTTGGGTTCAAATCTACCTCCCACGGAGAATGGAGATCGTATGCGATGGAAGTTGACAAAGAATGGTCGTTTTACAATAAGTTGAGAAACCACATGCCCATTATTTTTCCTTGGAAAGGTGTTTGGAGGTTAAGGCTCCTCGGTGTGTTTCCTTCTTTGTGTGGATTACTGTATGGAATAGGATCCTTACAGGTGACAATCTGAGGGGTAGAGGGACGGTGTTTGTTGACTAGTGTACCATGTGCCGTTGTAATGGGAAGACAGTGGATCATTTGTTATTTCATTGTGGTAAGGCTTATCGGCTGTGGAGTTTGGTGTTTAGATCTTTTGGAATTTCTTGGGTCTTGGAAGATCGGCTGCGGATACTCTTTTTGGTTGGTGGAATTGGCCTGGAAAGCATGTGTCTAGCATTTGGAACATAGCTCCTTTATGCTTGATGTGGTGTCTTTGGAGGGAGCGAAACAGGAGGACGTTTGAGGATATGGAAAGTTCAGATGACCAGTTATTGGCCTCTTTCAGTGGCTCTATATTTGACTGGTCTAGGGCTTGGGGACTCACCTCTAGTGATTCCCTCCCTTTGTTCTTTAGTTCTCTCCTATGTAATTAGTATCCTGTCCTATCTCTTTTCTTTTTTCTTTCTTTCCCATTGTACTTTTCCCTCTGCCTTATGTTTTCTGCATAAGGTAATTTCTTGAATATATATCTTTACGACTTATCAAAAAAATAAATAAATAAATAAATAAAAATATCCTAGCTTTCATATAAACAAGAAAACCAACCTAGAAACCTTGACCTTGATATGCTACGAACAAATAAAAACGTGTGAGACCCTAGAGATTCTATACACCATACAAGCAAAACTTATATCTTAAAAAACAGAAGACATGTCTTTCCTGCATCATTTAATAGATCATTTAATAGATAATATAATATATAAATATATATATATATATATAATTGTCATCAGGAACCCTTGGTTATACGAAACTATTTTAATATGTTTTATGAAACATGGCATTAAAAAGTCCAAAATTTATAGTGGAAACAATAACTGACTAAATGGTGCTTTCCTGCTAAAATAGGCACGCACAAAAAAATCATTCAGAGGCGAATGAGTCAAGCAGGTAGAGTAAGTCACCTTCACATCTCTATGGATGTGCCCATGGGCATGAAGATAAACAAGAGCTTTCAGAACCTCACGCAATAAAGTAGCAATAACAGGCTCCTCAAAACCTTCAGGGTAACCAGATTTCATTATATGAAGGCAGGATCCACCAGCCATGTATGGCATCACAACCCAAAGGCTGTGGCCAGTAGTGAAAGAACAATGCGCCTGTAACAAATTTGGATGATTAATCAAGCTCATTGTCTGTACCTCTCGCCGGATACCATCCTGCATATTTTTTCCAAGGAAATATATATCTCAATACCAAAGTAGCATAATAAGTTGCATTACTATTTATTTAAGCAGTTGAAAGTTTCAAAAATAAGCATCAGTCCGACATAATAAGTGCCATGAGTAATGTTTCTACTGGAATTGATTTTTTATAGGTCTTGGCCAAAGGGGAAGGGGGGATTTGAACTATCAGTGCATGGTTCCTAGCCAATTGTGCTACCCCTGGGGGATGACTTGGAATAGATTAAGCAAACAGGTCTTTCAAACATCTTTAATGGCAAGGAGAACAAATGTGACATACACAATGCAATACATATATATATATATATATATATTGGAGAAATCAATGCAATACATAGAACAGAATGACTTGTAATTGAGCCATTAAACCATGTTATAAGAAAATTTACCCTCTCTTTCCATGTTCATAAGCAACCAGAGTCAACAATGTTACAACAAATCCTCAAAGATAATGGTAGCCTAACAAATGACGCTCTACATATGCATAATTGTGAAATTAAGAAATTAATCCAAGTAAAAAACATGATACCTGATACAGCAAGAAAATGGTAGCCAAACAAATGAAGCTCTACATACGCATAATTGTGAAATTAACCAATTAATCAAGTAAAAACATGATATCTGATACAGAAAATTGTATTGCAAGTGATAACAACTGCAAACCAAATATAATTGTGTACCATTTGGCAAGTATCACCTAAATGTAAGGATGTGTGTGTGTGTGTGTGTGTGTGTGTGTTATATATATATATATATATATATATATAATGAAATTTGTGCATCCGGGAATATGCGCGTGTGTAATAATTACACACCAAAATCTTATATCATACGAGATATTTGGACAAATAGGCACTTACCAGGTCATTATTACACTTTTCCAGATCAAGAACCTTGATTGCAACTATCTCATTAAGTGGAACACAGAGAGCCCTGTACACAGTGGCGCTGACTCCCTCACCGACTTCTTCGTATAACTTATAATCTTTTGCATTGAGAGGGAATTTTTTCTCTGATACATGCTCCATGATTTCTTCTTATGCAGCACCATTAACACCCTCTTTACTCCTAGATGTTGTAGAGAACATGAATAAAACGTATGCTGAAGAGATAGGTGTCAACTCAATGTGAGGTTTCTTCCAATTTGGTACCATTCTCTCTTTATTCAAGACAAAATAGTAAGTGTATCCATTGACTTCATCAAGCAAATTTTTTAAGAGAAGACCTCAGAAGGGCCAAGATCATCAACCCTCAAGCAATACAAGCTGATAACAGCAAGTTCAAGATTGCTATCTCAGATTGAGGGAAAAATGAAAGTATATAAGTTATCGTGTACACTTGCTACTAGAACTGCACACCAGTAAATAAGTCATGAGCCCAGAAATATCAATTACATCTCTAGTATCCTCAGCATAACCAGAGGCTAATGTCCATTCCTGAACAACAATAAAAGCTCCCAACACCAACAAAAATGTTTTGTGTATAGCATGCACACAGAATATGGAGAACCAGTATTTGTTGAGGAAAAATAAGCAGATAACTCCTACAAATTCAAAAAGGTTAGTTATTAGACTGGTATTTAAGTTGATAAAAAAAAAATAATGATTTTGGCATAATGTGGGAATTGTTGAACATACAGGACCCATAAAAAAAATAATGAACATAAAGGACTTTTTTTTTTGGTGGTAAGTAGAAAGATGTCATTACTCATTACCTCCACTAGTCTGTGACTCAAATCAGGAACAGCAAAAGGTACTAACGAGTAACAAAACTCCATAATTCAAGGTATAGAAAAAATATATATGCATTTCTTGAGTTTTTTCATCTCATTCCCAAGTGCATTTTGACAACAAAATCAACCCAATATAATATCTCGTTAACTTGCTCTAATGAAATTACTTACAAGATTAAGAGGATTCAATCAAACAAATACATGAGATTCATCGAGGGGTATTCACATTAAATGCATCATAGAATGGAGGAAAAAAATACATGTGAATGACCCCAACTAATCTGTTGAGGACCCATAACTGACCCCAAAATTTTGGGACTAAAGCTTTGTTGTTGTTGTTGTTGTTGAATTCAAGTCAAAATGAATCAAGGACACCCAATTAAGCAAGACAATTCAACTGGCCCCAAAAATACTCCATTTTGATGCACACCAAATACCCGTAATCTTTTACCCAAATAATCTCCGTCAAAAATTAAAAACAGCTCAATTTTTAGATTCCATGTAGCACTGGCGCAAACATATTAAAGGGTCCTAATAGAAGTGCCACATCACTTAATTCCTCAACAAGCAATTGGCTTACTCAAATGCAAATTTATCTACCTTTTTTATATATATAATTCAATTGTCACAACAAGTGGAGAAAGGGGGATTTAAACCCTGAATGCATTTACTTAATCTAGCTTTTAAACCCCAAATAAAAAAGCTCTTACAAAAGCAAATGCCAAGGACTCTCTGATTGTTCCCGTAGCTAAATAAGCAAAACCCAGCAATGAAACTCTCACAACAATGATTCACTACAATAACAGTACTCGGCATTCAGATTTAGTAGTCCAAAATTCAAATTTTCCATAACCCAGAAAAGAAAAAAATCCACAGCAACAAACAAACAAAATTCCAAACTTCAATCCAATCCCAAATCATCAAACTTAAAAAGTTTCAATCTTTAAGTGTCCCAACTTCACCTAATCAAACTGAATCATTTCATTCCAAAAACACGGAATTCAATTTCATAAACAAAACAAAACTCAACAAATCCAATAAATAAATAAATTGAAATTAGAACCAACAAAAAAAAAAATAAAAAATAATAATAATTGGAACTAAGCCGTGGAGATTTATAGTACGGACCTAGGGTTTTGGGACAAAGCACATCGAACACAGGACTGAATCTGACGGCTCAAAAGAACAAAACAAAACGACGCCGATTCAGCTGTAGTTCGACGTAAACGATGATGATGACGACGACGATGAACAAAGGTTTTTTTTGATATCTCTGTGTCTCTCCTGTTTTTTTGTTCTCTCTCCTATGTCTCTGTATGTGTGTATCCAACTGTCCGAGCCTCAGGTCCTGGGATCGAATCTCTCACCGTTTTTTTATTTTATATTACCAAATATTAATAAAAAAGCTGAATTGCTTTTCTTTCTTTCTTTTTTTTTCTTTCTTTTTTTTTTTAAATAAGTTTTTCATCAGTTGTGTACTTAGAATATAATTAAATTAAACTCTGATATGACTGTATAAATGAATTGAGATTTATTTATATATATTTATTTAGTAATCAAGTTAAGTTGAGCCCATGCTATGTTTGTTTCAGTAAAAAAAATTCTATAAATATTTAGTTTGTTTGTTTATAAAGATGGTACTCAGACGAACAAAAAGAGAGTTAAGCCCATGCTATGTTTGTTTTGATGAAAAAACTTTTATAAAGATAGGTTTTTGTGCTTTTCAATGTTTTGTAGTATTATAAAAAAAAATGAGTCAAAGAAAAACTATTTTTGATCAACGGAAAAAGTATGGTTTGTTTTTAAAAACTTGTTTATAAAATAATTCTATCGCACAGCAAGCTAAATAAAGAAAGTTATAAAATTATTTTTCAACTTATCTAAAGTTGCTATTAAACATAAGAAAATGATATAATTTTATAGAAAATACTTTTTAGAAAATGACTCATTTTCTAGAGAACAATATAGCTGAAACAAACAGAGTTCTTATCAAAAAAAAAAAAGTTAGGCTCAACTCATATTTGAAATTTCTTTGTACTTTCATGGGGAGACATTTGAATTTCATCTCTCTTAATTATTGAATTATAAAAAATAAAAATTAGGTTATTATAACAAGTACATATAAGTATATAATTGATATAAGATTATAGGTATAACAAATGCTTATATGTAGACTTTATATGAGACTGAAAGTTTATTTATAAATAAATTCATAAGATATCAAATTTTGATAAGATTTTAAATTATTAATTAATATATTATATATAATCCATAATATATACTTATCAAAAGATATATAATCCATATAATATAAAATTAAAAATACATACCTTTTTTTTATAATGAATATGGTATAATATTTTTGGTAGAGAAATATGGTATAATATTGATATTTATAGCATTGAGCTTTATAACCTAAAAGTAAAGGAAGAGTTAAGAAAATTCTTGTCTTGTATTTTTTGGCAAGACAGCCTATTGTTAGGTTTGCTTCGGTCGCCTTGTCAGTTGTTACGCATCAAGCATTGATTAGCGCACAAAGAGTAAAGAAGGCTAGCGATACGTCTCATAATACTGTGAAAGATAATAAAGAGGAGATTCTCAACTAAGTACAATACTATTACTTTTTTAGATAGCTAGACGGTGAGATAAGATGAGGTAAGGATCAAACCATGAATAAACGCTACAAAGAATTAAAGTTACTACTGTTGAACTCTTACTTGAACCTCAAAAGAAATACCACTTTGATCAGTAAGTATTTTCATAGATCCATAATTTTTGTTAAGTGTCATTAATAATAATAGGGGATGGTTACAGTAAACCCACTTGTGGTATAACCCGTTTTCACTTTGTCTACCTGTATTTCAATTATTTACACTTTGCCACCTAAACTTCAATCCGTTATCTATCCGTTACCCACCTCACCATCAAACGTTAGAAAAACACCTTTTTTTTTTTCAAAATCAGAACATAACACGAATCAAAAAAACGAACCCGCTCTTCTTTTCCTCACGAGCCCTAGAAACACGAAAATCTCTTGTATTGAGTTGGGGTTTTGATTTTTCTAATTGTGCTTTCTGTGAGGGTGAGGTTCTAACTTTAGGTTGTCTTGAGGCATTGAATATTTGAAGATTGATCATCACCAAGTACGACATTTCAACTTTATGTGGGTTTTGGGGTTTAAAGTTTTTATGGTAGCTTTGATTCACAGGAAGTTGATAATCGATGTCTTCTTCGAGTGGAAATTACTCGGGTTCAAGTGGGCATATGTGTACATATGAGACTTGTGTGCTGAGAACAAGTCTAACAGTGGATAATTTTAGGAGAAGGTTTCTAGGTTGTAGTCGATATAAGGTAAGTACACTTTTTACTTAATCTAGTTAATTTACGTGAGATTGAAATGTGATGTGTTCAATTCAATTTATGAACAGGTTAGTCCCAAGTGCCCTTTCTTTAAATGGCTTGATAATCCCACTTGTATGCGTGGGAATGAAGCTGCCCATTTGGTCAACAAAAGCTAGATTTATTGAGGAGTGAGCTGCAACTTGCACATGAAAGGGAAAAAACAGCTATCCAAATAGTAGCAGAAGCTACCCAAATGGCAGAAATTGCTCAAGAGAGGGTAGCAAAAGCCATTGAAAGGGAGAGAAAGTTTCGAGTTTCCTTTGTTCAAGCCAAGGAGATAGCAGTGAAAGCTTTAGAGCAAGAGAGAAAGTGCAAAATTGCACTAATTTTGTCATGGTTTTTTTTTTTTTTTTTTGGTTATGTTGTTTTCATGTTTTGGCTCAAGTGAGAATGTTGGAATGATGAGATTGAGTCTGCCTAGTAGGTTGTAATATAAGCTGGTCCTCAATTGTATTGTAATAGAACTATGTAAGGTTTTTTTGAGAATGAGAACTATATAAGATGGTAGATGTTGTTGACTTAAAGCCACTTAATAATATAAGTCTTTTTAAGAGAGTGTTATTTATGTTAGATGTTGTTGGTATTTCTGTTTTGTTTAAAGTGATTGGCTACTTGTGAGCTGTAAGCTACTGGTGTTGGTGTTTTGTTGGATATTGTGAGCTATGTTGGGTTGTGTGATGTGCATTGATAATAGCTTAATTTTGCATATTTATATCACTATTAGAAAGCATTATCATACTTATTTTGAGGTAATTCATGCATTTTATATTTGATTTTGGAATAATGTTGAATAATCAATTTTATGCTTAATTGAATCTTATTGCGTGAATTTGTTTTTTTGTAGGAGAATGGAATTAAATAAGTGAATTTGTGGAAAGAAGAAAGCTAATGGACTTTACTTTTACAAGGGCCATGATGAAGTTAAAAAAGGCCAACCCAATTAAATTTAAGTCCAATTGGAGCAAGAAATCAAAGGAAATTTGCACCAAATCCAAGTCCAATTCGGATTAGGATTCCAGCCTGCATATCAGTTGGTATTTTTGGCATAACTTTCGGCTCAGATGTCCAATCGAGATGATTCAAGTTGGGCTAGAAAGTTAACTTAAAGGGCTACAACTTTGTAGTTTACCAAAAGTCCAAATTCTGACGTTAAATGAGCCAAAATAGTCGGTTAAGTGAAGCCTAAAAATCTGGGATTTTCTCCAAACGGGAATTCAACTTGTAATAGGATTCCTTGGCCTATTTAAAGGCTTTTTAGGGCAAAATTCAGGGAGGCTAGTGCTAGGGCTGAGATGCAAAACAGAAAATTGGAGAAAGAGGCAGTGCCGCATGTGGCTTCTCTGTAGCTTTTCTCCATGATAGCATTGTGACTATTTCTTTCTCTATTTTATTTGTCTATTTTAATGTTTAGTATTTTATTCTTGTGTTTTATTTCAATTATCATGAGTAGCTAAATTTATAATTAGGGTTGAGGATGAAACCTTGTTAAGGATTATTAATAATATTTATGTGATTTGATTTTTCCCACAATAATTGTTCTTTAATGATTTAAATTGTTCTTGCTTCATATCAATTGACTAAGATGGGATTCTAGATATGAGTTCAATCATGTTTTTCGCATGATTTAGGATTTGTCTTAATTAATTGAATGCTTTTTTTATTAATTCTTGATTATAAAATTGAATATCGTTTGTGATTTGTTTGTCAATGGATACAATTTATGATTTGATTTTTAGAATTGGATATATCTTGTGATTTGTTTGGCTACGGATACAATTGATGATTTGGTTTTATACTTAAGAAGCGAAGAAGAACATGCTTTAGATTTTTAAACATAAGTTTTAATGATGATATTTTCCATGATAGCAAGATTGATTTCTAGATTATCATGCAGTAGTTGGGAAAAATTAATGATCATAAATATATGTTGATATGACTTACAAGGCGGATTCCAAAACCTTAATTCCTTTCTCTTGATTGTTTACATCTTTTTATTGCTTTATATCTTTTGCTTAGTTTAACTATTTGCTTAATTTTATTATTTGCTTAGTTTATTTAATCTCAGAAAAACCAATTTTTATTAAACTAGATTAGGATTAACTTGGTTAAGGTTTAATTAATTTTCCTACGTTCATTCAAGTCCCTGTGGGTTCGACCTCGTTCTTGTCAAACTATACTTCGGTACGGTTCGTACACTTGCGAGTATTTTAAAATTTCACAACATTGTGCATAAAGTACATTGTATGAAGATAAATGTGTTGAAAGTGAATTGATTAAAGTTTAAAGTGCATAACAACTATCTATCGACTTGCAAGAAAAGATAACAAATGCACACACAAACCTGCTATTCAACACATAAACCTACACACATAAACAAACTCATATATGGACAACTGCAATAATCAGAATAATAATTCTGAACACCTGTCATTAAGTTGGGAAATTGTATACATATATAAGGTGGCATTTGAATAGTCTTTCATCAACCATCAGTAAATATAAAGCATTTGGTACAACAACAACCAAAACAATTGCACCTGCCCATTGTTTACAAAACTTATAAAAATACAAAAAGTGTTTGAACAGCTATACAAAAAAGTGTCTTGCCATTGTCTACAAATAACATATAACCCTAACACTACATAACCCTAATACATAGCAACAAAAGTGTCTTGACTTAGTCTTCATTTACTGCTCCTGCCTCTCCCACTACAGCCAACCTTTCCACCTCTTGTTCTACATTTCTGAGTCCTAGCTGCATCACCCCTTCCTCTCAAAGCAGCTCCTCCGGTAGCAGGTGGTCTTGTAGGCTACAAAGTATAAGAATTCACATGTTAGCTACAAGTATCATAGTTTTATGAATAAAACATCAAACCTAACACGATAGTACTTGTGATGATGGTGCTCTACTGTCCCATGTTTCTACAGGGATGTGTGGTGTTAGCTGGCTTGAAGAGAACCAAGGAGCTCCTCTAACTGTATACTTGAAGTCTAAAAAGTACCACTGACTTAGGTTCTATGACCATGGAGCTGGTGGCTGTGACCATGGAGCTTGTGGCTGTGGAGCTGGTGACTATGACCCTGCTACCTGGTTGGATGAGGATGAGGCTATAATGTAAGGCTGATGTTTTGGTGGGGGCTGAGATGATGCTGAGGCCTGGGATCCTTGTCTGCGTGCAAAAGGCCTTCCACTTCCCTGCAACCATATATGAGCATATTTTACAGTGTCAGTTATTGGCATTTTGCATGTGAATAAAAACAATTTGTAAAAACTTACAGATTTTCCTTTCTGCAATCTCTGCCTCCTCTCCCATGGTATCTCAATAGTGACATTAGCTTTGCATCCCTTTGCATTGTGCCCTTCCTTTTGACACCTTCCACACCTTATTGACTTGTTTGCTCTAGACACCTTATAGGGGTTCATTGGCTCATCAGCATCTCTTTTCCTCTTCATGGGTGGCCTGCCTGGTGGTTTATAGATAATAGGTGCAACAGGCTTGGGTTGGCCACTTGACATCCACTCAGACTGGCTAGGTATGGGAGGTATGGGTGTCTTGTATGTCTTCACATAAGCATTCTTGTAGTAGCATAGATAAGTGTAGTCTTCTGGTTTCTCATGATTCACAAAAATGGCTGCAACTCCATGCTTGCAAGGGATTCCTGTTAAGTCCCATGCTCTACAACTGCATGTCTTCCCTACTAAGTCCACCACATGTCTTTCCCTCTCATTGTCAACCTCATACACAAACCTCCCAAATGGCATTGCACAGAAGCTCTTAGACTCTAATTTTAACTTCTCCAACTTGTCCTGTATGCTTGAACACAACTTGCTACGATACTTTTCTATGCCAATCTTCTTTGTATACAGCCTGGTCATAAGCCTAACTCTGATCCACTCCAGCATTGATAAAATGGGCTTGTCTCTAGTCTTCACAATCATAGAGTTAAAACTCTCACTCAGATTGTTTACCAGACAATCTGTCAAAGGTTTTGTAGAGAAGTGGGATCTAGTCCACTGTGCAGACTTTATATTAGCCAGGTACTTCCACACTTCGTCATCCAAACTCTTAAGATGGTCCATCCCCCTATCAAATTCCCTGGTTGATGTTGTGCCAGCACATTTCCACAGTACACTTTTCAACTCCATACCCTTGTGGTTAACCTTGAAATTGGTGTATATGTGCTTCACACAATACTTGTTCTTCATAGTTGAGAATAGAGTCTCTATTGCAGATAGAAGGCCTTGCAATCAAGTAAGCAAGCATTTAATGTCAGCAAACAAGCATATAAAAAGGTAAGCATGTAAGCATTCAAATAAGGTCAGTAAACAAGCATGATAATACCTTTTGCCTGTCATTGATGAATACCAAATTGAGCTCCCCTGGCCTGCCAATGTCATCTGCAAACTACTCCAAGAACCAGATCTAGTTGTCCTTATTCTCTTGCTTAACCACATCCATTGTCACTGGGAATATATTGTCATTTTCATCTTTGGTAGTGGCAGACAATAATTGCCCACCAAACCTACCCTTCAAGTGGCATCCATCCAGCCCAACAAAGGGTCTACAACCACCTAGAAAGCCAACCTTCTGAGCATTGTACCTAATGTAAATCCTTTTAAACTTGGGTTCTGCATCCTCATTTTCCATCTCTGTTTGCAAAATCACCTTGCTTCCTACATCTGTCCTCCTTATCATTTCTGAAAATCTCTAAGTAGGCCATACTGAGCCTCTTCATTCCCTGTAATCAGTCCCCTAGCTGCCTTCCTTGATCTATACACCTGACTAATACTTAAATTAACTGAAATCTTCTGCATCACATGGTGCTTAACACCTAAGACCTCCTAATTAGGATTCTTAACAAAATCCTCCAAATACTTGTTTGCCACATAGGCTGATGTAACTTGCCCATTTTGAAATGTTAGGGGGCAGGTACACTCAGGATAAAGTATCTTGATCTCAAATGTGCGCGCTCCAGTCACCATTGAGGCATAACAGCTCAATCCACAATTGTTCTTACAATGTACAGAAATCTTCTTCTTCTAATTCAACTTCCACTTGATATCAATGTGATGCTGAATCACATACTCCCTCAAAGCCTTCCTACACCTTGGAGTTTGGGAACTTCATCCCTTTTACCAACCTAACATTTTCCATATCAGTCCTCTCATTGAACTCCAAATTGCCAAGCCTCTGCTCATCATTAGAACCATCCACACTGGCAATATCATCCTCTAAAGCTAGTTCAACCCACTCTTCATCTAAATCTATGTTTGGAGGAGAAACATTGCTTGGGCTAGGTATGTCTATATTTAGCTGAGGTGTATTAGTGGTTGGATGAGGTGTGTTAGTGGTTGGTTGAGGTATATCAGTGGTCTGAACAGTATTAGGCTCAGATGGCACTGTGTGAGGTGGAAAAGACTCACCAAAAATGTCATTAACAAAGTTTTCTCCTTCCAGACCTTCATTCAACCAATCAAACTCCTCATCCAAACCATCATCCCCTATAGCAGCTCTTCACCACCCCTTACACCAGCCCCTACACCCCCTATAATAACCTCTGCAGCAGCCCCTGCACTAGCTCCTGCACCAACCCCTGCACCATCAGGAACTTCAACTACAAGTGGAGCATTACCACTCTCCACATACAGTATGATGGCGTCTCTTGGCCCTCCCTCATTAGGCTTGCACATGGGCACCACATCTTGATCATCTTGTATGAGCCTCAAGTCTTGCTCTAAGTTGCCCCCAAGACCTAAATAATGAATCCTACACGGTTCATCAATCCTCAATTCCTCACATATACCTTGTATTTCAAAATAACTAAGCTTATCAGGATCTTTATACACTATTTCAACTTTTTCACCAAAGTATTCTAAACTAAGGTTCCACAGATTAGAACCCCCATAATGTACCTCCAATTTCACTTCCTCATCATCCATCTACAATAACAAATTACCATTTGACACATATACAATTAACAATTAAAGAATTGTAAACAACAAAGAGTAAAAACTTGAATGTTTCTGTTTTGCTTTTGGGATGCAACACACACAGAGGGACCACATTTTCTGCTTTGCTTTTGATTCTATTTTACTAAATAGCACATGCAAACACTAAAATTTAAACTCAATAGAAACTTGGGTCCACTGTGAGACACAATGACCACGACAGAGAAAATGCCCATAAATAAACATAAATCCAAAGAACAGGTGGTCACATTTTTCATAAACATCAACAAACACAACCAATATTCTCATTCCATCACATGTAACATTGACTATTGATTGATTACTCAAAAAACAATAAAACAACCATAAGCCCAAAGTAAAAACCCAAATGGTGACTGATTTCTTACTAGGATTTTAGTCCCTCAAACAACCTGTTTCTCGTCTAGGTTCACACTTGCAGCACTATTACAATATCAGATACAGAATGTGGTGTCTACGGGGATTTTCGTGTTTCTAGGGCTCGTGAGGAAAAGAAGAGTGGGTTCGTGTTTTTTATCCGTGTTATATTCTGATTCTGAATAAAAATGTGTTTTTTTAACGTCTAATGGTGAGGTGAGTAACAGATAGATAACAGATTGAAGTTCAGGTTAACAAAGTGTAAATGATTGAAACACAGGTATGCAAAGTGAAAACGGGTCATACCACATGTGAGTTTACTGTAATTATCCCTAATAATAAATCAAAGTGAGTTTCAATTTGCTCAACTATTAAAATATTTTGTCATCGAATAAGAAATATGGAAGTGTGAAAATGAACCTATCTCTTAGATAAACATCTTTTAAATATAGTTTGGATTAGTGAACAAAATTTTTGTTCACTCGAATTAGTGAATAGAATTACAAAAAATTATTAAGTATTTCCGGAGTACTATAAATGCGTACTCTTCTCTCTCACATGAATGGTAAGTTCCACCATGAATTTAATTAGTGAGACCCACCATTCATGTGAGAGGAAATAGTAGGTATTTATTGTACTCTAGGAGTACACAATAATTTTCCTAGAATTACGACACATACTCATTAAGAGAAATTCACTAAAACTGTTTTTTACACTATTACTGTATTTGTTATATAAAATAATTGACTTAATAAACATCTTGAGTTATTTAAAATTTTCCATAATGCTTATTTATGTATAAAAAAATAAGTGAACTGCCTTCGGGATGAGAAAGAGTTGGTCTATCATAATTTCATGATTGTGATCTTCTATTATTTTTTTTTTTCAAGTTTATTTGTGAGACAGAAAAATAGAAATGATGACCGCCAAGAGATTTGAGTTTTAACAAGTGAAAATCTCGGGGGTTTAGAAGCATGGGATTGTATCGGCTAGTTTAGTACGAGGAGATAGGTATCAAGTCTCCTGGGAGTGATTGCGGCACTGGGAAAAGAGTTAGAAAGTAAAAGGTCAACTATGATGGGTATTGGGTGGATTTATTATATATATGTTTTTTTTTTAAATCTTTTAGATTTACAGATTTACAACAAATCCTTTTTTTTTTTTTTTTCCTTTTAGTTGTTACTTTTATTTTTTGGGGAAATTTGCTACTTTAATAAGGTGAAGGGGATGGTGACGATGGTAGTCTAGATGAGAGAAAAATGGAGGGAAAATATATTAAATTATATTGGACAAAGTTTAGCTATATTTTTTGTTTTTTAAAGTTTAGTTACAAAATTAGTTGTAGTCTAAGATTTTTTCTCAATTCGAAATATGTAGTAATGTTAATAATAATGAGTAAGGTTTTAGTCTTAAAGTACAACTAATTTTGCAACTAAATTTTATCCAATTATATTTTTCCATCCTAGATTATTACCCTGATTACCCTTATCTTCCTAAATTATTAAACGCACAATTAAACTTCCAAAGTTAGAACCATGTTTCAATGTCTCATATGCCGTTTGCTTTAGTGTTAAGTATGAAAAAAAATTAACATTAAAAAACTAATTTACCCTTCTCCAAAATGAATAGCAGAATGGTAAATTGGTCTTTCAAACTTTAATGGGTTAAGTGTAGTGTATTTTTTAAATTGGGGGTCAGTTATGCATTTTAATAGTTTAGGGGGTCAAGTATAGCTATAATCGAGGTGATAGTCTAGAGTGAAAAAATGTAATTTGTCCTATCAAAAATACAAGTTTTGAAAACTATAATATGTTTAAAGAAGAATTTGAACTTACATATATCTATACATACATATTTAGAATTGAACAAAACAAGAAAGATAAGTAAAATTAATTTTTGTGTTATCCCTTTTTGGAGGTGAAGAAAATTTACATGAGTAGGCCAGGGTATTTTGCTATCCCTACAATGGGATTTGAACTCAAACATAAGGTTCAAAACAAAAATAAGCAACATTAATAAAACAGGCTAAAAAAGTTATTAAAAATTATTTATCATAAGAAAAAAAAAAGAATTCCAATAAAAAGGACATTGATTAATAAATTGGCTAATTAAAGTTTCCTTTGATAATCACTTATGCTTTTTAAGACAGATGGTAAAGATTTTGTATAAAAATTAGGCATAAAAGTATAGGATGGTGTAAGACAACTATCAAAAAGTTCGAATATTGAAAACCACAAGATCGTGTTGAATGTTTATTGAAGATGTTGGATTTTTCTTCTTCCTTTTTAATTATTTTATTATTACTTTTTTTAGATTTCAATTTTATATGCAATAAGTTTACTGCACGTAAGTGATCACACAAGTAGTGGCATTTGAATTACAATTTTGCTACCTAAAGTTTTGTGTAATATGACAGGAAATATTATCTCCATATGAATAATTGTTGGTTCCAACATCACCCCCACTCAGATAGTAGGATCCATTGCCAATACCAATACATGAATTAGTGATTATTTTGAACTTTGAAGTGTAAAAATGACATTGATATAACGATCTTTTATTTCTTACTCAATACAAAATTATAATTATATTACCCCACATTATATACTTTTTTTTGAGAATCCCCACATTATATACTTAAGAGATAAGTTTGTCTTCTTCTTTTATTATTACTATTATTTTTAGCTTAGTTTAGAAGCATATATCAATACTAAATATAGCCCACCCCGAGTCTTAGTTTAGAAGCATATATCAATACTAAATTTAGCCCACCCCCTGAGGCTTGAACCCGAGAATCCCTTAGCCTTAGGTAGTTGCTTAGGGAGGTAAATTAGACTAACATGGTCATTGGCAACTAAAAATACATGGTGAAAATACTTTTTTCGTCCTTATATTTTGACACTGTTTCCGTTTTAGTCTTAACTTTTTTGTCCCTACCATTACTCACTTAATAGAAATATCATACATGACAAATAGAGTGCACTATTGATACAGTAAAAGTAAATGTTGATGTGTCCATTTAAATGAAAAAAGCATTCTATTTTTATCCTTATCGTTACTCACTTAATAGAAATATCATACGTGACAAATGGAGTACATTATTGATATAATAAATGCTGATATGTCTATTAAAATAATATTAAGAAAATTTATTTGGCTTTCAAAAGTGCCACATCAGCAATTTAATTTTAAAAAAGTCAAAAACTAAAAACTTCTAATTTCTTAATTTTAATTTTAATTGAAAAAAAAAATCAGTTTTAAAGATTAGGAAAAAATTGTTTGCATAACTTTTTTAATTTTTTTGAAACTTTCTTGGTAACCAAACACAACATTAGAACTCAAGCTCATATTAACTTCAATCAACAATCTGACCCAACTCATATTTTCCAAGCTCTCTCTCTCTCTCTCTCTCTCTCTCTCTCTCTCTCTATGAAATTCTCCAAGATCTCACTCTCTCTACAAAAATCTCCAAGATCAAATGGAAATCTCTCTCTCTCTCTCTCTCTCTAAACCCATGGACAAAAACCCAAACTTTCTCTCTCCAAATTCATGGCCGAAACCAGCTGTGGCTTTCTCTCTAAACCCATAGGCTAATTAAATCGGCAACTTCGAATCTAGGGTTAAAGGTGGTGTGTGGGTTGTCAGATTTAAGGTTGTGCGGTTCAGGGATGGACTCAGGTGGGGGCCCAAAGGGTCCCAGTCCCCTGGCCAAAAAAAAAAAAAATTAATAGGTTAGTTTTTAGTAAAATATATATATATATATATATACATATATGTATATACTTGGGCACCCTTTACTTTGTAGCTTGGGCCCTCCCCAAAATCATGAACTATTAACCCAGCCCAAGTAAATCTTAAAAAATAAAAATGTAAATCCAACAAAATATAAACCCAGTCCAAACGAAAAAACAAATGATTTTTTTTTTTTTTGAGAGGCAAGATAGTGAGAAATTGAGAGGCGAGAAAGATCGAGAATTCGAGACCAATCTTGTTTCCACCACGCGAGACCCATCAAGTTGCCTTGATGCAGACCCAAACGGCCGCACCAATGCCACCACGCAAGACCCATCTTGCCACCGATTGCTCGATTTGCACTGTCCACCTTCATTGCTCCGGCCCTTACGGTTCATACTTCACACTCAAGTATTTAATCTATCCTTAAAAACCTAATATAATGATTGTGAATCTCAGAATCTATACTTGTGGTGTTTGTGTTTTTACTGATGAGTGATGATGGTGATTGTGAATTGAATATATGAATCTATGATTGTGTTTGTGACTTTCTGTCTCAAAGAGTTTTTTTTTTTGGCTTTCTCCTGGTGTTTGGGTTTGTGAGTAAAGTTTTATTATATAAATGAGAGAGAGAGAGAGAGAGAGAGAGAGAGAGAGAGAGAGAGAGAGAGAGAGAGAGAGAGAGAGAGAGAGAGAGAGAGAGAGTCCGTAGAGATTAGAGAATATATTAGTGTTTGATTATTTGTTGTCTGGTAGTTGGGCAATAATAGGGACAAGTAACAGAAAGAAGAATAGTGATTCAACTTTCAAGAAATAAAAATGATAATGTTAGAAGACTGGGTGAGTGATAGAAATATGGAGCCAAAGACAAAGAGATAAAGGTTGGGATACAGAGACAAAGACAAATCATATGATATAATAAATTGTCACATAAATTTAAGAAAATAACAATGATTCACTTGTGCCTATTCATAACTAACCTTCGTAACAAAATGGAAAATTATTTTTTTACAGACTCTCTAATGTTATACATTGAAAATGATATAGTTTTGATATTTAGTTTGGATTCAATCATAAATGATTTTTAAAATTTAAAAGAGCATCGAGTTCCCTTTTCATGAATAATGTATTAAGAAACAAAAGTGTTTTGTATCTTTTGTTTTTGTTGGTAGATGATTGCATCTTAATATATTAAGAAACAATGATTTTTGTGTATTTGTCTTGGTTGATAGTTTGTTAATACTATATGGATGTGTATTTGAAATTTTTTGATTTTTTTTTTTCGCTTATCTCCGGCCCCCCTGGCTTGAAATCCAAGGTTTGTCCCTGTGGCTGTTTGTGGTTTTTAATCTGGGGTTTTGTTCATTGATGTGAGATTTGAGTTTTGTGTTTAGTTCTCAAAAAACATAAGAAAATATGGGTTGAGTTTTGTGTTTGGTTGTGCATGGAGGCCAAAAATTTGGGTTTGAGTTTTGTGTTTTTGTGTTTGGTTTCAAAGTATAAGAAAATCTTGTTGAATGACTTTGTGTAATTGTTGAATGTCTTTGTGTTTTGTAAATTTTTATGGGCATGTCTTTTTATTTTGTAAATCTGAGTGATTTTATGGGTTTTGTTGCTAAGAAAATGCAAGAAAATAAAAGAAAGTCTAGAATTTTTAATTTTCTGGGCAAAGTTAGTTGGAGAAGAAAATGAAAAACACATGTTCCGAGTTCTTCATATTCTTCCCAAAAAAAAAATTTAATTTAATTTAATTATTTCTTTTCTTTCTTATTTTTTTTAAAAAGAGAAGGTTATAACTTTTTTATTATTTTTATCTGATGTGGCTTTTTTAAAATTAAATTGGTGACGTGACATTTTTTAAAAGCCAAATAATTTTTTTAATATTATTTTAATGGACACATCAACATTTACTGTGTCAATAGTGCATTCCGTTTACTATATAGGATATTTTTGTTAAGTGAGTAACGGTGGGGACCAAAATTGAATGTTTTTTTCATTTAGGGACTAAAAGCGATAAAATAAAAAAGTAGGGACCAAAATGGGACCAAGATCAAAGTGTAAAGACGAAAATGATATTTTTACCAAAATACAATGATAAACCTCGTGGTTCTTAGCTTCTTTATGATTGTTGGCCATCAAAAATAAAAAATTTTAAAAATAATTAGATAAGTAAAATATTGCATCTTATTTATTAATTGCAATTCACTTTCACAAGAATGACGGTGTCTAGAATTGATATGAAAACTTTCCTTCTTCATGTGATATTTCCCATCGCATTGGATTATGGCATTTCTCTTTTTTCGATTGCTATTCTAACTTCAATCTGCACTCAC
This sequence comes from Lithocarpus polystachyus, assembly GCA_033629205.1. Classification (NCBI taxonomy): domain Eukaryota; kingdom Viridiplantae; phylum Streptophyta; class Magnoliopsida; order Fagales; family Fagaceae; genus Lithocarpus; species Lithocarpus polystachyus. The sequence goes on from CM066163.1 coordinate 80,084,826, forward strand.
TTATCTTTGTTTAATTCAAAGAAAATACATTTTATTCCAAGTATTTATTGATAACTCACTTTACCTCCACATCTCTTAAAAGTTACCATAATTTTTAAGTAGAGTTGTAGTATGCCTTTGTGTAAGAACTCATTTCTCTCTCTCTTGTGTGTTTGTTTGTTTCTCAAAAAAAAAAAAAAAAAAAAAAAAAAAAACTCATTTTACTTCCTTGACTCTTAGAACATTGCGCTAGACCCCTTATATTTCTTGTTCAAATTGACGAGAAATTATAAGGTCCACATGGTGGACAAGTGACATGGTCCACCATTCTATTAAAAGACTCATACCTGTTTAAAATTGCTGAGTTGGAAATTTTTTTAAAACACTGACTTAGTAATCTTAAACAAATGAGAGTTTTTTAGTGGAATGGTGGACAGATGACATGGTCCACCAGAGGACTGTTTAATTTCTCCAAATTGACAGATTTGGAAATAAAATAACATAAATACCATTTTGACCTTCAATGCTTCAATCACGGCCAAAATGAGAAATTAGCATCAATTTTCAAACAATATAATTAGTAGGCACTGTTTTCAAACTATATTTTTTACTAGCATCTCGAGTCTAAAAGACTTGATTTTGGGCCTATAAATCGAGCCTTTAAAACTCGATTTTCATGGTCTAGTAAGTTTGATGTGGCATTTTTTTTCCATGTGGACAACACTTGAAAATCGAGTCTTAGATTCTCGATTTCCAGAATACTCAAAAAAAAAAAAAAAAAAATTTAAGCATTCTCAGAAATACTCAAACACCCAGCAGAGACACAAGAAATAAAGAGACAAAAATAAAGGTAAAGAAAAATCGATCATGGAGAATAGCAATTGCTGAAGCTGATTTGCTGAAAAATCGACCACAAAACAGAAGAGTGGCTTCAGACCAGCGTGGGTCGGGTTCAGATCGGAGTGGGTTTAGACCAGAGAGAAAAAAAAAAAAAAAAAAAACCCAGATCGTGAAGAATGAGAGAAAAAAAAAAAAAAACCCCCCAGATCGCCGTGGCTTCAGACCAGCGTGGGTTAGGTTCAGATCGGAGTGGGTAGCCATGGGTCGGGTTTAGATCGGAGTGGGTGGGTTTCAAGTCGGCGTGGGTGGCTTCAGCTCGACGTGGCCGTGGGGCATGTGTGGCCGTCAGTGGCCATCGGTGCTCGTGCGGTGGTGAGCAGGAGGAAGAGGATGGAGATGAAGGAACTTGGGTTTTTTGTTTGTGGCCACACAGCTGGGTTTTTTTTTTTTTTTTTTTTTTTCGTATCCTGGTTTTCTGTTGGTTGTGCGTGGCTTCCGAGTTGTTTTAAGTCTGGGTTTTTCTGTTTGTGTACAGTGTATATAAATCGAGTTTATAAGACTCAATTTTCAGGTAGACTCCACGTGGAAAAAACGCCACATCGGATGAAATCTGACCATGAAAATCGAGTCTTTGAGACTCGATTTATAGGCCAAAATTGAGTCTAAGAGACTCGAGATGTTATTAAAAAATATAGTTTGAAAACAGTGCCTACTAATTATATTGTTTGAAAAATGATGCTAATTTCCTATTTTGGCCCTTCAATCACTTAATAACAGAAGTCTAGATGGATTCCACCACCGTATGATTTTTTTTTTTTAATAAACTATAATGGAGTGGTTTTCCCTGCTGAGAATAGATTGCGCATAGGTGTGGCGATCCGAAATAGTAGGGGTCTTGTTATGGCATCCCTAGTACAACAATTACCCCAAGCTTATCAAGTTGTTGAGATTGAAGCTGTGGCAGCGAGCAGAGCTATGGAGTTTGGTAGGTAGATAAGAGTAGCCAAGGTTATTGTTGAAGGAGATTCGGCAATAGTGGTGAAAGCTCTATGTTCTAGTGATACAAGTTTGGCCTCGTACGGTTTATAGGTGAAGGATACTACTTTTTACTCTAGTTTCCTTTCAGAATTGACTTACTCTTATACTAGGAGAGAAAGCAATGGAGTTGTTCACAGTTTGACTAGACAAGCTGTGTTTTTTCAAGATAGTACATTGTGGATGTAGAATGTTCCATCCATCACTTATTCTTTTGTTTAGGCTGATAAAGCCACCTTTGATGAATTTGAATAAATGATGTCTTTTAAAAAAAAAAAAAAATCACTTAGGCTGAGTTTGGATTGCACTGAAAAGGAAAGCAGACATGCATTTGCGTTTTTTTTTTAGGTCCCGTGTACTGTTTACGGGACCTGCAAATACGGATTTTAGCAATTTTTTTTAAACTGGGTCCCACGGCGCTATTCACACATTTAAAAATTATTTTACTACCATGTTTTCAATTTTTAACAATAAGCGATTTCCAAACAGACCTTAATAACATATAGGATTTTTATGGGCAACTAAATAAACTTCAATGCTTATTCAGTTTAAGAAAAAAGATTTAAATTGTTTTTTAATTAATTTTTATTAAGTTTTGAATTTTCATCGTCAAGCATGACAACTCTAAAAAACATATTAGATACAGAAAGCAAATGAAAAAAAAAAATGGAAGGTATATTTTGTCATTTTAATATCATATTTTGTCAATTTAGATGAAAATATGAAGTTGTAATCTAGTCCAAAATAAAAGGGGTTGAGTGTAACATTATAAAAATCAAGGGGGTAAAATAATATTCATTTTAACCACAAAAATGAATTTTTCCTGATTTACTTTTGCCTTTGCTTCTTTAGTATTTGTAGGGATAAAAGGCCCAATACTAGACAATGGGCCACGGCCCCTCCGAGGAGGCCATGGGCCCATCCGAGGAGGCCATTATCCCGAGGGCACCCCGTCCTGAGGAAAGTACCTGGCCTGACTCCTCTCTGTCGTATTAGCTACGCGAAGGAGAAAAGGACTTGTCCGAGGAGAACTTACTGCTCGGATCATCAAAGGAACGGTCGAGATGAATGTTCCAGCACCGGTCCTGATATTTCCGAGAAATCCCCTGACTTATATGGGCCAAAGGGGACAGGTGGCAACCAGGAGATATTTCACAAAGGGCTGCTGACACCGCATTTATGTGGACAGGACCCCTGAACAGTGTTACCTCGGTTTCTGCAACTCACAGAATACTAAAGAGGGTGGCTGATGGGACAGGCACTCGAGTATAGGCCTAGATGATCAACAAATGGAAGGTCCAGATTGTCTGAAAGGGACTATATAATAGGAGAAATCCACCATGGGATGAGGGGAGGAGAGGAGAACAATCTTAAGAACTCCTGTAACAATTCTGATTCAACACATTTACTAGAACAAAGCTCCTCGGACTGTGCCGAGGACGCTATTTCACTCGGTTCATCTCTGTTGGACCCACTAAAGCCTAGCTCTTCGACCCACTCTCTTACAAATTCATTGCAAGGATACTTTTTACTCATTGGGCCAGAGTTAATCTCTCATGTAGGCCCAATCTGCAATTTGTGTCCTTACAGTATTTATTTTAAAACTTAGAATGGTTCACTCTTTCTTGGTGGTAGCAAATTTGCAATTTATTGCAATGAAAATTAACTTGCTCCATTTTCTCTCTCTAACACTTCTAGAAGCCATAAGTGGATGGATCATTTTATTCTTTCCTACGAATACAATTTTAGTTTTTGACATACATTGTCTCTATGATTGAGAGCTTTTATTCAAATATCAAACTAATACTTTATTTTCAATTGATAAAATTATAATTCTTAATAGCACCTTGATTGCCTACAAGGCTAGTCTTATATGAAGTTGCTTAGATAAGTTAAATTTGGTGGTCGAGAGCCTTGTAGCTCAATAGACAATTTTTGGTATTTTCAAAGGAAACATCCAAGATTTAAATCTGTCTTTTCTCGTTGTAATTATCATAACGAATTATCTAAACAAAGAAAAAAAAAGGACTTAGGGGCTTTAGTTTAACAAAAAAAGAAAAAAATAAAAAAGATGAAGGGTAGGACTAGGTGGGCTTTAATAGCATCCATCAAAATGAACACTAGTTGTAAGGCCTACCCAGCCAAATAGCTATTCAGTATTCTCCTACATCGTTTTATGGGCCTTTATTAAGCCCATTTCCCACGCTATTTCGGCCTTTGCAGTGTTCTTTTTTCAACTTTTTTGATCACAGAACAACGTTGTTGTTCGCATAATGTTTGTTCCGCAAACAAAACGTTCAGGTAATTCAAACTTTCACCTTCGCCGTCTGTTTGGTTTCCTAGAAATTTGAGAAGAGAAAATAAATATTGATTCTTCCGAATTTTCTCGTATTTTTCTCTCAATTTTGATTTCAAAGTGGGTCGTGAACTTGCATTGCCCATTTAAAGTTTGTCCATTTCTTGTTGGGTGCTTTGATAGGTTATGATTATGCATCAAAATCTGAAATATAGTTTTACAGAATTCGACAAAATTTATATTATCTAGTAGTATAAAACTAAATTTCTAGCCGTTGATAATAGTCATTGTGTCAGCGCTTTATTTTTCTGTTGGCACAGAAGGTGCTTGTTGAAATGCTTCATGTAGTTTAAGTACGTCCAAACTTGTTGTGCATGTGTGTGTGTGTGTGCGCTTTAAATGTTAATGTGGTGCTGAAATTTGATTTTTCTGCTTGGGGGTTTGGATTTGGTTAGAATTTTATAGTGGCAGGATAGGTGCATTGCTAGACTTACTGGAAAGCCTGCTTTTGAAAGAGTTCTGGAGAGGATGAAGAGGAGCACGAGAGGTGGAGTAAGTATATTCTCCACATTATAGAAACATAATCTGATGCACTCTAACCGGTCGTCATTTGTTCGCTCATCCATATTACATTATTCAACACCAACCTTAGCTCACAACACTAGGAACCACTTATCTTCCTTGCCAAACTTGAAACAAACTTACACAGAAAACCCAGTACCATACATTGTGAAGAAATGCATTGCTCACTTGCAGTTATGTGCCTCCTCCATATTCAAACTGAAGCAAATCCATGCCTTCTCAATCAGACATGCTGTCCCACTGTCAAACCCAGAGATGGGCAAACACCTCATCTTCACCATTGTGTCCCTCTTAGCTCCCATGTCTTATGCCCAACACATATTTGGACAGATACAGGGTCCCAACATTTTCACATGGAATACCATGATTAGAGGCTATGCTGAGAGTGAGAACCCGTGGCCAGCCATTGAACTTTATCGTCAAATGCACGTGTCCTCCATTGAACCTGACACACACACATACCCTTTTCTTTTAAAGGCTGTAGCCAAGTTGACTGCTGTTAGAGAGGGTGAAAAGATACATTCTATTTCTATAAGGAATGGATTTGAGTCGTTGGTATTTGTTCAGAACTCATTGGTTCATATGTATGCTGCTTGTGGACATGCCGATAGTGCACACAAGATGTTTGATTTAATGGTTGATAGAGATCTTGTGGCTTGGAATTCTGTGATTAATGGGTTTGCTCTTAATGGGATGCCCAGTGAGGCTCTTACACTTTTCAGGGAAATGGGTTTAGAGGGTGTCCAGCCAGATGGGTTCACTATGGTAAGTTTGTTGTCTGCTTGTGCTGAGCTTGGAGCTTTGGCATTGGGTAGGAGGGCCCATGTTTATATATTGAAGATTGGCTTGAGTGTAAACTTGCATGTTAATAATGCCCTTTTGGACCTTTATGCAAAGTGTGGGAGCATAAGAGAGGCACATAAAGTATTCAATGAGATGGAGGACAAAAATGTGGTTTCTTGGACTGCTTTGATAGTTGGGTTGGCTGTTAATGGGTTTGGTAAGGAAGCACTTGAGCTCTTCAAGGAGTTGGAAAGAGAACGGTTGGTGCCAAGTGAGATAACGTTTGTTGGGGTCCTGTATGCTTGTAGTCATTGTGGAATGGTGGATGCAGGTTTTAAATATTTTAAGAGGATGAAAAATGAATATGGCATTGTGCCTAGGATAGAACACTACGGTTGCATGGTTGATTTGTTAGGTAGGTCAGGCAAAGTGAAAGAAGCATATGAATATATTCAAAACATGCCATTGCAACCCAATGCTGTTGTTTGGAGGACCTTGTTAGGAGCATGCACAATTCATGGAAATTTGGCTCTTGGGGAGGTTGCAAGGGCCCAACTCCTACAATTGGAGCCTGGACATAGTGGGGATTATGTACTTCTCTCAAATCTTTATGCGGCAGAGCGTCATTGGTCAGACGTGCAAAAGGTTAGGAGGATAATGCTTACCGAAGGAGTGAGGAAAACTCCTGGGTATAGCCTTGTTGAGTTAGGGAATCGTGTTTATGAATTTACCATGGGTGATAGTTCTCATCCTCAAAGTAAGGATATATATGCGATGTTAGCAGAGATCACAAAATTGTTGAAATTAGAAGGTTATATACCTCATACAACAAATGTGCTTGCAGACATAGAGGAGGAGGAAAAGGAGAATGCTTTGTCTTATCACAGTGAGAAAATTGCAATTGCTTTTATGCTCATTAATACAGCAGCAGGGACCCCAATTAGGGTTGTGAAAAATCTGAGAGCCTGTGCAGATTGCCATCTAGCAATTAAACTCATATCAAAAGTTTTTAAGCGAGAGATTGTTGTGAGGGATCGTAGTCGGTTTCACCATTTCAAAGATGGTTCTTGTTCTTGTAGAGATTACTGGTAACTGATGGATACTTTGTAACTGTTGGCTAAAATCATATGGTAGAGGTTTGCATTCATATAAGAAAGAGATTTTTTTGATAAGTCATTCACATAGATGAGATGAAGCTGCTCTGGAGATATGCCTGTAAACTTCACTCTCTTTTTACCCTCTCCTCGTGTTTGTGTGATGCCAATCTATATGCTTAACTTGGAGATTATTGCTATTTCTGATGGTAATTGATGCCTACTTTATTTACTTGTTAGTACTCAACATTGTTAAATTGTGAAGGAAAACATCAAACTTCGACCTTGATTGTTAATTTATTTGTGTCCTTATCCTAATAATAGCCACAAATTGATGTTATGTGTCAAGCTTTAATTATAATTTTTTTTTCGAACTTTGATCTGCTGCATGCATTAAGTCAGCAGTTATAATTGTAATGCTGCTACTATCCGCCTTTGCAACAAAACATAATGCCATTGTACTGCATTAGACTAATATTGAGGACTGCATCATTCATTATGGTCAATGTCGTTCTTGTTGCAATAATTGTTCACAAAGCACACACTTCAATATCTCTTTTGTCATGGATTTTGGAGATTCATGTTGCAATAATTTGTTCATAAAGGAGACTTTTATAATTAATTATTTATAATTAAAAAAACAAATAAAGAAGACTTTTAAAAAAAAAAAATTTGTCTTGGATTTTGGACATGATTATCTCATGTTGGACACATTTGGTAAAAAAAAAAAAAAAACACTTGGTAGAAATAGCATGTTTTAACTTTTAACATTTTATTGCTAGGAAACGTAAAGTTAATAAAATTAAAGCACTAGGAATTAAATGATAAAGAAATGTAAATTGTTTAAAATTTAAATGACAAAAGAAGTAAATAACTTGGAATTTAAATGAAAAGAAAAGTTTTTTTTTTTTTTTTTTTGAAGAGGAAAACATCCTCAATATTCATTAAATAGAACTGGAATCAAGATACAAAGCTTCAATCGCAGGGGGAGGGGACTCCTCCATCCAGATAAACTCGTGTTACATACTGGGCATACCTAGCTAATGCATGGGCTGCTGTATTTGCACTCATCCGAGTACATTGCACTTGCGACCAATGTAGACAGTTGAGTACACACAGCACATCCTGAATAATACGGCCCACCCTAGATGAAAGGCTTTTCCTCAATGCTAATGCTGACATGACCGACTGATTATCCCCTTCAACCACCACCTCCGAGAAACCACACTCCATAGCAAAAACGACGGTGCGACGACAAGCTAGAATCTCTGCTTCCTCACTGCATGTCACAGGCGGACCTTTAGCTGAGAGCGATGCCATGTTGGACACATTTGGTAAAAAAAAAAAAGAACTTGGTAGAAGTATCATGTTTTAACTTTTACCATTTTATTGCTAGGAAACGTAAAGGTAATAAAATTAAAGTACTAGGAATTTAAATGATAAAGAAATGTAAATTGTTTAAAATTTAAATGACAAAAGAAGTAAATAACTTGGAATTTAAATGAAAAGAAAAGTCTTAGAAGATAAATGATAAGAAAAGTAACTGTTTATTGGAAACTTTTAAATTTTTTTCAGGGATTTCTCCTAAATAAGCTCTAATCTTGCCAAAACCTTATGGGTCCTTCACCAAAAGAAGAAATGGGAGTTGAGACCATGACCATCACCATTCTCTAAGGTAACATACCCATTTTGTGCTTAAAACAAGGTTTAGAACCCATTTAGGAAAAATGGCTAGAAAATATTTTTGGGTGATGAGAGAAAAAAGAGGACAACACACACACACACACATATATATATAAATATATATACACACACACACATATGTATGTACGTATAGAACAATAAGGGAAGCAATATAGAGTGCAATACATAAAGGAAGGGGATGAATAATATAAATTCAAGGAGTAAATAACCAAGTAGATATGAACAATGTAATTAGATGAACAACAAAATAAATGGAACAATAAATACATTGTTCTTAGATGTCTAGAAGTGGTGAGTTCTTCCTCCTAGGGATACTTCTCCTATAATGTATAGGTAAATGTATAATATCCATCAAGGAAACTCTCAACAACAATATAACAGTATATACACATATGAACATCAAGATAAATAAAGGAACAAATAAACAACAAATATATATATATATATATATATATATAATGTTAAGATGTTACAAGAAAAAGGAAAAAAGGTGACATGGGAGTAAAGTGGCAGTTACAAACTTGGTGGAATGAGGAGTATTTGATTAAGCCTACAGCCCAATCCAATCAGTTTCCTAAGCCCAACCATGTTGTTTTCAAGCCTAGCAAATAAAGCCATTATTTGCCCAACAATTCAGAAGATATTGAAGTCATTGCCTCCAAGAAGTCAAAGAGTATTAATGTTGGTTTCCTAACATTCAGCCATTATGTTTTGTTCCTTTTGACATCAGAGTGTCCTAAGTTCCAATCAGAGTGTCCCAAGATCCAGCAAGGCCAATCTGATGACAATCTGGCCCAAAAAATTTTCTTTGAAGATCGGAAAAACAGCCCATTATTTTAAAATGTTTTCTTTATTATTAATTAAGTCAAATAGTCTTTATTTAGTGTCTCCTAGGATGAATCAAACTTTATGTTTTATTTCTCCTAGGTAGATAAGTAATTTATTGTGTTTCTAAGTTCCTAAGAGTTATATCTGACTTTAGTCAGATTAATGAATGTATTTATTATTATTTTCGTTTTCCTATACTTGGGGGTTGTTTCAAGCTCTATTTAAGCCTTTCGATAAATCAAATAAAAATCATAGTGTATTTTTAGAATTTAAAAAAAAACTATGTTTTTCAGAAGATGGATTTCTTCTAAATTATCTTTTATCCCTTGGGTGGATTCCTTTGAGTGGCGAGTATCCATTTTTGTATCTTTGGGGAGGTGTTAATATGTATCCCATAGAGTGGTGAACCAAAATAGTTTTGTATCCTTAGTTAAATTCCTTTGGGTGGTGTTATCTGTATCCTGTTGAGTTTACTTTGGTGGTAAGCTTATCTATCCTTTAAATTATTGAGTGTTTTTCTTATCCCATAAAACCAGAAAATATAAATATATTCATTCAACCTATTTTTATTTATCATATCGGTTAAGTTTGGGTTGCCTCTTACAAATCCAGTATAAGAAGGGGAATGGGTACACCTATATGGAAGCTAACCCATTTCCTTACAACTTAGCCAAAAATGTTTTTTTTTTTTGAAGGAAAAGAGGGGTTGGAAATTTTTTTTGGAGAGGGGTTTTCTAAAGAAAAAGGGAGAAAAAATGTTCCTAAAGAAATTCCTAAGAGAAAGAGGAGGTTTTTTTGGGATTTTTGTGCCTAAAATTGCTAAAATGGGGTGGGTGTGGGTCTATATATAGGGATTTGAGGGATCATTTGAAGGTGTTGCTGGAACACCTTCACATAGCCGCCTAGTGGGCGGCTATGTGATGGTGTTTTGGCAACACCATCACATCGTTCCATGCTCCCCAAATTTTCCTATTTCATCTTTTCCTCGATTCTGGTCTAATTTTTGTGCTGCTGATTGGAGACCTTTTCAAGCTCCAATTTCTTGAATCTTGATATCCTTGCAAATTTCTAGATGTCTATTTTCCATAGGCTTCGGCCTTGATCAATTTAGAGTTATAGTCATCAAGAAATCGCGTTTGGAAGGTAGGTGACATAGTGCAGGAAATTCTGCAACACTTTTATTAAAAAATTCATTTCTCTCAATACGCAGTAGATATTGTCAAGTCCTTTTTGTGAGAGGTAGTCGAGACATTGTACTTCAATCTTGTTTAGACAGATTGCCCTAATTGTTGCTTAGTTGGTACAATTTTTTGCATGAAAACAGTCCAAAAATAGCTCTTTTTGACATGAAAATAGTGAAATATTTAATTAGGATTTTGGAAATTTATTGATATCTCGTATGTTTTAACTTCGATCTTGGCTCGCAATCTGTCATTTTAAATGGAAAAATATGACCTACAAGATGGTCCAAAACTTATCCCAATCGACCGATTGGATCAAAAATAAACTTTTGACCATTTCTAGTTAGGGTTTTTGGTCTAATTCTTGCAAGAAATGGAAAAATTGGCCTTGGATTTTTGGTCCACCTTCCAATTAGGGTAAATTGGTCTATTGTAATTTGTTCCCAACTTTTTGGCTTTGAAAAACATGTTTTTCACCATTTTTTTTTCATTATTTTGATGCGTTAATCAAAGTAGGACAAAATATGGTATTGACACTCTTAGCCAAAAGATTCGTGCAATCAGTAGTGAAGCTAGAAAATTTTCTTAAGGGGGGCTAAGTCTGTATCATTGTATTTCGGTAGTGTTGATGCTCATTTTGGCAGAAAAGCCCAACAGCAGGAAGAAACCTAACAATATGAGAAGAAAAGAGTTAGAAAATTAAGAGAAAAACCATTAAGTTCGAATGGCAGGAATAATGGATCATAGGCCTAAAAAATAATAAATGGGCCTAAGCCTAAAGGAGTCTAGAGAAAGAAGTAGAAAACTCATGGGCATTATGTGAAATGGAAAGCGAGAATGGGCCAAAGAAGGTCCGAAGTAATGAAGTAAGTGAATAAGGGGTTGATGGAAAAGCCCATGAACTCCAAAAGTAAAGGATATAGTAATTGGGTTGGGGAAGCCCAAGAGAGTTAGCAAAATGGTATAACATTTAGATCCAAGAGAGTTACCATGTAAGCTTGTCATGAATGTTATAACATTCAGATTCAACCAGCACATTTTATTTGAGGTTGGTAGGGGAATAGAGTTGGGTTTTGGCATGATTGTTGATGTGGTGACAAGCCTCTTAAAGTGGCTTTCCTGTTTTTGTATGAGATTTTTACAGATACAGAGGCTTTAGTGGAATCATTATAAGTGACATAGAGTGTGGGGGAGAGTTGAATTTGGAATGCGTGGTTTCATCGAGATTTTAATGATTGGAAGTTGTAGTTGGTGGAGGATTTTCTTTATCTCCTAGAGTCTTATATTCCTTTGTATGAGGGTAGAGGTACAATGAGGTGGAGGTTGAAGAAGAATGGGGATTTTTGACATTCGTTCTTTTTATAATACTTTGAGGGGACCTTCTTCTAACACTTTCCTGTGGAAAGGTATTTGGGGTGTGAAAGCCCCGGGCAAGTTTCCATTTTTTTTTTTTTTTTTTTGTTTGGACGACAGCTTGGGTGAAGATACTCACTGGTAATAATTTGAGGAGAAAGGACCATATTATTGTTGATTGGTGTTGCATGTGTTGATGTAGTGGAGAGAAGAGGAATCGTCTTTTGATTCATTGTGGGGCGCCTATCATTTATGGATGTTTGGAATTTAGTTTTGTTGTGTTTGATGTGGAGCATTCGAAGGTAGCAAAATAATTGCATGTTCGAGTATTTGGAGAGCTAGCATATTTTGTAGGCACTTCGTTTGATTAGTTTAAAGTTTGGAGACTGACATCTGGTGATTGCATTCTGATGTTTATAGATTATTTTTTCATGTACATAATTTCTTGTTGATTTGTTTTCACTTGGCTACTTCATGCCCCCCTTTTTTATTTGCATGAACTACTCTTTTAATAAAATTCTTATTAACTATCAAATATATATATTGGAGAGGCTTCCAAATGGTTTGTGGCTTGGTGCGTTTAGTATTCATCTGAGTTGGTTATCCATGGTTGCCTCCAACTCTGCATGTTGTCAATGATTGCCAAATCAAGACTTCAATCATCATTTACTAATATTACTAATTCTTGATTCCTATCAATTAAACATTTAAACTTATGTATTAATGGTGTTTTTTTACAGTTTGGACTTGACCATACTCTTACAATTGGTGGTACTAGGTACAAAGCTCATTAAAGTTTAGTTGCTCAATGCTAGTATTTGGGATAAATAATAGGGTTTTGACTATTTTCTGAAGTGTTCTAAATTTTGTGCATGAACCTTGTTTAATATAGGAAAAGTTGCCATAATGCTAGTAGGATTAGCTGTGATTTTTTGGTTGTTCCACATTTTGCGAAACCTTTAGTATTTTGGAAACAACAAATATTTTATAATATTTTTATTTATTTACAGTCTAATGGAGAAACAAAAATGTGCATGAATAATTTCAAATATCTTTGTGTGTGTGTGTGTGTGTGAGAGAGAGAGAGAGAGAGAGAGAGAGAGAGAGAGAGAGAGAGAGAGAGAGAGATAACCATTCATATTGGTCCTGTGTTCATATTTCCTACTGATATTCTCAATATAAATGTGGCCTTTTCATGTTATTTCTCAAGGAATTAGCATTTCTTGACATTTATACAAAAAAATATGTTTACTATGTGATCTTTCTGTTCTTTTCTGTAACGTGCTCGACAAAGAAATCACTTTGCTTAATGGTCGACCTATTCGGGATGTTATACAGATAAATGCTGCCATAAATCCTGGTAATAGTGGAGGACCACTCTTTGATAGTGTTGGAAGTCTGATTGGGATAATCACGGCTATTAATACTCCATCTGGTGCATTCTATGGTGTTGGATTTTCAATTCTATTCATTCTGTGAGTTATTATGTAGACTTTACTTTTTTATTCTTGATAAGAGAACTTAGGTATGGCATCATGTAGATTTAATTAAGACAACTTTTTAAACTTTATGCTTTAGACTGAGAGTGCATTTGGTTAGGGTGTGAAAAGTGGGGGGATGCAAAATGAGGGAGAGAGTTTTCAATCCTTCCATTTTTTCACCACCCAAATCAAACACTACGAGAGAAAACTAAAATCTATTCTATCCCCCTACTTTTCCATTGCTTTCCCATTTTCTATCTTCTCACTTTTCCACCACTCCAACCAAATTGATCTTAACTGGCTTTTTGTGTGTGTGTGTGTGTGGGGGGGGGGGGGGTGGAGAGGCCAAAGTTAGAGAGAAAACGTTGTTAGCTTTCTCTTGTTTGGTTGGGGGTGGAAAATGGGTGGTCCTGTGTACTTTCCACCGGGTACACCAAAACTTGATCTCTCCAAATTGGAGAAAAAACGGGAGAGAAAATTGGAAGGAACTGAGAATCACTATTTTGCTGGGATGCACGGACGCGGCAAAATGCCCGCCACACCCGCGTCCGACGTGGTGACGCACAAGGGACGCTGCTGCCTGAGCGTCGGTGTCGCGTCCAGCTTTTTTTTTTTTTTTTTTTTTTTTTTTTTTTTTTTTTTTTTTTTCAAGACGCGGGCTGATGCGCGCTGAATCGGGCTGATTCTCGCCGACTTGGGCCGTATTGGCTGAAACGCCGAAATTCAAAAAAAAAAAAGAAAGTGCAAAATCTTCTTCTCTTTCTCCCTTTGTCTTGTTTTCCTGCCTCTACTCAGTCTAGATGTTGCGTAAACTGGTTTAAGAAAACTATAGAAAGGTAAAAAAAAAGAAAAGGTATGAACTGGAGTCTTTTGGCTAAAAATTGCAAAAAACGAAATTTATTACTGTTATAGGTACTGTTCAAAGTTATTTGACAAAATGAGAAGAGAGACAGAATTTCGGCAACTATGTTGCCGAAATTGCAAGAAAAAGTAGAATGTGTCAGGGGAGAGAGAAAGTTGAATTTCGGTAATGAGATTACCAAAATTCTTGTCTTGCCCGGCCTGCCTGTGAAGTGCCCAAAATGCGTGAGTGCCCAAAATAGAAATCAATTGTGGCAATGGCATTGCTGAAAATGGGAGGAAAAAAAAAAAAAAAGGAATTGTGGCAACCAAGTTTCCGAAAATGGAGGGAAAAAAAAAATGCTACGTCCACAACATTTTTCACAACAAATTACAGGTGGTTAGTTGTTATTGGTTCAAATTTGAACCTAGCTAACACTAAGATTACTTTTTTGTCCTAATAATAAGAATTAGTAACAACCTGCCACTTAGGATTTATTGTAACAATGTTGTGAAAATGTTGTGGACGTATCATTTCTAAAAAATAATCATGGTGCCGAAATAGAAGGAAAAAAAAAAAAAAGTGGCAAAGGCATTGCCGAAATAGAGGGGAAAAAAAAAAGAATAGAAAAGTGGCAAATTGTTTCCCTCTATTTCGGCAATGCCTTTGCCAATTTTTTTTTCCTTCTATTTCGGCACCACGATTTTTTTTTAGAAATGATACGTCCATAATATTTTCACAACATTTTTACAACAAATCTTAAGTGGTAGGTTGTTATTGATTGTTATTATTGGGGCTAAAAAGTAATCTTAGTGTTAGGTTCAAATTTGAACCAATAACAACTAACCACTTGTAATTTGTTGTGAAAAATGTTGTGGACATAACATCTTTTTTTTTTTCCCTCCATTTTTGGCAACTTGGTTGCCACAATTCTTTTTTTTTTTCCTCCCATTTCGGCAATGCCATTGCCATAATTGGTTTCCCATTTTCCTCCTCCTAACATGCATTTTGGGCACATCACAGGCAGGCTTGGCAGTACGGGTAGGACAAGAATTTCGGTAATCTCATTACTGAAATTCAATTTTCTCTCTCCCCTGACACATTCTACTTTTTCTTGTAATTTCGGCAACACTGTTGCCGAAATTCAGTCTCTCTCCTCATTTTTCCAAATAACTTTGAATAGTACCTATAACAACAATAGACTTTGTTTTTTGCAATTTTTAGCCAAAAGACTATGAACTGGGAAGTTGGAGTGACGGAAGAGACGAAAGTTAAGAAGATGAAAGAAGAAAAAATATGTAGAAGTAAAAGGCTGACTTGGTGTAGAGATTTTTTTAAAAGGTGTGGTGTAGATTAAGCTTTGGGAAATGGAAGCCTTGGGGAAATAAAATAAAAAATAAAAAAAGGTAAAGTTGATATTCTGATGAGACCAAACGTGATGTGTCGTTGACTTGTTGGCACTGGAGTGGCAGGTGAATGGAGAGAATAAAAAGAAAAAAAATTTTAAACTCGTGGGTTGTATTTAATTTGTTAACGTCATATTTTAGTTATTATTTACTATTGCTCTTAAATTTGATATTTGTTTATATAATATGAAAAAGTATGCTTAGTAATATATTAAAAATATAAATAAAAATATTTTTAATAATATTTTAATCGCCGCACCCCGCCGCACTCACACCCTAATTTTTTAAAAATTGCCAAGTCTCGCACCCGAATCCGGAAACACACCTGTGCTTCATAGCTATTTTGTCCCTTGCTTACTGTTACAACATCTTATTTGACAATGTCCAAAAAATTAGTTCAATTCAGAATAATAAGAACATAGTAATTACAACAAAGGATGGGAAAAAAAGGTTCGTAATAAAAAGAAGTAGAAGTTAAAGAGTTTAGAATTTTTTATATTAAAACAAAAACAAAAAAGATCTACCAATAATCCTTAGTGGAAAGAGAGGAACAGAGAAAAGCTAATGCTGATGCTGACTTTGGTGGCATCTTTGAGTGCACTAGAGAATTTTCATCCCCATTTTTACTGCTTGGATATCTCCCTGTGTGTGTATGTAATGTGCTACGAATGGAAAGGAAAGGGGGATGAGATATTGGGGAGTTGTGATTGTCCTCATTCACTTGAAGTTAATAGGCTTAAAGATGAAGCAACTTTACTTCTTCTTTTATTAATTAATTTATTCATATAATTTAATTTTTTTTAATTTATTAAAGTTAGAAACAGTGTTATTTATTTATTTATTATATTAGAAAGCTTGATATTTGATAATTTAAAAAGAAGATGTAGGTAGATAGGTAGGAAGTTTGATAAGTTTTTATTTTTTTATTTTTTTAACCAACATAATTTAAGAAGTTTATCAAAAATAAAAACATATTTAAGATAGGAAGAAAATTGGTATGACTTAATATAATAAATAAAAAATGTGATATGCTCACTTTTATTTATTTTTATAAAATAGTAAAAATGTGTAATATGCTAATAAAAAAAATTGCTTTTTATATAATTAAGGGCATAATAGTAAATTTATGTAAACTACATTTTTCATTCTCACTTTTCTCCTTAACCAAATAAACGACTTTTCCATCCATCTACTTTTCTATCCTCCCAACCAAAACATACATGAGAGAAAACTAAAATCTCTGCCATCTCCCACTTTTTCATTCCCTCCCTATTTTCTATCCTACCACTTTTCTATATCCCCAACCAAGCGAAACCTAGTTTGCTATACTCTTTGTTTTTGGTGAGTGACTAAGTCACTATCCTCTTTGCATATCCAAGTACGTGGCATTATTGACTAGTTGTCATCTGCTCTGTTCTTGGGTGAATCGGATTGGCTGCTTGTAGTAGATGTTGCTGTGGATGGGCCAGCTGCTAAAGCGGTATGTACGCTTTCTTGAAATGAATTTCCTGCCTAGAAAGTGTCATGCTCATTTTACTTCAAGAGTTATGAATATCATTGAAATTAGTTTCCTGGTTATTAGGCAAGATGTTTTGTTTTGATCATCCTTCTTTTGCTAACTTTAGCTTCTTTAAGTTTGATGGTTTTCTGCTTCCATTCAGTGACTGTTGATCAATCTCTATGCTGCAGGGCCTACAAAAATCTGATCCTTATGCCGGCATTCTGGGTGACATCATAACATCTGTGAATGGTAAAAAGGTCACCAACGGCAATGATATGTTTATAATTCTTGAGCTATGTAAAGAGGGTGAGAAGGTATGGTTGTGTTTTCATTTTTTTGATGTTCTTATGCGCCGTGTGTGTGTGTTGGGTGGGGGGATGGTGCGAGGAGCAGAGACAGAGATAGTTATTTCAAAATGGGAAACTTTCTCTGACGACAATGTTTGATAGGATCAAAGACTTTATATGTTAACGTTTTTAAAAAGTATTAATAAATTAAAAAATAATCATAAAATTTGTGGAAAAGAGCATACCTAATCTAAATAGGATTCTTTTTAATGAAGAACAAACCTAAATAAATCAAATTTGTTTGTGTTAATTACTTAATTGCTTTATCCAAGAAGACTGAGTTCTATTTAGTTTAAATGGACACTTATTTAGTATTGGGCGTCACGGTTAGTTATCCTAACATAGATTAAGATTATTTGTAACTCTGAAAACCAAATTAAAAAATATGTAAGTATAATGATGTGGGAAAATATGAGTTTTAAAAACTTATATGGTTACATTAGAAGAAGTCAACAAAAAGTTAAATTGTTCTTGCACATGCAACACCACTCTACAAGGCAAATGGAGCTCATATATTGCACATGTAACACCACTCTTCAAGGCATAATAGAAAATTTTTAAAGCATGCTAAAATAATTTTTTGGTTTTCTATTATGTTCTTATCATGCAATATATGAGCTTATTCCATTTTACTGTGTCTAAGGAACTTTTTGTAGAATAGCCTGAAAATATATAAAGATGCTTAGTAAAAAATTTATAGAGCTGTAGCTGATTTAATTAGCTTATAGAAGCGATATTTAATTATTTTTGCACTCAGGTGACTGTGGAGGTGCTGTGTGGTGGTCACAAGAAGAATAGTTCTGTCACTCTTAAGTTGAATCCTGATGAGTCAGAGTCAGAAGTTATGCTTAGTACCACAACAAAGTTTAAGGTCAGTGCATATAAGATGAATTTGTCATTATTTTTGTGTGTTAATTTTTTCTTGCTAAGGGTCCTGAATCCTGATGTGCATATGTATTGCAAATGCTGTACTTTGATAGCAAAGTTTACATTATTATTGAAGTTAAACTGTGTCACTGTAATCTCCTTTCACTACAAGAAAAAATGTTTATTGCAACGAAAAAAACCATTGCAATGACATTAGAGTCATTGCAATAATTGATACAAGATGTTGCAATAAAATTTGAGGTAATAGGTTTATGCAACAAAAATTTTTGTTGCAATAAACTCCAAATATTTAAATAATAACTTTGATGCAATGAGATATATATATATATATATATATACATTGTTGCAATAAAAAATTTACTATTTTGAATATCTTGTAAGTATAGGCTATTACTTCATGACACTTGTTGTAATAGATTGCAAATAATTGAACAAAATAAATCGGATTAAATTACTGCAATGATATCTTCATTGTAATAGATAATTAATTGATTTTGTCACTGCGATTGACTATGAAATAATTGATACCAAATTATTGCAACGATATATTCATTGCAGTTACGTGTTTGTCATTGCAATAGATTGTAAAAGAATTAATATTAAATTATTGCAATGGTAACTTCGGTGCAATAAGCTATTAATTCGAAATTTTCGTTGCAATAGATTGCAAAAACAATTGGTATCAATTTATTGCAACGATTCTTTCATTTTAAATTATTACAACAGTTTTTCCTAATATATTAAAGCTTCTATTGCAACTATTGCAACTTATTATTGTTGATGCAATAATTTAACACTTTTAAGTTACTATTGCAACCATTTTAACTTGTAGATGCGATATTTTGTCTAAAACTACTATATACATATTTTGTTATATTAACATTTGATGTAATATACATTTTTTGTTGTAGTGTTTAATGGGCATCAATTGAAAGCAAAAAAATAAAGAACCAAAAGTGGGATGTAAGAGCCACGCCTAGCAAGTCCATACACTTTACTGCACTGCCTAATCTCATAGTTTGCTGCAAGCAGCCATCCAAGCACCTTAATTACACTTGGCAATCATCGTGATGTTGGAGACATTGGAAAGACAGTTATTATATGTTATTTGATTTTATGTATCAAGGGAAAATTTGTAATTTCTTAATATTATAGAATGGCTTTGCTAATAGTCCATTGGGTCTTACTTTAGTTTTATTTTAATTTAGTTATTTATTTGGGCTTAGTAATCAAAGCCCAAAGTCCAAGTCTTATTAGGGTTTTAAGACATCCTACTTCTACTAGGAATAGGTATCCATATTAGACTTATATTTAAAGGGTTGTAATACTTTCTATTGAAGAAGAATAATAATAATATTTTCAGTTTAGAGCTATGAATCTTTGAAGCAAACTACTCCTAGGTGTGATGCTAAAGAAGTCTAGGTGTGATACCTAGAAAATTGTTTCTCCTTTGTTCCATCCCAAACCCTACCAATCCTTGTCCCTTTGGAAACCCTATAATCCCTACTATTTTTCAGCCATTTCCCACCAAAACCTAACCCTAAACCCTCAAAATTGAAGCTATACTATATCTGTCCTTGGTATTCTAAATCAGATTTTGTTTGTCGCCTTGTACTGCACCACATTGCACCATTGTCGGTATCAGTAAGTCAGTTACCTTGGCCCATGTAGTCTGCAAAGTTATGAAATTTTCTGTAGTGAAGGGCACTGGTTTTCAAGAGCAAGAAATCATCACATTTGTCATGGCATGAATTCCACACTTTCAGGCATGTTGAGATTTATATTCTTTGCTATCATGGTGCATACCAGCTTTATATATAGGAATTTTTATTTTTTGTAATAGTGATATGTAGCATCACTATCATATGGGTGTAGAGCCCACAAATATTGGAACCATTGTTATATGTGAGGTATATTACGTAACGTTTATACATAAAACCATCTTGATAGATAGGTTGAATTAGGGAAATTCTTTACCTTCACATTCTTTAAAGTTATCTCTTTTGGTACTTATTTGTGTTTCTAACGAAGATATTCAGGGTTTAAATTCGCTCCCTTCCAGTTAACAAAATAATTTGGTTAAGTTAAGCCTACGTTTGGATAGCGCGGACGCGTTTCGCGTCTGCGTCTTCCACTGTTTTTTTTTTTTTTTAATTTACCCTGACGCGCACATTTCAGCTACAAATGGCTACTGTGTAGGTATTGTGTGGCTACTGGTCATGAACAGTAGCCGCAACTTTTGACTTTTCAACTCTTTTTTCACTATTAACGGACTCACAAATACTACTTTTCAGCAACTTTTTCATTAAAAATAGGTCCCATTATACTATTTACACATTTAAAAATTATTCAACTACAGTACTTTTCAGTTTTCAGTTTTCAGTTTCAGCAGTATCCAAACGGATTCATATGTTTTGCGTTCCCAGTCCAACACTCACTTTTGGGGAAGAGTTACAGCTTCAAGGGAAAAAAAGATGTGTGGGACTGTGTTCCCCTAGATTTAGATTTGGTGGAATGCCCACCTTGTGCAATACCTTAGATTGTGGCTATCCATTCAATCCTACGGCTCTGATTGGATGACATGTCATCAATTGCGTCGATTGCAATTTTCTCTTTTGAAATTTGAACTCTTTTCTTTCTCTCTCTCCCCCTATCTTGCCTAGACTCACCCTCTGCCCTCTCTCAATCCCGACTGCTCACTAGCCACCATCGCTCTATCAGCCATAGTCGCCGCCACTAGCCACTGTCTTACCTTTAGCCATCGTTATAGCCATAACATCATCACCACCATCGCGCCACTTCCATCAACAGTAGCAACCTCCAACCTCCCTTCTCACGTTTTCATTTGGTGCTCAATCTCATAAGTCCCAGGTTAGATTTAGACCATACTCTCTCCTTCACTGCCTCTCTTTGTTTTCTTGATCTCTCAGGTTTAGTTGCGGCCAAGCTTCTGCTTAAACCCACACTCACTGCCGCTAGTGGTGCTTCTCACTGGCGTCAAAACGGTTCGTGGCCATCAGGTCCCCATCTCTTATATTCTTTATTTCATTTTTTATTTTTGTTTCAATTTTTATTTGTTTTTTAGACATGACCAAAACCCCTTTGGCTTGAGTTTGAAAAATGGGGTTTGGGGATATGGCCAAATGCTGTGATTGAATGAAAAGTGGTCTTCTTGTAATTGTTGTGTGTACGGGTCTCTTGGCTTTCGCAATTAAGAAATCTTGATACCAAATTATATTTCTTTGCCTAAGATCATTCTTTTCTTTGGTTTATAGCACTAACATAATCCTTTTCTTAGTTTCTTTCGCTGAAACAACTTTGCTTCTTAGCTTAATAATAAGCTCTTAGTTTGAAGTTCGTCACAATGTATTAGTTTTCTCCCATTCCCTTTGTTAGTTACTATTGTGGTTTGGGTTTGGCAGTAGTTGATTACTTTATTTTATTTTTATGTTGATTTTGGAAATGCACTGATAGAAACTTGAAGTGCTGTTAAGCTATGTTCTATGCATGTTGTGCAGTGTTGAGGGCTAGAAAGCACGGACGCGGCTGGGAGGGTGCCGCACCGGAGTCCGATGCGGGGTGCGGCGTCCGATGCGGCTGCCCGCGCGTCCAGCCGCGTCTGAGTTTTTTTTTTTTTTTTTTTTTTTTTCACGGACTCGCGCCGAATCGGCACGATTCGCGCCGAATCGGCTCGATTCGCGCCGAATCGGCTAAGATTCGAGCCGATTCGTGTCGAACCGGGCCAATTTCGGCCAGAAAAGGGCTGTTTCGGCCGTATTGGTCCGTATTGGCCGGCGACCGAAACGGCCGAAACGGGCCGAAATGGCCGAAATTTTTACCTAAAATCGCCGGAACAGCCGAAATATACTTTAAATGAGGCCCAAACATCCTAAATCTGTCATTCCTCAATTTTTTTAGAATATTTTAGTAGTAAAAATATATAGAAAATATAAATAAAAATATTTTTAATAATTTTTTAATCGCTGAGTCCCGCTGCATCCGCACCCACCTTTTTCAAAAATTGCCGAGTCCCGCACCCGCTCCCACACCAGCACCCGAGTCCCGAAACGCACCCGTGCTTCATAGGTTAAGGGAGATTCAGCATACTTAGAAATGCACCAGTGCTCTCTTAATTGGCCGATTCTCTTCTAGAGATTCGTCTTATGCAATGGGTAAAACCAAACTAATTTGAAGTCTCGTTGAACCTGTATAGACCATGGCATTATTCTTGTTGCCCTTCTGTTGTTGTTATTGTATAATCGAGTTGTTGAGCACGTTGTAACTTCATGTTGTAGCTGATTTTGTGTTGACGAATCGATGTAATTTAAACAAATTTGTTATACAAATAGCATGTTGTGATGGAGTACAACTTCATGTTGTAGCTTGATAAATTGATGTAATTTAAACAAATTTGTTACACAAATAGCATGATTGTGGTGGAGTTCTGTTATTAGCTTTTTGGGTCTTAGCTTGGAGTAAATACTAAAAATTGAGGATGACTTAAAAACATGAATAATATCAAATTGTCCACATAGCCTCTCCACCAAAAAGCCAGTTTATATGACAAAATTTCATGTAAGTGCTATTGATTAGTGCTCTAATTATTGGTAAAGCTTCAACTTCTTGACCGGCTCAATATGTTCTCTTGAAAATAAGGGTTACAACTCAAGAGTCTTCCAAGGATGCTTGGCCTATTTTACAAACAATTGATCCAAGATAGAAGTAAACAAGAAAAAAACTTGATCCAAAAATGAACAAAATCTTATTAAAATACACTTCGATAAGGAAAAAAAAAAAAACCATAGGAATAAGAGTTGTAATGAAAACATGGTAGTTGACAGTTGAGAATGAGCAACATTTTTTTTTTTTTTTGATAAGTAAGAATGAGCAACATTTCCCACCATCGTAATACCTTCCTACTGAATAATCAAAAAAAAAAAAAAAAAAAATTGGTGCATGCTTCAAGACCAAATGCTTCAATAATAAGTGTTGCCACCCTGCTCAACTGCAAAGCTAAATATAACATTCACTCATTTAGGACTAGGATTTGGTGCAATACCGATCCAATAACAATGATTGAAATTGAAAGTTGCAAAAAGTACCTTTCAATCTCAACTATTAAATAAAAAAAAATATTAAAAAGAAGTAAAAAGTTAAAATTAAAAAGTTAAGAAGGTTAAAAATGTAAAAAAATTTGTGAAGGAAGTGGTGTAATTGCATGGTGCATTTAGTTCCACACTAGTATGTCTCTTGTTTCTTGACAGTACATTTATCCAAAACTGGTATGTCTCTTGTTTCTTGACAGTACATTTATCCAAAACTTGAAATTTTCAATCCACCCTACGGATAAGCTTAAACAAAAGAAAACTGTTCTGCACTTTCTCAATAATAACAGTTAATATCAATCTAGGTTTATGAAAGATATCATTAAAATTTTTCAACCCAATCATTGACAAGTATGTATTAAATAACTATAACAATAAGAAGAAAAAGTAAAGCGATTGGTCACTCTCTGAGGTTCTAGGACGAGCCTATTCCTACAAACCCAGTGGAGCTTTCCTGTCCCTGTCCTAGTACAGGTATCCCGTACCCTCTAGTGTTCTGCAACTGGTAGGGCGTACCAAAACACCATCCAAAACACATTCATTGAACACCTCAGTACCTGCACAACTTACCAATATGGAGTCCCTCGAAGGACTATGGAAAAAACTCTCCCTATTTGACGAAGAAGAAACTGGAATAGCATGCCCAAAGAAAGCGGAGCCTGACACCTTCACTCTTGCTGCAAAATTCTTGACAAAAAGAGTCGTTAATGTGGAATCAGTGGCTCGTGCGTTCAGGCCACTTTGGAGATCGGAAAAGGATGTCCAGATTAAAGATATGGGAGACAACATCCTGCTTTTTAACTTTGAAGATGAATGTGATTTAGACAGGGTACTTGAACATGAGCCATGGACATACGACAACACCTGGTGGTCTTTGACTTTGAGAGAGTGACTGCAAATGTGCCCATATCATCACTCGCCTTCCAGTTTACATCATTCTGGATCCAAATCCATGAACTACCAGTCCAATGTCTAAATCAAGAAACTCGGGATGCAATTGGAAGCTCATTGGGCACACCGCTACTCATGACTGACTCAGAGAGTGAAGGAGGTAAGAGAAACTATTTACGAGTTCGAGTTCGAATTGATATTACTAAACCTTTGAACAGGGTACGCAAAGTATGGTCTGAGGGGTCTGTCATTGGGTACGCAATCCTGAAGTATGAGCGCCTCCCAAGCTTCTGTTACTGGTGCGGATTGGTCTCTCATGATGATAGAGACTGTGAACGCTGGCTGAGAAGCAAAGGTTCGTTGCAGAAGTCAGACCAGCATTTTGGGGATTGGATGAGGGCAGAGATAGACCTCACTACCAGAAAAACTACCATTACCGTACCTGGATCCAGACCGAGACAACCAAAAAACAAAAACCCACCACCACATTCACCAACAGCCCCAAACACACAACCACTAGCAGCCCCGCCACGCGACCTTCCCCCAACCCCGGTGACAATCCCAAAAACTGTCCCTATCACGACAATAAATGAGGTCATAAATGCTCATCAATCCGAGGCTGATTGGCAGGAGAATCGAACATTCAATTCCCCTAACGGCTGCATATCTGGCACTATGGACGCAACCGTTGAAAAATCCAGCATCAAAGATTTCATTGACGACAGAGAGAGACTTAAAAATCCCACACACACTGAATCCGAGGGCAATCTGGACTTAAAGCCCAAAGTTCAAACCCAACTCATCCCTACCACTATTGGGCCGCTCACCAGTGATAAGCCCACCAACAACTCACAAAGCCAACCCAAACCTGTGCCAACAAAATCAACGTGGGTCAGACTTCCACGTGACAAACAAAGCAGCCCGAATGACGTGCTCATGATTGAGAGAAAACACAAAAGAAGTGATGAACCTGATGAAGATAACCGACCCACAAAAAAATTCTCAGTGCCCTATGAGGAATCTCCAGAAGCTTACCCAACGGTGGTGGCTGCCAGGCAGCCCCGCCGACACCAATGAACTCCATAAGTTGGAACTGTCGTGGTTTTGGACGACCATGTGCAGTTCAGGAACTCACCGAGATGGTGAAAAAATACTCTCCCACAATAGTCTTTCTCATGGAAACAAAATCAAAAGACAACAACGTGAAGAATTTAAAGGCAAAACTGCAGCTAGACAACGTTCACATAGTCTCTAGACACAATACAGGTGGTGGCCTTGCACTGTTTTGGAGCAGAGACATCAACCTACACGTGCTAGATTCATCCCCAACATACATTGATGCAGTGGTGAACCCAGGAGTGGATGACGCCTGGCGGTTTACGGGTTTTTACGGAAACCATGTAACGGCCAACCGGGAACACTCTTGGGCACTACTAAAACATTTAGGCCTCAAAATGGACCTCCCTTGGATTTGTGTGGGTGACTTCGATGAGATTGTTAGAGCAGAAGAGAAACTGGGTGGTGCAATGCGTCGGGAGAGCCAAATGATTGACTTTAGAGGCGCTCTTGACGTCTGTGGATTCCAGGACTTGGGTTTTGTAGGTTCACCGTTCACATAGTGTAACAACCAGTTTGACGGTACACTGACTTGGATTAGACTGGACGGAGGAGTTGCAACTAATCCATGAATTTAAATGTTCCCATCAACCAGAGTTCATCATATCTCTGGTTCGCTCTCGGATCATAGTCCACTGTGGATTTGTACTGACGATGAAAACGCTCGGTTTTATAGGAGAAGGAAACCATTCAGGTTTGAAGCGGTTTGGATGAGGGAAGTTGGGTGTGAAGCAGTGATAAAAAACTCATGGGAGGGCCATGCAATGGCAAATCCGATGGGCAGAGTGGTAAAAAAATTAGAGGCATGCCGGTTATCCCTGCGGACTTGGAGTAAACACTCATTTGGCAACATCCGTCACATGCTACAAAAAAAGAAAAAATTGCTAATGCAGGCGGAAGCAAACTCCATGAACGGAGCCAACCATTCCCAAGTGAGAAGTTTGAGGGCTGAGGTGCATGATCTGATGGCCAAGGAGGAGTGTCTATGGCAGCAACGATCAAGGGTGAATTGGCTGAAAGCGGGGGATCTAAACTCAGCCTATTTCCACAGCCTGCAAACCAGAGAAATTGAAGAAATTTCATCTCCAAACTGATCCTTGACAGTGGGGAGGCATTTGTGCACTATTTCCAATCTATTTTCCAGTCAGCCAACACAGCCGGGTTTGATCTAATCCTTCAAGGGATTGTACCAAAAGTGACAACACAGATGAACGCCGATCTTACCCGACCTTTCACAGCCATGGAGGTGGAGCAAGCACTAAAGCAAATGAAACCTATGACAGCCCCTGGCTCGGACGGTATGCCCCCAATCTTTTACAAATCCTATTGGAATACTGTTGGGTCTGATGTTGTACATGTAGACGCAACCTTATCTATGTTAAATTTGGGAATAACGCCCCCAAACTTAAACCATACTTTCATTACCCTCGTTCCCAAAACAAAATCACCAACAAACCCAAAAGACTATCGTCCCATAAGTCTATGCAATGTCATATACAAAATAATCTCAAAAACCATAGCCAACTGACTTAAAAAAATCCTTCCTAAACTTGTATCCGAAACACAAAGTGCTTTCATGTTAGATCATCTCATCTCTGATAACATTCTTGTTGCTTTTGAAACTCTTCACCACCTAAAAAATAAAAGAAAAGGCAAGACAGGGTTCATGGCTTTGAAACTCGACATGAGTAAAGCATTCGATAGGGTTGAATGGGGTTTCTTGGATAAAATCAGGATGAGATTGGGTTTTGATGGTAAATGGAGAACTCTAGTGGGCTGTTGCATTCGATTAGTCTCTTTCTCTATCATGGTTAATGGAGAACCTCATGGATTTTTTCACCCAAGTAGGGGTCTCCGTCAAGGAGACCCGCTATTACCTTACTTATTTCTTTTATGTGCAGAAGGTCGATCTTCATTCTTTAATACAACAGGCAGCTGAAAAGGGAGAATTACGTGGAGTTTCTCTTTGTAAAGAAGGGCTAAAAATTACCCACTTATTCTTTGCGGATGATAGCTTGCTCTTTTGTAGAGCCAATGATATAGATTGCCAAACGGTGATGAATATCCTTACAAAGTATGAAGAAGCGTCAGGACAGAAAATCAACCGTGGCAAAATACAATTATTCTTTAGCACAAATACACAAGGAGACATCAAGAATAGGGTGAAGGACTTGGTGGGGGTAGAGGTGGTGACTCAATATGAAAAATATTTGAGTTTGCCATCATTTGTAGGGAGAGCAAAGAAGGAATCCTTCAGTTATATTAGAGATAGAGTGTGGCACAAAATCCAAAGTTGGAAAGAAAAACTCCTATCACAAGCGAGTCAGGAGATCCTAATCAAAGCAGTCATCCAAGCAATGTTGACCTTTACTATGGGGTGTTTTAAACTCCCTAAGAATTTGTGCAAGGATATTGAAGCATTGATTAGAAAATTTTGGTGGGGGTTTTCGGGTGAGGCAAGAAAAATCCATTGGATAGCTTGGAAAAAACTTTGCTTACCAAAACTACATGGTGGTTTGGGATTTAGGGAGTTGGAAAAATTCAATCTTGCTCTCTTGGGTAAACAGATGTGGAGATTAATTCATAACACCGATTCTATGTTCTACAAAGTCTTCAAAGCAAGATTTTTCCTTACATGCTTGGTTCTTGATAGTGGGGTAAAAACTAATGGTTCATATGCTTGGCAAAGCATTCTCAAGTCAAGGGAGGTGGTCAAGCAAGGAGCATATTGGCGGATTGGGGATGTACTAAAATGCAGATTAGGGGTGATAAGTGGCTGCTTGATACGTCAACAAAGCACATCATTTCTCCTAAAAAAAAACCTCCCTATGAATGCAAAGGTATGTGCTCTTATTGATGAGGAGGGTCCTAGGTGGATTAAAGAACGGGTAGCCCATGAATTCTTTCCCCATGAAGTTCAACAAATACTAGGAATTCCACTAAACTCAAACTGGGTCCCTGACCTTCTCATTTGGACTGGCACAAACTTAGGTAGATACACAACCAAGAGTGCGTACAAAATGCTAACGTCCAAACAGGAAATTTCCTCTCCTAGTCCATCTGATACTTTGGCCTAAACTAGTTGTTGGAGAAGAATTTGGTCCCTGAGCGTTCCAAATAAAATCAAGCACTTCATATGGAGAGCTTGCCGTGAATCACTACCCACCAAAAAGAATCTACTGGTCAGGAATGTCACACAGAATGCACTATGCGAATGGTGCAATGACGAAGTTGAGGACGCCGTTCATGCCTTATGGGGTTGCCAAGTACTCAAGGAGGTCTGGTGGGAAGAAGAAATCCTCAGAAACCAGCTCTCCATGCGTTTTGTAGACTTTAGAGATCTGTGGATTGGTATCACAAATTTAGAGGAACCAAACCTAGCTGAACGTTTCGCTTTCGTTGCTTGGGGTATATGGAACAAAAGAAATGCTCCAAGAATGCAAGCATCTTCCCTTCCTTTTCATCAGCTGTACCAAAACATGCGTGAGAGATTACATGAATACCGACTAGCATAAGAGCCACCCATACCCGAGTTCAGGACCCTAGGAGCAACACGCTGGTTCCCACCGTAGAGTTCTCAGCATAAAGTCAATTATGATGGTGCTTTTTTCAAAGAAATTTGGCAGGCGGGAGTTGGAGTAATGGTTAGAGATGATGAAGGAAGGGTCTGTGGAGCTCTCTCAGACAGAACAGTACTACCTAAAACAGTGGAAGAGGTCGAGGCCATCACATGTAGAACAGCCGTACAGTTTGCTCTTCAGCTTGGACTTGCAAATGTGGTCTTTGAAGGGGATTCTGAAACCATCACAAATTCTATCAACTCGTGCTCTCCTTGCTACAGCTCGTTTGGTCACATTTTGGATGATGTTAAAGCTTTGGCTTTGAACTTTGTATCAGCAACTTTTGTTCATGTAAAGAGACAAGGGATGCAATCGGAGAAGGCCCCTTTAAATCAGTGTGTACTAACTCCAATTTTCCAGCCTTCGGTGTCTTGCCAATTTTCAAGAAGCTCACCATTTTCTGCTTTCCTAAGATGCAGCTTTCATACATGTCAAGATTAATAGACTTCATTTCTGGTAGTTTCCCTTATGACAATAGCATTTTCATTCCTTTCTCACTCATGTGACCAAGTCTGCGGTGCCATAGACTTGCATCAGTACTTGCTTCAGCAACTGCAATTGTGTCCCTTGGACTTGAGGTCATATACAGAGTACCAGTTTTCCTTCCTGCTCTTTCACGACGTTGTGTGCAACAGACCTTGACAAAGTTAATCTGATAACTCCCAATACCTGTCTGTCAAGAAGAGTCCATTCATCATCTTTCATAGTTGCAGGTTTCTCCCCTAAAAGTGGCAGGTGCAACTTCTTCCCATAGAAGTAGTTCTTGATTTGCATCCTCCAGAATCCAAAGTCTGTGCCATTGAATTTTTCTATCCTAGACGCCTTTCCAGTTTCCTTTGCCATTGCTCCCACTCAAACCTAACCTTAGGTTCTGATACCAATTGATGGGAATATGTACGAAATTTCTAGACCTGTGTTATGCAAAAATCGAGAACAATATACGCCGAAGAAAAAAACAATCACACACAAGACAATATTTACGTAGTTCAGCAATTTGCCTACGTCCACGGAGTTGCAGGCATTTCACTATTTTCAGGGAAAAAAAATATAGAGTGCGGCAGTACAGTTTTTCTCTCTAAAAAACGACATCCAAAATCCTAATCTCCAAAACAACAGTTTTTATATTTTGCTCATAGGATTCACAATGGGCTATATAAAAACGGGCCAAAAATTTTTCCCCGGCCAAAAATGCTCCATGGACTAAGTTTTAGAAAATCTCCCCATAAAAACTGTAACAACATTATTTCGAGTCAGATCATAATCCGGATCAAACACAACTAGGCTCCACAAAGCCTAACAAAAACATCTGTCACTGCAGAGTGTGATGTATTAGTGGATGAACTTGCTGATAAGATTGAAAGGGATTTGATTTTTCTTGGTGCTACAGCAGTTGAAGAAAAACTGCAAAAGGGGGTCCGTATTGAAAAATCACAGTTTCATTATTTAATTTTTAGATTATGCACTCACTATAAGTTTAAGCTTTCTCTGCTGTCTTACTGTATGCCAATTGGAAGTTAATAACCATTAGGACAAAACCAGTTCCTCTCATTCTATTTTTGGAAACCTTGATTGCATTATTTTATATGATTAGTTTCACTTCAATTGTGTTCTCCAGTGTTTAGGTTCCAGAATGTGTTGACAAACTTGCCCAAGCTAGAATTGAGCTATGGGTATTAAGTATTAACCGGTGATAAGATGGAGACAGCAATTAATATTGGGTATTGTAGAAAATATTGGTGTAGAGAATATACATGTTATTTTTCTTGAAGTTACATATTTAAACTACTTTAATTTTTCCAGGTATGCTTGTAGTTTACTTAGAGAAGATATGAAACAAATTGTGATCACTCTGGATTCACCAGACATTGATGCCGTGGAAAAGCAAGGGGATAAAGAGGCCTTTGCAAAGGTGCAAGATTTTGAAGTACACAACATTTATTATTTTTTATTGTTTAGGCAGTAAGTTTCTAAATCATTGACTGTTATAGGCTTCTCTTGAAAGCATAAAGAAGCAAATTAGAGAAGGGATCTCTCAGATAAAGTCAGCAAAAGAAAGTGATGTCAAGTTTGGCCTAATAATTGATGGAAAATCCTTGAATTTTTCTCTAAAGAAGGACATAGAGAAGTCATTTTTTGAGCTTGCAATTAATTGTGCTTCTGTTATATGTTACTGATCTTCGCCAAAGCAGAAAGCTCTAGTGAGTGTTATAATCATGCGAATATCGGGTTTCTACTAATTTAAATTATCTAGGCATCTTAAGAATGGCTAGTTACTGTTTTGGATTACGTAAGGATAGTCTGATAGAAAAATAAAAGTTATGCACGTTACCAAACTGTTAAAAGGAGAAACAGGTAAGACAATGCTCACTATTGGTGATGGGGCAAATGATGTTTGCATGCTTCAAGAGGCTGATATTGGAGTTGGCATTAGTGGTGTTGAAGGGATGCAGGTAAACATAGGTTTAATTTTTATTTATATGATGTGTATATCTTCTCTTTTTTCTAATATGAATCTTCATTCACAGATGTTTGGAGTTTATATTATTATTTTCTCATATCCCTTATCTTTCCCCCTTTCCCTCCTTAGCTTATGTATGCTCTGTTGAAATCAATGAATGCTGGAGTTTCACACGTTTCTTGCCCATTTCTTGTGACTTATGATTTATATATGATTTGGATTTGTGAAAAGCTGCAAAAAATTAGAGCATATGAAAAGAAGTTCTGATTAGAAACACTGCCTTACCTTCTATTTGTTTTACTTTTGCTGACAATTAAAACTGGTTTAAACATTTTCCTCCCAATGATTGTGTTTTCATGTAAAACCAGAGATATTGTATATGTCTTATACAACCTATGTATACACAAAGCATATGTTTTATTTGGTGACTGATTCAAGCTGAAAAAAAGCGAGGACCCTACTTCTGATTCCAAAAATTTCTCAACTACAGGCTGTGATGGCAAGTGATTTTTCGATAACTCAATTCTGATTTCCAGAACGTTTGTTACTGGTTCATGGACATTGGTATTACAGACGAATAGCAATGATGGTAAAATAGTTCTTCTATATATTTAAAACTCAAACCCCCCTCCCCTGGCCAAAAAAAAAAAAAAAAAAAAAACTATTATCAATAAGTTGAGGAAGAAAAATCACTCTTCCATTATATTTGTACTAAGTGTTCATTAATTTTGTTTTAGCTCTTTTTTTGGTGGGTTTTTTTTTTTTTGTTTGTGGGGGGGGGGGGGGGGGTGGCGGGGAAGCAGGACAAAAACTAAGCTTGTTTACTTCTCTTGTTTTCCTTTCTTCATCTTCAGTTGACTTGCAGTATCATCTTCTGTTTGATTAATGCAGATATGCTACTTCTTCTACAAGAACATATCATTTGGGTTCACTCTGTTTTGGTTTGAGGCCCATGCATCTTTCCTGGTCAACCTGCATATAATGATTGGTACATGTCATTTTACAATGTCTTCTTCACCTCACTTCCCGTAATTGCTCTTGGTGTTTTTGACCAGGATGTTTCTGCACAACTTTGCCTCAAGGTATGGAATTATTGCCCTTCTCCAGGCTTTATATACATAGTAAAAGAACTAATGGAAACCCAGGAAGAAAAATATAAAGATAAGAATAAACCTTTTGTACCTCTAGCATATTACAGCTGCAGCATAGCATTGGGTAATTCCACTTAAACATAAGCAGTTAAAACAAATCAGTTCTTATCATCTATGCATCATTTAAAATTGTTGTTACCAACATCAATATTATTCTGCTATGAAGGATTTTCTATGTTATGCATGGTCTGCTTCTCTTGATATTGGGGAAAAAAATAACTTCTTTTTGATTTACGTTTCTCTAGTGGAACC
The DNA here is from genome assembly GCA_033629205.1 of Lithocarpus polystachyus. NCBI lineage: Eukaryota > Viridiplantae > Streptophyta > Magnoliopsida > Fagales > Fagaceae > Lithocarpus > Lithocarpus polystachyus. Next base: position 80,117,558 of record CM066163.1, read on the forward strand.
TGCTAGAAGTATGTAATGCTTTGTAACAGGTTATAATTTTGGAATACAATTGAAGTGGGATTCCTATTGTTCTGTTTCTTATTTAAATTCTTCATGTATTTTACAGTGAGTAGTGCTTATTACACATTTTGACACAATTCCTCCCAGGTGTTTCTTCATTAACCATTTGCTCTGCAAATTTGATTCTATACCTGCAATTCCAATATTCTTTTTGGGTTATGCCACCTCACTTCTGTTTCCTATATCTCTCTTTCATGCTTCTCAAATTGATAGATTAAGCACACTAAATCTTTACAAGTATTCTTCAAAATCAAATACAGTGGATTCATTTAAGTTTAGAGGATGCCTAAATAGTATCATGACATGAAAATAATGTTTCAATATTTATCTTGCAACTTATAACTGTGATTCTATAAAAACAACAATGCAGTCAAGTAGGTATATCTTAAACAGAATAATCATTTCATAGAATTTCACCTTTTTGGTTCCAAAATATTCCTTGAGAGCTTTATGTAGGAGCCTAAATAACCATTTTTTTTTCATGCTTCTTTGTTTGCAGTATCCCTTCTTATATTTGGAGGGAGTCGAGAACATTCTCTTCAGCTGGTCCCGTATACTTGGTTGGATGTTTAATGGATTTCTAACCTCCATAATTATCTTCTTCTGGACAACCAAGTCAATGATTAAACAAGCCTGTCGGAGAGATGGCCAAGTAGTCAACTATGAAGTCCTTGGAGTCACAATGCATACTTGTGTCGTGTGGGCTGTAAATTGCCAAATGGCAATCTCCATCAACTAGTTCGCTTGGATCCAGCACTTCTTCATCTGGGGCAGCATTGCCTTGTGGTATAAATTCTTAGTTATTTATGGTTATCTCCCACCAGAGTTGTCAACAACAGCATATAGGGTTTTTGTGGAAGCATGTGCTCCGAGTGTTCTCTATTGGTTGATCACCCTCTTAGCTGTCATTTGCACTCTGCTACCTAATTTTACCTTCAGGACTTTCCAAACACGATTTAGACCAATGTACCATGACATGATACAAATAAATGAGTTTGAAGGTGTAGAGACTGATGAATTACCTAGGATAGTCAGGAAGAAACTACATCTCATGGAGAGATTGATGCAGAGGAATTCATGAAGGACAATATTTTTCTTAGCTTATATGAATTGGGATATTTGGTGGCTGTATATGTTATGGTTGGTGTTAGAAGCATAGGTTGGGATAAGCATGTAAGTAGAATCTGTTAGTCTCACATTTTCATGTAGATTAGTTATCTGTTAGTCTCTCAATTTTGATTGCAATCAAAATTGAGCATTGCCCATTTAAGGTTAATCGCCAAATGCATGTGTCTTCCGTTGAACCTGACACACACATACCCATTTTCTTTTAAAGGCTGTAGCCAAGTTGACTGCTGTTAGAGAGGGTGAAAAGATACATTCTATTTAAATAAGGAATGCGTTTGAGTCGTTGGTATTTGTTCTGAACTCATTGGTTCATATGTATGCTGCTTGTGGACATGCCGATTGTGCACACAAGATGTTTGATTCTATGGTTGATAGAGATCTTGTGGCTTGGAATTCTGTGATTAATGGGTTTGCTCTTAATGGGATGCTCAGTGAGACTCTTACACTTTTCAGGGAAATGGGTTTTGGAGGGTGTCCAGCCAGATGGGTTCACAATGGTAAGTTTGTTGTCTGCTTGTGCTGAGCTTGGAGCTTTGGCATTGGGTAGGAGGGCCCATGTTTATATATTGAAAATTGGTTCGAGTGTAAACTTGCATGTTAATAATGCCCTTTTGGACCTTTATGCAAAGTGAGGGAGCATAAGATTATTGCTATTTCTATGGTAATTGATGCCTACTTTCTTTGCATATTAGTGCTCAACATTGTTAAATTGTGAAGGAAAACATCAAACTTCTACCTTGATCATTAATTTGTTTGTGTCCTTACCCTAATAATATCCACAAAGTGATGTTTATGTGTCAAGCTTTAATTATAAATTTTTTGTCACACTTTGACCTGCTGCATGCATTATGACAGTAGTTATAATTGTAATGCTGCGAGTATTTGCCTTTGCAACAAAACATAATGCTATTGTACTGCATTAGACTAATATTGAGGAATGAATCATTCATTACGGTCAATGACGTTCTTCTTGTTGTTCACAAAGCACACTTTAATAACTCTTTCGCCATGGATTTTGGAGGTTTATGTTGCAGTAATTTGTTCATAAAGAAGACTTTTTATAATTAATTATTTATAAGCACGCTTCCTCTTCCTTTGCTCACAACTGTTCCACGTGTAAGGTCTAAATTCATCCACATATACATTCTCCCATGCCTTAGTGGTGTTATGCCTTATTGGTGTTATGTACAAAGAGTAATATTCAACTACACGAAAATTTACATGAAGATTTTTCTTCTTTTCATTTTCTACTTTTTTTTTATGTCAATTTAAATTCATTATTTTTGTAAAACTATATTTAACACTATTTAATTATGAAGTTTCTAGGTTATGTCATATATTTGATGGCTGATTTAATAAGTTACGTTATATATCTTTGATTATTTTTTTAGTAATGGTAGTTTATTAACTTATTTGGTAAGAATTTTCATTTGACAATTCACAAAATGATCCTTAACGAATTATTATTGTAAATTTTTTACTGTTAAGATACGAACATATATCCTATCTTAGATGCCTGTCTACATCGCAATGTGTCCAGTGGCACTTGCCATTGGACACAAGCTCCACCCTTCATGAGAAACACCTTGTACTTGTTTTGTTTTGTTTTGTTTTCTTAAGTTCAGGGGCAACAATCTCCTGCTTTGCTCCTACTTTATCCTCTCTTTGTTTGTTTTTTTCTTTCTTTTTTGCTTTGCTCTTATAGATGCGGCAAAAGAAGCTAACTACTACACTACTACTCTTCTTCTTCTTTTTTTTGGGATGAAACACTACTACTCTTCTAGTACATATCTCATACAAACCTCACTTTTCTCTCTCTCCAACAATTAAGCTAAACCCCACTGAAATGTAAGGAATTCTAAGAGACACTGAACTCTATGTTTGCCAACAAATATTAGCCAGTTTTGTTTTGCCATATTACTTGCAATGTTCTGTCGGTGATATTGAATGGAGCTTGGTGTTATATATACTTTGTTCACATACTATTTTGTGAAATCAGGCTCATTGTTGTGTGTGTCAAATCCATGGCAGCTACATCTAGGTCAATCTCGAGACAAATGCCCAAAATGCTACTTTTGGACAAGGCGTGTTATTGTATTTTTCTTTTTATTAATCTCTATTTTCTTGGACTTCATTTAGTTTCCTTTTTATGTATTTTTGTTAAACATCAGATAACTTGGTTTCTATATTCCAGAAAATACAAGCATCTACATGTCTTAGAGTTTGGTAGTTCTCGCAAAAGAATGTCAGTGATTGTAAGGAATGCAAAAAATCAGTTGTTTCTACTTTGCAAGGGGGCAGACAGGTCAGAAACCTATGCATACTTGATTTAATGTTACATATATGAAGTTACAGTTTGAGTCAACTGATTTCAATTTATTTGCATATATTATAGTGTAATGTTTCAAAGGCTTTCAAAAAACGGGCGGCAGTTTGAGTCACAAACCAAGGATCACATCAAAAAATATGCTGAAGCAGGTCTATAGACCATGATAATTGCATACGTGAGCTTGGGGAAGAAGAGTATAAATCATGGGATGTGGAGTCTTCCAAGCCCAAAACATCTGTCATTGCAGAGCGCGAGGTATCGGCAGATGAACTTGCTGATAAAATAGAAAGGGATTTGATTCTTCTTGGTGCTACAGCAGTTGAAGACAAACTGCAAAAGGGGGTCCGTATTGAAAAATTGCAGTTTCATTATTTAATTTTGAGATTATGCACTCAATATAAGTTTAAGCTTTCTCTGCTGTCTTACTGTATGCCAATTGGAAGTTAAAAACCATTTGGACAAAACCAGTTCCTCTCATTCTATTTTTGGAAACCTTGATTGCATTATTTTATGTGATTAGTTTCACTTCAATTGTGTTCTCTGGTGTTCAGGTTCCAGAATTTATTGACAAGCTTGCCCAAGCTAGGATTAAGCTATGGGTATTAACTGGTGAAAAGATGGAGACAGCAATTAATATTGGGTATTGTAGAAAATATTGGTGTAGAGATTATATATGTTATTTTTCTTGAAGTTACATATTTTAACTATTTTAATTTTTCCAGGTATGCTTGTAGTTTACTTAGAGAAGATATGAAACAAATTGTGATCACTCTGGATTCACCAGACATTGATGCCTTGGAAAAGCAAGGGGATAAAGAGGCCATTGCAAAGGTGCAAGATTTTGAAGTACACAACATTTATTATTTTTTATTCTTTAGGCAGTAAGTTTCTAAATCATTGACTGTTATAGGCTTCTCTTGAAAGCATAAGGAAGCAAATTAGAGAAGGGATGTCTCAGATAAACTCAGCAAAGAAAGTGATGTCAAGTTTGGCCTAATAATTGATGGAAAATCCTCGGATTTTTCACTAAAGAAGGACATAGAGAAGTCATTTTTTGAACTTGCAATTAATAGTGCTTTTGTTATATGTTGCCGATCTTCACCCAACCAAAAAGCTCTGGTAAGTGCTATGAACATGCTAATATCTAGTTTCTGCTAGTTTAAATTATCTAGGCATCTTAAGAATGGCTAGTTACTGTTTTGGCTGACGTAAGGATAATCTGATAGAAATATAAAAGTTATGCAGGTTACAAGATTGTTAAAAGAAGAAACAGGTAAGACAATGCTCGCTATTGGTGATGGGGCAAATGATGTTAGCATGCTTCAAGAGGCCGATATTGGAGTTGGCATTAGTAGTGTTGAAGGGATGCAGGTAAACTTATATTTATATGATGTGTACATATTCTCTTTTCCTTAATATGAATCTTCATTTCACAGATGTTTGGAGTTTATATTATTATTTTCTCATATTTCTTATCTTCCCCCCTTTCCCTCTTTAGCTTATGTATGCTCTGTTGAAATTAATGAATGCCGGAGTTTCACACATTTCTTGCCCATTTCTTGTGACTAATGATTCATATTTGATTTGGATTTGTGAAAAGCTGCAAAAAATTAGAGCATATGAAAAGAAGTTCTGATTAGAAACACTGCCTTTTCTTCTCTTTGTTTTGCTTTTGCTGACAATTAAAACTAGTTCAAACATTTACCTCCCAGAGATTGTGTTTTCATGTAAAACCAGAGATATTGTATATATCTTATACAACCAATGTATACACAAAGCATATGTTTTATTTGGTGACTGATTCAAGCTGAAAAAAATTCAAGACCCAACTTCTGATTCCAAAAATTTCTCAACTGCAGGCAGTGATGGCAAGTGATTTTTCAATAGCTCAATTTTGATTTCTAGAACGTTTGTTGCTGGTTCATGGACATTGGTGTTACAGACGAATAACAATGATGGTGAAATAGTTCTTCTATCTATTTAAAACTCAACCCCCCTTCCCCTGGCCAAAAAAAAAAAAAAAACTATTATCAATAAGTTGAGGAAGAAGAATCACTCTTCCATTATATTTGTACTAAATGTTCTTTAATTTTGTTCTGACTCTTTTTTTGGTGGGTTTTTTTTTTTTGTTTTTTTTTTTTTTGGGGTGGGGGGGTGTTGAGCTTTGTGGAGCCTAGTTGTGTTTAATCCGTTTGACGACCCGACCCGACCCAAATAATGTTGCGTGGTTTTTAATGGGAGATTTTCTGAGGCTTAGTTCATGGAGCGGTGTCGGCTCAAGCCGGAGCATTTTTGGCCCGTTTTGTAGCCCATTGTGAATCCTGTGCGCAGGATATAGAAACTATTTTTTTGGTAATTAGGGTTTTGTATTGTTGTTGTTTTTGAGAGAGCGAAAACACTGTAGCCACACTTTGTATTTTTCCCCAATAATAGTGAAATCTTTGCAACTCCGTGGACGTAGGCAAATTGCTGAACCACGTAAATATTGTCTTGTGCGTGTGATTGTTTTCTTTGACGTGTGTTTTTTCTATTTTTATTTCTCACAGGTTGGGAATTTCAGGTTAATTCCCTAAAGGGGGGGGGGGGGGGGCAGACAGAAACTAAGTTTGTTTACTTCTCTTGTTTTGCTTTCTTCATCTTCAGTTGACTTGCAGTATCATCTTCTATTTGGTTAATGCAGATATGCTACTTCTTCTACAAGAACATAGCATTTGGGTTCACTTTTTTTTGGTTTGAGGCCCATGCTTCTTTCTTGGTCAAACTGCATATAATGATTGGTACAAGTCATTTTGCAATGTCTTCTTCACCTCATTTCCCGTAATTGCTCTTGGTGTTTTTGACCTGGATGTTTCTGCACAACTTCAAGGTATAGAATTATTGCCCTTCTTCAGGCTGTATATACATAGTAAAAGAACTAATGCAAATTCAGGAAGAAAAAAATAAAGATAAGAATAAACATGTTCTACCTTTAGCATAACATATGGCTTGCATAATCATGTTTTACACATCAGCACATTACAGCTGCAGCATAGCATTGGGTTATTCCACTTAAACATAAGCAGTTAAAACAAATCAGTTCTTATTATCTATGCATTATTTAAAATAGTTGTTACCAACATCAATATTTTTCTGCTATGAAGGGTTTTCTATGTTTTGCATGGTCTGCTTCTCTTGATATTGGGAGAAAAAAACATCTCTTTGATTTACACTGCTCCAGTGGAACCTGCTGGAAGTATGTAATGCTTTGTAACAGGTTATATTTTTGGAATACAATTGAAGTGGGATTCCTATTGTTCTGTTTCTTATTTTAGTTCTTCATGTATTTTTCAGTGAGTAGTGCTCATTACACATTTTGACACAATTCCTCGTAGGTGTTTCTTCATTAACCATTTGCTTTGCAAATTTGATTCTATACCTGCAATTCCAATATTCTTTTTGGGTTATTCCTCCTCACTTCTATTTCCCATATCTCTCTTTCCTGCTTCTCAAATTGATAGATTAAGCACATGAAATCTTTACAAGTACGCTTCAAAATCAAATACAGTGAATTCACTTAAGCTTAGAGGATGCCTAAATAGTATCATGACATGAAAATAATGTTTCAATATTTATCTTGCAACTTATTACTGTGATTCTATATAAACAACAATGCAGGCAAGTAGGTATATCTTAAACAAATACTCATTTCATATAATTTCACCTTTTTGGTTCCTAAATATTCCTTGAGAGCTTTATCTAGGAGCATAAATAACCATTTATTTTGCATGTTTCTTTGTTTGCAGTATCCCTTCTTATATTTGGAGGGAGTCGAGAACATTCTCTTCGGCTGGTCCCGTATACTTGGTTGGATGTTTAATGGATTTCTAACCTCCATAATTATCTTCTTCTGGACAACCAAGTCGATGATTAAACAAGCCTTTCGGAGAGATGGCCAAATAGCTGACTATGAAGTCCTTGGAGTCACAATGCATACTTGTGTCATGTGGGCTGTAAATTGCCAAATGGCAATCTCCATCAACTAGTTCACTTGGATCCAGCACTTCTTCATCTGGGGCAGCATTGCCTTGTGGTATAAATTTTTAGTTATTTATGGTTATCTCCCACCAGAGTTGTCAACAACAGCATATAGGGTTTTTGTGGAAGCATGTACTCCGAGTGTTCTCTATTGGTTGATCACCCTCTTAGCTGTCATTTGCACTCTACTACCCAATTTTACCTTCAGGGCTTTCCAAACACGATTTAGACCAATGTACCATGACATGATACAAATAAATGAGTTTGAAGGCGTAGAGACTGATGAATTACCTAGGAGAGTCAGGAAGAAACTACATCTCATGGAGAGATTGATGCAGAGGAATTCATGAAGGACAGTATTTTTCTTAGCTTATATGAATTGGGATATTTGGTGGCTGTATATGTTATGGTTGGTGTTAGAAGCATTGGTTGGGATGAGCATGTAGGTAGAATCTGTTAGTCTCACATTTTCATGTAGATTAGTTATCTGTTAGTCTCTCAATTTTGATTGCAATCAAAATTGAGCATTGCCCATTTAAGGTTAATCACCAAATGCATGTGTCTTCCGTTGAACTTGACACACACGGATACCCTTTTTCTTTTAAAGGCTGTAGCCAAGTTGACTGCTGTTAGAGAGGGTGAAAAGATACATTCTATTTAAATAAGGAATGGATTTGAGTCGTTGGTATTTGTTCTGAACTCATTGGTTCACATGTATGCTGCTTGTGGACATGCCGATAGTGCACACAAGATGTTTGATTCTATGGTTGATAGAGATCTTGTGGCTTGGAATTCTGTGATTAATGGGTTTGTTCTTAATGGGATGCCCAGTGAGACTCTTACACTTTTTAGGGAAATGGGTTTTGGAGGGTGTCCAGCCAGATGGGTTCACAATGGTAAGTTTGTTGTCTGCTTGTGCTGAGCTTGGAGCTTTGGCATTGGGTAGGAGGGCCCATGTTTATATATTGAAAATTGGTTCGAGTGTAAACTTGCATGTTAATAATGCCCTTCTGGACCTTTATGCAAAGTGTGGGAGCATAAGATTATTGCTATTTCTATGGTAATTGATGCCTACTTCTTTGCATATTAGTACTCAACATTGTTAAATTGTGAAGGAAAACATCAAACTTTTACCTTAATCATTAATTTGTGTGTGTCCTTACCCTAATAATATCCACAAAGTGATGTTATGTGTCAAGCTTTAATTATAAATTTTTTGTCACACTTTGACCTGCTGCATGCATTATGACAGTAGTTATAATTGTAATGCTGCTAGTATCTGCCTTTGCAACAAAACATAATGCTATTGTACTGCATTAGACTAATATTGAGGACTGAATCATTCATTACGGTCAATGACGTTCTTGTTGTTCACAAAGCACACTTCAATAACTCTTTTGTCATGGATTTTGGAGGTTCATGTTGCAGTAATTTGTTCATAAAGAAGACTTTTTTATAATTAATTATTTATAAGAAAAACAAATAAAGGTAAAATTGTAAAAATTTTCCAGTTAAGTTAGCTGGAACTCCAGATCTCTTATTCAACCATCAGATAAAAGTAAAAATTAGCTGAATAGTACAGAGGGATTCATGAATAGTACCAAAAAGTGCAATAAGGCCTATGAATACTAGCAAAAATAAGTTAAATAGTAAAATAAGTTGGCAAAAATGATTTTTGCCAAACACATTCACGTTTTGGTAGCACGTTTGCAATTTTCCCCCTTTTTATTTTTCATGTGCATGAACAGTAATTACACTGTTCATGCACATGGATTCACTGTGCAGGAGACAAAGTACACTGTTTACACACTGTTCATGGATACACAACACTATTCGCACATTTAAAAATTATTTTGCTACAGTATTTTCAGTTTTTTACAAAATAAGTTGTATCTAAACGGACTCTAAGTCTTAAAATTCATAAAATCATTGAGATCAATTTTATCATAGTTGATAGAAAAGCGTGCAGTACTGATTCTGAATTTAAAAAAAAAAAAAAATCTAAGAACATTGGACACATGATAAGAATACAAAAAAAAAAAAAAAAAAAAAATTGCATCCACAAATATGTTGGAAGGAGACTAATTAAATTCAAGACAACATTCACATAGAAAAATTAATCATAATCAAAATTGACAGTAAATTTTTAATCCTTAAAGTTTGAGATTATTTTGAACCTTCATGTTTGATTTTGTTTTTATTTTTGGTCTTACATATTTGATTTAGTTTTCTATTTAGTTTTTTTTAAATGAAAATTTAAAACGTAAATAACCAATATAAAAATAAATCAAACAAAAAAAGTCAAAATAAAATTTTGAAAAAAATAAAGAGAAGACCTAAATGAAGATAACCCAAATATTAATTGATTTAGTTTTCTATTTAGTTTTTTTTTTAATGAAAAATTTAAAACGTAAATAACCAATAAAAAAACAAATCAAACATAAAAAGTCAAAATAAAAATTTGAAAAATAAAGAAAGAAGAGAAGACCCAAATGAAGATAACCCAAATATTAGTCAAAACTTTAGTTAATGAGTCTTCATCAAAAACTAGAATTTAGTAATCAGATTCAGTTGAGAAAGCATAGACAAGTTGAAGGTTCGTGCCTTGTACTTTTCATGGAAATTACTATTTACTACACTTCTCGTTGGGCGAAAATAGCCAAATAGCATATTTTTGCAAACTATATTGCAATTTATCACTATTTTAAAAATATATAGGGATCTACCACTTTTAGATATTCGAGTTTGGCGAAATTGAGTTTTTCATGGAACTCGAGTTTATGGAATTTGAGTACCATAAAAAAATTTTGAAATTTTTTTATGGTACTCGAGTATTATAAAAAATTTTCAAAATTTTTCAGAATATATTTTTTTAAAGAACTCAAATTTATTGAACTCAAGTTCATAAACTTGAGTTCCAAAAAAGTGATTGATCCTTATATATTTTTAAAACATAGATTGCTAAATAGTAGCGCCATTTTTGCCCTTCTCGTTGAGTGAAATCTGTACAATAATTGAATGGAGTAGATTCGTAGTGGTTTATCTATCTAGGACTAGGAGACTAGGAGTCATGGAAGAATCAAGAATATGCTCTGTTCACCAACTTGGGGTTTTTAGTTTTACCCAGGTAGCTTGTTAAAGTGATGGCTTTGTACCCTACAGTGGGTGGGTCACCTTTGATGCAAGTCTTGTTGTTTGGTTTAATTTCTGCAGTGTGGCATAGTTCCTACAATATGTTATACTACTACTGAATTGCATGGTCCCAGCCACAAGAATCCAGCTTTACTTTACTCACAAGTGACAACCACTTAGGTGGGACTCTGTCACTATAGGGTCCACCTCTACCCACTGTCGTAGGAAGTGCCAATTGCTACCCAAGTACTCAAATACCCGTATATACCCGTAAATATGTATATATAATTGTGATTGTTTTTAAATATATTTGTGTATGTACATATGTTTATACATTAATATGTATAAGATACAAGTACAATTACCATAGTCAAAGGACAATGTATCTACTATCTAGTACTCTAGTATAGGAGCCTTGTACCCAAAATTTGTACACAATATTCATTTAAGCTAATTACCAAAACATGACTTGTATTGTATTTTAAGGATAATAACCCAACACAAAACAAAAACTAAAAAAATAAATTCAGATTAAATTTGATTTTATCTTCAAATCCTATTTTTCATATATCAATATTTATCGATTAAACATATACACACACATTATATATATATATATATATATAAATTTTTTTTCTCTCATTTAGTGTTTATTTGACTAGCTTATTTTTTGTCAATTTATTTACTATTTAGCTTATTTTTGCTACTATTTATGAATCTCATTGCACTTTTTGGTATTATTCATGTACCTCACTGTATTAATTTTTAACAAAAAATTTTCAGTTTCAGCAAAATAAATAGATCCCAAACGGACCATCTTTTTTTGCATGTTACTCGGGTGTTAAGAGAGAGAGAGAGAGAGAGAGAGAGAGAGATACGTCTAAAAGTCCCAACACTATGAGCAATGTGTAAGCACAGAATCGTGGAATGTCTCCCTACAGTGTTACGTGAACTTCAGCTGGATTTCATGAGCGAAACACCTTGTACTTGTTTTTTAAGTCCAGGGGCAACAATCTCCTGCTTCGCTCCTTATCCGATTGTTTGTTTGTTTTTTTCTTTCTTTTTTGCTTTGCTTATAGAAGCGGCAAAAGAAGCTAACTACTACTACTACTACTACTATATATCTCATACAAACCTCACTTTTTTTCTTTCTCTCTCTCCAACAATTTAGCTAAACCCCACAAGAAAGAGATCTCTCTGGAACTTCATATGAAAGTAAGGAATTCTAAGAGATACTGAACTCTAATGTTTGCCAAAGAATATTGGCCATATTACTTGCAAAGTTTGGAGACAACAATTCTGTTCTGTGGGTGAGATATTGAATGGAGCTTGGTATTTTACTTTGTGAACTTTCTTTCTTTCTATGTTTGGTTATAGATGACAAACGAAGTGGTAAATGCTCATGAACTTATCAAGTTGTAATTTTTATTTTTGATTGATTGCACCAATTTTGTCTCAGTGGAATTGGTGTAAATTGCTATTTCTGGGTTTTTAATTTTTTTTTTTTTTAGAATTTGATTTAAAGACATTTGCATTGGGAGTGTGTGAATATTTCTATATTGCAAAGCAATGAGAAATTAATTTTAGAGAAGGCTGTGAGTTGTGATTTGTTTGGTTGCTTGGTGAATGGTGATTACTCTGGAAAGTGATAAGAAAGATGACAATGTGGATGGTGATATTGTGAGGGGTAGTTTGGTTTTCTTGGAAAAATAAAGAGACCCATTTGTTGTTAGGTGTGAAAAAGCCAGAAGGGAGGAGGCAAAGGATGCGCATAAATTTTAGGAAACTCTATTCATTTGTATGCTTGCGCCCTAAGTATGAACTTAGCCATGCTCAAATTGGGCAGAAAGGGTACTCAAGGGTAGTGTATTGTAATGATCCTGATCATTTGGAAGCAGTTAAGTTGAACTACAGGGGAAATTATGTCTCAACTACTAAGTATACCTTGGCTAATTTTATTCCCAAGTCTTTATTTGAGCAGTTTAGGAGGGTTGCAAATATATACTTTCTTCTTGTGGCTTGTGTTTCATTTAGCCCATTGGCACCATATTCGTCTTTTAGTATTCTTGCTCCATTGATAATGGTGATTGGAGCTACTATGGCAAAGGAAGGCGTGGAAGATTGGAGTCGAAGAAAGCAGGTAATATTTGAAATCAATTTTAATTGTTGTGCTATTTTGGATCTTAAATCTTGTGGATATCCTTGGACTTTCCATTCTGTATGTCAATACAATTGTTATTGCAAATTATTCCACACTGAAATACATTTTTGTCTAGTTTTGTGTTACATCTATAGTAAAAAGACTCTGCATTGGTTCAAACATTTAAAATATATATATATATATATATATATATACTGATATCATTAGAAGTGGATTGAGGAACTGGGTGATTGGGATTGTGGTCATAACTTTTGTTAAGGAAACGGGCAAATAACATTGGCTTCTTCTAGTTTCCATTAAGACTAGGAGTGCAAAGGCATTGGGGTCCTTGATTGGAGATTCATAATAAACAAGATAGTGAGCATACATTTCCTTTATCAAGTATTATCAATTAAGTTGTGGTATGTTATTTCTGGCACTTGTGGTACCATATATGTTCCCAAATAATGTTGGGTAATGGTCATAAATATTGTAATGAACCACACGACAATATCAAACAACTTCTTAAAGATATGAATTGTTTTTAGACCAAAATGGGTGCTGCATGATTGGAATGAACCACATTACTATACCAATTGGATGTCATAAGGAAACTGTACTTTATCAAAAATTAAAAAATTCTAGGGGACCGGTTGCAGAGAATACATATTTTTTTCTCACATATTTCATAAGATCATCCATATTGTCATTTGTCAATCTCTTATACCACCGCTTTTAAGGCCTAGAATGTCTAAAAAATAACTTTCATAAGTTCATAACTCTAATTTGAATCTCATGAAAACACACATAACTCTTAACAACCAGACTCACTTCAACCATTCTGGTATTCAATAGTTGCCTTTTGCCAATGAGCTCTAGCTCAAATGGAACTTCCTCCTTCAATAATAATATGGAGTGTGAAATCATGATTTCATGAGACTAAGACCTCTTAGGTGTGTCTGTGTGTACCTTACCAATTAAAAAAAGTATTCAATAGTTGCTTTCATAATGTTCATTCTAATTGCATTTTTTCATGAAGACTGCTTTCATCCATCTATTATTTTCTACACTAACTTCTATGATGGACTCTCCAAAAATAATGTAGGGCAGAAAGTGTTGCCCGTCCTAACAAGTCATTAAATTTAAGATATAGGTGCCACTGTAGGGTCAGGTTCTCTATATGGGCATGATATTTTTATATGGATCACTTCAGGGGCATATTTATCTGTCTGTGTAATGATTCATTTTAAATGTGTCTTCCAATTCTAATCTTATCTGTTTATCAAGATGCACCCTTCTTATCTTTTAATTTTTTTTTCATAATGTTCAATCTGCTGGAATTCTTTCTCGCACACCTATGCCATCCCTTTATTCTTTGTTATTCTTTTTCTAATTATATTGCTACTTCCTGAATGTTGAAAATGGTTTCAGGATATAGAGGCAAATAATCGAATGGTCAAAGTGTGTGGTCGTAATTATACATTCTGTGAGACCAATTGGAAGAAAGTTCGAGTTGGTGATATTGTAAAGGTGTGTAAGAATGAATACTTCCCTGCTGATTTAGTCCTGCTTTCATCTAGCCATGAGGATGGGGTTTGTTATGTTGAGACCATGAACCTTGATGGAGAGACCAATTTGAAATTGAAGCATGCCATGGACGTGACGTCCCATCTTCATGATGAAAAGTTCTTTGAAGAATTTAGGGCAGTGATCAAGTGTGAGGACCCCAATGAAAAGCTATATTCATTCATTGGAACTTTTTCTTATGATGGCAGAGAATACCCACTTTCCATACGACAGCTACTACTAAGAGGTTCTAAGCTTAAAAATACTGAATATGTCTTTGGTGTTGTTATTTTTACGGGACATGACACGAAAGTGATGCAGAATGCTTCAGATCCTCCTTCCAAGAGAAGTAAAATTGAGAAAAAAATGGATAAGATAATCTACTTACTTTTCGGTACTCTGGTATTGATTGCTTTTGTTGGATCTTTGTTTTTTGGAATTGAAACCAAAAAAGATTTCAGCGGTGGAAGGCTTAGAAGGTGGTATCTTCGTCCAGATGATACAACTGTCTTTTATGACCCTAAACGACCATCACTTTCTGCATTTTTTCATTTCCTGACGGCCCTTATGTTGTATGGATACCTAATTCCAATATCTTTATATGTATCCATTGAGATTGTAAAGGTTTTACAGTGTATTTTTATTAACCAAGATCTGGATATGCATGATAAGGAAACAGACAAGCACGCACGTGCACGCACGTCTAATTTAAATGAGGAACTTGGTCAGGTAGATACTATATTTTCTGACAAAACAGGCACTTTGACATGTAATTCCATGGAGTTTGTTAAATGTTCAATAGCAGGCACTGCTTATGGCCGTGGTATGACAGAAGTGGAGAGGTCACTGGCAAGGAGGAGGAGGGGGGATCCACTGCCTGAAACTGGTGATGATGTTCAAGAGCATGTGGATCAGGCTGGGGACTCTGGAAAGTCAGTTAGGGGTTTCAACTTTAGAGATGAAAGAATCATGAATGGTCTGTGGGTTCATGAACCCCATCCAGAAATAATACGGAAGTTCTTTCGGGTCTTGGCAATATGTCACACGGCGATTTCTGCAAAAAATGAAGAGTCAGGAGAAATTATGTATGAAGCTGAGTCACCAGATGAAGCAGCCTTTCTCATAGCTGCAAAGGAGATTGGCTTTGAGTTTTTTGAAGCAAAACAAACAAGTATCAAATTGCGCGAGTTAAATAAAAAGACTGGAGAAAAGGTTGTTAGGTAAGCTCTCATGCAACAATTTATTTAACACATTGTAGAATCATTTCCGCATGGTTTCCTCTTCCCATGCTGCCAGCTGCCCATACAACTTTTGATGGTCATAGCTAATTGCTCTATTTTGTCAGATTTGAGATACCATGTTTTTTATATTGATATAGAAATTTCCAGCTTTTGTTTATGAAGAAAGTCATCCTGGTTGCACATTTAGATTAATGCAATTTCCAATTTTCTCTGCTTTTGAAAACTGCAATCTGATGCAAATATACAGTAAAATTAATTTCATGTTGTCTATAAGCACAAAACTCACCTGGGAGTTTCTCTTGAGGTCAGAAATCTTTTCTTTAAACAGTTGACGATGTCTGAAGTTGTTTTATATATATATATATATATATATATATATATAAAATCTTTTAGAACATGTAACAAGTTATTTTCTGATCAGTGATCTGTTAAGAAAAATGTTTCTTAAAGCTCTTGCAATCATTAGGGAGACGTCAAGATGATAGATTGAGGGAGAAAACTTATACTATTATGAGGCCTTTTTGTGTAAAAAGACCATGGGGTGAGGTAGTGAAGAAATTAATAGAAAAGTGTAATATGTGAGACATATGTATAGAAGTTTTGAAGACTTTATTGACCTCTCATAGAGAGAGACTTAGGGAAAACATGCGCCATGGGATGAGTGTTTTGTATTATTGAGTAAACACCATTTTACTTAAATGAAAATTTCTTGAATTTCAAGGCCATTCTTTTATTGTTTTTCAGTTTAAAAAAAAAAAAAAAAAAAACTTAAAAAGACAGGTTCATCGTTGTGGCTGTCAAATACATGGCAGCTACATCTAGGTCAATATTCTCAAGACAAACGCCCAAAATACAACTTTTGGACAAGGCATGTTATTTTATATTTCTCTCTCTCTCTCTCTCTTTTTGGGACTTCTTTTAGTTTCCTTTTTATGTATTTTTTGTTACACATCATATAACATGGTTTTTCCCCAGAGAATACGAGCGTCTACAAGTCTTGCCCACAGAATACGAGCGTCTACAAGTCTTAGAGTTTACTACTTCGCGCAAAAGAATGTCAGTGATTGTAAGGAGTGAAGAAAAGAAGTTGTTGCTCCTTTCCAAGGGGGCAGACAGGTAAGAAACCTATGCATACATGATTTATTGTTACATATATGAAGTTGAATGTTGAGTCAATTGATTTTTATTTATTTGCATATATTATAGTGTAATGTTCAGAAGGCTCTCAGAAGACGGACGGGAGTTTGAGTCCCAGACCAAGGTTCACATCAAAAAATATGCTGAAGCAGGTCTACGGATCATGGTAATTGCATACCGTGAGCTTGGTGAAGACGAATATAAATCGTGGGAAAAGGAGTTTTCAAAGGCCAAAACATCTGTCGTTGCAGAGCGTGATGAATTGGTGGAGGCAGTTGCTGATAAGATAGAAAGGAATTTGACTCTTCTTGGTGCTACAGCTGTTGAAGACAAACTGCAAAAGGGGGTCTGTATTGAAAAATTGAAGTTCCGTTATTTAAATTTTAGATTATGCTTTCACTATAAGTTTAAGCCTTCTCTGCTGTCTCACTGTGTAAGTGTATATCAAATGGAAGTTAATAATCATTAAGACAAAACAAGATCCTCTCATTCTATTTTTGGAAACATTGATTGCATTATGTTATATGATTAGTTTCGCTTTAATTACGTTCTCTGGTATTCAGGTTCCAGAATGTATTTACACGCTTGCCCATGCTGGAATTAAGCTTTGGGTATTAACTGGTGATAAGATGGAGACAGCAATTAATATTGGGTATTGTAGAAAATTTTGGTGCAGGAATTATATATGTTATTTTTCTTGAAGATTCATATTTTAACTATTTAAAATTTTCCAGGTATGCTTGTAGTATACTTAGAGAAGACATGAGACAAATTGTTATCACTCTGGATTCACCAGACATTGATGCCTTGGAAAAACAAGGGGATAAAGACGCCATTGCAAAGGTGCAAGATTTTGAAGTACACAACATTGATTTTTTTTTTTTTTTTTTAATTCTTTAGGCAGTAAGTTTTTAAATCATTGACTGTTATAGGCTTCTCTTGAAAGCGTAAGGAAGCAAATTAAAGAAGGGATGTCTCAGATAAACTCAGCAAAAGAAAGTGGCATCATGTTTGGCCTAATAATTGATGGAAAATCCTTGGATTTTTCACTCAAAGAGGACATAGGGAAGTCATTTTTTGAACTTGCAATTAATTGTGCTTCTGTTATATGTTGCCGATCTTCGCCCAAGCAGAAAGCTCTGGTAAGTGTTATGATCATGCTAATATCTAGTTTCTGCTAGTTTAAATTATCTTGGCATCTTAAGAATGGCTAGCTACTGTTTTGGCTGACATAAGGATAATCTGATAGAAATATAGAAGATATGCAGGTTACAAGATTGGTAAAAGTGGAAACAGGAGGGACAACACTCGCTATTGGTGATGGGGCCAATGATGTTGGCATGCTTCAAGAGGCCGATATTGGAGTTGGCATTAGTGGTGTTGAAGGGATGCAGGTAAACATATATTTAATTTTTATTTATATGATGTGTACATCTTCTCTTTTCCTCAATATGCATCTTCATTTCACAGATGTTTGGAGTTCATATTATTATTTTTCTCATATCCCTTATCTTCCCCCCTTTCCCTCTTTAGCTTATGTATGCTCTGATGAAATTACTGAATGCTGGAGTTTCGCATGTTTAGTGCCCATTTCTTGTGACTAATGATTTATATTTGATTTGCATTTGTGAAAAGTTGCAAAAAATTAGAGCATATGAAAAGTAGTTCTGATTAGAAATTCTATCTCAAAATAATAATAATAATAATAATAATTTCTGATTAGAAACACTGCCTTTTCTTTTCTTTGTTTTTCTTTTTTGCTGACAATTAAACTGGTTCAAACTTCAAACCTTTTCCTCCCTGAGATTGTGTTTTCATGTAAAACCAGAGATATTGTATATGTCTTATATAACCTATGTATACACACAGCATACATTTTATTTGGTGACCAATTCAAGCTGAAAAAAAGTGAGGACCCAACTTCTGATTCCAAAAATTTCTCAACTGCAGGCGGTGATGGCAAGTGATTTTGCGATACCTCAGTTCCGTTTTCTAGAACGTTTGTTGCTGGTGCATGGACATTGGTGTTACAGAAGAATAGCAATGATGGTAAAACAGTGTTTCTATTAATTAAAAACTCAACCCCCCTTCCCCCAGCCAAAAAAAAAACTATTATCAATAAGTTGAGGAAGCAAAATCCACTCTTCCATTATCTTTGTACTTGATGTTCATTAATTTTGTTTTGAGTGTTTTTTTCATGGGGGGCGTGTGTGGAAGGACAGAAACTAAGTTTGTTTACTTCTCTTGTTTTACTTTCTAACCCTTTTCATGGTGTGATTGGGGGTATAAGCTGCATAATAGCTTATGCCTTTCAGTTTCCTTGTGAAGGGAATGATTTGTTTGCCAATATATTGATTTGTGTCTTGTCTGCAAATGATGGATTTAAACAACTATTAAACAAAAATATTCATCTTCAGTTGACTTGCAGTATCAACTTCTGTTTGGTTAATGCAGATATGCTACTTCTTCTACAAGAACATAGCATTTGGGTTCACTCTGTTTTGGTTCGAGGCCCATGCTTCTTTCTCTGGTCAACCTGCATATAATGATTGGTACATGTCATTTTACAATGTCTTCTTCACCTCACTTCCCGTAATTGCTCTTGGTGTTTTTGACCAGGATGTTTCTGCCCAACTTTGCCTCAAGGTACAGAATCATTTCCCTTCACTGGGCTTTATATTCATCGTAAAACAGCTAATGGAAACCCAGGAAGAAACAATTAAGATAAGAATAAACCAGTTGTAGCTTTAGCATAACATATGACCTGCATAATCATGTTTTACGCATCAGCATATTACAGCTGCAGCATAGCATTGGGTAATTCCACTTAAACATAAGCAGTTAAAACAAATCAGTTCTTATTGTCTGTGCATTATTTAAAATAGTTGTTACCAACATCAATATTTTTCTGCTATGAAGGGCATTTCCATGTTATGCATGGTCTGCTTCTCTTGATATTTGAAAAAAAAAAAACCTCTTTTTGATTTGCATTTCTCTAGTGGAACCTGCTAGAAATATGTAGTACTTTGTAACCAGTTATATTTTTGGAAGACAATTGAAATGGGATTCCTTTTGTTTTGTTTCTTATTTTAGTTCTTCAGGTAGTGCTTACTACACGTTTAACACAATTCCTCGCAGGTGTTTCTTCATTAACCATTTGCTCTGCAAATTTGATTCTATACCTGCATTTCCAATATTCTTTTTGGGTTATGCGTCCTCACTTCTATTTCCCATATCTCTCTTTCTAGCTTCTCAAATTGATAGGTTAAGCACACTTAATCTTTACAAGTATGCTTCAACATCATATACAGTGGGTTCACTTAAGTTTAGAGGATGCCTAAATAATATCATGACATGAAAATAATGTTTCAATATTTATCTTGCAACTTATAACTGTGATTCTTTATAAACACAATGCATGCAAGTAGGTATATCTTAAACAAAACACTCATTTCATAGAATTTCACCCTTTTGGTTCCTAAATATTCCTTGAGTGCTTTATCTAGGAGCCTAAATAACCATTTATTTTTCTTGCTTCTTTCTTTGTAGTACCGCTTCTTATATTTGGAGGGACTCGAGAACATCCTCTTCAGCTGGCCCCATATACTTGGTTGGATGTTTAATGGATTTCTAACCTCCATAATTATCTTCTTCTTGACAACCAAGTCGATGATTAAACAAGCCTTTCGGAGAGATGGCCAGGTAGTCGACTATGAAGTCCTTGGGATCACAATGTATACTTGTGTCGTGTGGGCCGTAAATTGCCAAATGGCAATCTCCATCAACTATTTCACTTGGATCCATCACTTCTTCATTTGGGGTAGCATTGCCTTCTGGTATAAATTCTTAGTTATTTATGGTTATCTCCCACCAGAGATGTCAACAACAGCATATAGGGCTTTTGTGGAAGCATGTGCCCCGAGTGTTCTCTATTGGTTGGTCACCCTCTTAGCTGTCATTTGCACTCTGCTGCCTTATTTTTCAGTGAGGGCTTTCCAAACAAGATTTAAACCCATGTACCATGACATAATACAAAAAAACCAGTATGAAGGTTTAGAGGCTGAATTACCTAGGCAAGTCAGGAAGAAACTGCATCTTAGGAAGACATTGATGCAGAGGAATTCATGAAGGACAGTATGTTTCTTAACTTATATGAATTGGGATCTTTGGTGGCTGTATATGTAATGGTTGGTGATAGAAGTATAGGTTGGGAATGAGCATGTAGGTAGAATCGGTTACTCTCACATTTTCATGTAGATTAGTAATATATTGATTTATTAAATTTTCAAAAGGCACTAACCCCTGTGTTTTACCTGTTACTTTCTGCTTTCCACTGTCCCAAATATGTAAATATTAAATGCGAGCACCTTTCTTGTTCTACATTGTGAATATACATTTGAGGCATTATATTCTTTCAGATTACCAATAGGTTGTTTTCTTATTGAGTGATCTATTATCTGTGGAACCGCTTTGAGCTTTATAGATTGTAAAATCATCAAAATTTATATCTTGATTGAGATTTTACTAATCATGAAATAATGAGTATCTACAAAAATTAATATTTTTTGAACTTATTTAGACACTAAAAATCATTCCACGTGAATCATAATTTATATTTTGGCATTAGACAAGCTTATGAAATGACTGAAAAGAAACCCTAACAAATAATTGTTTTTTGGGCACCAAATACTGCTTGGTTTTAATGTGATATGTCTTTTAGAATTCACATGATTTTTAAGTACAATTTATTTGAACTTTTGTTAGTTTTAGTTCATAATCACTTTTTAAGTGGGTGAATTGAAATAGTTAAGGAAGTTTAGAGTTTTGATTTTTTTTTTTTTTGAAGTTTAGGACTTAATTTGAAATACCTCTAAATTAGGGGGAAATCATATAATTTACCCTGTTAGTTTTATTAGCCACATACTTTTTCGTCCTTAACATTTTTTTTTGTTTGTTACCTTTTTGTCCTCAAGATTTTTAATATTTGAGGCTTTTGAGCCCCCACCCAACACTAGAATCTGTTCTGCCCCTGGCTGCAAGTATCTAACTATGGCCACAATAGCTAGAAAACAAGCTCCTTTTTATTCTGGTAAAGGCCAAAATATGGAAGTGGTTGGAGGCATTTAAATTGGAATAAGACAAATGATACAAGTACACAACTGTTAAAATGAAACCTGGTGATTAGTATTTTGTTTAATGAAAACGATGTTGGTGATAAGCCTATATAAAAACGATATTAGTATTACACTAATAACAACTTAGCATCCAATAAGTTATGAAAAAACAAGAGTAAACTTTTTATTTTCTAGTATTTGCTTATATTGTCTTCCTAGACCACTCAAAGATCTGAAAAGCAGGGTCTCAACAGTTTTGGCTCAAAACTTCTACGTTTATTGTATTTGTTGACGACTTATGAACTCAAAAAAGGCTTAAATTATCTTTATTCATCTTTTAGGGTGAAGCTTATCACTAGATACAATACAGATACAATACGATTCAAACATGTCCACTATATCCCTTCTTTTAGGTCAGCAACATGTGGTTATGCATGTCACATTCATTTTTAGAGATAATTATAATATGCTGTTAATCACAAGACCCTTGGTGATTATACATGTCACATTAATTTACAGAATTTGCTTGGAACTTACTGTACTAAAAAGTATTAACAATTGGTCCCTTGATTGAAAATGATAATTCTCCACTTCACGGGTCACCTCTCTCATTTTCCTTGACATGAAAATCACATGATATTGGCCATTATGGCACAAAACGTGTTTATGGAATTTCAACCACAAGGTCTAACCCAATATCCCCGTCAATATTTTGCACCCCAATCCCTTTATAATTTTTATTATTCCTAGAATCCTAGTCTAATCTAAAGTTATAAACAATGCCTATATAAGAGAGGCAAGGGGTGCCTATCCCCAATCTTTATTCCATCATATTTAACTACCCGCTAATTTCTAGATTAATTTCAACATTTTAGGATAATATTCTTTAGAGGGTCCCAAAAATAATTTAACCTTTTTAAAAGATGTACTATAAGTAAGGAATATCAGTTCCTCAGTGCATGTGTTGTAGCTTACTTTCTAGTATTAGTGTGGTTATCATCATATTTAGCATTGCAACAACACCAAACCATTAACATTAAGAATAGGTTAAGCCCATAGAAATCAGCTCCAATTATATTCCATGCCAATTTGAAAGGCTTGTAGATTGAATATATACCTAATTAAGAAGTGACTTTTTTATTTGGGGGAAAAAAACTAAGCAGTAATGTTTCACTTATGTGAAGGTCTTACGAAAAAAATTTGGGAAACCAATATCATGAGTTTGCACTTTGAATTGGGATGCACTTGCTCACCAGTGAGTCTTAAGTAAGATACTGTCAAAGGAAAAAGAATAAAATAAAAGGTAAAATATCTATACCAACTCTAGATTTTATGGACAATCTAGAATATTATTCAAACGTTTACTATATCTCATATATGACAATGACATACACTTCAATCTAGTTTGTTATATTAGAGACACACACCACAAAAAAAAAAAAAAAAAGCTTTATAAAACTGTTACAAAAGTTTAAATGCTCAAAATACCCTTGATTTTATTGTTGCAAATTCCTGTATATTTTTCCTTTACTTTAAAACTCTCAAGTTGTAGACCATACACATGTTATATTTTAGTTTTTAGTTTTTCTCAAAATGAAGACGCAATCCTAACCTTTTGTCAAACTTGTTAGACTTATTATGGTCCAAGAGTTCCAAACTCATTGTAAGCCCATGTATCTATATACTAGTGGTGCCAATAAAATAATCCGAAACCTTAGTATTAATTTATGCTTAGCTTAAAGTTAGGTATTATATACTGTAAACAAGTTGTTAGATTGAATCACGTTAATTTTACTTCTATTATATATTTCCCTCGCTTCTAACTTACTCATAATTTTAACATCAATTATACCAAAAAATAATAATGATAATAAGAGCAAGATCATCAATTTACATTTCCTGTTTACATAATGATCTTATATATGAAGTATAATTCCAAAAGATACAAGAGAATAAACCATATCTTTTTTGCCTAACACCAATAGAGGTCGGTAATCCATCATAACATTAGGAATGGGTTTTTCCACGGGTTTGTAGATTTGGTGGGCAAAGTAATGAGTACAAAAGGGACATCAGCATTGAAATTCTATTATTAAAGAAAGAATGATAACATGTTGTACCTATAATCTATAATAATCTATATTTCCGAATCACAAAAAGGCTAACTTGTTGGGCGTGAGAAAGTGTCCCTCTTGAGTCTTCAACAAGGATGAATGAGTTGAAACAGTATGTTAAAGATGGTCATAATGCACCTCAGCAAATCATTTTCATTACTGAAATTCAGGTATGTGGGGGCCTTTCTAAGCTGTATAATCTTGAAAATTTTGGGTTCTAAGAGATGTTCAACGCATTTGATATCTAGCTAAGCTTCATTAACCTCGTATCAAGTCCTTTGACATTCAAATCAATCTTGGGCAATGACTTCAAGCTCCCTCCAAAGGGTTTTCAACGCGCTCGAGATGTTCAAAGATCGGTATTTAATGGTGTATATAGTGTCACATTATTTAAAATTTTATACATGATAGTATTATGTACAGATTTAGATTAAGGTTTAATTTATATCATAAAATTTAGGGTTCAGTTATTTTTACCGGTAAAGTCTCTGATAGTTGAATAAGAGACCTGAGTTCAATCTCCACCTATAGTAAAAACCGATTGGTACCTTCATTTGATAATAAAGAACTATTATCAGGAGTGAACGTCATAAGTTGATGAAATTCTCTCAAAAAAAAAAAATTATGTCATAAAATGAATCTATTTCAAATGACCATTATCATTTTCTATGCTTAGATCAATAGTGTAATTATGGTCAAACTCTATAGTATTCACAACTCACAAGTGAAGGATGACATAAAAGATTTTATGTAGAGGACCTCCTTTATTTTAGGACAATGGTACAATGTTTTCAAACATTTTTTTAATTAAAAATAAAACTTTTTCTGTTAACAATATTTAAGATTAAATATAATTTAAGTTGTTTTCAAGAATTATTAGTTTACTTTCCAAATTGATATAATTTATGCTATGTTAGCGGAACTATCTAATCTATATATATAATAATAATAATAATAATAATAATAATAATAGGTAAAGTAGAGAGAAAATCTAATTAAATTTTCAATTTGAATTCAATTAGTGTCTAATTTTATGCCACGTGTCTCATCTAATCTAAATGTTATAATTTTGTGCTAAGTGAGTTAATTTAGGTAAAAATGAATTTCAATTAGAGTTTAATTTTATGCCACATGTCCCATCTATTCTAAATTTTTTAATTTTTGTGCCAAATTAGTTAATTTAATATAGAAAACGAGGAGTCCAATATAATAAACTATAAAAAACATAATCATATATATAATATGTAATTGTGATTGTTTTTAAATGTATCCGTGCATATGCACAGAGTTACACACTAGTATTTTTTTAATACGTTAGAAATGATTATTCTAAATCATTCTAGAAGAAATGCTAGTTCTATTACATAAGTAGCAGTTCTATACTTCTATTTGATTTCCAAAGGTCGTTATATGTGTATATTCATATCACTAAATCTAGTCATATAAGATTTTTCACAATTATTAAATTGAAATATTGTGATCGATGATTAAGTGTACCGTGTACACTTTTTTTTTTAGGAAACACTTCGACTTTGTTTTTTTAGAATAGATTGTGTAAGGGTATTGGGCCCAGGAGATCAGTATCTATGTATATATTAGGTCTGGGGCCCAATCCGATGACGTAAAGTCATCCAAGGAGGAATAAACATTGTCAGGGGAATCCATGTTAGTAAATAAAGAATTTAGTTGTGGTTATAAGAGCTGAGGAAGGTGGGCCGAGGATGAACTCCTCCTCGGCCAACCAAAGCCGAGGTCCAAAAAAGTGGTCTGCCATCCAGAGGAACGTTTCAGGAAATTCTGTTAGTACGAATAAACATTACAGAAACATAGGACAGGGAGGAATCCTAAAATATCTAAGAAGAAAACTGCTACCACCGCATTGAATGCTCTGCAACTAACCCTCTAGCTGCATTAATGTGGAGGTGATACATGAACAGTGGTTTTCAGCCTTACAGCTATTACACAAAGACTTCAGGAAGATGTTGATGGGAGAAGTATCAACACCAACTATCTGGCCTGCTCGTGGAGGGTAAAGATGAAAAGGGAAGAGAGTATAAAAGAAGAAGGAGGCAGTGAGAGAAGGGGATTGAAAAATTAAGAGAAAAACACTGTATCAATCAATAGTTGAACTTGTAATAATATTTGAGAAAAATATATAAGAACTGATCTCCTCGGATTGTGCTGATGACGATTTTCTTTAGATTAATCTAGTCTATCTTCATTTTCTTGTCATCTAGATACACTTTGATTGTTGTTTGATTCACTAAAACCCAATTTTCTAACCCACTCTCTACAAATTCATTATATTGAGCTTTTTGGATCTAAGTCTATTCATCCTTTGGGCGAAGGACTCAAATTTGGTTCTTACAAATTGTATAAATAATTTTAGAGAAAAGTTAACGGATGTACTAAAGACATTAGTTTAAGAACTATGTTTAGAAACATTTTATGTTAAATGAAAAAAGTAATTAATATTTTTGACAGCTTTTTTATATTTCCCTTGAAAATAGTATTAAAACTTTTCTAAAATGATTTATTAACAATTAACAAATGTTTTAAGGGCATCCATTAACATGATTAATTGTTTTAACATTAAATCTTTGTGAAAATGATGTTGAACCAATCACAGTTCATGGCTAATCCCATCAACAAGTTATAGAAGGCATGAAAAAAAATTGTATCAATCCCATTACTCAATTGATATGTATATGGGTCATTTTAACGAGTGTTCTTGTGACATTTTTTAATGGGTCATTTGAAAAAAGTTTTAATACAATTTTCATGAAAAATATAAAAAGTTGTTAAAAAAATCAATTTTTTTCCTATAAAAATTTTATAAAAATATTTCATAAATCAATATCCGTAAGGCATCTGTTAACTTTTTCCTATTTATATTTAGGGCAAATTACAGATTTAGATTAATGTTTAATTTATATCATAAAATGTGGGTTTCAGTTAACTTAACTGGTAAAGTCTCTGATGGTTGAATAAGAGATCTGAGGTTCAATCCCTGCCTATACCAAAAATTGATTAGTGTCTTGATTTGATAATAAATAACTACTATCAAGAGTAGATGCCATAAATTAATGAAATTTAAAAAAAAAATTTATATCATAAAATGAATCTATTTCAAATGAAAATTGTCATTTTCTATGCTTAGATCAATAATGTAATTATTTTTCAAACTCTATAGTATTCACAACTTAAAAGTAAAGGATGACATAAAAGATTTTATGTAGCCGACCTCCTATACTTTTGGACAACGGTACAATGTTTTCAAACATTTTTTTTAATTTAAAAAAAAAATCTGTTAACAGTATTTAAGATTAAATATAATTTGAGTTGTTTTCAAGAACTATTAGTTTACTTTCCAAATTGATATAATTTATGCTATGTTAGTGGAACTACCTAATATTTTTCTAATACGTTAGAAATGATTATTCTAAATCATTCTAGAAGAAATGCTAGTTCTATTATATAAGTAGCAGTTCTATACTTCTATTTGATTTCCAAAGGTCGTTATATGTGTATATTCATATCACTAAATCTAGTCAGATAAGATTTTTCCCAATTATTAAATTGAAATATTGTAATTGGTGCACTGTGTACACTTTTTTTTAGGAAACACTTCGATTTTGTTATTTAGAATAGATTGTATAAATAATTTTAGAGAAAAGTTAACCAATGCACTAAAGACATTGTTTAAAAACTATGTTTAGAAACATTTTATGTTAAACGAAAAAAGTAATTAATATCTTTGATATTTTTTTATATTTTCCATGAAAGTAGTATCAAAACTTTTCTAAAATAATTGTAGGAGCAATGGGTTAGGAATTCTTTATCCCTGTACACATTGGGCCTAGAGTCCATTGTAGAGGCAATGGGCAAGGAATTCTTCACCCCTGTACACGTTGGGCCTAGAGCCTAAGCCGAGGACTTAGGCTAGTCTGAAGACGGTTCAGCTTAACCTAGAAAGTCTGTTGAAAGATGAAGAGGTTAAGTGTGAAATTAGTGACCCAGGAAGTGGTGCCGAAGATAAATATTACCTCGGATAACCAAAGCTGGGGTGAGTCTTGGGCGTCTGCCATTCAAGAAAACACCCTAAAGAATTCTAGCGAACTGGGTAAGTATTGCAAAAACATGTATCCAGAAAAGATTCCAAAATATCAAGGAAGAAGGCTGCCACCACCACATTGAATGTTCTGCAGCTAACCCTCTGGCCGCATTTATGTGGAGATGATATCTGAACAGTGATTTCCAACCTTACAGCTACTACACAAAGACTTCTAGAAAAGGTAGGATGGAACAAGTATCAACATAAATCATCCAATCTGCACGTGGAAGGCTAAGAGAAGGAGAAGAAGGAGTATAAAAGGAAGGAGAGATCTAAAGAATGAAGATCGAGAAATTAAGAAAAAAATATTGTAGCTGCCAAGAACCAAATGTGTAATCTGACTTAGAACAATATATACAAGAACTAGTATCCTCGGACATTCGCCAAGGACCATTTTCTGAAGCTAAACTTGTCTAGTTACTTTTCTTATCAACTAAATCCATCCTATCTACTGACACATTCATCCTAGTCCAGTTTTCTCAACCTACTCTTTACAAATTTATTGTTTTTAGGCCATTTGGACTAGTCCATCTATCGTGGGCATAGGAACCAAGTCTGTGTCCTTACATGATCTATTAACAATTAACAAATGTTTTAAGAGTGCTCGTTAACATGATTCATAGTTTTAACATTAGATCTATGTAAAAATAATATTTAACCAATCACAATTCATGGCTAATCCCATCAACAAGTTATAGAAGGCGTGAAAAAAAAAAATTGTATCTTTCCCATTCCCATTACTCTATTGATATTTATATAGGTCATTTTAACGGGTGTCTTTAGGGCATTTTTTATGGGCAATTTGAAGAAAGTTTTAATATCACTTTTCATGAAAAATATAAAAAATTGTTGAAAAAATCAGTTGTTTTTTTCTTTTCTCATAAAAATATTTCATAAACCAAAATCCGTAGGGTATCCGTTAACTTTTCCCTGTTTATATTTAGGGCAAATTACAACTTACTCACTTGTAGTTTAGCCGAAATTTAAGTTGCCTACTTATGGTTTGACATTTGACACTTTTCCCACCTGAAGTTTGAACAAAATTTAAATTGCCTACTTGTGATTTGAAATCCCATGATAAATGTGTTAAGTTGGATCCTTTTTTATCTTATATTTTTATGTTTCTTTGTGTTTTTTAAGGAGAGAGACATAAAAGTGGAGCAAAATTACATATTTAGCCATGTTTTTAACAAAAGTATGTTACAAAACTCTAACTAAACTAACTTCAGGTGAGTAAAGTATCAAATTTCAAATTACAAGTAGACAACTTTAATTTTGACCAAATTATAGGTAAGTAAGTTGTAATTTATCCTTATATTTAGTATGCGTTTGGATACTGTTTTTTTTTTTTTGCTGAAAACTGAAAACTAAAAAACTAAAAATAATAAAAAATAATAATTTTTTTACTGTTTGCTACAGTGTTATGCACTATTCATTGGTCTAAATACAATGTTCATGGCCAATAAACAGTGCATAAGGCGCTGGACTTAAAAAAAAAACATCCAAAATGTGCTGCAATCCAAAAAGAGCTTTATGTTCGATTGTTAGGCGTCTGTGTCACTTGAAAGTACATATAAAATAAAATTAAAAAAAAAAAAAAAACTATTGAAAGCATCACTTTTAAAAAAGAAAGAAGAATAAGGAAGTGAACATGTTTCTAGATTAGAGTTCTGTTAGACATTTTGTACAAAATTGATTCTTGATTCAGATAGTCCCAAAACACATTGTTACAAATATATTAAAAAAAAAAAAAAAACGAACACGTTATTATATATATTGTAAGGAGGTTTCCAAAAAATTATGTCAGCACTTAGGCATGCACAGTATTAAATTTTAAGCAAACATTAAATAAAATAGTACCACTAAAAACCACGAGTGGTGGGTATTCTCTCATAGTCTCATTCATATATGTATAACCCACATCCTACCTTAAATGTTTTATTAATAATATATATTTAATAATCATAATCTATATATATAATAATAGGTAAAGCAGAGAGAAAATCCAATTAAATTTCAAATTGGAATTCAATTAGTGTCTAATTTTACGCCATGTGTCTCATCTAATCTAAATTTTAGAATTTAGTGCCCAGTGAGTTAATTTAGGTAAAAATTGAATTTCAATTAGAGTTTAATTTTGCACCACGTGTCCCATTTAATTTAAATTTTTGTAGCAAATTAGTTAATTTAATGTAAAAAACGAGACGTCCAATATAATAAACCATAAAAAAACATAATCATATAACTAAAAAAATTCAAATTTATAAGTCATATATATATTAATAGCTAAAACAGAGAGAAAATTTAATTAAATTCTAAATTGGAGTCTCATTTTGTGTCATGTGTTTTTTAATTTTTAAAATTTTGTGTCAAGTGAATTATCAGGTGCAAAAATCAAAAAGTCTAAATTCAATTAGATTTTAGATTGAATTTTAATTAAAATTCAATTTTGCGTCATGTGCCACGTCTAATTTGTTAATTTTTGTGGCAAGTAAATTATTGGAGCAAAAACCGAAAAGTATAGATCCAATTAGATTTCAAATCATATATATATATATATATATATATTATATGTAATTGTGATTGCTTTTAAATGTACCCGTGCATATGCACGGAGTTACACGCTAGTTTTATAATAATGTACCTTTGCATGACTTTCTGTGCTTCAAAGAGTTAAATCTGCGGAGTCTATAGCCAATGTTTGTTTTTTTGCTTGCCAAACAACGTTGAAATTCTTCTATCAACATCATGGATTAGCTGTTATCCTTGGGCCTGATTTTCTTTCTAGAAAGCTGCGTTTTTATTCTAGATTGTAGAATCCCACTTTTGATTTCAATCTGTTTGGACCAAAGTTATGTATGACTTTGCATATTTTGGACTTTCCTACATCATGTTCCTATTAATTACTCCAAAACCTGTTTTTTGATCTTATCTTTATGTGTATGTCTATTTTGTG
Source organism: Lithocarpus polystachyus (assembly GCA_033629205.1). NCBI lineage: Eukaryota > Viridiplantae > Streptophyta > Magnoliopsida > Fagales > Fagaceae > Lithocarpus > Lithocarpus polystachyus. Next base: position 80,148,603 of record CM066163.1, read on the forward strand.
GGAAAGTAATCGTTGAATTGAATTTGATGGGAAAGTTAGCAAAACAGAAGAAGGATTTGATGGGAAAAGTTTTGATCTTCTGGAAGATCAACGTGAGCCGTCCGATGCAACTAGACAAATTTTAAGTGTTAATGAACTCAAGTGGTATATTTCACATGGAAAGAAGTATTATTGTACTATTGTTTTCTAGTGTGGTCATATAGAGCAAAAAGCCAAAAACTGTTTGATTTGCACGAACTAAAAAGAAGAACAATTGGTACACGCAGTTTGGCATTAAATAATAAAAGAACAAATATAAGAGAGAGAGAGAGAGATAACAAGAAGAAAAAAGGTGGAGTTGTTAAAAGTTAAAACAAAACAAAAAGGTTGAGGTTCTAAATCAATTTTAAAAAGTTAAAGAATTACATTATTCATAATTGTTGATATAATATGTTATGATTGGTATATACTAAGGTGGTATCAGAAATAATATTGTTCCAATAATAACTTACAACCTTAACAATGTATAGACAAAATTGTATCCCCAATTTTACTTATTGGATATTGATATAATTGAAGAGTATGTATGGTTGGGTTTTATTTGTATACTTGGTAGAATCTAATATATCTTAACTTGCATGGGTGTTGTGCGCTTGTACGGGTTGGGGAGGCTTACTTGTCTTATAGTTTAAGTGTTTTAGTTGTTTTTGGTTTTATTGCTTGTTGCTTTGTTTGGTTTAATAATATTGCTTATTCTAGTGAGTTTGCCCACTAGACTAGAAGTTTCTCAAGCTCAAGCATTGAGTTGATAAAACAAAATAAAAGGTTGAAGTTCTAAATTAATTTTAAAAAGTTCAAGAATTATATTATTTATAATTGTTAACATAACATATTGTGATTGGTATATACTAAATGTGATATCAGTAGTAATGTTGTTTCAATCATAATTTACCACCTTGATAAAGTTTGAACAAAGTTGTATCCCCAATTTTACTCATTGCATATCAATAAAAATGGGTTTGGTTCTTTCAAAAATTATATTTTATTTATCGAATATGATTCCCCAAAAAATATATCCAATCCAATATAAAACCTTGCAAAAGAAAACACCAATTTGTCCAAGTCATTTACCTTATTTAAAAAAAATGAGTTCCCTCTCTAAAACATTAAACACGCACGCTGCTTGTCTCCACAATTTTCACGCATCAAAATCAACAAATAAAACTTGTAAGAAATCGAAAACGCTTTTATAATTTTATATCCCACAAACAAAATTTTAAATTTGACAAACATATTGACGTAAGGTTCACTAATAAACATGTATTTGGTTGCGACTGTCAATTTCACCATTCTCATTGGGAATTAAATTTATATCCTTGTACGACTGAGGGCTAAAAGTTTTTAGATAATAATTTTGCTTTATATACTAGTCCCTTTAAATTTGATGCCATTATTCTTTTGACTGGGATAATGGTATTTTTTATTTTTTTATAGTTATTGTGGGGGGAGGATTTTTGATTCAAGCCCGCAAGCAATTTGTTCACTTTTGGGTCTGAGGACTCGCATGACTTTGTCCTTTGCAACGAGTGTAGGAAGTCTTTTGAGAGCAGTCTCACATCGAAGAAAGAAGCGCATCACCTACAAGGCATAAGTGTATCACTGTGAAGTAGTGGTACACTGCCTTGAGCTCATGCTTATAAGGCATACGTGGAGCGCTTCTTTCTTCGATGTGGGACTGCTCTCAAAAGACTTTCCACACTCGTTGCAAAGGACAAAGTCGTGCGAGTCTTCAGACCCAAAGCGAACAAATTGCTTGCGGGCTTGGATCAAAAATCTTCCCCCACTGTGTAGTAGTGGTACACTTATGCCTTGAGCTCATGCTTATAAGGCATAAGTGGGGCGCTTCTTTCTTCGATGTGGGACTGCTCTCAAAAGACTTCTCACACTCGTTGCAAAGGACAAAACCGTGCGAGTCCTTAGACCCAAAGCGAACAAACTGCTTGTGGGATTAGATCAACAATCCTCCCCCACAGTTATAATAGGAGGAGAGGATTTGAAAACATTTTGTTAGAAACATATGGCCTGTTTGGAAGTTAAAAAAAGGAGGAAGAGTAGAGGAAAATGAGGGAGAGTAATTCAATTACCTTATTTGTAAGTTTTTTAAGGAATAACGGGGAGGGGTTTGGAGGGGTTTCAACTATCTTTAACCCCTAATTTTTAATTCCCCCAAATTGGAGAGATTTGGAGGGAGAGTAGAGTAGATAAATTATTGATCAAATGAATTCCTTAATTTATCCTTTCTAAATTAACAAAATTACAAACTGATTATAATAATATTTGTTTGTTTCCTGAGAAAATTGAACGTAAATGAAAAAAAAAATTGAATCTCACTAGAATTCTCTAGTTGTCTCTGTGTTTTGTATCAATGGTGTTTAGAAAGACGCTGGCTCAGCATCTTCCTCTTCGATCTAGACCCGGGTCCCCACCGATCCAGACAAGCCCGCCATTGGTTCGAATCCTAGAGATAAGTGCATTTTCCGGAGGTTTCTTCACAAGGGTACAGCTTTTCAGCCGAAGCTCCAATCACTACCGATCGGGGAGAACCTGCTAGAGAAGCTGAAATCCATGGGCATTGCCCGGGACAGGATCTGACTGGATGGTTTGTGTCTACCGCAGACGAATGTTCTGGCGGAGAGGTCGGAGGTGACAGTGGACCATGCTAGGAGGGGAGTGAAGAAGATTGCGAGTAGTTTTATAATTTTTATTTTTATTCTAATTTTATTTTTATTATAATAAAAATTATTATTATTATAAAGATAAAGAAGACATCTTTATTTTTATTTTTATTATAATTTTTTTTGAGGTAATACAAATTATTTTATAATAGTTAATAGTAATTTTATACTTTTATTATTGGTATTTGATGGAATGACAGAGCTGTTCAAAAACAAACCGGTGCCAACAAAACTGGCTGGAGTCGCACCAAGCTGACCGACGGAAGGCTCCACCGAAGCTTTCAGGTACGGTGTCGGCAGTCCTTTTCCGTTTTCGAGGTCGGCCGGTCTGGTGATCGGCTGCAAGATTTCCACACCGAAGAGAAACCGAACCGACCGATATATACTATATATATGTTTTATGTGATTGAGTGATTCACGTTTGCTGCCTGCGTTTCTTCCTTTTTTTTTTCTTCTTGATAGAAACGCCTACAACTTGATTTTGAAAAAGAAGACATAGTGCTAAAATTTATATTATATTATAATATAATGTACTTTAATAATACTGTGTGGTTTTAAACTTTTATTTTAAAACTATTTAATGACCAACTGAGTCTCCTCCACTTGTTGAACCATTTAATGAACTTGTGCCTGGCTTTCTTTATTTTTTAAACTGTGGTGTTTTAGAACTTTTTTTTTTCCTCAACTTAATTTTCATGCCTTTTGAGTTGAGAAGTTGTGGTATGTCTTTCTGTTGAAACTCTTTTTCCTCTTTTTTGTGTGTGTTTGTTTTTAAAAAAAAAAAAAAAACTCATTTTACTGTGTAAGATATTTTTCTCTCTTTAAATGCATAATACACATAACCGAACTAACCGCACCAAACCGATGGAATGCACCGCACCTTGTGTAGACCAATTTTTTTCTTCTTTAGGAGAGTGCGGTTAGTAATGGGAGAAAACCGCACCTAATAGATGCGGTGCAAAAAACTCCTCCAAAATCGACTGGACCGAACCAAACCGAACCGCGTACAGGCCTAGGAATGAGAATGTTGATTAAATAATTATTTAATCTAACAAATTAATCATAGAACAATGTTGTAGGGGTAAATTTGTCTGTTTAAATAATTTCCTCTCCTTTCCATCCTAATTTTTAAAATAACCAAACAAGAGGAAGGGCTAATTACTCCATTTTTCCTTACTAATTTTAAAATATCCAAACAAGGTGGAGAATAACCATTCCCCTCTACTCTTCTCCCCACTACTCTTCTCCCCTCTACTTGCTTCCCTCTTTAAACTTTCAAACAGGCCAATAAAGAGATTCCAATTAAGCTATAAAATCCTTGGCAGGATCCTAGTTGCATAGTTTTAAATTTTAATCCCTTTAATACCACTTTCTCAATAAATAAATTTTAAAAAAACCTTCAATTTGACATGTGAAAATACAGTTTTCTCTCTTGAATTGGTGCTTAATTAGAAGAGTTTTCTCCTCTGCTCATATGGAGAGAACCTTGGGGGCAAATTAATTGGATCATTTGTATGATCGTCTTTATATATGTAACTATGTAAGGTCCTAATTCATATTCCACAGTGGAAAATGAATGTAACATTAAAAAAAAAATTTATGGGAGGAAACATTATTTATTAAATATTCTTTAGTATATTTCAATAGTTGGGAAACCCAAAGGCAGTCAAGTTAACTTTTTTTTCTTGATCGAGAAAAACCCAAATAGGTAACTAAAGCCACAATAAAAATTTGATAAATAACAAATTGATCAAATTAAATACTGAACAAATCCAGACAAAAGAGTTTGAATACTTTTATATATATATATATATATATATAAGATAATTAAGGTAAGTATATTATTGAAATCCAATGCATCTATAATTTCATATTCTAATAATTTGGATTCACACAATCTTAAACCCAAAATCAAATCCAACCAATCCAAATCTATTTGATTAAATTCGGGTCTTTGAACACTTACCAACCATTTTTTTCTTCCTTTATAATTAAGTAAAATAATATCTTTAACTTTATAAGAATTTTGTAGAAAAATACGAGAAAGAAAATAAAGAAGAATAGAATGAACATACGAATTTAATGTGATTTAGCCTAACGACATGTGTCCACATTGAAAAGCTTTACTGACTACAAATAAATTTATTAAAAGTGTGTGTGTATATATATATATATATATATATATATATATATATATATATATATTTATGTACACAATGGCGGATGGAAAGGGCGCTGGGTGGGTTTTTAAAATTATACCCTCCTTCTCATATATTTTATAAACAAATATAAATATAGACACTTTTATGGCAGAATTATGCTTTATTTATGGCAGAATTATGCTTTCTTTTTTTTAGTAATAATATAGTCACAAATTATTTTATAATATTTTTAAAAAATTATTGATGTAGTTAGCTTCTTATTGGTTTTATCTAGACTCACCATTAACATCACTTATTTATTTACCAATAACCACTCATTATATCAGTAATTTGACAAACTTTTTGTAAAAAATTTTGTATCTCTAACATTACTGTTCTTTTTACTCCTCTTATTTGTATACCATATATAACTCATTAAATCAATTTGTATTTAAGGTATATTTTCTTTAAAATAGATAATTTATATAAATGATCAATGCCTCATTTTTTTCTAGATACATGTTCCTGTAAATAAGTAAGTACATTTATTTAAATAAAATAAATCTTCTTTATTTTCTAAAATCAAAACCCTTTTTTTTATATAATTGTTTTGGATTTGAATACTTAGAGATATTGGCAATAGTTTTATTATTATTATTTTTTTATAATTTTAGGAAAACAAATTAGAAGAAAGGACAGTTACAACCTTCATGGTTAGGAGGTAAAGATCCTTATTGCGTTTGTCGTATATGAAAAATAAATATTTTTCTTTAGTTATATTATTGTTTTATTTTGTTCAAAAATAATTTATTATTATATTTTTCTTATATTGACCTATATTTATGTTTAGACATTTAAATTGGTGTTTATTATTTAAATTATTTAAAATTGTTTAAAATTGTATATATTTCATAATTAAAACTGCTAGTTACTTTGGCAGCGTAATCTCAACATTGTTTAGCTAAGAATATAAATCTAAAATGTATATTAATTATGATCATTATAATTAGAAAGATATTTTACAGTTTGCAAACAGCTTGGATGACAAGAAAAAACTTATTTCGAGTTGCATAAAAAATAACTCGGTCTAAATACTTTTGTTGTTTGATGAGAAAATAATGTATGTTAAAGTGTGTTATAGACATATGCTATATATAAGTAATATATTTTTGGATTCAATTTTTTGATATATTTAGCTTGGAAATGTTTTTTTGGCCCCATCACTATATATAGATATATACATATTATAGTAATTGTTACAACAATCAAATATTTGAAACCTTTTTTTTTTTTCGTATTAGGTAAGTTTGCCTCTTAACAGACTCAAACTTTAATTGAAATTGAGACTTGGGGTTATCGTGCCTCCATTATATTGGACCCGTTATAACATGTGTCATTATCAGACGAAATACACAGGAGCACTGCAATCAATCTCTTCCCAATTTCTAACCAAAAACTAAGAAACCGAGTTAGTTGCAAACCCAACAAAGAGGGTATGAAATGACATGATCCGTGTGAACTCAAGTCACCACCACAATGAGGTTTCTAACGCGAGAATCAGGAAAAAGAAGTATCAAAGAAGGTGATGAGAACTTGTCAACCATTATTATTCTACCACTTTCTACTACTAATACAAGTGGCATCTAGGTTCATTATCACGCGCCAACACTACACTTTTTTTACAAGCCTTTATTATATTTCCTTTGCCACCCACACCCACCTCCCATATTTATAAGATCCCCCTTCATATTTTCATTCCCAAAAAATCCTAAACAGGAAAAAAAAAAACCTCAAAGAAACCCAACCATCGCAACTATTCACACAAAAACAAAATACTAATCCCCCTATTTATTAACCCAGAAAAAGCTTAAGAAGAAGAAGAAGAAGAAGAAGAAGGGTGTGAAAGAGGGTTCAAATGCAAGAAGAAAGTTGGGAACTTTCGTTGTGTCCAAGCTTCAATAGCTACTCTTCTGATAAACTCGTGGACGTAGCCGCTAAAGTGACCCGCGAGTTTGATCATCGTGGTCACGATGATGAGGAAGCGTTCGAGGAGTTCGAGTTCGTGTCCGTTTGTAAAGCCGAGGACGACGTGGTCGTGTTGGACGGTCAGATCGGTCTGGTTTTCCCGGTCTTCAATCGCGACCTCCTTCTGTCTGATCAGAACCCCACCAAAAGTCAACAAATTACGGACGGCCAGGATTTGAAGAACAGAGAAGGAGAAGGAGAAGGAGAAGAAGAAGAAGAAGATGAGGATGTGCGGTGTCTTCGGATTCCGCTAAAGAAGCTGTTCAGCGAGGAACATGATCCGACGTCGTACTCTTCGTCGTCGTCGGAGGTGGATGAGCTGGAAGGGGTCCCACCTGGAACTTACTGCGTTTGGACCCCACATAGTAACACCACACCAAAAGCCATATCCTCAGCCGCCTCACCGAGCCAATGCAAGAAGAGCAATTCAACTGGGACAACAACCTCGTCTAATACTAAGTCGTCGTCGTCGTCTTCTTCTTCTTCCAAACGTTGGAGACTTATGAATTTGCTTCGAAGGAGTAACAGTGAAGGGAAGGACTCGTTTGTCTTTTTGACTCCGAAGAACAAGGAGGAAGAGATTAGTAATGGTAATAATAGCTTTGAGGAAGAGAATTCGAATTCGAATTCGAAGGAAATGAAGAAAGTGGTGGTGGTGGAGAAGCAGAAGAAGAAGAAGGAGAAGGAACAAACGGTGTCGTCTGCGCATGAAGTGTTTTATGGGAGGAAGAGGGAAAGCATGGAGAGGGATAAGAGAAAGACGTATTTGCCCTACAGGAAAGATTTGGTCGGATTCTGGGCTAGTGTTGGTAGCTTGGGTCGGACCTTCCCTCCTTTCTAAAGGTTCTTCCCGGATCATCTCTCTCAGTTTGACTTTTTTTTTTTTTTTTTTTAATATGATTAAATTTATGTACAATTACTTAAGTGATGGACCTTAAAATTTTTTAAAATTAAATTTAACCATATGATTTTGCAAAATGTTCGTATGATTGATAAATCATATGGTTGAATTTGATTGAAAAACTTCAATCATATGGTTGAATCTGATTGAAAAACTTAAGGTACAATGCTTTAGGAATTGCGGGTAAGTTTTATCTTGATTTTGTTATTAGTTTAAAGTTTTATTTTTAATGTAAAGAGATTGAGCAGATAATCTAGGAAATGTAATTGTTGCTTGCTTGCCCAACAAAGGAAAAGGCAAAAAAGGCAACAACCAAAAAAAAAAAATCCAATAAAAGAAAAAAAGAAGAGCTGTGGAATACATGGTGGCATTTGTTTGTTTGTATTTTAATACTTGTATCTTACATGTTTGTGTAAATAAATTATTTTGTTTCTTACTACATTTTTATGGAATATGGATAGTTTATTTTTGGCTGAATAAAAAGATAAAGGAGGACAATGAGACGTGGTAGTTTTATTTGAGCATGAATAGCTCATTACCTGGCCACCTGCTGGCAATTAATGTTTTAAATTTTTAATAGCAATGGAATATGGATGGATTTTACTTGGTATACGTTTATTTGCTTTTTATTTCTTAATGTTTGGTTTAACTTAGTGAATTCCAGCCAAACAACTTCAATTTATGGCCGTTTGGATGGAAGGGAGAAGAAGAGAGGGTAGAGAAGAGTAGAGTTAACAAAAAATAAGCTAATTTTGTGTTAAATTTACTTTACTCTGCTCTATTCTACTCTCCCTCCCTCTTTATCCAAACGTATCATTAAGGTTTTCATAAAGTGATGCTTATTAAATAAATATTTATTTTATTGTACATAAGAATTTAATGTATGACGTATACATAACTTTTTATATGGGTGGTGGTGGGATCTATAGGAATTCTTCACCTATATACCAAAATATTGGTTAAATATTTGCTCTCTCTCCCTCTCTACGTACCATTAAGGTTTTCATAAAGTGATGCTCATTAAATAAACATTTATTTTAATATATATAAGAATTTAATGCATGACATGTACACAACTTTTTATATGGATGGTGGTGGGATCTATAGGAATTCTTCACCTATGTACCAAAATATTGGTTAAATGTTTGTTGCATACAACTAGTTGCACAAACTTGAAAATTGTGTATTTAAGTCTAATTTTGAAATCATTAGATCGTATTTTGAAAAATGCGTTTTCACAATTTCAACTGATGTAGTGCATACACTTTGTACACATCAGCACCTAGAAATTTATACAGTTTCTCAAAGAAAATAAAAAGCACCTAGAAATTTATACAGTTTCTCAAAGAAAAAAAAAAAAAAAAAGCGTTAAGTTTATTTCTTTTGAATTTTGTTTGTTTGTTTTGTTTATGATTTTCTCTCTCCAAATCTAACTCTGCAAATTTGGTCCCTCTCTTGCATTTTCCTAACATGCAATCAATATGCATCATTGGATGTTTCACACCTCTGAGGTAGCAATGATTAGGATTGCATATATATATATATATATATATATATATAATTAACTCTATTATATATGAAAATTTATTATCTTATCCATGTATTTGGAAATAAATGGATTAAATTGTATCACATCATTAACATTGAACAAATTAGAACCATTTAGGTATCATACTAAAACCACTTTCCTTACAGCAAGCCATGACTAGAAACAGGTCATTTGCCAGGCAAAATTGCATTTTCATAAGTCAGAGTACATTTAGTAATATAATCATGTTTTGCAAGTCATTGATAAAATTTAGTGGGATGTAATTATGATGTGAAATTTTACTTGAAACCAAACAGATTGCGACAGAGAAAAAGAAAATTAAGCAGAAGCAATTAATAAGCTTATTTCTGTTTCGTCCGGACCATGACCAGCACCCAATTGATTCAAAGTTTTGGCCCACAAGCAGTTGTGTCTTCCACATGACTTTTTTTTTTGTCTCTACATTACACGATGAATTCAATATAAAATGAGAAGTCATTGGGTCCATAAATATTTGAATATGAGCCCCTGGAGCCCCTGAATTGATATTTGATAGTCAGCAAAATTAGAAGAATATATATATATATATATATATATATATATATATATATATATTTAATCATAGTATTTAATGGTGTAGGATTGGCTTGGGGGTGTTGTCGGTTTTCCTATGGAAGCCACTGAAAGGACAGGGAAATATTATATGAATGCAAACCCTCTAAAATGTGTAAAGAAATAGACTTGATGCTTATCAAAAAAAAAAAAAAAAAAAAAGGAATAGAATTGATGTAGAAAGCGAAAGAGAAATGTGCAAGAAGATAAGAAAAATATGGTGTCCTAAATCAACGTTTGAATTTGCCTTTTAAAAGTATGACTGCTGGACTCTACATTTGTGTTAACACAAATATGCACTCAAACATAGCTATCAGGCAAATAGCTACCATGATCCAAAAAAAAAAAAAAAAATAATAATAATAAAATAGCTACCAACCTCTTCGTATAATAAAAGGTTTAATCTTAGTGATAAATTAATAAGTTAGACTTAATACTTAGGATTTTTGTAAGACAAAGTCATAATTCTTCACCATCTGCTATGAACTCTGGCATAACGATACCAACATGTAGCACATAATTTAGCTAGACATGTTAGTGGTTCATTAGTATGAATGAAATATGTTCCTCCTCATCTAAATGTTGTAATCTCAGCCGATTTGGCTGCCTTATTTTAATAATATTTACAGCATTCTTCTAAAAAAAAGATATATTTTTTTTTTTCTAAAATCCTAAACAGTTAGAAAATGGTAATTTTAATAATTAAAAAAAAGAATTCAATAGTTATAAACTTATAAATTATAATAGGACAAGGGGAATTAAACCTAATAGAAATACCATGAAGTAGCATGGTGTGAAGTGTGAACCCCTCTTTGTTCATAGTAGTTACTAGTTACTAGTTACTTTACTGTGAAATTCCTTTGTGGAAAAGGAAGTCATGGTGAAATTGTATTTGAGCGATTAGCAGGTAAGAAATTCTGTAGTTTCCATTGACCATGTCAACTCATATAGGCTTATTGCCATTATGTTGACAAAAGATGCTACGTGGCAAAATGACCGGTTTAAATTGGGCGAAGATTGTTGGGCTTTCCCTGAATTCAGCATTTTGCTAATTAGTGTCAACCCAGTTCTAATTTCTAAGGAAACATAAGAAAGTTAAAAGGAAAATGGTGGGTCCAATAGGGTTCATCTGATCTTATCTCCTCCGACCAAATTTGAGCATCAAATTGACAACTTCTCCAATAACATTGTAATTTCATGAAACCATTTATCAATTCCATCACTGGGTGTTAATCTAGGCAGTTGGGCAATGCTTAAATTAGATTCTATTTATTAATTTTGTCTCTTTCAGGATGTTGGGAAGCAAAGGATTTGACATTATTTAAGTAACTAATCTATAATAAAAAAAAAATGCAAGAATTTAAGTGATATGCTAAGCTACTTAGTGCAAAGAGGAAATCAGTATTATTACATATGATTGATTTGATAGAATAATAATATTCCCCCATTGGTAGCAAATAGATAACATTTTGCTAGTATAGAATGAAAACAATTGATTTTGCCCTTCTTTTTCTGCTTTTAGAGCATATGGATTGTTCAAAAGAGTTTTGGAATTGTGTTTAGTACATCACTGCACTGAATATGTTGAGATACAAACACTTGTTTGTTCAAAAGAAAGATACTTCTTTCGCTTCTAAATTAGTGACCATTTATATATCTAGAAAGGTGAGATTCACTGTAAAAGTAACTATGTAGCAAATCACATCTATTTTCTTTGCAAGCTTTGAGAAGTTTTAATTTTTTTTAACTCTTGTTTACAAGAAAAAGAAAAAGAAAATGGTCGTTTTTACACTAGGCATTTGGTTAAAATGGCGACTTGAGTAAAATTAGAATGATGGAGATTCGATATTTGGATTTAAGTAAAGTTTGGCTTATTTCCAGTACAATTTTAACTAGACATAACTTTTTATTTTAAATATACAATAGCAAGTGGTAGTGAGTTTTAATCCCCACCTTTTATTTAATTAGTAGTTGATGTGACAGTCTTCATTAAAATAAAAAGAGATTCCTTTTTAAAAAGTACTAGAAGTAAGCCAACTCCTTGCATAATATTTTTTTGATTTTGAGTTTTGGGATCTTTGTTTATGAGTTTTGAGATTAATTGACTTTCTTATAAGACCAATAACTATTTTGCTTCTTTTTATTTTTTTATTTTTTTTAGAAGAACTATTTTGCTATAGGAATAGGAGTATTAAAGAATTGTGAATACTTTTTTTTTTTTTGGTTAAAGAATTTTGCATAGTTAAATCGATGGAATTCCAAAACTGGAGTTTAATATTTTATTAGTTTAATACATGAAATTCCAAGAGTTAGATTCTTTGGTACCATGAAATCTCTCTCACTCTTAAAATTAATTTTAAGTCACTCTTACAAGGTTGTTGTAAGGGTGATTGGTGTTGTCACGTTGAAAACTGCCATTTTAATAATACTAATAGAGGTCCCGCACATACCATGGTTAAATACTTAAATGTTACAAGTTAGTGTTAACGTAATTCCATGTTGATGTAGCACTTCGGTATTTTCATATTGGCTGGCATAGGTAAATGTTGTTGGTATTTGATGTTAATGTGCAGTTCGAATTAGTTTCGCAGTAACATAACAATTTTTATTTTAATTTAAAAATACGAAATTAGGGGATACAACATTGAATGATATAAAAAAAAAAAATTATTTCATTAAAAAATATATATAGCAAACTTGTTAAAGAAATTAGATATGATTTGAACTAATGAATTCATCACAAAAAAGAAAAATAAAAAATGAGAGACACATTCCTTAAAGGTAAAAGAACAAAAACTTTTCTAAAATAGTTTACTAACAAATGTCCTTAAAGGTATCATTAACAAAATCCTTTAAATTAATATTATGGTGTTTTTAAGTTGATCATTTGCTTGACTATAGGTATAGGATGGCTTTTGTTTTTTCAATGGAGATATCTAAGATTCAAATACTCCCATTATAACTACTGAATTATGAAAGATAGTTTTCAAAAGTATTCAAGACATTAAGGCACGAATTCAACTTTATAGATATACTGTTATATTCTTAATTAACACTTTACTTTGATTTATTTTGAAAATTCAAATTATATGCTTAAACTTTAGAAAAATGTTATGTCGACAATATTTTACAATACTTTCAAAGCAAATGCTATATGGTAGGTTGTTATTAATTGATAAAAAAAATAATTTCAATTGTGGATTCAAGTTAGAACTAGTAATAACCTGCCGCCTAAAATGTGTTGTAAAAATATTGTGGAAATATTGTGAACGTAGCAATTCTCTAAACTTTATGTACTTAGGCTAGTCTCTTAGTTTGATTATTACTGACCATGAATTGATTATTTTATTATTTTATTTTAATTTTAATGATATTTTGAGAAAAGAGTATATACTTTTTTTCTTCATAATTTCAAAATTTTTTTTTTTATATTAGTGAAATTTTGAAGAGAGAGAGTGGAACCCACTAATTAATAGTGTAGGTTTCTAATTTGGGTTAAACTTGTTACACACAAACTTTTTTACATAATTTTACACACCCAAAAAGCAGTTGAAATCATGATTTAAAACCACAATTCTCAAAAAATGCAACATATGGTAGAATGTCATCCTTTCCCACATGAAATTTTTGCTTTAAAGGTACTACTAATTTGTGAGAATAATTGTGTCTCTAGCCTTATTGCTAACGGAAGCAGTCTAAATTCTAAAAGACTACTACTCTAAATAGATGCTCTGGTTTTTGTTTTGTTTTGTTTTTTTGTTTTTTTTTAATAAATGTTATCCATTTCAACTAATTTGGGTTGAGACCTTACTGTTGCTCATATGGGAAATGCAGTGTAAAATGACAATGGTAACTAATGGTCATCAATATCAATCTCAAGTTTAAAAGATGCTGAAAGGGCCTTGAGCTAGATTACACTTTACGAAACTAAAGAGCAAAGTCTCAAAGACAACACTTGTTAGAATATATAATAACTCAACAGGCGGATTTTCATACAAAATATAATCACTATCTTGATGCGTGTCGCTAAACTATCCGCACATCTATTCGCTTCATGTCCGCAGTGGCCAAATCTCACTTGGGAAGCTGCATTAAGACTTCATAAGGTTGGAAAGTTGACTTGCATTACAAGTGAGACTATTTGTCATTATTTTAACATCTTAACAATCACTTGTTTTGTACAAAAGGTATGCATCACGTTATTCAGGAAAAAAAAAAAGGGTATGCATCACGTTTGGATCCCCAGTACGTACTCATTAATTTCTTGCTGAATATGTGATTTAGAACGAAATGCATTGCCATAATTAATGCTTTTGTAAATCAATCTCCCTTTCGTTGTATCTAAGATCGCCTTAATCACACATAAAATAAACACATCGCCAGCACATGACAGATGGTTGTTTTTCATTCGAGAATTGAAGTGAGGATCATGTTCTTTAATTATAATTTTATTTTATTATAAAGAAGTTTTTAGCAATTTTCAATATGTTCAAAAACGATAGTTAGGTGCTATAAAGAGGCATGGAATACCCTCATTTATTAAGAATTTAAGATAGAAGGTCGTATTCTTTTCCTTGCAGTCCTACATGGAACAAAATATAAGCTACGTATTAATTTGATTAATTATTTCTAAACCAAGCAGAGCATTAATTTTTTCTGAGGAGCTAACAAATCAGTTTGTTCTAGACGTCCAAAATCATAGTACTTATAGTACAAAAAAGTGTATTAAAAAATAGTACAAAATAATTTAATGTGCAGCTACACAAACGTCTCACGCCCCCATGCCACACTTTTTTGTTAGTGTGGAAGAATAATTACCAAAGATATGCGTAGAGTTCACATGTTGTGAGACATTTGTGAGATACCACTAGATCTTGTTGCCCAAGTGGTATCCAATTCATTTAGTAATCGTCATCGTGGAGGTTCTACTTCTATCCCCCCCGCAATAAATAATTACCCAGCAGAAAAAAGAAAAAAACAAAAAAAAAAACACGTGAGTGAGATAAGATAAACTGGTCATTGAATAATTTCTATCGGTAATTAGGCTATTGATCTTTTATGCTTTGGTTTTAATCACCAGCAATCACCGATTGCCACATCCAATAAGATTTGCTTGATTCTGAAAAAAAAAAAAAAAATCTTGCCTTTGCTTCTTTTGGTTCGAGGTGTAAAAAAGTGCGTGAGATTGATAGGAAAAGCAAGCTAACAAAACCCGGGTGGGGGAGGGGGGACAAGTGGCGTCTCCACCAAAGAGCCACGTGTACCGTCAATTTCTTCCCAACACTGTGTCTGTTTCTATCTTTTTCTTTTTGGTTCTCCAGAATTCTCTTTTCTGTTCCATTCTCTTCTACTCTCTACTCTCCACTCTCGAGCTACCAGCAAATCTTTAATCCCCAAAATGCCCTCGTCTCTGCAACTGCAATCCTCTAGTTTCAGTGCTCTCCATCTGCATCGTCGTCCGGTTTCTTCGTTTTGGGGCAGTGATCTCTGCTCCTACAACACTGGACGAGGAGGAGTAGCTCTCAACCTCGATGCTGCTGCTCCTGCTAAACACAACAACAGGAAGAAGAAGAACCTTCTTTGCTCCTATGGCGGAACCTTTAGGGTTTTCGCAATGTCCAATGCCTCCCCTCCTCCTTCGTTCAAGATGAACCTCAACGAATACATGGTCACTCTAGAGAAGCCACTCGGTATCCGATTCGCTCTCTCCATCCACGGCAAAGTCTTCGTTCACGCTCTCAAGAAAGGGGTATTTCCGTCCTTTTCTTTTTATATTCAGTACTTGCTCGTTATAGTAGTACTTCACGATTGATTAATAATATTACATATTTAGATATGTCAAAAATTAAATCTTTATTATTAATTTTTTTTTATTTTTTTATTTGGGGGTTGTGGATAGAGTAATGCAGAGAAGTCAAGGATAATCATGGTGGGTGATACTTTGAAAAAGGCAGGGGATTCATCTGGGGGCAGGCTTATTGAGATCAAGGACTTTACTGATACACGGTACGCTCTTTTTTTAGTCATCTATCATATAAATTGGCTTTATATTAGAGTTATAGTTGATTAAATATCATAATTCTGATTTTTGCGAATGCAGTTTATTTAAATGCGCAAATTGTAGCTCTCGTGTATGTTTTTAATTTTTATTGCTCAGATTGACGAGAAATTATTTCGTACACCCAGTGTACTATGCCTTTCTCATCCATAAAGGTTAGTCCTTTGTGAGAAACCCACAATTGGATCCCACTCTTATGCGAGAAGAGGGTGTGGAACACTATGTGTACTGAATAATTTCACTAGATTGACCTACTACAAATAATATATATACCACATTTGAGGATAAACTGCTTAGCTCGTCAGTGAGGATTGTTGTACAGTGTGCTCTGCGACGGGTAACTAATCTGAGTGAAGTTCTTTTATGTCATAATATATATATATATATATATATATATACACATGCGCGCGCACAACACATTTGATCATTGACGTGGGCTACTTGATTAACTTATTGTGTTGTTATGACTGCTCAATTTTTTGGCACTGATATTGGATTATAATATACTTTACATTTAATGCTTGTTGTGGCATCATATAATACGACAGTGAAGGATAGTGCATTGTTGTCATACTGTTCTTCGATTGGCTCCGTCAATGAGCAAAACTCCACTTAACAAAGCCTTTGTTACAGGGTGGCATGCCATTGTTGCATGTGATAAGTTCAATATCTGAGGCAAAGTTATTGTGGGTGGCATACTGAATAACTGCTTTGTACTAGATCTGTTTTCTGGCTAATGCATATATTTTCTTTCCTTCAATAACCATGCAGTATTTTAGTGTCGAAATTACCTTTATACATTGCAAAGTTACTTTATGAAGTAATCGTCAAAGATGTGTTCTGTTCATAAGTGTTTTTGTTTTTATTTTTTTCAGTCTTTGGTTTCCTCAGGAAGATGCTGAAAGAGTTATCAGGACCTTTTAGCCTGGTCCTTGAGAGGCCCTTCTCTCCATTT
This sequence comes from Lithocarpus polystachyus, assembly GCA_033629205.1. Taxonomy (NCBI): domain Eukaryota; kingdom Viridiplantae; phylum Streptophyta; class Magnoliopsida; order Fagales; family Fagaceae; genus Lithocarpus; species Lithocarpus polystachyus. The sequence goes on from CM066163.1 coordinate 80,165,537, forward strand.
CCAATCCACCAACTGCATCTTATGAGCGATCTTGATGTACTATTTAATAGAGGTCGGGTTTCTGTTGCCAGTTGGAATAGGAGTATATTGGCATCAAATTTTCAAACATCTTCTGAAAGTACTGGAAATTCTGGGTTTGTCATGTTTTCCTCTAAGTTTCTAACATCCCAAGGATGGAAACTTTTGAATGGTCAAAATGGACTTGCACAACCCATGAGTGAACTTGTTTGTATTTTTTCTGAGGAAGAGTCTGGAGATGGAGAATGGGCTCATGGGAACTTCCCACTTGAGGAATATGTTAAGGCACTGGATCGTTCTAAAGGGGAGCTATACTATAATCACTCCCTTGGCATGCGCTATAGTAAGGTGTGATGTTCAACAATTTTTAAACTCTATGCTCCTATTATATTTAAGAACTGTATACAGTTTATGCTATTAATTCATTGATATTGCTTCAATGTTATGCTTTGAAAGATAATTTAGTGCAGCACTTATGGTTTGTTGTTGTTCATTTTGTTAGATTACAGAGCAGATATACGTGGGTTCATGTATTCAAACAGAAGCTGAGGTGGAGACTTTGTCAAATGTTGCTGTGAGTGCCACCTGTTTTAGCTGTATCGGAAGGAGATAGCGTTCATTGGGTCTACTTCCTGCAATTAATTTGCATTTGTGGATGATTATCATGTTCATGAATGCTCTTTGAAAGGGGTCTTTGCCTATTCCCATTCCATGTCTCTCTTGTTACTATAACAGCTTTTGAATTTCTGCTTCAGGGAGTGACTGCTGTTCTAAATTTCCAAAGTGGAGTTGAAGCAGAAAATTGGGGAATCAATTCCAATTCAATCAACGAATCATGCCAAAGATCTAATATTCTCATGATCAACTATCCTATAAGGTAAGCAAAAGGTTCTATGGCATATCCTATCTTGAATAATAGAAGTTTCTTATATTAATGAAGTAATGCGTCTGTTATCAGTCTTATGATGCCGTGTGCGTACTTGTGGTAAAGTGTTTTCTGTAATGATTTTTGTTGAATCTTAATTGGCTAGATATTTTGGATTTGTCGATTGAGTTGTTGAGAATATTTACTTAAAAAAAAATTGTTGACACTTGAGAATATTCTATATTTGGCTTGTTCTCTGGACATTTTGTTCTTATATGTAAATGATGCCGGACATTTGATACTTCAATATATATTCTACTTATGTAATCATTTTTCCTTGGTTTTCTTTTGCAGGGAAGGAGACTCTTTTGATATGAGGAAGAAGTTACCATTTTGCGTGGGACTTCTATTACGCTTGTTGAAAAAGAACCATCGTGTTTTTGTTACTTGTACTACTGGTTTTGATCGATCTCCGGCTTGTGTGATTGCATACCTGCATTGGATGACAGATACTTCCCTTCATGCTGCTTATAATTTTGTCACCGGGTTACATACTTGCAGGCCTGACAGGTTCCTCACTCACCCTCCTTTATTTTGGTACTTTATTGTTGGTGATGCTAAGGAGCATTTGTTCATGATATGCATCTCAACTTTAAAGATCCTAAGTTATGATTTATGAATAACAATCTCAAGTATTTTAGCCATAATCCTTGTGTTAGCTGCTTAGCTATGACTTTAAAACTCTTATTGGACAGGATTGACTGTTAGCTAAGGTTCTTAGTCGTCTGTCATTAATTTTATATATATTATTTCTAAAAACTCATATATATATATATATATGTATGTATGTATGTATGCACACCGTAGCCTGTTTTTAGTTAGACTTCCTATGTTAACTATAACCAAAGTATTGGTAAATTTTTTCCACCCAAAATGGAATGGAAAAAAAAAAAAAAAAAAAAAAAAAAGAACAAAGATTGCATAATTAGTATTACTACAAATTATCCATTCAGATTTGATGATTTGATCAATATTTTAGACAGTTTCTTTAAATGAGAAGGTGTATGCTGATAAATATATAAGAAAGGAAGTTGGCAAGTGGTAAGGTATTTTAGAGAGAGAGAGAGAGAGAGAGAGATGCTTGAATAACTTTGGCAAGCATTGTTTAATCTTCCAATTGTAAATACTAACTGCCATAGCAACAATGAAATTTTTTTCATAGCTTAGATTTACACACATCTAGTACTCGTATAAAACCAATGTTAAAGTGAAGTCTAGGATCCGAAACCTGAGGAACTGTAAGTCAGAGTGAGCATCTACTTCGTATATGTATAAAGCACGTCTTTAATCTATGGTGTGTCATTCATGCTCTACTGCTGCTTTAAATTATCCTTTTCTTTAGCTTGAATACGCAACTAAAGCAGATATTTTTGCAGACCAGCAATTGCTTGGGCAACATGGGATCTTATAGCTATGGTAGAAAAAGGTGAACATGATGGTCCTGGAACCCATGCTGTGACATTCATATGGAATGGGCAAGAGGTGAGTGACAATTTCAGTTTCATCTTCACTGTACTTTTCTTTTGATTTTTGATCACCTAAAATGAAGGAAAAGTTTCACATTTTCTCTTTCTTGAAACTTTGTTCTTTAGGAATAGGCCAATACTCATATCTATTTGATTATTTCCTCTTATGAATAAAATTATTTTACTTATATATATATTTTTTGATAAGATTACTTTTATATATATATATATATATATATATAAAAAATAAAGAGTGATTCTGTGAAAGAAGTTTAACCCATTTTAGTTTTTGAACCATTATATCAGCTGTAAATAGATTCAGTTATGACACACAGGGTTTTGATGGTTGCTTGTTGTATGTCCACTTTGTCTCTGCATTACAGGGAGAGGATGTAAATTTGGTAGGTGATTTTACTGGAAATTGGAAAGAACCAATTAAAGCAATCCACAAGGGTGGATCTAGATATGAAGTTGAAGTTAGACTCTCACAAGGAAAGTAAGTGTCAAGCTTCCTGTTCTTTCTTTTAATTATTTGTGAGGATTTAGAATACAAGATTTTTAATCAATCTACCATATTGCATCTTTGCTGCTGTTGTGGCTCAAGAAGTTTATGCATTGTAGTTGTCTAAGAAGAAGTCAAGCTTCCTGTTCTTTCTCTTAATTATTTGTGAGGATTTAGAATACAAGATTTCTAATCAATCTGTGCGATATTGCATCTTTGCTGATGTTGCGTCTCAAGAAGAAGTTTATGCATTGTAGTTCCTATATCTTGGAACTGCTGTAGTTATCTAAAAAAAAGAGCTCCTGTATTGTATATAATTGACTGGGACTCAACAATTTTCAACTCCTGAAAGAGAGTAAAATTTACAGTTCAGAGTATAAAGTAACTAAATGCTCAAATTGTATGTTGTTAAACATAATAATAAGAAATAATGCCAAGAGCCTTGTAGCTCAACTGGCACTTCTTAATTTTTCCAACGGAGAAGTCTAGGGTTCATATACCCCCTCCCCCAACTATCCAAAAAAGAGAAAAAAAAAAAGCAAAATATATATATATATAGCTTAAAATGGGAGCTTGGCTTCTGGCCACTTTCTTCGAAGCATAATTCTTTAGATATTTCTCCACTTATCTTTGTTAAAAATGTGGTCTCATATAAGATTTATGTGATAGTAAAATGTTAAATTCTGCAAGTTATAAATCTCTGTCACAATCTATAAGCACAGTTGTGATTCATTTGTGGACGTTCTAACCTTTTAGAACACCATGCAATAATTTAATTTGTATTCCACACACTGGAGGAATATATATATTCTTGGTAAATATAATTGTGCTTTCTGTCTATTGTGATTTAACTAGTATTCCACACACTGAAGGTACTACTACAAATTTATCATTAATGGGCAATGGAGACATTCAACTTCTTCACCTGCAGAAAGGGATGGAAGTGGCAATCTTAACAATGTAATTGTGATTGGTGATATTGCGAGCGTCAGGCCTTCTGTTCAACAACAAAAGAAGGTTTGCACGCTTTGTCTTGTGACATTTTGCTTATATGAACTTGAAATGTATGTCATCTCTTTCTTTTGCTGCACATTCAAATACCAGAGATTCATCATTTGTTGTGGTAACCTCTCATGTTCAATACTCTGTAGGGTTGCAATATAGCTTTGATGAAGAAGCATTATGCATAATGACTCAGTTTACAGTATAATTGTGTTCTTTCCTTTTGTTTCACCTTGTATTTTACTGATTATCAAAGTTTATGCATTCAGCAAAAAAGAAATCAAAGTTTATGTACATAAAACAGCTATGTTTTTGTTAAAAACTTGTTTGTTGTGTCACGTGCTTCGCTGCTTGGCTTTACTCGTTCCCATTTAACGGTGGTGGCATTGCCCTTAAAAGGATTTATTCATATTTCAAAAAACAATAAATGATAACTTATTTATTTTGGGGAAAGTTGTATTTTCTTTGCTTTTGCCACATCATTATTAAATTATTAATGCTCTCACTTCTAGGGTTGTATCTTTGTTCTAATGATGGCTTTCCTCCAATGTTTTAGGATGTGAATGTTGTGAGGGTGATTGAGAGGCCTCTGACAGAAAATGAACGGTTTATGCTGGCAAAAGCAGCTCGGTGTGTTGCATTCTCCATTTGTCCAATCAGACTAGCTCCCAAGTAGTTGGGCATACAGTACCCTAGGCAGCGGTATGGCTGTTAAATTCTCTGATATTGTGGCGTTACTACCAGCCCTTTTTGAGACATTAATTATCATTTACTGGTTCTACATTCTCTCGTCATCCTCTTTTTGACTGAGTTCTCAAGGTATTCTCCATCAGACTTGAAATTATCGCGCCAATTACTTCAAGTGGTGGGCTGGAAAAAAGATGCATATTCATAAATGTCAAACCTATTGTAATAAGCGAGGCCAACTTTCTGGTGTCTTTCACTCCTGAGAGAAAATGAAGTCATACCATATCCACGGAATATAACTAGTGTATTTATACAATGTCAGCCCGATTCTATTGATTTTTTCTGTTATTGTTGATGGCTCCCCAAGGAACAGGTTGCTTATTTCCCAAAAGAACCTTAGGGCCAGTTATGGATTCTGTTTGATGTTGAATCATTTGGATTTTAGACCATAGACAATATATTACCAAGGTTTCAGTTTTTTATACCGTCTTTGGTGTAATAGGTAATCAATTCTGTTCTCACAGGGAAAATGAAAGATGCTAAAACAACAAAGCCTTAGTTTCAAAATCTTAGGGCCAGTTATGGATACTCAACATATTAGTTACAGTTGGTTACATGTATTATTTTTCTTCATTTTATTCTATCTCAAATCATATTAAGGGAAAATGAAAGATTTTACTCCCATAAAAAAACGATTGCTATGGGTGAATCATTCATGATTCAAGATGCCAAAAATCATATTTTAGACATCGCTATGCGACTCTGTGATTAAATGAAATGTGGTTGTCACTTCATGGCATTTCAGAACTTCACATTTTAAAATCTACATGTAAAACTTTTGGATGATGAAGCATGAATTCCCCCATAAAGTCCACAAAACTCATTTAGTTATTGCAACACCATGAACAATGCGTTCCCTATAGATGATTGGACCATATTAGGAGACTAAAGTTGTATCTGAGAAGTTAAACAATGTTGCTATCGACTTGTGTTGGGCTAGTTAGACTGTAAACAATACCTAGTTAGCTGATTGTGGGTATGAAGTTACTAACTGGGCCAACAAAGAAAAAAAAAGCTGCGACGCCGTTCAAGAAGTGCATTTAGCCTTATGGTGGGTTTTTTTGTCCTTAGGCCGTTCCATAAAAATGACAATGAGATGACCACATTTCTTTTGAACATGTGAAAATTTCTATTCGTGGTCCTTTTAACTTAAGTTTTGCATGGATATAAAGAGAAGTGTTGAGATAAAAAAAATTTTAAGATCCTTTTCGTAACGAGTTTGGCTTATCTCTAATATTTTTTTAACTGAAAATTTCATTTTGTTTTAAATACACAATGGCAAGTGGTAGTGAGTTTTAATCTCCACCTTTTATTTAGTTAGTGGGTAATGTGGCAGTTTTTTATTAACATAAAATGAGATTCTAGTTAAAAAAGTACTAGAAGTAAGCTAAACCCTTTCATAATATGTTAATAATTCTATTAGTGCATCACCTTTTCGTATCATTGACATTGTTTTTATTATACACTAGTCGGTAATCCGTGCGATGCACAGGAATATTACTGAAAATGAAATCTAATGAATGCAAAGCAATTATGCAAAATATCATTTAAATTAAAAGACAAATATTTGTAAATGTCATTATCTTTAGCTGTTTATATTACATCTAGAGTTTCATATCTAAGTTACTACAATACTACTTGTAGCAACTGTAACTCACAATATAAGTATATTATATGAGACCAAAACTTATATTATCTTCAAGTTCCCCTTAGTTTTATAGAGTCCCTAACAATTTTTTTTTTTTTTTTTGGTATTGAATTTGATTTTAGAGGACTTATTCAAAATTATTTGAATTAAACCTCACAAATTAGAAAGAAAAAATAAATAACATTACAACATTGTAGCTGATTAATATACAAATAAACTACCAATTTAACATGATAGATCACCATTAGTAATTTAGAAAGCAAAAATTAACAAAATTATAGTTGTTACCCATTTAACCTAAAACTTTCATATTCTAAAGTTGTCAAATACCTATTAACAAATAACTATTGATATAAAATATTCAATAATTACTTCAATACTGCAAGTTGTTCATACTGTAAAAAATTTGAGAGAATAACACAACAAGTATCTTAAACTCTTTCTTGCTTGGATCCTACAAAACAATATATATATATATATATATATATATATATATATATAGTGATGGAGACAGAACATGCCATTAAAGAGAACCAATTACGGTAGTGTTTGAGGCAAAGTAAAAGATTAAAAAAACTGAAGAAGCAAGTGGTTTGGCTAGCATACCAGCTAGTTAATTTATATCAAAATACATAAAAATCTTTCAATCAAATAGAATTCATAAGACGCAGATAAATAAAAGGTTTGTCAAGATGATCAAGTTTGACAATGAAGAAGACGCAGCACCTATTAATGAGGGTAATCTCTATTTTAAACTTGTGATAATGATGAAGAGCAACAACTACTAATTATGTGGATCTAGCATAATCTTATTTTGATTCAACTACAACAAAAATGACGATAATTACCATAAAAAGATTATATCAAAAAACAGTTTTTTATAATATAGCCAAGAGTACAATCAAAGCTAATAGAAGGAATTTTAATTCAATTTCAATGATGAATGAAAGATTCACTTAAATGAGGAGACCAAGAAAAAATGAGAAGTATCATGTTCTGAGTATAGTATTGAATTTAAACTCTATAATTCAATTTGCTAATTACTAAAATACCTTAGCAAATTGAATTTCTGTAGGTAGGAATTACATCATTCAATTGAATTTCTGCAAGCACAGATACTACTAAAACTCTATCATTCAATTTTCTAACTATTAAAACTCTATCACACGAATACTACTAAAACTCTATCACATGGATTACACAATATAAACCAATAATGTTTCCATCTCAAACATTAAAAAAAAAAAAAAAACAAATCAATTATAAACATAGAAACAAACAATCATATATTTGTACAAATACCCAACCTAAATACATAAAAACTCATATATAACCCACAACACAAAAGAGGTAGTAAAGAACGACACTATTAATCTAATTCTTACATTGAACTATTATGTAGGCAGCCACAAGAATAGAAGTCAAGAGCAATTGGGATTTAAAAATACCTAAACTGAATCATCCAACTTTTCAGTATTATTATAGTATGAGGAGAGGAAGTGATGAAGAGATGAAGGAGTTAGAAAGCCAAAGTCTGGCATTAGGAAGCTGAAGGGTTGCCGTTTGAGATTGTAACTGTGGAACACAAAGGGTTGCTATTTAAAATTGTAACCGTAGAACACAAAGAGTTATCATCTAAAATTGTAACCGTAGAACACAAATGGTTGTGAATTATTTTCTTTTTGTTAGTATTTTTAAATTTAAGAAAACTAATTTTAAATTGTAGGACAAATTCAAGAAAAAGAATGGTAATGACATGGCAGTTAATGTGGCTCAATCAGAGCGTAGCAACATTAAATGTTACAATTCAGCTTTTAGTAATATATAAATAGATATAGATTAATTAAAATATACCACCTTAATAATTGTGAAAACGATTATTACATTATTTTTATTGTACACCAATCAAAATATGTCACCTTAACATTTGTAAAAACGATTTAGAAATTTGTATTAACACTTAATAGAATTATTGAGATATGTAAATGTTAAACACAATCAATATCCATGTCATTGGTAACTTTACTTATTCAGAACAGGAAAAAAGAAAAAAAAAAAGAAAAAAAAAAAAAAGAAAAGAAAAAGGGTACGGTCTATAACTATAACAAGGGGATTAGAAATGTTTTGCAATTCCTTATGAAATCTTCGAATTAAAAATACTGTGAGACGTGCAATGCAGCCAGTCTCCTGGCCATCGAAATTCCGATTGTACAAGCTTGGTAATTAGGAAAATATTAAGTACATGTGATCAATTAATTTCAATGAACTTGTTATATTTTCTTATCAAATAAAATTGTAATAACTGAAATATATATTAAAAAAGTACTCTATTATATGATGATTTTAATAAAAAAATGATGCTGATCCATCAGTTCACCAGCCGTGTGACACACATCAAACATAAGGTGGTTTTGGTCTAAGGTGGGTATTGATTTGAAAACCAATTAATTGAAGGGAACCATGGGTTTGCCTTATTTACCAGGAAGAAAATGCTTAAATTGGTATCAATTTTACACTATATTTATACAGCGTATCAAATTGACATAAAATGCTCACAAATGTGACCATGAATGTAACGATTAAATTTCAAAAATAGTATGTACGTTAGATCCTAAAGCACATAAATGTGACTGTAACCTTCTAGTCTTTTTCTTACATGATCAATAATGTCTCCCACGTAGGTCTTCACTGCACAGAAATGTTGGGTAAAATATACAATGACGACAGGATGTTGACATTCTTCTTGCAAAATGTTGACATTATTGCTAGGCCAAGCTTAGAAATCTTCAAGTTTCAAAAAGAAGAATAGTCAAATACTCCATTTTCCTCCCTCTCTGGGGTTTTTTTGTGAGTCCGTGAAGCTGAAATTTTTCTCGAGAAGATAACGAAAAAGCATATTTGCAATGGAAAATGTTTATGTGATTTCAGTGCTTCCTTTCTTGAGGTTGTACCAGTTTGCATCAACTTCTCTCTCTATCTCGAGACACATGCCTAGCCAACGTACAGGTGCTCATTTATTTGATTAATTATGTTGGTTGTAATTTGTAAATCTTGCTCAACTGTGACAGGCTCTTTTTTAAGTCATGAAAAATTATCTCATGCATCCGATATGTGCATATTATTTCCTTTTACAACATGTGTATTTAGATGAAACTAGAATTTAGTCACCTAATTTTTGCAATTATAATGGTACATATACTCATTCTCAGTGCATGTTAGGCTTAATTAGTAGCATTCTAATTAAAGGCTGCACAAACTTAAAAGGATACATATTCTACAAATCTTGTGCCGCAAAAACGAACATTAAGAAGTACACTATGTCCTAGTATGTACTTCAGTTTCTTTTTAATTTTTTAATAAATGGATTGACAATTTTATTAAGAAAAATGATTAAATTACAAATAATGTCTATAAATTAACTTCTAAAATAGAAGAAAGGAATGAAAGAATATTCCTCCATCCACACTATAATATTAAGTTGAAGGCTAAAACTTATCACACATGTATTTTATAACTAAAAACGTAAGTTCAACCCACGATTTCGAATTAATTGAATCTATGTTTTTAGTTATAAAATACGTGTGTAACAAACAGTGCTCTTGGCGGGTAAAGAGGAGGCATATTGGTTTATTGGCAAATGAGCTGTAGCAGTACTATAGAGTTTGTGCAGACTTTAATATGCTACTGAGCCTAAAATAGGGAATGGCTATGGATACGTTTTTAAGTGATTGCAGTTGAGTTAGACCGTTAATAAGTTCTGGTTTCATCTGTATCCACACATTGTAAAACACGTTGTAAATGAGAGGATGCTAGTATATATGCACTTTAGTTGTCTAGTTTAATCTTTGAGAAGTTCTAACCCGAGTCTATTCAATACACCTATAGGGTAGTTCTTGTAATCAAATAAATTTTTTTTGTGAAGAATAAAAAGGAGTCAAGTTAGTTCATTAGTAGGTTACAAGATTAGTCAGTTAGTAGTAAAATTGATAAAAGTAGAGTCAAATTAGTTTACATTACAAGAAAGGTAAAGAAGTGGAACCAAATTAGTTACAAGTTGTTAGTTCTTAGTTATTTTAGTGAATGAGTCTTATAAGTATATTGTATAAATAATTTGCAATCCATAGCATTTCATCTTTGAAAAACATGACATATCTTTTCTCATTTTTCTCCTTTGAATTCTCTCTTCTCCCTTTTCTTTTTTTCTTAGAGGGTGATTACATCAAATTAAATCGGTTCTCATTCATTCCCCCTGACTAGCGGATTCATTGGAAGTGCTACACGGGTAATTCTCAGAATTCCATTCATTTTGCAAATTTTACTGAGTTGTGATACATCAATGATAGATATCTTGTTCTACAAATTGCATGTGGTCCACAAGAAGATGTGACTGAATGTATGTGATATGATGAGATTAAACTACCAGCATATTGATCCACAAGCTTGTTTGTGAACCCAAAAGTTTGGTTTGAGAAATAGTTTAAGAAAAATTATTAAAGAAATTGTTAAATAGTGCCTTAAAAAGTAGATAAGGACACTGCAAGTCTGCAATTGTGACTTGAAATTATCATGCAAATTTTCTTGGGAAAGCCCATAAAATCAAATTCTTTGTCGCAAAAGTCTATTCGCAAATTCTTTTATACCATAGTCCACACATAGAGGAATCCTCCATTGGATCCAATTAGATCCACACTAGTTGCTATCACAAAAACCTTGCTGTAAGGATAGGGCCTTATCTCTATAATCCATCACTCATTTTAGTCTGTCCCATATAAGCCATTCATCAATTTCACCTAAGGAAAGCGAAGGCCAGAAGTTTGTCCTGTAGCAAACATTTATGTCACTTTTGATAAGCAATATCCAAACTCTTACCCCAATATTTAGTCACCATAAGAGCTCAATGCATTATTGCTTGTGAAATTGTGTTCTACCTTTGAAAATTAGTTTGAAGAACAAACTCTGCATAATCTAGGTCAATGTTAAAATTTACTGAGATCCTATAATGAAAAATAAAAAAATTGATCTCGTCCTTCTCAAAGTACTAGGGTTTTTGGGAAATATATAAATACATGGTCCGACAAATAGAAAGGTTTTTTATTTTTTGGTTTCATACTTATACGAAATACCTTGGGACTTAGGATATGTGGCAAGTGAATGTATCTAACTCGATTCTAATGCATAATAAGGAACGGAACGTATCTAACTCAGTTCTGTAATGCATGTACATTATATTTTGGAATGGATAGCTCAGCTTGGGGACTTGCAAGTGGGTAATAGGAATGGCTTTGTTCCTAACTAGTCTCAGAGGAGTAATATTCACGTCGCTAACAGTCATTGCATGCATGTTTTAACTTGTATGCATAAAAATGAAATTATAAATTTTGACACACAGCATTTTTTAACAGCTATTAACATATCCTATTATGATAAAAAGTAATGGTTCCGGATGAAAGCGACGTTGCTTCGATCACAACAAAGCATAACAACGATATTAAAATGTTGTATTCCTATCGGTTACACAAAATAAAGGTACGTGACATGGCATCAATTTGGTTTTCTTCCTACCATCTCCAACGTCCAAACCTCATCTACAAGAGTAGAAGCTCTCGTTCATTAGGCTTTCGTTTTCGTTATCAGATGTGGAAGATAGACACTATTAATTTAGGATACTATAAAGTTTACGAACACAAGGGCGTAGTGCACAATGTCGACGGCTTCAATCAACGGGTGGTGCATTTCATCTATCTCTCCTGCTTCCCAATCTTCTCTTATCAAGAAAACTACATTACGTCCATCTGTCTTTGCTAGGCTTAACTCTTCTCCCTCTCCTCCTTCCCTCATCCAAAACAAGCCCGTTTTCGCTGCCCCTGCTCCCATCATCACCCCTACTTGGGTACACTTCTCTCTCAATCTGAACTGTGTGTGTGTGTTTTTTTTTTTCTTTAATGTCTTTTGTTGAAAATACTATGAGGTTGAATTACAAGATTTTTTGACAATAATTATATAGAACAAAATAGAATGTCACTAAATCTTATAATCATTAATTATGCATGTGTTTTCACTAGTGATCGTATATATTATAAAAAGAATAGTGTTTATTACATACAAACTGTTTTAAATTAAGTTACCATTTGCTTTTGAGAAAGTTTGTAAAACAATTCATGTGCAAATTTAATGCTTATAAAAAGATGACTACTAAGATCATACATTTTTTGAACTTTAATAGTGTGGACCATGAGACCAACTACGTTTCATGGGGGGAGCTATCAATATTGGTGAACATTAATTATAAGTGGATGTGAATTATGGGTGTATTTATACATACTATGTTCATATAGTATATACTATATTTTACTATAAAGATTCTACTCTTTCACAATTGACCGCCTTTTTATCATCCTCTCACTATATATCCATGCATGCTTTTTTCTTTTTTCTTTTTTGTACGTGGCAATATTACATACACTCGAGTCATGTATATATATACGTAGTGTTTTAGGAAGTTATATATCGCTTTCGACTAAAGACGATAGAGCTTCAATTAATTACTAATTGATTAGGTGTAGATCGAGGGTCCATACATATGAATGCCACAAAGATGAATTATTCAAAAACATCACTGTATTCATGAAGTGTAAGGAACACTGAGAAGGACACGGTCTCAATGTTGCCCACTTCACATGGGCCTGCCTTGGTTAATTTTCATACACATATTTTGTCACTTTGACAAATGTGTGGTACTGAGAATTCAGATTAGATAAAGCCATAAAGGGCTTCATTTTTTTCGGATTTTGATAAAATATGAAATAAATGTGGGAGTTGAAGAAGACATTGTTAGCGAATTCTAAGCCGAATATAGAATTTGAAGCATAGATTCTTAAAAGAAAAGGTCCATTCAAATGCAATAATACCGCACCAAAAACAAAAACTTGGTTATTATTCCTCTCCGTTTCATTGCGACTATTTCCTCAGTTTCCCTTTAATTTCGTTTCCTCATTTGTGTACACACAACACCCATTATATATATATCTACATGCTTTCTCTAAGTTCCTCTAAACATTTCTAATTCGATTTCTCTCAAACTTGAAGAGTTCGATAATAAGAGCTGAAAAATAGGTACTCTAAATTAGTGTATCTTGCATGCATATATGTTGTCAAAACCTTTTTTTTTTAGCGATTGTGTTTAAGCTATAGTAGCCTAATAGTATTACTTTGCCACTCCAACATATTGGAGGTAAACTTTTATTATGAGGTTACTACTTATATAGTACACTTTTTTTTTTTAATTTACAATTTACATGGTATTCTTTTCCTTAATTTGCAGAGAGAAGACATGGGGAAGGACTCGTACGAGGAAGCTATTGATGGTCTCAAGAAACTTCTCAGGTGTAACTCTATCACCAAGTCTTTTTTGTTCAATTCTATACAACTACATATTTTGGTACTCTAATGGAATAGAGAAATGAGATTAGTACATGTATATATATGTTTGACTTGGTTGCAGTGAGAAAGGAGAGTTGAAAGCTGCTGCAGCTGCAAAAGTGGAGCAGATAACAGCAGAGTTACAAACACCAAATGGCGCGTTTAACCCAGTTGAGAGGATCAAAACTGGTTTCGTTCACTTCAAGAAAGAGAAATATGAGTCAGTAGTCTAACCTAATTTTCATATTATTTGCCATATTATATATATATATATATATATATATATATATAGTTACTAAAGAAGCTCGTGTATATTTGCTTGTAAATTGTTACCCTTAATAGACTATCTTAATTAATCTTTCTACTTACTTTGCATTTTTTTGAATTCAATTGCAGCAAGAACCCTGCTTTGTATGGTGAACTGGCCAAAGGCCAAAGCCCCAAGGTACATGATCTTCTTTCTTTCTTACATACAGTATTTTTCAATAAATGCCATGCAATTAACTTGTTTCCATTTTGTAATCAACCTGTGGGTAGTGGCAATTTTTTTTTCTTGCATATTTTTGGTTCCTATATATGGTGGGTTACTGTATTTGGAACATTGATAAATATAATTAATATGAATTTTATATAATGTTGTAGTTTATGGTGTTTGCATGCTCGGACTCCCGGGTTTGTCCATCACATGTGCTTGATTTCCAACCAGGAGAGGCTTTTGTGGTCCGAAATGTTGCTAATCTGGTTCCACCATATGATAAGGTCCCCATTATTACAATCCTTTTCTTATCTATATTGCCTTATCTTGCTATAATAAGCAATAAAGATGTTACTCAAAATTAAAAAAAATATATATGTATATATCTTGTTATAAGCAATTATTTTTGGTCTTCTCTTTGCTCAACAGACTAAATATGCTGGAGTTGGGTCTGCCGTTGAATACGCAGTTTTGCATCTCAAGGTAAGGACTAATTTGAGAACAAAATATGTGTACAACTTAGTAAGATTCAATAGAGTTCTTATGATAACTTTAGTAGGACTATGAACTTTTTAAATTCTTATCCATTCATTTTAAAATGAGTGAATTGAAATTTACCATGTCATCAATAATTTAAATAGATACCGATCTTTGACTCGAATTTATAATTTGCTACTTTTGGCGAAGGCACTTACAATTATAGTAAGTTTTTTATTTCTATTTATTTAAATATTACTGACGTGACAAAATCTAATACACATATTTCAAAATAAATAAATAGAGTTTTAGGAACTTCATAGTTGAGTTATCATAATAACTCCAGAAAATTTCAAAAAGTTTAGATTGTAGACAAAAATTTATTAAATGAGAAAATATTTCTTATTATTATGTGTTTGTTTATTTTGGTTTCTTTTATTTTCCAATAAATTTCACAGGTGGAATACATTGTGGTGATTGGACACAGTGCATGTGGTGGAATTAAGGGGCTTCTTTCCTTTCCCTTCGATGGAACCAGCACTACGTAAGGCCCTTTGCTTTAGTCACCATGCTTATTTGCTAATACCCAATAGATGGAAGCCAGAATATTACTATCATTTTCCACCTTATAAGATCCAATTGCCACAGAGCAGTATAAATATGTGGAACAGAATTTTGCAAAAGTGTACATATAACTTTAGGCCCAATCCAAATTTGAAATTTGAATCAGGGAAATGGGTCTTCCATGTAATTTTAGTCCAATACAGTTCTCAAGCTTGGGAAAAGTTCTCTCTCTCAATAGTGTTTTGGTCAAGCTTATTAAATGCCTTAATATCAATAAGTTAACAACATTTTGATTGGATTAAGAAGTGACTAAACCTTGACTCACACTGTGGCTTTCTCTATTGATTGGGATATGCAGTGATTTTATTGAAGACTGGGTCAAAATTGCTTTGCCTGCCAAGAACAAGGTGAAATCAGAATTCGCTGGTGCTTCTGTCCCAGAACTATGTGGACATTGTGAAAAGGTAAGTCTTTGCTTCCTCAAATTCTTTGCCATGATTAATGCCTTTAAAATTGCTAGTACTTAGCTAATTAGAACTAATAGAAAGGGGAGACAAAAATACAAAAAAGCTTGTCCCAGCTAAACCTATACACATGCTAAACATGTGACACAATAATTTAAGCCCAACATGTTAACAATCGTGCATAAAGCTTCAGAGGGTGTTACTAATAATACTTAGGAAGAATTATCTGAATACTACAATATCATTTTTTTTAATCTCTATCAGTTTATGTTTCTTAACAAATTTGATTGATTTGTGATACAGGAGGCAGTGAATGTGTCACTTGGAAACCTACTGTCCTATCCATTTGTGAGAGAAGGCTTGGTGAACAAGACCCTAGGATTGAAGGGTGGTTATTATGACTTCGTTAAAGGAACTTTTGAGCTTTGGGGGCTTGAGTTTGGACTGAATCCTTCTTTCTCCGTATGAACATCAATCATTATCAGTGACCTAATCTTGGTTCCCTAATTACTTTTTCTAAGTACAATGTACTGTATGGTTGGTTCGATGAGTTAGTAGTTTATAATATGAAATGGAGATCACCTATGGGCTGCGGCTCCTTTTTATTACAAGTGTGCAAATAAAGTTCCTTTCTTTGAAAAATAATAAACATGTTCTATTATCGTTTTGAGCTCCCAAAAAAACAAAAATGTTCTATTGTTTTTTTTTTTTTTCTTTTTCAATACTGCAATATTTTTCTTCTTTGTCTCTGTTTTAGGTAAAAGACGTGGCCACGATACTGCATTGGAAGCTCTAGGACATGCTTAGAGGCCATTCATTCCTGCAAAGATGAGGCTCTTCTTCATATGTATATGATAAATTGAGCTGGTTTATGTAGACAAGCCTCTTTTATTTAGTCTCCTGAGATTGAATTTCATTGTTCATCTCAACTTCCTTGACATATACCTAACTTCTTAAGTATCCGGCCTCATCCAATTATATACTCGATAATTTCAAGTGGTACAAAGTAATTGAAAATATTATAAGATTTAGAAACATATATACAGAAGATTGATTTACGAGGAAAAGCCAAAATATACTTTATCACCACTAAAAAATAGGATTCAATCCTTGGAAAGCCATGGTTTAAGTTCATCATGTGTTCCTATAACAAATTTAGGAATTATTCATTATCTTCCAATATAACAATTAGATTAGGGGGGAAAGAGAGAAATTTCTTCAATAATATATCGTAATGTCCAAAATGATTCATCACAAACAAAAGGGTAACACACTAAACGTCCAACACTGCCCCCCCACAAACTGATAATTGTAAGCACATTCATAAGACACTTAATTCTAGAGTAGCAAGTACTTGATCCTAAATCCCATGAATATTTCAATTTCTAAGCACTGATAAAACCATAAATTTCATATCTTATGCTACTACTCCCAGTATTAACCCTTCCTCCTTGTTTTCCATAACAATAGTGAGAGCGTCCAAATTGTATTATTAAAACAGGTCTCACAAAAAAAGCCAGAAAGATCTCTAGTACACTGAGCCAACCCATAGAGGTTGTTCAAGTCATTCAGCTTTTCCATTCATTTTTTGAGTCATGAAGCTTTCTTGGCTAGTTGTCTCACAAAGATAGTTGACTAGTAAAACATGGGGCTGGTTTGGATACTCTTTGTTACACATAGAAGTTAGGTCCATCTTAAAAACTAATCTCGCCTGCACCTTTCTTTCCTTCTTTCTTTGTTCTTCTTCTTCTTCTTCTTCTTCTTCTTCTTCTTTTATTTACTTATTATTTTTCTCCTTTATAAGTTAGCATTTGCTAAGAAATTTGCATGTGTAGCATATTTTTCAAATGTGTTCTATTATAATAAACGAACTTCTGAAGCATACCTCTTAATGACTAAAGAAAAGGAAGTTCTAAATAGCAGTTTGTACTACTTACTAGTTCAGAAATTTTTTTGGTCCTCATAGAGGAATGAATATCAATGTCAAGCAAAATTAAAAAAGTCCCATCCCAGAAGTCCATCAGGGTTGCTTAAATCTAAGTCGCTCTCAGAGTACTCCCAAAAAGAGTTAATATAACTCTTGCTGATTGCTGATTCTTGCGAATCTGAGGCCTTGCCAAAATTCTGAGTGCCTATACTTGCCTCATCTTCAATAGCTTTGCCGGTATTACAACAAGGACTTACAGTTCTGGCAGCCTCAGAGACTATCACTGTCCTGGAGTTATTGAGGCCAGTAACACCAAGATGACTATTTTGCTTCTTGAGGCCCAGCTTTTTGCTCAGATGAGAGTTCCAGTAGTTTTTCACTTGATTGTCAGTTCGT
Organism: Lithocarpus polystachyus; assembly: GCA_033629205.1. Classification (NCBI taxonomy): domain Eukaryota; kingdom Viridiplantae; phylum Streptophyta; class Magnoliopsida; order Fagales; family Fagaceae; genus Lithocarpus; species Lithocarpus polystachyus. The sequence continues at coordinate 80,183,567 of CM066163.1, forward strand.
CCAGGCACCCGTTTAGCAATCAAAGACCACCTAAACAAAAGAATTTAGTTTTAGAAAGACCCCGCAATGTTGAGAGATTTTGTGTACTCTGTATGACCTTCTATTAATTTCAGAAAGAAAAAACAGGGCAAGTAGCATATTCAGAAGTTGTTAGCACTACTGCTACAACAATTTAATTACCATTGACCCATCTACCTAGTATAAATCCTTTTGCAATTTACTGCAAATAATAGTTCATGTAATTGCAATGAGTCCATTCCTAATTGCGTATTCAGAAGGACAAACTATCATGGTTGCTTTTCAATAATTCCTCCAATCCCAAGTTTCATGGAATCAAGTTCAAAAAATAGGATTTTCTTCTTTATGGGACCATGATCATCTTTATAGAGAATTTAGGCAGATTCAAGGCCTTAAAAAGCACAAAATAAAATCCCAGCCTGGCTAAATGAGAAGCATTCAAATGCAGCTGAAACACAGAATTAAGGCATATATATATATATATATATATATATATATATAAAGGTCAAAACCAGTGCACAAAACTCTCACTTTTTACTGGTCTGGGAGAGGTGATAGGTAATATTGCCAAAAGGAATTACCTGTTTCCAAGGAGATTATGAAGTCTGATAATAAGGTCTTCTTCTTCCTCAGTAAAACTGCCTTGCTTCACATTAGGACTTAGGTAATTCATCCACCTTAACCTACAACTCTTCCCACATCTCTTCAAATCTGTATCACATTAGAAAATAGATAATTAGAATCCTTTTTCTCTATTAAAAAGCAATGCAAAAGAAGTATATATTTACAAACAAGTAAATCAATAAAGAAACATTTCAACCTGTCTTCTTAGCAGCAAGATTCCACTTTCCTTCTCCATGCACCTTAATGTAATCCGTAAGTATCTTGTCTTCTTCCTTAGTCCATAAACCCTTCTTATATGTGTTCCCTTCCTCCATCATTTTCTTTGTCATTGTTGTTTCTTCTTGCCAATTGAGAAAGTGGAGGAAGAGAAATATTGTATAATTTTCCTACTTTCTTGACTAGTTGATGTAGTTGTGAAGAGCTGTAATGGGGGACCCCTCGCGCGTGTGTGAGTGTAACTATTATCCGAACTTTATAATGAGATAATGATGGAGACTGTTACACAATATCTGACTGTGCTAGGACTATAGGGATTGAAATTCCAAACAAAAGAGGGTGACTTTGGATGATTTACAATGCAGAGTTGGCACACATCTTGACACTGCATTTATTAGGTTCATTGTACAAACTTTATGAGGCTGGCAATAGCAAAAGCCTATTTGTATTGAAGAATATGTTTTGGTGTGTAAGACAATGTACAAGTGTTTTGTTTTTTGTTTTTATTTTGTTTTCTTTTAATTGTTAAGTAACACACACCAGATTTAAACCTTAGAACTTATGATCTTACCCTCCATCTTATTATTAAAGGATTATTAAGAGAAGAGATAGTATCATTTGAGCTAATGCTCATTGACAAGTTTATGCACAAATCTTGTTACATAAATACAACAAAAGAGAGCCTTATAGACTCACTAAAAAATTAGTGTTAGCATTCTCACAACTGCATTTGGTTTTCTTAAGTTGTTGGTTTATAAATTATACATGACCAACAATTAGATCTACACTATTCCTTTTTATTTAATTTTAATTTTTGGCACTTACAAACAAGTGGGGAAGGGGATTTGAACCGAAATCCAAGTACTCTTCAATTAGAGACCGAATAATACCAGTGTATCATAAGGCTCTTGACAATCTAGATTGTTCCTTGATGTGCCATCAGAGTTACTCTCCAATTCTTTTCCAAGATGCAAGCTCGCTCACAAAACAATAAAACCTTGATGTCAGGATACCTTATTTTTTGAGGGCACCTCAGTGGTTAGCTATTTCACTAAAAAATTTTTGTGCCACACCAAAAAGCACAACATTGACCACAACTTGCCCATGTGACGAGTTGTGGTTGGTAAAAAAATGTGGTACGTCCAAGTGGGGACAGCCGTCCACTAACTATAATTCGTCACATGGGCAAATTGTAGCCAACCTTTTGGTGTTGCAGAAGAATTACTCCTATTTCACTGGGATTTCATCTTCATTATTGCACCAACATTGTGCAAATGCACTATTTCCAATTTGGGGAAGCCTACCTGATCTATGTTTAAAAGGTGTGGCAGGCTTTTGACAATGGCCAATTCAATTCTATCCATTTTTAGACACTTTGTCCTATACGGTAGGACTCATAAAGAGAATCATTAATCCTTGCACCGCCCGCTGTTTGAAGCATTTATTGATTACTAATGTGGGTTGCACAGTCACGTGCTGCTCTTTAGTGATAAAATTAATATAATTTATTTTCTTTCTTTTAAGAAATATGAAGTTATGTACTTAAATTTAAAATAGTTATTTGAATATCTATGTACTATAACAATTTTTTAAAAGTTATTTGTTAAATGTAATATTTACTCACCAAAAAATGTTACAAAAAATGATAATGAATGTCATCATCTTTCTACAATATTTAAATTTTCACAATGAATGATAATATATGCTATAATTTTTTTTGAAGATCTTCATTAAATTAAATACTTGCAATCATCTACGGTGAAGATTTTGTTATTCATATTTCATTCTTTATTATCTTATTTATGAATCTAATTACAATTTTTAGCTTACTTATTTTTAATGAATACCCTTTTAAGTAGGAAAATAAATTAAAAAAAGAACAAAATAATAAAAGACATATGTCATCAAAGTTTTTATTAGATAAAATTATAAGTCTAGTTGGATTGTTAAAGGTTTCTCTGACCTAGGCGGCTGCTCTCTAAACCCTAGAGACCGTAGAAAAAGTGCTTGCCTGTGGATGAGGCTATTTCCTCTCATCGTTCTTCTTCTTTTCTTCATTGGAAAGAGCAGAATCGTTAGAAGTACTTGGAGTATAGGAGATGGAGAACCTTTCAGTGCTGTGGAGAAAGTTTTCTTTGTCTGAGAGTGAAGGGCAAAACTTTGTGGTTCAAGAGACAGTGGCTGCAGAAGAAATTTATGTTGCTGCTAGATTTTTCACAAGTCGTGTTCTCAACATGGAGGCTATTGCTAGGACTTTCAAGTTGCTGTGGAGGACTCGAAAGTGGTTTGAAGTGCGAGACATGGGAAACCATAGGGTGGTTTTTGTGTTCACAGATGCCTCGGATGCTAATAAGGTATTGATGGGCGAACTTTGGGTCCAAGTGCATGATTTACCTATTGGTCTAAATCCAAGTGTGGCAAAACAGATTGTGCAAATCGTTGGAGCTGTGGATGAGGATGGAGTGGAGTTGGATGATAGTATTTTTTAGCGGTACAGGGTAGAGGTCGATATTTCTAAATCGCTTTGTCGGGGTAGAAAAATAACTCTGAATAATGGGAAAGATTGGTGGGTTAGTTTCAAATACGAGAGGCTATCGAATAAATGCTATTGGTGTGGGAAGCTCACACACTCTGATAGGGAGTGTCCTGTCTGGCTGAAGAGTAAGAAGGGTCTCAAGGAAGAGGACAGGCAATTCGGTCCATGGCTTCGAGCTTTCGCACCAAATTTATCCAGGAAAACAGTGGTACGGGTCTTATGGTGCTATGAGGAAGATAGTGGGGATGAGGATCAGAATTTCAGTGATTGGAGTGCAAGGCACAGAGGCGATGACAATCAAGAAATTATTCCCACTACTGAGGAAGTGGAGAGATGGGAGGGAATTGATGATGGAGTAGAGAGAGCTGAATGTATGAAGCATGTGATGGATAATGATAATGTTCTAGGGACTGTGTCTATGCCTTTGGTTTCTCAGGATTGTGATGCACCTAGGATTGAAGTGAACTCGGTGATAGTAGAAACTCATGTCCAATCGGTTGAGGAGTAGTTAGCTAAGATTGATGCCGAGATTGCTAAGTTTGATGTTCCATATGATAAGGATGGTAGACGTGAATCTGAGATACCCAATAATTCTAGTCCCCAACCCCGGAATGAAGGCGGCCTACAAGAAAATATATCTGATCCGAGGCTGCCTAGAATGGATGAACTAGACGAATCACTTGCACATATCATAGGTAAAGTCAAGAATGTGCGAAGAAAACCAAAGCAGTTGGAACATGCATGCAACATGGAGGAGAGGGACTACTAAGAGGAGTGGGGTCTATTGTACTAACAAAAAGAAATAAGAGAGACTTTGATAAGGGTCTGGAAGTATCAGTTGGGAGCAAGAAGAGAAAAGGGGTGGCAGATAATAATTTAGCGGTGGAGGCTGGGTCCCAGCCGCATCGAAATCAATGAATCTTTTAGCTTGGAACTGCCGGGGGCTTGGGAACCTCCGTGCAGTTGATGAGCTTGGGGATATTATCCAAGCACAAGATTCCAAGATTGTGTTCTTGTCTGAGACTTGGTCGACAAAGGATCAGATGGAGCGCATTTGTGACAAATTAGATTTTTGAGGGTTGTTTTACTGTCCCAAGTGATGGAAAGGGTGGTGGTTTGGCTCTTTTGTGGAAAGCTAGTAAGAATGTTTAGTTGGATAGCTTCTCGAAATATCATATTGATGTGATTGTTCATGGTGGTTCAAAAGATGCCTGGTGACTTACTGGGTTTTATGGGGAACCTGAAACAAGTAGAAGAAGTGAAGGATGGGCTATGCTCCGGATGTTAAGCTCAAAATCGAAAATACCTTGGTGTTGTTTTGGTGATTTTAATGAGTTATTGCAGGTCCAAGATAAGCAAGGAGGGGTGCCACGAGCTCACAATCTCATGCAGGCTTTTAGAGATACTTTGGACTTATGTGGTTTTGTTGACTTGGGTTACTCAGGGCCAGATTTCACATGGCATGGACAGCGAGGTGGGGAAATGGTTTGGGAGAGATTGGATCGAAGTGTCGTGAATTATGTTTGGCTAGCCAAGTTTCCAACAGGCCGGGTTCACCATTTAAATAGCTTCACATCTGATCATCGCCCTATATTGGTGTCTTTTGTGTCAAATGGTGAGAGACAAAGGTGGAGAAGGAAACCATTTCGATTTGAGGCTATGTGGTTGACAGAGCCATCATGTAATGAAATTTTTTCAAGAGCTTGGGAGTGTAGTCAGGATGGTACACCAATGTCTGTGGCAACTAAAAAATTGAAAAGGTGCAAGAAATTTTTGAAAGCATGGAGTAGAGACCATTTTGGGAATGTAGTGCAAAAAATTAAACGGACAAAAGAACTGTTGTGGAAAGCTAAGGTAGAAGTGGCCAGGTCTGGGAACTCAGATGACATGGAGAGATTGAAATCAGAGCTTAGGTGTTTGTATGATAAAGAAGTGAAGATGTGGCAGCAACGATCATGGCTTCAGTGGTTACAAAATGGAGATCGGAATACAAGATTTTTCCATGGTACTGCCACCCAAAGGAAGCGAAGGAATTTTATCAAGGGTTTGAGGGATGAGAATGGGGTGTGGCAGGAGGATGAGACAGTGTTTGCAGGGATTTTGAATAGATACTATGAGGAGCTTTTTACGTCCTCCAATCCACATGGCTTGGACTGAATTCTGGATGGGGTTCACGAGGTTTTCACTGAGAAGATGAGGGTTGATCTGGCAAAACCATACACAGCTGAAGAAGTTGACTATGCTATAAAGGAGATGGCTCCCCTAAAAGCACCTGGACCTGATGGTATGCCTCCTCTTTTCTATCAAACATATTGGACAGATGTAGGTATGGATGTCTTTCAAGCTATTATGTCCAGCTTAAATAATGGGTCACTTTTGAAATCTGTTAATCATACTTTTATCACTCTAATTCCCAAAGTTAAAAATCCTAAAAGAGTAACTGAGTTTAGACCTATTAGTCTTTGTAATGTGATTTATAAGATAGTTAGTAAAGTCATTGCTAACCGTCTTAAGCCTATACTAAATTCTATTATCTTAGAAACTCAGAGTGCTTTCGTTGTTAATAGATTGATTACAGATAATATTCTTATTGCTTTTGAAACTTTGCACCACATGAAGAATAGTTGTACGGGGAAGAAAGGCTTTATGGCACTAAAACTGGATATGAGTAAAGCATATGACAGGGTGGAGTGGATCTTTCTTAAGAGTATTTTGTTAAAAATGGGTTTTCAGGAGTCTTGGGTGGCTATGATTATGGAATGTGTTAGTACAGTTTCGTATTCTATACTGGTTAATGGTGAGCGAAAAGGCTTAATTCGGCCTACTAGAGGGTTGAGGCAAGGAGATCCTCTTTCGCCCTATCTATTTCTGTTTTGTGCAGAAGGTCTTAATGCCATTTTGAGGAGTGCAGCCACATATGGGGACATTCAAGGTTTTTCTTTATGTAGGAATGGACCAAAACTCACTCATCTCTTTTTTGCAAATGATGTTTTGTTATTTTGTAGAGCCACCTTGGAGGAGTGTGAAAAAATCCAGTATATGTTAGCTTGTTATGAAGGAGCTTCAGGTCAAGCTATCAACAAGGATAAAACTACCTTGTTTTTTAGCAAGAATACTGATGCTTAGATGCAAGAGGCAATTATATCTTCTCTAAATGTTCTTGCTATTCAATATTATGAGAAATATTTGGGGCTTCCTTCTTTTGTTGGTAGGGCAAAGAAAGCTTGTTTCACACAAATTAAAGAGAGAATATGGGGAAAAATGCAAGGGTGGAAAAAGAAGCTTCTCTCACAAGCTAGAAAGGAGGTCATGATCAATGCAATGGTTCAATCCATACCCACTTATTCCATGAGTGTCTTTAAATTGCCAGTAAGCCTGTGTAAAGATATAGAAGCCATGATTCGGAAATTTTGGTGGGGGCAAGGGGACTCGAAGAAGATTCACTGGGTTAATTGGAGCTCCTTGTGTTCCTCTAAATCTGTTGGAGGTATGGGGTTCAGAGATATTCAGAAATTCAATAATGCTTTGTTGGCGAAACAGGTTTGGCGATTATTTCATAATAAGGATACTTTGTTATATCAAGTTTTTAGTGCTAAATACTTCCCTCATGGTAATATTTTGGATGCTCCGGTCCACCCAAATTGCTCCTTTGCATGGCAAAGTATTTTGCAAGCCCGTGAGGTGATCAATAGAGGTGCTATATGGAGGGTGGGAAATGGATTATCTATTGATATATGGAACCATAGATGGCTGCTTGAACCAGGACAAAGCAAGATTGTTTCTCTATGGCAAGATGCAGAGATCAGTAGAGTGCATGAATTATTCTATCCAGATACAAGAGTGTGGGATCCGGGTTTGTTAGAGAGATGTTTTCTACCATGGGAGGAAAAGATGATCAAATGGATCTATGTGCATGAAGGGGGTGGGGATGATGTTTTGGTGTGGCCACTTACACCGGATGGTAACTATAGTGTAAGGAGTGCATATCGCATGTTGGCGGCTGAGGGGATTAACCAAAAACCAAGTTCATCTTCTCCATCAGAAGCTGAGAGAGTTTGGAAAGGCATTGAGAAGATCAAGACCCCAAACAAAATTTGCCACTTTATCTGGAGAGCTGCCAAGGATTTGATGCCAACTAAACAAAATTTGAAGGTCAGACATATTCCGTTGGATGATACTTGGGCAATGTGTGATGATCAACCTGAAACGTTAATGCATTGTCTCTGGCTTTGTCCCCATGCTCAATCGGTTTAGAGGTCAGATATCACCTTTGATAATTTGTATACAAGGAAGCATCGAAGTTTTTTCGACTTGCTAGATGACGTGATGCAAAACAGCTCGGGCTACCGTGTGGCTCTGTTTTCCAGCATTGCGTGGAGTTTGTGGCAGCGACAGAATCGACTTAGGGAAAATCAAGGGACTTGGCCATTGCATGAAGTTGGTGACAAAGCTAAAGTTTTGGTTGTGGAGTTTTTGGAAGCAAATAAACGTATCAGCAACCCAGGCCTGAGATTGGTAGCACGGTGGTCGCCTCCACCTGAGAATTGTTATAAGGTCAATTTCGACGTAGCTATGTTTCATCATTTGGGCTGTGTGGGCATTGGAGTGGTTGTTTAAGATCATAAAGGAGCTGTTATGGTAGCCCTTAGCCAGAAAATTGCTCTTCCTTAGTCAATAGCATTGGCAGAAGCTCGGGCAGCCCATAGAGCAGTCACTTTGGCACTGGAAATGTCTTTTTTTCGTATTCAGGTTGAAGGGGATTTTCTGGGGGTTATTCGTGTTTTGCAATCCAAGGGTCAGTGCAATACCTTGTATGGACATGTGGTTGATGATACTTGGAGATTAGGTTATGCTTTACACTCTTGTCAGTTTTTTCATATTAGTAGGGAAGGAAATAAGTTAGCTCATGAATTAGCTAGAAGAGCAGTTTTATCTGCAGATACTGATGTATGGGTAGAAGATCTACCTGAGAATTGTTATAAGGTCAATTTCGACGTAGCTATGTTTCATCATTTGGGCTGTGTGGGCATTGGAGTGGTTGTTTAAGATCATAAAGGAGCTGTTATGGTAGCCCTTAGCCAGAAAATTGCTCTTCCTTAGTCAATAGCATTGGCAGAAGCTCGGGCAGCCCATAGAGCAGTCACTTTGGCACTGGAAATGTCTTTTTTTCGTATTCAGGTTGAAGGGGATTTTCTGGGGGTTATTCGTGTTTTGCAATCCAAGGGTCAGTGCAATACCTTGTATGGACATGTGGTTGATGATACTTGGAGATTAGGTTATGCTTTACACTCTTGTCAGTTTTTTCATATTAGTAGGGAAGGAAATAAGTTAGCTCATGAATTAGCTAGAAGAGCAGTTTTATCTGCAGATACTGATGTATGGGTAGAAGATCTACCTGATGATTTGGACTTTGTGTTCCGATCTGATTTTCATTAATAAAGTTCACTTACTATTTTCTCAAAAAAAAAAATCTAATTAATTAGTGTTCTTTAGATAACAAATAGAACACCATATATCATCATTCTATCTTTCCAAGCATGACTACCAGTCTACCACATAAAATTCAAAATACACACAGAAATTTTTTGGGACATTAAAATTTAGTAGGAGTATATTAGAAATTGCATAATGGAATATTTTAGGAATTATAAGATTTTATTAGGGTTTAACTAAGAGAGAAACAATAGGGGTATATGCTCATTAACAAAATATAAATGATGAAATTATTCAACTTTAGTTTAGGGGAGAATGCAACTACCCTGAATATAAAGGAGAAAAGTGTTACTTCGTAAATTTGTGTGTGAGTTTTTATTTTTTATTTTATAAAAAAAAAAACTTGAAACAATGTGTTAAAAAAAAATCAAACTAAAAAAATTATGCATTAATCAATGAATTTTAGTTCAACAAATTGAATAAACCAAAAAAGAAGTCTAGAAACACAGCAAAAAGTTATGATATTTTTACAATACATTTATTTGTAGCTATGGTGGGTCCTAATTTGATATTTTATTATTTTATTTTAAAGTAATGTTACATCCACAATATCTTCATAATAAATCTTAAGTAGTAAATTGCTACTGGTTTTAAATTGGGCTAACAACTTTTAACTGTGCATTTAAAAATAAAATAAAAAGCCAACAGAAGAAAATTGTGCCTAAAACAATGAATTTTGGGTTACTAAGGGCTGTTTGGATGACTTGTTTTCATAACTCAATTCTCAGTTTCCATAACTCATAACTCAAAAATGGTGGGACTCATAGCGAGAAGTCCGTTTGGGAGCACCATAACTCTGTTTCCAGCACTCAATTCTCTGATTTTTGAGTTGTGAGTTATGGAAACTGAAAACACATTTTTGCTGTTTTCAGTTTCCATAACTCATAACTCAATGGCATTTTTGTAATTTAACACACATGAAGGACCCACTAGTCATAACTCAGCCGCAACTTTTGACCAACTAACTTTTTTTTTTTCCTTCTATTTTTCACTGGGCTCGATCTTCACTCTTGTTCTTCCTCTTCTTCTTTTTTTTTTTCCTTCTTTTTTCATTAGGTTCGGTTTTCACTCTTGTTCTTTTTTCTTTTTTCTTTTTTTTCACTGAGTTCGGTCTTCACTCTTGTTCTTCCTTCTTTTTTTTCTCTCTTTAATTCTTCCTCTCTATTTTTTTTTTCTATTCACTGGGTTTAGGTGATCTAGGTACTAGAAAAAAAAAAAAAAAAAAGTTGCACAGAGTGACGAGTATGGGGCCCACAAATATTGTGAAAAATATTGAGTGATGGCAAGTGAGTGATAGTGCCAAACGGGTGTCGTATTTTAAAGTGATGAGTGATGAGTGATGAGTGATGGAAATTGAGTGACAAAAATTAAGTGATGAAAAAAAGCCATCCAAACAGGCCCTAAATTTGATTAAACCAAAAAAGAAGTCTAGAAACACAACAAATCACGATATTTTTACAATACCTTTATTTTTAGCTATGGTGGGTCCTAGTTTGATATTTATTATTTTATTTTAGAGTAATGTTACGTCTACAATATTTTCATAATAAATCTTAGGTGATAAATTGCTACTAGTTTTAAATTGGGCTAACCTCTTTTAACCGTGCATTTAAAAATAAAATATAAGGCCAACTGAAGAAAATTGTGCCTAAAACAATGAATTTTGGCTTACTAAATTTGACTAAACAAAAAAAGAAGCCTAGGAACACAACAAAATGTCACACAAAAAGAAGTTTAGGAATATAACAAAATGTCACAACATTTTCGTAATATTTTTTATTTCCAACTGTGGTAGGTTCCAGTTTGATATTTTATTATTTAATTTTTACATCTATATCATTTTCATAACAAATCTTAGGTAAAAAATTATTATTGGTTTTAAAATTATGCATTAAAAACAAACAAACAAAAAGACAATACAAAAAAATTGTGCATGAAACGTACAGTGAATTTTGGCTCACCCAATTTGACTATATATACTAAAAAAGAAGTCTAAGAATACAACAAAATATTAAAACATTTTCACAATAATTTTATTTTTAGGATGCAAATAGATATATTTTTATTTTATTTGAGAAAAATGCTACATCCATAACATTTTTAGAACAAATTATAAATGACAAGTTGTTATTGGTTTTAAATTGAACCCACTACTGATATCACTTTTTTATCCTCCAAAAATACTTTGTCACATAAAATTTGTTATCAAATTATTGTGAAAAATGTTGTGAACATAGTATTTTTTTTATCTTATTTTATTTTGATCTATAAGGAACTGAGATCTCGCGATTGTGAAAATATTGTGACAAAAAAAAAGATGTTATAACATTTTCATAATACATTTATTTTTAGTTGTAATTGGTCTCGGTCTCTTATTTTATTATTTTATTTTGACCTTTAAAAAATTGACACCTCAATAATTAGGAAAATATTATAAAAATGTATTGCGTTAGTGTAATTGTGTATGCACATATAATATTTAAAAAATACAAGCAAAACCAACGTATTGTGGGGAAAAAAAAAAGGGCCAATGAACAGTGCAAATTGTCAATAATTATGAAAATATTGTAAGAATTTGTTAAGGCAGTGTAATTGTACATACACATATAAATATTTAAAAGAAAAGATAAAAATAGTACAACCAAAACTGGTGTACTGTGGTTTGTGGAAAAAAAAAAAAAAAACCCTAATAAACAATGTTACGAAAGTGTTGCGAAAAATGTTGTGAATATAGCACTTCTTTTTTTATAATACCTTTAGTTTTAGTTGTGGATGATTTTAGTATGATATTTTATTTTAACATATAAGGAATTAACATATCAACAATTGTAAAAATATTGTGACAATTTATTGTGTTAACTAACAGCTTTATATATAAAAAAATAAAATAAAATAGTGGACAGGACGATATTACCCCAAAAAAAAAAAAAAAAGCAGCAACAGTGCAGAGGTTGAAACCAAAGCACTGTAGCTACAGTGCCAATCGAACCAACCAAATTGGCACTATAGCTACTGTTCAAACTAAATAAAAAATAAAATAAAAAAGGGACTCAATAAACCAAAAACACCATTTAGAACACTGTTCTATTGTAAGAATTTGTTAAGTCAGTGTAACTGTACATATACATATAAATATTTAAAAGAAAAGATAAAAACAGTACAACCAAAACTAGGGTACTGTGGTTTGTGTGTGTGTGTGTGTGTGTGGGGGGGGGGGGGGGGGAAGCCTAATGAACAATGTTGTGAAAGTGTTGCGAAAAATATTGTGGATGTAACACTTCTTTTTTCATAATACCTTTAGTTTTAGTTGCGGATGATTCTAGTATGATATTTTATTTTAACCTATAAGGAATTAACATATCACCAATTGTAAAAATATTGTGACAATTTATTATATTAACTAACAACTTTATATATAAATAAAATAAAATAAAAGAGTGGACATACGATATTACTCCAAAAAAAAAAAAAGCAGAGAAAAAGAAAAGAAAGCAGCAATAGTGCAGAGGTTGAAACCAAAGCACTGTAGCTACAATGCCAATTGAACAAACCGAATTGGCACTGTAGCAACTGTTCAAACTAAAAAAAATAAATAAATAAAAGGGACTTAATAAACCAAAAACATTGTTCTGTTGTAAGAATTTGTTAAGTCAGTGTAACTGTACATAAACATATAAATATTTAAAAGAAAAGATAAAAACAGTACAACCAAAACTGGCATTCTGTGGTTTGTGGAAAAAAAAAAAAGCCTAATGAACAATGTTGTGAAAGTGTTGTGAAAAATGTTATGGATGTAGCACCTTTTTTTTTTTTTTTTAATAATACCTTTAGTTTTAGTTGTAGATGATTATAGTATGATATTTTATTTTAACCTATAAGGAATTAAAATATCAACAATTGTAAAAATATTGTGACAATTTATTGTGTTAACTAACAGCTTTATATATATATATATATATATATATATATATAAAGAGTTGACAGGACGATATTACCCCCCAAAAAAAAGGCAGAGAAAAAAAAAAGAAAAAGAAAAGAAAGCAGCAAAAAAAAAAAAAAAGGGAAAAGAAAGCAGCAACTATGCAGAGGTTGAAACCAAAGCACTGTAGCTATACTGCCAATTGAACAAACCAAATTGGCATTGTAGCAACGGTTCAAACTTAAAAAAAAAAAAAAAAAAAAAAAAAAAAAAAAAAAAAAGAAGATAATAAGGGCTCAATAAACCAAATGTGTGCAATAGGGGCATTGGTGCTTTTTATATAACTAATAGATTTAAGCGGGCATAGAATTATTGTTTAGTACGTAAGGTTTATTTGAATACTGCTTATTACTGAAAACACTGTAGCAAAGTAATTTTTAAATGTGTGACTAATGCTATGGGACCCAGTTTTAAAAAAAAATTGCTAAAATTCGTACTTGCGAGTCTTGTGAACAGTGCACGGGACCCATAGTAAAAATGCAAACGCTGGGTTTTTTTCTTTTCATCGCAGTCCAAACCCAACCATAGTTTGTCCTCTCTCACCAGAGTGGACTAACTGTGAAAGAACATACTAATCAGAACACACATCAGATCTTTTCTTGAAGGTGTAACTCTTAACCAGAATTGAGCATTAGAACGCATTTAACATAGCCAAGCTACTATCTAGCTAATTGCGGAAAGAGTTGAGACTTAGACCTTAAAGAATGTGGGAGTTCAAGAATTTCCCTTTCCCTCATTCAACATGTCTATCGAAGTGGTATTATGTTTTTTTTTTTTTTGGTAAACCAGAGGATTCTATTAAAAACTAAAGAGGAGCAACAATAGCATTCATATAGTGATCAAAAGTCACTCTAGAATTGTCCAAATTAACTAAAAACAGCACCTCAGATGGAGGGCTTGGAAACACAAAAAAATCAACATTAAGAAGAGCACCACGCCAGGCAAGAGCATCTGCACATTGATCGCCCCTCTGTAACAATGTTGGATCTTTACTTGAGGAATGAGCTTCAGCCCTTCCTTACAGTCCACCAAAATCGAGTTGTTTGAACTAGAGGAGTCATTAGCTTTACCGAGCAGATCGACCAACAACTGGGCATCCAATTCAACAATCACAGCAGGCAGATTGAGAGAAACGCACAGCTGGATGCCATCTCGAAGTGCCCAAAGTTCTACTGCAACAATGGTATCCCGTCCAATAGCTCTTGCATAACCTCTAATCCAAGCCCCAGCTGCATCCCTTATGAGACCACCCCCTCTAGCCCAACCGGGGTTGCCTAAAGAGGACCCATCAGAGTTTAATTTAAACCAACTAATTGGTGGCAGTAACCACTTCACTTGAATTGTTGACTTGGTAGGTGCATCATGACAGTTTGCTCCAACAAAAACATATTTCGTCGCCTTCGCCATCACTTCCTCTTTAAGGTAAGGAGAAGGCCTGGCATTCTAAAAAACCACCCTATCCAAAGGCACCATAGCCCTATTGAAAAAACAATATTCCAATCAATCCCCAAGGGTCCATAGCAAGCCGCACTTTACACATTCAGTCTAAGCCAGTCCATTAAACTCGTCCACAGAAGCAGCTTGTTTGCATCGGGGGAGAAAGAGAATCCCAAAGAGCTTTAGCAAAGGTACACATTCTCAATAAATGGTCAATGGGTTCCGAGGAGTTGTTGCATAAAGGGCCAGAATCAGAAACAAGGACATCTCTTTTTGCAAGAATAGCTCGCACCGAGATACTCTCATGACAACACTGCCATATGAAGCATCTAATCTTAGGTATAGAATTCGCTTTCTAGACCCAAGCTCCTCTGAACTGCCCACTGTCCATATTGCCCATTCTAGATCACGCAATGTGATATGCATTTTTGGGATCAAAATCTCCATTTGGTAAGGATATCCAAGCCAGCCGATCATCAATGTTGGCAAGCCAAGGAATGGGCGTAGACTTAACATCCAAAAGGATGTGTCTCGGAATGGGGAAAGAGCATTTAGACCAGTCCTAACCCGCGGTGGAAACCATATCCTTAATACGAAGAGAATCTTCCTCCCGTTGAAGAGGACCATGAAGAAGGCTTCTAAGAGTGCCTTTATCCAACCACCTATCAAACCAAAAAGACAAATTGCTATCTCTGCCAGCCATGCACTTAAATCCTTCTCTAAAAACGTCATGACCCTTTGACAAAGCACTCCAAACTTTTGAGCAAGCACGCCTAGTAGAATTCCTGGCTATGGATCTTCTTCTCAGATACTTTTGGTTTAGCACCCGTGCCCACAAGGACTCCTTTTCTTTGTGGAAAGTCAGTTTTGGACTCGCTCAAGGATGAAGCTATAATCCTAGTTGATACCTGTATGCTTGATCGGGAAGCCCAAGTACTTCCCTAGATTAGGGGTAGACTGAAAACCCAAAATGTCGCAGAGCCTATCCCTCTCATGGGCATGGATGTTTGGAGAGAAGAAGACTCTGGATTTCTGATTACTAACCTTCTGCCCGGACATGTCACAGAAAGAATCCAGCACATCTCGAATTGCAGCACAGTTCTTTTGGTCTACTTTTGCAAACAGAACAAGATCGTCTGCAAAAAAGAGATGTGAGAAGGCGATACCTCCTTGAGAAACTCGCACAGGATTCCAGAGTTTATCTTCACATTTATCAGTATTCAGGGCTCCCAACACCTCCATATAAAGAATAAAAATATATGGCAAGAGAGGATCCCCCCGTCTTATACCCTTGGATGGCAGGAAAGGGCTTAAGGCACCTCCATTGAAAAGAATCGAAACCAAGGAGGTTGAAACACAATTCATAATCAGAGATATAAGCTGGTTTGGGAACTGAAAAAGATAAAATGTATCTCGGATAAACCGCTACTCCAACCTATCATAAGCCTTGTCAAGATCAATCTTAATAGCCATAACCCCAGCTCTACCTTTCTTCCTAGAGATGGTGTGGATCATTTCTTGAACAATAATGTCATTACCCACCCCCTTTCTCCCTGGGACAAAAGCAGTTTGGAGAGGAAACCAATTTAGAGAGGAGAGGTCTAATACACGCAACAATGATTACACAATATTACACAGACTTATAGGTTTGTAATTGCTGAGCTGTTCCAGACTGGGGCACTTAGGAATGAGGGTTACTAGAGTCTGATTAAGGAACTCAGGAATTTTGCAAGAAGAGAAAGCCTCCCTGATGACCTTTCTAACCGAATCCCCTACCAATAACCAGAAATGTTGAAAGAAACCTGAGTGAATGCTGTCAGGACCCTAAGCTTTTTAAGGTTTGAGGGACCAAGAGCAGCACAAATTTCATCATCGGTGACTAGACACTCAAGCCCCCTTTTATTAGCATCCTTAAGAGAACATTTCTAGAATGGAGGCTTCCAATTAGCCCGATAAGAGGTTGTTGAATCCGTGGTAAAGAGCTTGACGAAACCTTCCCGAATAAAACTATAAATTTCAGAATCCCCATTAAGCCCACGACCCATGCAATCATTCATACTAACAATGCGATTCCATCTCCTTCACACCAAAACGAACGTATGAAAGAAAGTCGTGTTCCTATCTCCTTGCACCAATAAATTAACTCTTGACTTCATAGCCCAAAATTCCTCCTCAATCTTGGACAGCTTCGCATACTCATCGATAAGTCTTTTTTCCAGGTCAATCAATGAATCATGTGGTCTGCTAGCAAGGGCCACTTGAATACCTTTTAACCAAGCCCTAAGAATTTTTTTCTTCAGGAAAATATTGCCAAAGTGGTCCTTGTTCCAGACCATTGCTTTAGAGCTGAATTGATCAATAGCCAATTGGAGGTTCAGGGCATTAGTCCAAGCATCTTGAACCAAATGCGGGAAAGAGGGATGAGATAACCACATTGGTTGGAAGTGAAACAGCCGGGGAAAATAAGTGGAAGGCAGCCTGTGAAGAGACAACAGAATAGGACAGTGATCAGAATGCACTCTTTCTAGGTGCTGCACATGAGCTTCCGGGGATAGCTCATTCCACTCAGAATTTGCAAACACACGGTTAAGCCTTTCTTGAATGAGGTTGGTGACAGGGCGGTTATTGGACCAAGTATAGCGGGCTCCAGAGAACCCGAGGTCGATCATGCTACAAAAATCAAGGCACTCCTTAAAACGGAGAGCTCTAGAAATATTGACAGCTCTACCTCCAAACTTATCTTCGCCGATAAGGACCTCATTGAAATCGCCAGCCAAAATCCAGGGAAGGGAGAGAAGAGAAGCTATAGTGGTTAGATTATTCCATAATAGACATCTTTCAGCATATCTAGGGGAAGCATATATGGTTGATATAACCCAAGAAAAGTTAGAAGAGATTACCTTAATAATGGCATGGATTTCTTGCTTAGTAGTGGCAAGCTCTAAGACCTCAACTTGAGATGAATCCCACAAAACCCAGAGTGAATAGCCCCATCAAAAGGCAATCTGTTTGAAATAGTTTTGGCTCTTGTACCCCCAATTTTTATTTCAGTAATTATCATCACAGCAGGATAGTAAGTTGGACCATGTCTCTAATAACACCACAAAAATTGGGGCTTTGGGCACCCCGACAATTCCAACTAAGAATATTCATAAATATAGACTAAGAGTATAAAGGAATACATCAAGAAGACAATAGGACAGACCCATCACCCTCCACATGCATCTCATCGGCGCCACTCACATGGTGCTCCACCTCAGACATATCATCAACCCAGCTTGCAGCATCAAGGTGAGCATCCCAATCACTAAGGCCGGGAAGATCAATTAGCACCACACCCTGGGTATCACAGGCCACCCCCTCCATCTCACTATCTAAACTCAGTTGTTCATACAGCTTGGGATTAACAGCGATGTGGGCATCCTCGTGCTCTACAATTGGACAATCCCGGATTCTCAAGAGTTTGGCACTAGCAAACTTGGAGGAAATGCTAGCAGCGGTGTCACCCGATTTTGGGTTCATCGGGGTATTTGAGATCTCCATTAACGGCGACCGCTCCTCCACCATCCTTGCAACGCCACTTTCCACTAGATGGGCCGGTTTCCCCACCGATGACCCGGCCTTTATTGAGCTTGAACCTCCGGCTGTGAAGCCCCTAAACTCCCTAACTTCCATCCTAAAATCCCTGGCAACGCCAACCCCCTTTCCCTTGGTAGCTTTCCCACTTTTGAGTAGGATTACCTTTATCCACCATGATAGGCTTTCTAGAAACTCTGTGCTTTGTATTGTCAGTCCTTAGATTTTGATTTTTAGCCCCAGTACTTCCTCTCAAAACATTTCGCTCATCACGTGCCACCCTCTTAGAGGAGGGATTGTGAGTGCGATCTGCAATAGGTGCACTAGCAAATAGGGACCGTTCCATCATGGTGTGACCCACAGACTTGTCACAGGTAGCTCTGCCATTATCTTTTTGGTTTGGGCTAGTAGTCGTAAATCCTAGGCTTCGAGTTGGGCTTGACTCCTTAGTGGAGGTAAAAGAGGAAAAGTGCGCCCCTTCTTTTTGTTGCTAACCCTTATCTTTCTTTTTTCGTGTAACTAGCATCCAAGTCCCAAAGGAGCCCTCTTGGGCCTCTGACATGGGCTCAGTCCGCTCCCCAGCATTAGGCTTTACACCCTTGTCATCATCACCCGTGGCATCAGTCTCCTTCCTCGTGGAGTTTATTCCCTCTGGTGACCGCACCGTGTATGGACAAGATTCTGTTCTGTGATCCACTCGGCCACAAGAGACACAAAGGAAGTTTAGGCCTTCGTATAGCACCAGTTGATCTAGCTTGCGAATATGAAGAAGCCTTACGAGTGGCTTTCCTAGGTTTATTTGAACACACAATCTGGCATATTGTCCTCGAGTTTCCGATGCTGTGTGCGTGTCAACCAGCAAGACCAGCCTTATCACGCTCCCTATTTCTCGTAACACTGAGCCTTCATAGTATCAAAAGGAAGCTCCGAAAGGCGAATCCAAACAGCCATCGAAGACTCAGATGCTCTCGATGGCCTGAAGTTTGGTTCCCACCTTTTGATAGCCAAAAAGTGGCCACCAACAAACCAGGGACCCCACTAAAAACCTTGTCATGGTCAGCCTTTAAAGCAAATCTGATAAGGAAATAGCCCCTACCAAGGTGTACACAGTCCATCTTGCCGACTGGCTTCCACATGCCAAGAATACGGGTATGCAGAAACTGGTAACCCACCAACTTGCCAAAGACTTTGATAATCAGTGCATTAGACAGTTGGGATCGTATTCTAGTTTTGGTCTCTCCTGACAGTCTTACCTCCGCTTCACCTTCGGGAAATACTTGGGCTTCTGAATCTGACAAAGATTCCGTCTCCATATCCCGTTCAAACTCAAAAGCCTGCTTGTACACTCCTCGTATATCACCAAGGAGTTTATCTCTGAAAGACCTCCCAGGTTCCCCGAAGGCAGTTGGGAAGGCAATGTCATGTGCACCAACAACGTTGTGCACTTCCTTAACCTTCTTAGTACTTCTCTATAGCTCCGCATCTTCTTCCCTAGAACGTCCAGTACACGGAGACACAGAGCTTCGCACGTTCACATCCATTGTCACTTAAGTCAAGAGTTGATCCCTTGCTATGGTTGTTTTTTGTGATAGTGTTTGTTTCTGGTATTATGTTTAACCGTTACATGTATTATCCATTTCATATGAGAATGGGTGTCACACTTGTGGAGTTGACGCTTATATTGAAACGGATGTTATATAACATCGTTACACACAATATAAATTCTTATTTGAAGCTAGCATGCACCATGATAATAAAGAATAAAAATTATTTATCTCATTTTTGGAGTTCCACTTTATGCTCCAATAGCATTGTTTTTTCCTTCCTCATTTTTAACTTCTTTAAAAAAAAAGATTATGGAAAAATTGTGATTGACAAAACATAAAGTAAAACATTCAACATGTGACAGTGGCATGATTTTTGTTTGATAACAAAAGCATAAGCACATCTGCAGGAGTCTCCGGCAACTTGCCACTCGCAAAAAAAATGAAAAGAGATGTTGATTATTGCATTTGTAGAATGGCCCAATTCATCCCCTATCAGATTTATTGACGTGAAAGAGACAAACCTACACTCCGTATTGAGATTTCCAGATACAAACTTGTACACCATTCATCATGAATTGCTACTTTGCAAGGTACAAGCACTGCCTTGATCATCACTTACAGAAACAACCAAGTATATGGACTCATCCTTGACCCTTCATTACTAGACACTATTCTCAACATGCTTGAATATCTGGACTCCATGCCATGACAAATGTGATGATTTCTAAATTTTAGAATCAATAGCACTTCACTACAGCAGACTACAAGGGCCAAAGTCACTGAAATTCTAACACTAACAATGAAGCCATAACAATGACTGCCTAGCGTAATTAGGGAGCTCGGTTGGCTGCTTGCAGCAAGCTACAAGATTAGGCAGTGCAGTAAAGTGTATTGAGCTACTAGGTATGGCTCTTCCATCCAACTTTAGTTCTTTAATTCTTTTTTTCTTTCAATTGATACCCCATGAAAGGAGATTATAGTTGCACAGTTTTACCTCAAGAATATGAAAACTTTGTTATCAGAGGAATTACAGCATTTGCAATACATATGTACCTCAGGGCCCCTTAGCAAGAAACAATTAATACACAAATATAATGACATTTCATTTTATATGTACTGGGCTTAAATATACATGTACCTAAAATATACATGCAGGACTGCTAGGCATATCATGACTCATCAGCCTTTGGTTCAAGGGTTACAGGAATCTTCTCCTTGTGATCACCACGCAACACCTCCACAGTCACCTGAATGCCAAAATAATTAATAATAAACAAATATTTTTGAACTTGGTTTTTAGATTTAAAAATAATTCTAAACTATGTTAGTCCATCTTTTTGGATAAAGAAGCCCAATACTTTTTTTTGATAAGTATACAGAAGTCCAATGCTAAATAACTTTTATTAGTATTGGGCTTCTTTTTGGATAAAACAATTATCAAGAAACAAAATTCATTTAAGTATGTTTGATCTTCTCTAACAGAATTCTAATTAAATTATGTATGTTTTTTTATACATTTTGTAATTAAATTAATACTTATTAAATAAATGTGTATCATACATATATACTTCTACCAAACATTCCTGTGTAATCACAGGTTACTATAACTATTTGTTTGAATATTGAAAGCAGTCTTGAACCATATTTATCTTACTTCATCACAAAAAAAATAATATATGAAGTCTTTAATTCTATTGCACATTGTCATCAGAGAGTTTCTCATTTTGAAAAAACTATCTCTGCCCCTCGCACCATCCCACCCACAGAGAGAGAGAGAGAGAGAGAGAGAGATACCTTATCACCCACTTTACATTGGTCAAGAATTCTGTACAAATCACTTCCATTGGTGACCTTCTTACCATTCACAGATGTTATGATGTCACCCAAAATGAGTCTACCATAGGCATCACGTTTGGTTGGTTGCAGGCCCTGCAGCATAGAGATTGATCAACTCTCATTGAATGTAAGAAAAAAACTATCAAACCTAAAGAAGCTAATGTCAATAAAAGAAGGAAGATCAAAACAAAGCATCTCACCTAATAACCACAAAACTAATTTCAATAATATCTACAACTCTTAAAGGAAAATGAGCACAACACTTTCCTGGCAGGAAATTTCATTTCCATATAAGAGAAAGCGTACATACCGCTTTACCAGCTGGCCCACTTGCAGGAGCATCCAAGACAAGCACCCCACTTACACCCAACTGCTCCACTGACTGATCAGGTGCAAACTTAATTCCTAAAATTGGTCTTGTAACCTTCCCAAACCTCACCAACTGGTCAACAATGCCACCTACCTGGATATGTAAGAATTAGGATAGTGACTTAATCACTCACCAAAAACAAAGAGGATAGCGACTTAGTCTAAAGCATAAAGATAAGGAAGTTTTGTATCTCAATTAGATCTACATGATGCCTATAACTAAGTTCTCCTATCAAAATAAAAAGGAAAATTCTACATAATAACTCACAGTATCAACAGGAATTGAAAATCCAACACCAGAGGATGCACCAGATGGAGAATATATAGCCGTGTTTATCCCAATCAGACTTCCAGAACTATCTAATAGAGGCCCTCCACTATTACCAGGATTGATGGCAGCATCTGTCTGTATAACATCCTGAATAGGTCGGCCAGTAGCTGCAGAACTGATTTCTCTGCGAAGCCCACTATAGAAAAGAATAGAAATATCACTTTAGTAAAAGCATATTTTCATATAAATCTCAAGGCATGCTTATTTCTTGATAAATAACATAAAAAGGCCACATATATATTGAGAAAATCAGCAGGAGTTATGAATATGAATACAGGACAAATATGAATAGTTCACACACACACACATATACACATTACACACACAGTTTTTTTTTTTTGGTAAGTACATACACAGAGATTTGAACTAGTTCATGTACATTTTTGTTTCTCCATTAGTCTGTAAATAAATAGAAATATTATATAATGTATGTTGTTTCCAAAATACTAAAAGGATTCACAAAAGGACAAAGTTTAGTTACAAAGTTGTAGCCTAAGGCTACAAATAGCTCTAATAAATTGACATGTGTAAAAATGGCATGTGCACTACACGTGATTACCTAACTAAACTTAACCCTTTCCTCAAAAAAAACCCTTAACCCCATAAACCCAAGTAGTTAACCACACCACGTATTAAAATATATATATATATATATATTTATATGAATACGTATACTCTCTCTCTCTCTCTTTGACGTCTCTGTAAACCAGCTCCACCGGTCACCCCCAAACTCTACTCTGTCTCCACTACCAACCTACCCAGTCTCCACCACTCAAAGCCACCTCTTGTTTGCCGCTCTGCTGCTCAAAACTACCACCCTTTTGCAGACAAACACAAAAGATCTGCATTTTTTTGAGGTTGGTCTTCCATATTAAACTAAATTTCCTTTTGTTTATTTATTCATTGTTAACTTTTATTCCTTCAATTTGTTCTCTGATTTACTAAAATTTATGGATTCGTGTTCATATGCAGAGGCTGTATTTATCTCAAGCTCATAAGCAGAGGCTGTATTTACTAGAATTTATGGATTCGTGTTCAGAAAAATGTCAAAACACTATTATATATCACAAATACTGGCATTGAGCAAATAAACTTCAACGAGTTTAGTACCTGATAACACCAGTCGTAAGAGTATGGTCAAGTCCAAACTGCAAAAAAGAAATTAAGACAAAGGTTTAATTGATTGGAATCAAGAATTAATAATATTAATGGTAAGTGATTGTTCTCAATAATTCAGAATAGTAGTATGTTCACATACTGGATAAACAATACTATTTCAAGAATAGTGCAATGAAAACATATATTACGCAAGTAATGTAATACTAATACTCACAGGGTTTCCAATAGCAAAAACTTTTTGACCAACAAGCAGGTCCGCAGAGATTCCAATAGGTATGGGTCTCAGTTTGTCTTTGGGTGCATCAACACGCAACACAGCAACATCCTTATCTTGGTCGAATCCAACAACTTTTGCATCATAAGTTGTCTGGTCAGCAAGAGTGACTCTGTACAGAACTAGCACCAATTTAAATGTGAACAATAAGGAACTTAAAATTTAAAAATGACAACCTGATATGACATTTTGAAACTTTTTGAGAATAAAATCTTACATGAAACATATATTATAGTCAGCAGGTTTGACTACAAAGGAATCGCTTGTCATAGATAACAAAGAACTCAGTGAAGGAATTTATTCATGATTATCAAAACCAGCGTCAATTGAAGACACTGGTCAGTCATTAATGCAAATAGTTCTATGCTCTCCAGAGACAAAGGTGAGAAAGTTTCGTAGGCTGACAAAGTAGTTCTGGCACAGCAGCTAATATGGATGAGGACTGAAAAGTGAAAACTTTTCAATCCCTGTTTCCTGAGATGCCACATTATAAGCAGCAGTATGAGTATACAATCATGCTCATTGCCAGTAACAACTTCCCTAACAGTTGAAGATGTATATTAGTGTCCATAACTTCCAGACAGATGGAAATATATGGCCTGTTAAAGTTCCTCCCCAAGTATTATTTTTTTTCTTTTTTTGGAGGACAGCAGCTTTAATTAAAATATTAACAATGGACAACATGCTAAAACCCATTACAATCGCTAGTTGGCATTGTACGTGCAAACACAATGGCGAGTCAGTGGATCACCTCTTCTTTCACCGTGACGCTGATTGCGATTTATGGTCTCTTATTCCCCGATTGTTTGGGGTGACAGGGGTTATGCCTGATTCGGTGTTCAATCTATTGGGTTGCAGCCGAATGCATGGAAGGCAAAACCATTATGTTTGACGTGGATCATTTGGCAGGAAAGAAATGCACATGTATTTGAGGGTCGGGCACTCTAGACACCAAAGATGAAGATCCTACTATTACGGCCTCAATATGAGTAGGGATAGGCAAAAGATTTGACTTCAGCACCTAGACTAATGGAGTTTTTAGATCAAATGAATGGTCATTATTATTAATTTTCTTCCATTTTTCTTCCTTGCTTACTATTGACTCACCTACCTGTGTTGTGTACTTCCCATGTATGAATGATGTACTATGGATGTGCCTAACAATTATTGTACTGTTTTTCATCTTTGGTTTCCTAATAAAGTTACTTATCAGAAAAATCTATTTTCTTCACACCGAGTACCCTCAACAGCTTTGGTCATCTAGATTGATTGGTTATCATAAAAGTACATCTCCATTCCAAAAAGCAAAATAGAAGTGTTCCAATCCCATTTTTTTTATTTATTTAAACAATCACACAAATCCATTTCATTATTACAGAAGACCATCCAAAAGGAGAAAGGGTTGATAAACATGTAAATGAAAAGAACAAAATGAACGAACGAACCTAAGATCAGAAGCGCCACGAATGACATGGTAATTGGTAACAACGTGACCCTGTTTGTCCCACACGAACCCTGAACCCGAACCCTGCGGCACTTCTAACACGTCCAGAGTAAACGCGTCCTGCCTAAAAACAATACAAATCGAAAGCATCAAAATCAAGCAAGCACACAGCACAGCACAGCACCGCCGAATTCACAAATAGCCGAACATAGTGAAGTAGAGAGTAGTACTTGACAGCGAGATTGGTGATGTAAACAACGGAGGGAGTATTCTCTTGGAAAAGGCGAACGGTGGCGAGCTCATCGGTCTGTAATTTCCTGGGAGTGCTGACGACGAAGGCGGAGGCGGAGTCGACATCGACGACGAAGAGAGAGATGGATAAGGCGAGTGAAGCGCAGAGAAGTAGGAGGGAGTCTAGGGCAGCTGAGGGGAAGAAGAAGAAGCGGTTTTGTTTGGCGAAGAGGTAGTTGTTATTGTTACTACTACTGTTACAGTTTGGGGTTCTGAGAGAGTTTTGGTGGATGGAAAGGATAAGGGGATTAGGGGAGGAGCGAGGAGGAAAGAGGGGTTTGGAAGAGGAGGAGGGAAAGGAAATTGGTTTTCTGTTGCGCAGTGGTGGTGGAGAAGAGGAGTAGAAGAATGTGGAGTTGAGGAGTGAAGAAGCAGCCATTCTTTTTGGACAGACTGGACAGCTGCTGTTAGGGGATTGACTCGTATGAGATCATCACCTACCTGTATATATTAATATTATAATACTCGCTTCTATGTGTGCTTTCTCGACCTTCTCTAATTCCTTTACTTCTTTCTATCCATATTTTGTAGCAAGGATGGATCTAATTACTAATTATTAGGGGAGGGAGATTTGATGTCTTCTTTGAAATTATTAGGAACGGATAATTAGTTAGAGTTATAAAACTCTTGATAGTAGTAATGTGTTTGGTTAGCTTAATTTGACACAATTCTTTTTTCTTTTTCTTTTTTTTTCTTTTTTTAATTTTTACTTTGATCCAGTATTTATAATACACAAACAGTTTTACATAGTCTAAAAAAAAACTGAAACTTGCAATTTTCAAGTTCAAAAACGTGACTTTAAGTCACAATTTTAGTTATTTTTTAAGTTATGTAAAACAATTTGTGTGCAATACGTATTATTAATATATATAATTTAGTAGTTATAACAAGGTGCTAACCAATTAAAATACAACACTCTTGACAATGCAAGAATAAAGAGTAATAATTATTAAGCATGTGTAATAGATTTCAAATTGTATGGTAGCCTTGTAAAAAAAAAAATTGCAATGGCCTCCAGTGTGGGATGGTGTATATATATAAGTAAATGCATAACATCCTAAAGCTCACACGAAGTATTCTCTATTGCTATTTATCACTCTTGAGAACATGGAATAGAAAATTGCAATGCAAATTGCAAGCCTCTACGGATCTTTTAAAGTGCCTTTAATCGTTTAAAATAATTGTTATTAGAAAAATTTGATACTTGAGATGAGTTAAATGTGGTTAAGTGTCCAATTTATGAAGTTAAATAGCAAATTGTAGGAAGTAAAGTTGGAAACAAACTTGCCTCTTTATGATCTTAAAATAGCTTTGATAAATTAATTTCCTTCCTCAATCAAATTACTTGCAAAATAGAATGAGCACGAAGACCTACGTTGCATTATTACCAGTGACATCCTGTCACGTAGGAATGTTCTACACTAGAAAGGAGAGATCTAGGCAATAGCGGAATGCACACACGTGATCCAACGAGTACCTTCTTCTAACCTTATTATGCTTACCACATTTCACTTCACAATTTCATTTTCACGTCCAATCCATTGAAAAAAGAAGCCCACTATCAAGAAAAAAGTTTAGCGAGTGAGATTTCTTCACCTCAGTATGGTAATGGTGGTCCCTGAACTGTAGGCAGCATTTTCAAAAGATTGATGAATCAGAGATCCCATATTACCTTATAAATTAATTTAAAACAAAAGAGCTCTAACTCGTTGATGTAGAATGACTACTCAACAATAATCACTCCTACGGAAAAGAAAGAAAGTTACAAAATTTTATCAAAAGGTCTCAATTCCCTTGGTATGCCATCAAAATTTCCAGCATTGACGTCTGATTGTAGCATAGGACGCTTCCCTTCCCAAACAATGCCCTCTGCTAGGTGCTCCATGTTCGGTGTAAGCATTACATAATTTGGATCAGCTCTTTGATAACTGCAAAATAGGAAGATGATAACTCTATTACTGACAGATGTAATTGGTGTAGCATGTCAAATCCACTAACTTATAAAGTAAAAGTTATTGTTTACTAATATGAAAATCCATAAAATATTTGAGCTTGCAGGGCAGAAGCTGATGATGATTAGAACTAAACATGTTTGGAAACATTAATTTTAAGAAGAAAGGGGCAAAAAGTAAAAGCAAAAAACCAAGAAACCTGGCTTCTCTCAGATTCTCGACACGAATGCCAAATCCATAAGCTGTCTTTCCAATAACACGATCTCTAGTAGCTGCAAGATAGTGGGATTTACTGAGTTGGTAGTAGGAACCCATAATAATTGAATGGTGCATCTTCTATAGTAGGAAAACAAGCCCTATGGATGATAAAAACAATTCTATATTTCTCTGCTACTCAGGCTCAACTCAAAGCAGATCTTAGAGCACAAGGTTAGATATGTTTCAAACATCATCAATATCAGACAAAATAATTGTTTGTCAAGAAATCAAATTGTTCAGAGGAAAGAGTGTGTTGATCCAAGTTGAGCGAAAGAAAAAAAGTAGAGGGAGACCAAAAATCAGATTAGTAATAGTAATAAAAAATGACATGTCAATTAAGAACTAACAGAGAGTATGACTTTAGATAGAATAGAGTGAAGGAAAAATAATACATGTGGCCGACCTTAACTAATATGTTGAGGATCCATAGCTGATCCTAAAATTTTGAGACTAAGGTTTAATTGTAATTGTGGGACATCAAATGGAATCTACATAATTCCACTATGCTATATATACTATCTAAAGAATGCACCATCTTCACAAGTAATTAACCTATTATTATTAGCATTTACATCCTGAATACTGCATTGATATAGCACACACTATGTCAACATGGAACAGTTCCATTGCAATTATAGGTCTGAATACTCTTCAGCCATTAGCATAGGCTTCTAATAAAATGCACTGAACCATTTGTGCATCTCCCAGTCCACCATGTCGGGCACATACCATAGTGGCACAGCCTCACCAACTAATACACAAAGGATTCATGAGAAAAATTGCAACCAGATATATACCTAAGTGTCTAATTAAGTAGAAAGTATTAAATCTAATTGTAACTATAAAAATAAATTTTTTGGTCAACCATGATACAATCAACCAACTACAGGCACCTGAAATGTTGAAAGTGAAAGCAGGTTTCCACCATGACTTGAATGCCAAGGACGCAGCTGAACTCTGAGGTCCCACTTTTCCCTGCAAAGATGGGTATTGATACTTTTCAAACCTGATACAATCAGTAGTTGTAAAGCACATGGTTGCACCAGAAGCACTACCTTCAGCAAGAAGTTTTTATTGGCTTGCCAGGATGCAGCCACTTGAAAACTGGACTCAGGGATCTTGTTTGATGCATTGGCATCTTCGACCCTTTAAAAAAAAATCATAACAAAATTAGATATCACCACAATGATTATAATCATTTCTGTTATTCACTTATTTATAATACCTTGAGTGCAACTCAAAGCCAAAGTCAATATAATTTGTAATTCCAACTACTTCATCTTCTTCAAGGGGGTTCTGGATCTGTTTAGTTGAGGCAGTTCAAAGACTTCATCAGAAAAATTTTGAACTAATAAAAGAAAGAAACTTCATCACAAAAACATATAACAAGAAAAAAGAATGATAATTACAGTTATTTCTGGATGGATGTTTAGGGGGCATAATACTGGAAACTGGGTTTTGTAGTAAATTACATACTTCCATGTATAACTTGCACAATGTACATAGTCAAGATTCTACACATCTGATTCCAAATCAACCAACCAAGCAAGGGGCTCAATTAGCCACCCATAACCATTGTTGGCCTGACTAAAACAGGGTCCTATGGTGATTTAAAAACATGCAAGTAGATACCCATCCATTAATCCTAAAGAGAAGTACACAACAAAAAATATAGCTCAAAAAATTCTGCACAACCTAGAAACAATATATTTATAGTCAGTGTCCTGCGCTCTGTTAGAAGCCTAACAGAGGATCAATAAGAACAAGCATTTGAAAAATAGAAGGCCATGTAGGACACGAGGACAAGGAAGGAAAAAGAAGAAGATACATACCCGTCTTTGGACAACCACATGTTGATAGAATGAGGCAATGAGCTGCAGGTTATATCAGCATATGACATTTCAGCAAAACAAGTCAAAAAATTAGGTTACATATTGCAAATGGAGTCATGCATAGCATGCAAGCTAGGGATAATGAGTGGGAGAAATTAACAAAATTTGGAGATTTTTTTTACCCGAAAATTTGAAGAAATTTACTAAGCAACTTGTTGATTCAAGATCAAACAATGATTTCAGTGTGGAAAATATTAAAGGTGATCCATCATTTGACACATTAACCCAAGACTAAAAATCTTATTATCGCCACCAAGATCATACCATGATAGATATCTTCTTTGAGAAGTCACACTGTGGTATGAATATAATTGGCTTAACAGTTAAAAGCATAAAGTTCCTTTCATGTGTAGCTTGAATTAGGGTGAGAGATCCATATCACCATTCCAATCACAGTTAACGGGTGATTTATTGTTTTTTTATAAAATCACATGAAATAGATTAGTGGAGAAAACATGACAAAAAATTGTTTGTAAGTATTTTTTTATGGAAATTTTTTGCGAGTATTTAGATCATGCTGAATTCCCAAACCATGCCCCAATCTTTTACCAGATTTTCATCGAGTTTCTTTCCAGAGCCATTTTGTAAAAGACTCCATTCAGGCAAAGAGTTATGTTTGCCTATGCATCTAGTGTGTGGACAGCTTTAACTTCAGAATATATAGAAGGATCTATGATGAAAAGAAAAAAAAAAAAATCTGATTTGTGGAATTGTACATCCACCTGTGCAAATTGATTAGAAATTTATCAAACGCACATCACATATTAGTTTGAAAACAAAAATTCATTAAACAATCATATTAAAAGCAAGAAACAAAAGGCTAATTCTATGTTGCCTTTCTTTCCCAAGTCAAAATTTTCAATGTTGGGCATGAGGATAACATAGGCACAATTGCAGCACAATTACATTAAAATAACATCTCACAGAGAACAATGCCAAGGAGTCCAAGAATGAGGAAATCTATTGCTATTTGCAAGTATAAGAAGTTGTGAAATACCATGAAATATGTTGCTCACAAAGACCAACAAATTAGCTTCTTTCTTTGTTCTCATTTCAAGTGGGGATTAAAGCAAAATCACAGTGATCAAACAATCCCAAGTATCTCTTCTTCTTCTCTGTTTTATATTACAGCTTTAACATTCTAATTTCTAGCAATAATATTGAATCTATTCTGATACAAATGAAGCAATCATTCAGGGTAGAGAGAGAGAAACTGTCAGGCACATATTCAAATGGGTATATAATTGAAAATATCTGGAACAAACCTCAGAACTTTTAGCAAGTTCAATACCAAAATTGAAGGATGGACTCAGGGGGCTGCCTGATCCTGCTCCATAGCCAATTGCACAACTCCAATCATTTAAATTTTTATAATTTGCACGATCATTGCTTCCATCTAATAAAAGCAGCATCAAAAAGTTAAACAATTAAAGTCAATTTAGATCTTGCTCAAATTCCAGTGTCACATAATATAGTGCTCATATTACACACATGCAACATGACCTACTTGAAAGAATATTGGAAAATAACAATGACACCCACCGAGCAAAATGACACATTCATGCAAAGCATTCTTAGAGACAAAATGCATCTTTTTCCATGACTTATCAAGAAAAAAAACTTGAGTTTGACACTCTGAATTAAACATTAATAGAAAGCCAGGGGTAAAGAGAAACATTTAAAGTAAGAATAGAAACATGTGAGAATAGAAATTTCAGCATAGGCCAGAGACCCGATTCACAAACTCAACTAATTGTTTAACAAATTGGCATAAAATGTTTAATCTAAGAAATTTGGTGAGTAAAACTTACACTGTGGCTCATATTGCACTCCAGCAGTTAGCCTTCCCACCTTGCTTACCAACCATACACTTTTTGCAAATTCATCTTTCACTGGAAAGTATGATGAGTATATAATTCAGAGGTTTTCATCACATTTTCCATATGTTAGTTTTGTGAATGTACACATAATATTTCCAAGGTTGCAACATGAAAAACTAAAAATCAATTAGGGATAAGAAGAGAGTTACTATCTCAATTTTCATCTGCAGTCTCAGAAGGGTTGAACAATAATTTTCTTTTTATTCGGGGAAAGGGATGGAAAGAGGGGTGGGGGTTGGGGAGCAAACTGATAAATTATATTCTTAGCAAGGTTCTATCACATGTTACCAGTGATGGTCTTGCAATAAATTTGAACAGTTTTTGTGGCCAAGTATCACCTTGGAAGGCATCCCTTACAAAAAAAGATGGGCCATCCAAAATGATGTAGCAGGCAGCTGGCTTTGGCTTCTCCATTTCCCTGACCCTCCCCCAAAGTCTTTAGAACCAACAACTCTAAGTGCAGTGTAGTTGACTAAAATATTCTCTTCATCCTTTAAGTTGCATGAATTTGGTTTTCCGGTCATAAACTTTAAAATGTTCATTTTTTGTTCTTAAACTAGTGTAAATGTTATGCATCCTATCCTTAAACTTTAAAAAATATTTTTTTTTTAATCCCTATTTTCATTCTCTAATATGTTGAAATAAGTTCTTTAAAAAGTTTAGGGGCGAAAAACAAACTTTTTAAGTTCAGGAACAATAAAAAAATCCATGAAAAATTTAGGGACAAAAAAAATATTTTAGCCACTATTGTTTAAGCTTTAAAATAATTGAAAAAAAAAATTCAAAACAAAAGTGGGGGAAATATAATATCAGGTGTTATAGTATAGAAATTGATAGTAATAAAAAAAAAAAAGAAATTGATAATCATACTCTCTTTAGGAAAAATTCTCACAGGCCAGAAAATAGTGATCACAGCAGATCTAAAATTAGTGAACAGTGCCTCATATATCATATTATCATGTGTTAAAAGGAAGGAAACTCATGGTTCTAAAACTCAGATCACATACAGCATAAAGGCATAAACGTGGCGCCAAATGACAAATTTCCTGAGCCATATCTCAATCCCAAAACACCATAATCTTCAGAAGATACTCTGCAGGAATAGGTAGATTCATCAACAAAGTGCATCTGAATTTTGAATGTACCAACTAGCTAAAGAAGCTGCAAAGATAGTATTAATGATTCAAACTAACCTTCTCTTCAGTAGCAAAGGAAAAATACCAAATGCTCCAAATCCATATTTAGGATAGTAAGCAGATGACCTCATTTGTAAAATCCTGAAGTGACAGCACAAACATAGTAGCATTCAAGGAATTATGGCTAGAGAAGGGGAAAATCAGCCTGGAGGGGGAGAGGCCTTTTGTCAGAAACTGAAATTATTTACTTTAGGTAAAAGTTTCTTACGGGTCAGAGCTTGACGCAAAAAGGTCCACGAATGTATGAGGATCATCAACATCACTGTTCACAAAAACGAATCATAAAAACAGTGTTTAATAACTCAATTAGCATATGGTGCATTATGAAAAAAGAAGACATGACAAACAATAAACTAATTCTACAATACCTTTGCCAGCGAAATAGTGCATTTCCTACAATGCTCTCGTCAGGCTGATTATCAAGTGGACCTGAAACCTAATTAGGCTAAGGGAAAAAAAATCTACTTCCTCTATTCCTCGCGGCTCATATTTTCAACAAAAAGTATCCCAAAAAAAAAAAAAAATCAATCTCGTACAAGAACCAGATATATTAGTAAAAACAAAGAAGAAAGATTTTAACGGATACAGTAGCGACCAAATCCACATGAGGGTCATCAATTGGCTTTAGCATAATTCTTGAGCTGAAATGCCTTGCTTCTTCAAAATAGTCCTCAAAAAGGCATTTCAAAGCAAGCTTCCCAAATAACAAGTCGTACGATGACTCCAACATCCTGCATCACGTCATAGACATACATTCAGTTATGATGCACACACTCAGTGGGTTTTGAACTGATGATCTCGCCCTCCATCCCGTTATTAAAGGAGGACGAAATGCGATTATTACATATGTACACACACTCAAACATGTATGTATCAAATAGAGTACTTTTAAGTTAACAGTTACCTCTTCAAAACCAAATGGTCACAAATGAATATTAATATTTTTTTAAACCCTAGTCAAAGCAAAGTCTGTAGTCCATTACACCTAATCATACTTGTAGTCCAAGCAACAAAATTCAATCCTACTTGTATTGTAAGCATTGTAAACCTCGATTAGTATTATGATTACTTCAAGACTTAACCTATTACAATTAAATACCCTTTAATGCATTCATTATAAAAATGTAGCCATCAAGAGCTTTCTGCTACGATGTAAGCCTCAAAAGCCGAAGCACGATAATTAATGGTATCAAAGTTATGTCACATCTTTTTCTAACATTGTATAAGAGTTATGTTTTATCGTGTTTTATTTTTATTCTTATATTAAATAATGAAAAATCAAAAGGGCCAATTCCAATTCTCGAAGAATTGAAATTCCTAAGGGAAAAAGTTTGATATGAAAAGGAACCTGGTACGGGCAGCGAGAGGAGGGAAATCGAAGAGAGGTGGGACGAGCACCATTGGCGGTGGTGGCTGCTTCAACCAATTCCCGAACCAGTTCCACATCTCTTTTCTCTCTCTGTGTTTTTCAAATGACAGTGAAAACGGGGTTTAGGGTTTCTTATTAATAGACCTAAAGTTGAAGTTGAAGTTGAAGTAGGAGGTTGAAATTGAATAGAGTGAGTGAGAAAGAAGCTTTGGATTCTCGCCAGCCCCACGCATCTTTCCTCAACTCCAAGAAGCTTTCAACGGCGAGCCTAATGACGTGGCACTTGCGATGCACGGCAATTAGGGTTTTTCTATTTTTTTTAATTTATTCATTTTAGGAAATATTTATGAACGTGTTGTTCAGTTAAATAAATCATGACTTGTTAAAAAAGTTAATGACTAAAATTAGACATAAATGATATATTTAATTACAATGTATTGAATGTATGAAATTGTGTATATTGTTTAAAAAATGTGTACTTTGAATATACAGAATTGTGTATATTTTTTTAAATTGTGTATGTATTTAATTGCAATGATTTTTTTTTTAAGAAACAGTAATACTTTTTTTTTTTTTGGAAATTGGATTCAAACTTTCATTAAATCAAAGAAGCATCAAAGTTTACAGATTCAATTGCAACTGATGGAACCTCTTCCATCCAAAATAAATCAGAGATTACATGTTGGGCATATCTAGCTAGCTCATGTGCCACCCTATTACCATTTCTCTTAGTGCAGCTCACAGAAATCCACTCCAAAGCTCCCATCAGATGCCTCATGTCACCAACAACATGCCCAATAGCTGACTGGTTGTCCTTGCTTGAAGCAATACTCCTTGTAGCATTGACACTATCACCTTCCACTATCAGCACCGTGAAGCCAGCATCTATTGCCAATTCCACCCCCTTACGACACGCGAGCAATTCTGCCTCCTCATTGCACTGGACTGCCGAACCCTTGGCTGTCATCGCTGCCATGACCTCTCCATAAGAATTTCTTATCACAACACCAAACCCAGAATTGGCATTATCTGTGAAAACTGCTGCATCATAATTTAGCTTATACACGGACTGTGTGGAGGTTGCCGGCACATTCCAACATTCTGCATCACCTGCTGTGTTGCACCCTGCACTTCATCAGCTTGTAAATTGTCCTGAGATTGCTAGAACTCCTCAAGCAATTCCACAGCACGCCTATTCAACCAGCCCGGTTCCATAAATTTGCCTCCATACACCACTCTGTTTCGCTGGTGCCAAATTAACCAAGCCTGCATTAACATTAGCTCCAGGTCTGTTTTGTCCATCCGATCCAGCAAGTACTCCAACAGAGCTACAAAGTCAGGTTGCCCCGTCCCACACTTCTGCAAGGCCTTAACACTACCATGCCAAATATCCTGAGCTGCTATACATTCCCATAAGACATGAATAGTTGATTCCTGAAATCTGGCACAGAATGGACACGACTCATCCAACAAAACTCGTTTCTTCTTGAGGTTCTTTCTAGTTGGGAGAATATCATGATACGCCCTCCACCCAAACACCTTTATCTTGTTGGGGATCCGTAGCTTCCATATAGCAGCCCACACCCTACTACCTCCATTTCCTGATGATGGTCCAGCCCACTCATCTGACTTCAAAAGAGCCCTTGCAACCTTGTAGGCCGATCTTACTGAAAAGTAGCCATCCTTGGTATGCTTCCAATAAACAGAATCAGGTACTAGCCTTTGACTTAGAGGAATACCACATATAGCTTCCCCCTCTTCCCACTTGAAGTTAGCCATAATAAAATCTCTTCAATACACATGGAGATCTTGGTTAATCAAGCTTGGCACCCATACTTCCTCTCCATCATCACTCACTGACAAGAATGGCTTATTTGTAAGGTAATTTGGAATCCACCTATCTCGATAGACATTAATAGAAGATCCATCCCCCACACGCCAACAATGTCCAGCTTTTAAAATAGGTAGGGCCGCCACTAAACTCCTACACACATACGAGCAGTTGGGGGACTTTGTGGCCTCAAGGATTGTAGTTCTAAGGAAATACCTTGCTTTAAAGCACTGATAGAGAAGAGAATTTGGATCTTTTAACAGCCTCCACCCTTGTTTAAAACACACGAACACAAAAATAGTATATAGAGTTTTTTAAACAGGCTTATAATATGTCACATAACCAAAGTGCCACTAAAAAATGGTTTAACCTTTATAGTAGTAGTCTGGCGTTGAATGTATAAAATTATGTACATTATTTGAAAATGTGCATGTTGAATATACACAATTCTGTGCAATTTTTTAAAAATATGTATGTTGGATGTACAGAATTGTGTACATTTTTTCAAAAATGGATACCTTGAATATAGAGAATTATTTACATTCTTTTAAACAATGTGTACGTTCAATGTTCAGAATTCTGTACATTGTTTAAAAAATAGGTTTTTAGAATGTACAAAATTGCGTTCATTCTTTGAAAAATTATGCAAGTTGAATATATAGAATTATGCACAATTTTTAAAAACGTGTATTTTGAATTACAGAATTGTGTACATTATCAGAAAAATTATATATGATGAATGTATAGAATTGTGTACATTGAATATACTGAATTTTACATATTCTTTGAAAAATGTATACGTTGAATGTACATAATTGTATACATTATTTGAAACTGTATGCGTTGAATATATAGAATTGTGTACATTTATGAAATATTATGTTCCTTAAATGTATAGAATTGTGTACATTCTTAAAAAAATGTGTACGTTGAATGTTCAAAATTGTGTATGTTCTTTGAAAAATTGTGTATGTTGAATGTACAAAATTGGTTACATTTTTTTAAAAATGTGTACATCAAATGTACAGAATTATACACATTCTTATGTACGTTGAATATATAGAATTGTGTACTTTAAATACACATAATTGTGTACATTCTTTGAAAATTTGTATGTCTTGAATGTACAATATTGTGTAAATTATATGAAAAATTGTGTACGTTAAATATACAGAATTGTGAACATTTTTTAAAAAATTATGTACATTGAATGTACAAAATTATGTACATTCTTAGAAAATGTGTACATATAATAAATAAAATTGTGTATAATTATTGAAAAATGTGTATGTTGAATATACATAATTGTGTACTTCCTTAAAAAATGGGTACCTTGAAGGTACAAAATTGTGTACCTTCCATAAAAAATGGTACCTTGAATGTACATAATTATGTACATTCTATGAAAGATTGTGTATATTATTTGCAAAATGGTTTCTTTAATTGTAAAGAATAGAGTACTTTCTTTGAAAAATTGTGCACTTTGAATATATATAATTGTGTATATCCTCAAAAAATGGGCACCTTGAAGGTACAAAATTTTGTACATTCCTTAAAAAATGGGTACCTTGAATGTACAAAATTTTGTACATTTTTTGAAAGATTGTGTACATTATTTAAAAACTGATTTCTTTGATTATACAAAATTGTGTACTTTCTTTGAAAAATTGTGCAAGTTGAATGTATAAAATTGTATACATTCTTTAAAAAAAAATGCTTATTAAGAATGTACAAATCGTATACATTCTTCGAAAAATGATGAACATTGAATGTATATAATTGTGTACATTTTTTGAAAAATTTTGTACATTGAAATACAAAATTGTGCATATTCATTGAAAATATGTATGTTGAATATACGGAATTGAGTTCATTCTATGAAAAATTGTGTACGTTAAATATACAAAATTGGGTAAATTCATTAAAAAATTGTGCAAGTAAAATGTACAAAATTGTGTACATTCTTTTAAAAAAATGTGTATGTTGAATTTACAAAATTGTGTCCATTTTTCGAAATATTCTGCACATTGAATGTACATAATTATGTACATTATTTTAAAAAAATTGTACAATATTAGAAAAATGTATATGTTGAATATACAGAATTGTGTACATTCTATGAAAAAGTATGTACACTAAATGTACAAAATAATATGTGCTCTTTGAAAAATTGTCTATGTTGAATGTATAAAAATGTGTACATTTTTTTGATAAAAAAGTGTCATTTAATGTACAAAATTGTATATAATATTTAAAAAATTAGTGCATTGAATGTACGAAATTGTACACATTCTTTGGAAATTCTACTTGTTTAGTGTACTAAGTTATGTACATTCTTTGAAAATTTGTGTCTGTTGAATGTACAAAATCGCATACACTTTTTGAAAAACTTGTGTACGTTTAATGTACAGAATTGTGTTAGTTGAATGTACAAAATTGTGCACATTCTTATAAAATGTGTACGTTGAATGTACATAATTGTATATTTGAAAAATTGTATAGGTTTTTTTTTTAGGAAAAAATTGTTTAGGTTGAATGTGCAAAAATGTGTAAATTTTTTGAAAAATATGTATGTTGAATGTACAAAATTGTGCAAATTTTTTGAAAAATTTGTAGGGTTGAATGTTTAAGTTCAAAATATATATGTTGAATCGTATCAAGTAAAGCGTGGGTTTTGTAGTCAACTTACCATCATCTTTTCCATTTAGTTTTTTAGCATATTCGTTTTAATAAAAGGTTGCATTTTTGTTTTGGCAGTAGATAGTGAGGAGAGGAAGATGAGGCCAAGTTTGAACTTTGAATCACATAAATAAACACCGTAAAAATATCATTCTAACTAGATTATCATTGAAACCCCAATAAGAATAAAAAGTTGCAAGTTGCAACTACATCTAAAATAGAAAGTAGAGTTGTGGGTTTTAGTTAGCTCAACTGGTAAAATCTCTGATGGTTGAATAAGAGATATAAGGTTCAATCTCCGCTTATACCAAAAATTGATTGGTATCTTAATCTAATAATAAAGAACTATCATTAAGAATAAACGCCATATGTTGAAACTCTTTAACAAAACTGAGAGTAGAGGAATCAAGTCTGTGCCCGTGTAAAAAATACTTAATATTCTCAAAAGAAAAAAATAGTGGGTTAATCCAACATTGAAAAATGAGTGTAAGTCAAAGAAGTTTAAAGCTTGTGCTGTGTATCCGAGTGTTAGGTCCTTTTGGATATACATCACTATAAGTTTTTTTTAAAAACCTTCTCCCCTTTCTCCGTGTGTTTGTGTTAAAAATACATAGATTATGTTTGGTAACAGTTTTTGTTTTCTATTTTCAAAAACTTGTTTTTGGGAATATAAAGAAAAAAAAAAAATTTTTCTTATATTTTTGAAATCAAAAACATGTTTGGTTAGTTGAAATTAAAAAAAATAGTTATTTGAAAAAAAAAATACTAAAATATGTTATTATTAGGATTTGAATTCTAATACTAACTCATTAAATGAGATAAATTCATTAAATTAAATGCATATTTTTATTAACTTTTGAAAATTAAAAACTGAAAACTATCTTTTGCATATTTTCAATTTCCTTCGCAAATTAAGTTTTGAGAACAGTTTTTGTTATCTATTAATTTTGGATTGCCAAATAAGTTTTTTAGTTTCAAAAATAGAAAACTGTTTTTGGAAACCAAAAGAAAAGGCAATTACCAAACATACTCAGTATTCTCAAAAGAAAAAAAGTATATGCTGTGTATTCAAGAGTTAGACACTTTTAGACAACTCATAGTCATAGCAAAAAGTTCAGAGTTCAACCCCACGCATAACCCACCTAGTATTATTTGTTTGAAGATTTGGGTGGCTATGGTTGCAGTGGCTCATAAATCTCCATGAATATTCCATTTGGGTGTCCTCTTCCGTTTCCTTTTTTGACCAGTTGGACTGCCTCCTCAGCTTAATTTTCAATGGCCAGAAGACATTCTAGTGTGCAATTTCCACAACAATTGGTCAGCGTTAATTTATTAGTATATTACGATGGATCACCTAATTTTTTGTCTGCCTGATCCTGCTCCATAGCCAATTGCACAACTCCAATCATTTAAATTTTTATAATTTGCACGATCATTGCTTCCATCTAATAAAAGCAGCATCAAAAAGTTAAACAATTAAAGTCAATTTAGATCTTGCTCAAATTCCAGTGTCACATAATATAGTGCTCATATTACACACATGCAACATGACCAACTTGAAAGAATATTGGAAAATAACAATGACACCCACTGAGCAAAATGACACATTCATGAGCAGCATCAAAAAGTTAAACAATTAAAGTCAATTTAGATCTTGCTCAAATTCCAGTGTCACATAATATAGTGCTCATATTACACACATGCAACATTACCAACTTGAAAGAATATTGGAAAATAACAATGACACCCACTGAGCAAAATGACACATTCATGCAAAGCATTATTAGAGACAAAATGCATCTTTTTCCATGACTTATCAAGAAAAAAAACTTGAGTTTGACACTCTGAATTAAACATTAATAGAAAGCCAGGGGTAAAGAGAAACATTTAAAGTAAGAATAGAAACATGTGAGAATAGCAATTTCAGCATGGGCCAGAGAGCCGATTCACAAACTCAACTAATTGTTTAACAAATTGGCATAAAATGTTTAATCTAAGAAATTTGGTGAGTAAAACTTACACTCTGGCTCATATTGCACTCCAGCAGTTAGCCTTCCCACCTTGCTTACCACCTATACACTTTTTGCAAATTCATCTTTCACTGGAAACTATGATGAGTATATAATTCAGAGGTTTTCATCACATATTCCACATGTTAGTTTTGTGAATGTACACATAATATTTCCAAGGTTGCAACATGAAAAACTAAAAATCAATTAGGGATAAGAAGAGAGTTACTATCTCAATTTTCATCTGCAGTCTCAGAAGGGTTGAACAATAATTTTCTTTTTATTCGGGGAAAGGGATGGAAAGAGGGGTGGGGGTTGGGGAGCAAACTGATAAATTATATTCTTAGCAAGCTTCTAGCACATGTTACCAGTGACGGTCTTGCAATAAATTTGAACAGTTTTGTGGCCAAGTATCACCTTGGAAGGCATCCCTTATAGCATGTTTGGGAGTTAAAAAAAGGAGGGGGAGTAGAGTAGAGGGAGGGAGAGTAATTCAATTACCTTGTTTGGAAGTTTTTTAAGGAAGGAGGGAGAGGGATTTGGAGGAGTTTCAACTACCTCTAACCCCTCATTTTTAATTCCTCAAAATTGGAGAGATTTGGAGGAAGAGTAGAGTAGATAAGTTATTGGCCAAATGAATTCCCTAATTTACCCTTTCTAAATTAACAAAATTGCCCTTTCTAAAGGGCTAATTACCTCATTCCTCCTCCTTAATTTTAAAAACATCCAAACAATGTAGAGATGATTCATTCCCCTCTACTCTCCTCCCCACTACTCTCCTTCCCTCTACTCCCCTCTACTCTCCTCCCTCTCTAAACTTCCAAACAAGCCATTACAGAAAAAGATGGGCCATCCAAAATGATGTAGTAGGCAGTTGGCTTTGGCTTCTCCATTTCCCTGACCCTCCCCAAAAGTCTTTAGAACCAACAACTCTAAGTGCAGTGTAGTTGACTAAAATGTTCTCTTCATCCTTAATAGCCTGTTTGGGAGTTAAAAAAAAGAGGGGGAGTAGAGTAGAGGGAGGGAGAGTAATTCAATTACCTTATTTGGAAGTTTTTTAAGGAAGGAGGGGGAGGGATTTGGAGGGGTTTGGAGGGGTTTCAACTACCTCTAACCCTTTATTTTTAATTCCTCCAAATTGGAGAGATTTGGGAGGAAAGTAAAGTAGATAAGTTATTAGCCAAATGAATTCCCTAATTTACCCTTTCTAAATTAACAAAATTACTCTTTCTAAAGGGCTAATTACCCCCTTCCCCCTCCCTAATTTTAAAAACATCCAAACAATGTAGAAGGGAATCATTCCCCTCTACTCTCCTCCCCACTACTCTCCTTCCCTCTACTCCCCTCTACTCTCCTCCCTCTCTAAACTTCCAAACAAGCCATAAAGTTTGCATGAATTTGGTTTTCCGGTCATAAACTTTAATGGCTTGTTTGGAAGTTTAGAGAGGGAGGAGAGTAGAGGGGAGTAGAGGGAAGGAGAGTAGTGGGGAGGAGAGTAGAGGAAAATGATTCCTCTCTACATTGTTTGGATGCTTTTAAAATTAGAGAGGGGGAAGGAGGTAATTAGCCCTTTAGAAAGGGTAATTTTGTTAATTTAGAAAGGGCAAATTAGGAAATTCATTTGGCCCATAATTTATCCACTCTACTCTCCCTCCAAATCTCTCCAATTTGGAGGAATTAAAAATGAGGGGTTAGAGATAGTTGAAACTCCTCTAAACCCCTCCCCCTCATTCCTTAAAAAACTTCCAAACAAGGTAATTGAATTACTCTCATTCCCTCTACTCTACTCCCCCTCCTTTTTTTTAACTTCCAAACATGCTATAAAATGTTCGTTTTTTGTTCTTAAACTAGTGTAAATGTTATGCATCTTGTCCTTAAACTTTAAAAAAATTTTTTTTTTATCCCTATTTTCATTCTTTAATATGTTGAAATAAGTTCTTTAAAAAGTTTAGGGGCGAAAAACAAACTTTTTAAGTTTAGGAACAATAAAAAAATCCATGCAAAATTTAGGGACAAAAACAATATTTTAGCCACTATTGTTTAAGCTTTAAAATAATTGAAAAAAAAATTCAAAACAAAAGTGGGGGAAATATAATATCAGGTGTTATAGTAGAGAATTATTTACATTCTTTGAAACAATGTGTACGTTCAATGTTCAGAATTCTGTACATTGTTTAAAAAATAGGTTTTTAGAATGTACAAAATTGCGTTCATTCTTTGAAAAATTATGCAAGTTGAATATATAGAATTATGCACAATTTTTAAAAACGTGTATTTTGAATTACAGAATTGTGTACATTATCAGAAAAATTATATATGATGAATGTATAGAATTGTGTACATTGAATATACTGAATTTTACATATTCTTTGAAAAATGTATACGTTGAATGTACATAATTGTATACATTATTTGAAACTGTATGCGTTGAATATATAGAATTGTGTACATTTATGAAATATTATGTTCCTTAAATGTATAGAATTGTGTACATTCTTAAAAAAAATGTGTACGTTGAATGTTCAAAATTGTGTATGTTCTTTGAAAAATTGTGTACGTTGAATATACAAAATTGGTTACATTTTTTTAAAAATGTGTACATCAAATGTACAGAATTATACACATTCTTATGTATGTTGAATATATAGAATTGTGTACTTTAAATACACATAATTGTGTACATTCTTTGAAAATTTGTATGTCTTGAATGTACAATATTGTGTACATTATATGAAAAATTGTGTACGTTAAATATACAGAATTGTGAACATTTTTAAAAAAATTATGTATATTGAATGTACATTCTTAGAAAATGTGTACATATAATAAATAAAATTGTGTATAATTATTGAAAAATGTGTATGTTGAATGTACATAATTGTGTACTTCCTTAAAAAATGGGTACCTTGAAGGTACAAAATTGTGTACCTTCCATAAAAATGGTACCTTGAATGTACATAATTATGTACATTCTACGAAAGATTGTG
Source organism: Lithocarpus polystachyus (assembly GCA_033629205.1). Lineage (NCBI taxonomy): Eukaryota > Viridiplantae > Streptophyta > Magnoliopsida > Fagales > Fagaceae > Lithocarpus > Lithocarpus polystachyus. The sequence continues at coordinate 80,226,710 of CM066163.1, forward strand.
TATATTATTTGCAAAATGGTTTCTTTAATTGTAAAGAATAAAGTACTTTCTTTGAAAAATTGTGCACTTTGAATATATATAATTGTGTATATCCTTAAAAAATGGGCACCTTGAAGGTACAAAATTTTGTACATTCCTTAAAAAATGGGTACCTTGAATGTACAAAATTTTGTACATTTTTTGAAAGATTGTGTACATTATTTAAAAACTGATTTCTTTGATTATACAAAATTGTGTACTTTCTTTGAAAAATTGTGCAAGTTGAATGTATAAAATTGTATACATTCTTTAAAAAAAAATGCTTATTTTGAATGTACAAATCGTATACATTCTTCGAAAAATGCTGAACATTGAATGTATATAATTGTGTACATTTTTTGAAAAATTTTGTACATTGAAATACAAAATTGTGCATATTCATTGAAAATATGTATGTTGAATATACGGAATTGAGTTCATTCTATGAAAAATTGTGTGCGTTAAATATACAAAATTGGGTAAATTCATTACAAAAATTGTGCAAGTAAAATGTACAAAATTGTGTCCATTTTTCGAAATATTCTGCACATTGAATGTACATAATTATGTACATTATTTTAAAAAAAATTGTACAATATTAAAAAAATGTATATGTTGAATATACAGAATTGTGTACATTCTATAAAAAAGTATGTACACTAAATGTACAAAATAATGTGTGTTCTTTGAAAAATTGTGTATGTTGAATGTATAAAAATGTGTACATTTTTTTGAAAAAAAAGTGTCATTTAATGTACAAAATTGTATATAATATTTAAAAAATTAGTGCATTGAATGTACGAAATTGTACACATTCTTTGGAAATTCTACTTGTTTAGTGTACTGAGTTATGTACATTCTTTGAAAATTTGTGTCTGTTGAATGTACAAAATTGCATACACTTTTTGAAAAATTTGTGTACGTTTAGTGTACAGAATTATGTTAGTTGAATGTACAAAATTGTGCACATTCTTATAAAATGTGTACATAGAATGTACATAATTGTATATTTGAACAATTGTATAGGTTTTTTTTTAAGGAAAAAATTGTGTAGGTTGAATGTGCAAAAATATGTAAATTTTTTGAAAAATATGTATGTTAAATGTACAAAATTGTGTAAACTTTTTGAAAAATTTGTAGGGTTGAATGTTTAAGTTCAAAATATATATGTTGAATCGTATCAAGTAAAGCGTGGGTTTTGTAGTCAACTTGCCATCATCTTTTCCATTTAGTTTTTCAGCATATTCGTTTTAATAAAAGGTTGCATTTTTGTTTTGGTAGTAGATAGTGAGGAGAGGAAGATGAGGCCAAGTTTGAACTTTGAATCACATAAATAAACACCGTAAAAATATAATTCTAACTAGATTATCATTGAAACCCCAATAAGAATAAAAAGTTGCAAGTTGCAACTACATCTAAAATAGAAAGTAGAGTTGTGGGTTTTAGTTAGCTCAACTGGTAAAATTTCTGATAGTTGAATAAGAGATATAAGGTTCAATCTCCGCTTATACCAAAAACTAATTGGTATCTTAATCTGATGTTAAAGAACTATCATTAAAAGCGAACGCCATATGTTGAAACTTTCTAAAAAAATTGAAAGTAGAGGAATCAAGTCTGTGTCCTTGTAAAAAATACTTAATATTCTCAAAAGAAAAAAATAGTGGGTTAATCCCACATTGGAAAATGAGTGTGAGTTAAAGAGGTTTAAAGCTTGTACTATGTATTCGAGCGTTAGGTCCTTTTGGATATACACTACTATAATTTTTTTTTAAAAACCTTCCCCCTTCTCTCCGTGTGTGTGTGTTAAAAATACATAGGTTATGTTTGGTAACAGTTTTTGTTTTCTATTTTGAAAAAAACTTGTTTTTGGGAATATAAAGAAAAAAAAAACAATTTTCTTATATTTTTGAAATAAAAAACATGTTTGGTTAGTTGAATTAAAAAAAAAAAGTTATTTGAAAAAAAAATAAAAAAATATGTTATTACTAGGATTTGAATTCTAATGCTAACTCATTAAATGAGATAAATTCATTAAATTAAATGCTTATTTTTATTAACTTTTGAAAATTAAAAACTGAAAATTATCTTTTGCATATTTTCAGTTTCCTTCACAAATTGAGTTTTGAGAACAGTTTTTGTTTTCTATTAATTTTGGGTTGCCAAACAAGTTTTTTAGTTTCAAAAATAGAAAACTGTTTTTGGAAACAGAAAATAAGGAGAAAAAACAATTACCAAACATACCTTTTAGTATTCTCAAAAGAAAAAAAGTATATACTGTGTATCCAAGAGTTAGACCATTTTAAAAAGTTCAGAGTTCAACCCCACGCATGCCCCACCTAGTATTATTTGTTTGAAGATTTGGGTGGCTATGGTTGCAGTGGCTCATAAATCTCCATGAATATTCCATTTGGGTGTCCTCTTCCGTTTCCTTTTTTGACCAGTTGGACTGCCTCCTCAGCTTAATTTTCAATGGCCAGAAGACATTCTAGTGTGCAATTTCCACAACAATTGGTCAGCGTTAATTTATTAGTATATTACGATGGATCACCTAATTTTTTGTCTTTGTATAAATAAATAATAAAAAAAGGTAAATGAAAATATCAATTGTTTCAACCTTACTAATGGAGAATTTAATAAGGATCAATGATAGCTCTTCAACTTTTTCATAATTTATAAAGGTCATTAGTTGTGATTAGAGTAATATCACATTCATGTGAACTTACCATCAACGTTATTTTTATCGTACATCAATCTCAACAACTTATATATTGCCTAGATTTATTAATAATAATTGAGAGGTACCTAGACTAACACACAAAATGTAGGATTCGTTCAAGTGAGTTTAGTCATAGTTTGTTCATAGTACTTAATAGTCCATGTACTTTAGGTGTAATAGTCAATTTCTACGAAGGATCAAATAATAAGAAAAAAAAATTAAATTAGGAGGATTTAAGCTCTGAACATCTCTATTAAAAATACTAGGAGGTTTAAATTCTCTATCTAGCAGAGATTTTCAAGCGTGCCAGAGATATGAATTGCTGTAAAAAAAAAAAAAAAATCAATTTAGTAGTTTTTTATTTTATATAGCATGAAACTGAATACTCCACAACAAATTGAATAGCTTTGGCATTGTAACTCTTTTTATATTTAGTTAAGACACTAGTTAATTTTTTAGTATAAGTGAAAATTAAATTTCAAATTTCTTATTTGACCATCAATAATCCAAACTAGGAACGGATAGTTAGTAGGTCATATATCAAACTATGATTATTACATAGAAAAGTTTATCAAATACCTTGCTGCGAAACTGGACTGACATGATTTGAATCACCAGATCTGTTTGGGGTTACGATTCTTATGAGCAGTCAAGTCATTGGGCTAGTTGGAACTCTATATCAAAAGCAAATGCAGATTATGATGTTTACTAAAATAAATAAATAAATGCAGACTATGATATATGGTCCTACAATTTTGAATATTGCATTAGTCATGGGATTAGTTTGGAACTAATTAATGCTTTGTCCTCCTTTCAAAAAAACCAAAAAAAAAAAATTAATGCTTTGTCCTACGAATTGAATTTTATGCATGCAATTTCCCCGTCCTCCCCAAAAAGTTATTTGCCCCCCCCACCCACACACAGAAATGTCAATGCAACTTTTCATTTGTCAATTGTCAAAATGTTAGTTCACATTCACGGATCGAATCCGAGTACATTTACCCCCTATTCACTCATTAAAACTTTTTACTACTTTCAGTTTTGAATTTTTAATTTTTTACATCCCATTTCAAAATTTTGCTCTAAATCCAAATTTTATAACTACTTATGCATCTACAGTGCAAAAATTCATATATATATATATATATATATATTTTAACTTAAAAACTTATTTTTTCTATTTTACTTGATTACTTTTCAAAACACTCATATCAGATTATTTATTCTAAATTCTATTTTGCTAAAATATTAAACTTTGTTTATTTTTTAAATTAATTTTTTTTCTCTCTTTACACATCTCAACTATCATCCATTCTCTTCTTTCATTCTCATAAAATGCAAAGAAAAAAAAAAAAAAAAAACTGAAATGCATAACAATAGTGGTTGTGTATATTTTTGCACAAGTATTGTAGCAAAAATACATAAGCTAATGTAGGCGTTTTTTGGATTGGTTGGGAAAATTTTGGAACTTATGCCATTTTACCATAGCTTATGTGAGTGCTCTTAGAAAATTAAAAAAAAAAAAATTGAACTCTACATAATTTTTAAAAATCATTCAAGGCATTGAGCCATGTATACAACTTTGCAGGTATATTGCTATTCTTTTATCACTTTCACATTGATTTATTTTCTCAATTTATTATATATTTTTAGATTAAGTTTACTTTCAATCTTGTCTTTTAATCTTACTCCCCTAACCTAAAATCATGGCTTCTTCACCATTACTTGACTACACAACCTATTAAACAAATGAGTCGTGTGAGGTCGTGTCGACTCTACAAAACCCTTTTATTAAATGGATTATGTGAGTCATCTCGTGTTGATTTGTTAGATAAATAGATCATATTAGGGTTGAGGATTCATGACACAATTGAAAATCGTATCGTGTTTGTGTCAACTACCAACATGAGATGATTTTGTTATTGAGAGACATAGGCTTGTCTCTCTTGTGATTTTTTGCCAACTGCCAACTTGAAATTTTCATCAGTGGATAAAGAATACTTGAATGTTTGAAAGTAGAACTTAAAGATCCTCTAAGGATCACTAAGTTATGGATCCACGTACACTGTTAGAGCATTCTCATTGGATAATGCAATGTAGCAGCAAAGAACTTAAAAACCACTACATTAGCTTATCTATTAATGTAGCAAATAATACATGTTATAGCAATATCTAAGGGCATTAGTATGCAGAATTCTAAAAATTATTTCATTTTACCATCTCAAAAGCTACTTTATCTATTATATCATATTACTTTACAACACGCTCCACATCCCAAACTCTATTTTTATATAACTTTATTTAAATATTCATTTTTATTCATTATTTACTATTTCTTTCTCTAATATTTACTATTTCTTTTTTATTCATTTAAAAAAACCACCAACGGATTGGACCAACCCCCCCCCCCCAAAAAAAACATAATCAAACCACCACCAACGGGGCCACCATGCCACCATCATGCCACCCACCAAAACCCATTATAAAAAAAAAACAAAAACAAAAAACAAAAAAAAAAAAACCACCAACAAGTCGGATCAACACCACTAATCAGAACCATCATTGGACCACCACCAATGGAGCCACCACGCCACCCACCAAAACCCATTAAAAGAAACCACCAATAGATTGGACTAACAAATCAGCATCAAAGGAGAGAGAGAGAGAGAGAGAGATGAGACGAGGAATGAACATAGGAGATATGGAGAGAGAAAAGAGAATGAAAGAATGAAGAGAGAGAAAAGAGGCAGAGAGATAAAAACTATTATTTTATTTTTCCAACTGGCTATAGTAAGTTCTAAATTTAGGATGTTACTATACTTGAATAGTATTTTTTTTTTTTTTTTTGTAATTAGCCTCCCGTGTAATGCATGTATTTTGTGGAAATATGCTAAAAAATAAGATATCCGAAATTTTACAACTCCAAATACTAATGCTCTAAAGATAAAAAAAATATTGTAGCAACATGCATTTGATTTAGTTGATTATTTTATACACTTTCCCTCTTTTCTCTCTCTCAATCAAACCCCGACTTCTCTCTCACCATCTATCTTTCCTCTAAAAAGAAAATAATAATAATAATAATAATAATAATAATAATAATAAAGTATGTGGGAGAAAGTGAAAATATATTATTTTAGTGTGATGAATTGTGATATAAAAAATGAGATGTGAGGTGTATTTTAAAGTGGTAATTTAAAATAAATAAAGTATGTTTTGAGAGTGCAGAATACATATATTTTTAAAGAATCCATGTTAGGGGTGTTATAAGCATATGGATAATAATTGTTGGATAGGGATTTAGTTAGTTAGTTGGTTAGTTAGTTACAATTCCAAGCATGTTTATATGTTAGGGATGCTATAAGCATATAGATAATAATTTTGTATTGAGATTTAGTTAGTTAGTTACAATTTCAAGCATGTTAATTACATTTAATATATGTTAGAATTATTAATGCACATGGGAAATAATAGGAGAATAAGGTCAAGTGGGCCAATAGAAAATTTTTATGGTTCTATAAATACCTACTTGTAATCACATTTCCATCTTTGAAGAATAAACCAATTTCTTAGTGCATTAGTGTATCTTTCTCTTTTAATCTCTTTTTTTCTCTACGAAATGTGACTATCTTAAATTAAATCAATTTCCGTACAATTTCCATCAATTTCCCTATAATTCCCAATCATCCCTATTAGAAACCACCGGGTTCCTAACAATCCAATAGGAATGCTCGCAAGAAGAAGTTATATCCATCGCTACCTTTGTACAACTAGAGACGGAACCAAGATTTGGAAAATTGGGGGGGGGGGGGGGGGGGGGGGGAGTATATAAAAAAAGTTGATATAGACCAAACTTAACATAAGCTTGTTCAATTGCATTGTGTTAATTAACATCATAATTATATTTGTGGTAATTTTAGATTATTCTGTAATGAACTATTACCAATTTTATCAATGGTGATTTTTCAAAAATTTATTTGATGGATTTTAGAAATTGGGACATCAAACTAGACGTTGATAATACTACATTTTCAATATGAGTTTCTAAATTATTTTTAATTTTTCTTGATAAAAAAAATCAAAATTGAACATTATTTTTCCATGATGTTAAAAAAAATCACAATAATTAATTATAAAGAACTTATCTTACATCTACCTAATCATTTAAATAATATTTTGACAGAAGACCAGACAAATTTTTCCCATTTCTTAAAAAGTAATAATACCATACAATTTATTATCCAAACTCATTATAATTTTTTTTAAATAAAGTAACATTATTTTTACATCAAACACAATTAAAAACTTTTAAAAAATAACTTAAAAAAATCACGCCATGTGAACTGAGAAAGCGTAAATCTGACATTATCATGATGTCAGATTTGTGCTTTACTGATCAGTTTCTCAGTTCACATGAAGTGAAGTAACTTAAAATAAAAATAAAAAAAATTTAAACACTTCACTGTTCACACCTTGTGAACTGAGAAACTGATCAGCAAAGCACAATTCTGACGTTATCAAATCGTATGACACTATCTTGGTAGTTAAAAAGGCACTATCTTCAGTCTTAATTCTCATTAATTCCCGTTCATAAAAAAAAAAAAAAATCTCATTAATTCCTCTTCTCCAAATACGATCAAAAGCCTACAACGCCAGTATCAAAAAAAGAGCCTACAATGCCATTCCGTCCACCCTATGACACGTCGCGGCCACCTCTCTACCTTTTCTATCTCCTTTTTTGCTTCTGCTCCCTTATCTCCGGGATCCAACCTGCTGACCTTCAAATTCTCATGAAACTGAAATCCGCACTTCAAACATCAAACGGTACCAGTGCCTTTAAATCTTGGGAATCCAGCAATTCCATGTGCAATTTCACTGGAATAACCTGCAATTCAGATGGTTCCGTTACCGAGATTGAACTTTCGTGCCAAAATTTAACTGGGGTTCTTCCTCTTGACTCCATATGCCAGCTCCAATCATTGGAAAAGCTCTCGTTTGGGTTCAACAACTTGCATGGTCCAATTATGGACGACTTGAACAATTGTGTCAAGCTGCTGTACTTGGATTTGGGCAACAATTTGTTCTCAGGGTGGTCGGCTCCGGACATATCTTCTCTAAGCCAATTACAGTATTTGTATCTGAACAGAAGTGGATTGTCCGGATCATTTCCATGGAAATCACTCCAAAACATGACTGGCCTTGTTCGGCTGAGCCTCGGACACAATCTTTTCAATCCTTCTCCATTTCCGAATGATGTGTTGCAGCTTACCAACCTCACCTGGATTCACCTATCCAACTGTAGCATCCAAGGAACAATTCCGGCAGAGATTGGAAACCTTAAAGAGTTAATCAACTTGGATCTTTCGTGCAATAACATGACGGGGGAGATTCCAGTTGAGATTGGAAACCTTGTCAACCTCTGGCAGCTTCATCTCTTAAACAACTCATTCACAGGAAAACTTCCTGTCGGTTTAAGAAACCTCTCCAAGCTTGAGAGGTTTGATGTTTCAATGAACTCTATTGAAGGCGATCTGTCCGAGTTGAGGTTGTTGAGTAACCTAGTTTCTCTAGAACTATTTCAAAACAAGTTCTCTGGCCAATTACCAACTGAGTTTGGTGAGTTCAAGAAGCTTGTGAACCTTACTCTAAACAAGAACAACTTCACCGGTCCCCTGCCTCAAAACCTTGTCTCTTGGGCCAAAGTCAGTAAAATCTCTGTCTTATAATTTCTTTACTGGTCCAATTCCGCCAGATATTTGCAAACAAGGTACTATAAAGGGGCTTTACATGCATCACAATAATCTCACCGGTGAAATTCCAGCCAATTTCGTCAACTGTTTCACTCTACTTGAATTCGAGATCAATGATAATTTGCTTTCGGGTACTGTTCCCGCTGGAATCTGGGGATTACCGAACTTGCGCATTTTTGATATCTCGTTCAATAGTATTGAAGGCCCAATTACATCTGATATAAAACATGCAAAGTCTCTTGTGGCGTTACGTGCGGCAAACAATCGCTTATCCGGTGAATTACCCGTAGAGATTTCGGAAGCCACGTCTTTGGTTTCAATTCTTCTGAGTGACAATCTATTGCAAGGTAAGCTTCTTATTCCAGCTTCTCCTATAAACATTCTTTAGTATCCCAAACAATAGACTGACTGGAGAGATCCCATATATGATTTGCAATGTAAGTTTTCTTAAAATCTTTGATGTCTCAAATAACAGTTTGAGCGGTAAGATTCCACAATGTTTGGGAAACTTCAGTAATCATCTATGGGTGTTAAATTTGCAAATGAATAACTTCCACGGCCCCATCCCTGATACATTTGCAAAGTGTAATAGTTTGGAATTTCTTGTCTTTAATGACAATCATTTAGGAGGGCCATTGCCAAAATCTTTGCTCAACTGTCCAAATCTGGCAGTTATTGACCTTGGAAATAACATGATAAATGATATCTTCCCATATTGGTTGGAAGCTCTTCCCAAATTAGAGGTCCTTGCCCTGAAATCCAACAAATTCCGTGGTCCTACTGGAAATCATAACTCTAGTGGGATGTTTTTCTCGAAGCTACGAATTCTTGATCTTGGAAATAACAAGATCAATGATTTCTTCCCCTATTGGTTGGAAGCTCTTCCCAATCTACAGATTCTTGTCTTGAAATCCAACAGATTCCATGGTCCTGTTGGAAATCATAACACTCGTGGGATGTTTTTCTCTAAGTTACAAATTCTTGATCTCTCTTACAATGAGTTTTCTGGTTTTTTACCGAAAAATTATTTTGAAAACTTGAACACCTTGGTGATCAATGATGAAGGTAAAAATGAATCGCAATATTTCGGTAAACGTCATTATTATCAAGATTCGGTGGTGGTGACAATAAAAAATTTTGAGATTAAGCTACCAAAAATTCTAACTACCTTCACAGCAATTGATTTGTCAAGCAACAAATTTGAAGGAGAGATTCCAGAAGTACTTGGAAGGCTTACAGTTCTCCGATTGCTCAACCTTTCCCATAATAACCTAACCAACCATATCCCACCATCATTGGCAAATATGTCAAGACTTGAATCCTTAGACCTTTCTTCAAATAGGCTAACAGGACAAATTCCTATTCAATTGACAAGTCTAACATTTTTGGCCATGATAAACCTCTCACGAAACCAACTTATTGGACCCATACCTGAAGGCAGGCAATTTGGTACGTTTGAAAATGACTCATACGAGGGGAACTTGGGGTTGTGTGGATTTCCTCTGTCAATGAAATGCAAAACTAATGAGCTGTTGCCACCGCCACCACTACCATCAATATTCCAAGAAGACAAGGATTTGAAATTTGCCAGTGTATTTGATTGGAAGGTCGTGTTAATGGGCTATGGATGTGGATTATTGTTTGGAGTAACGATGGGATGGGTTGCATTTAAAAGAGGAAAACCTCAATGGCTTATAAGGTTTGTTGAAGGAAAACGAAAAGAAAAGGTGAGAAGGTGCAATAATCAAAGACCCAGGAGAAGAAGAAATTAATGCATTCAAGGTTTGCAGAAAATTATAAGGACTTCATTCTCTACTAAGAGTCAGAGGAATTGAGCCTTTATCTTACAGCAAGGCATTAGAATCACAGAATGGTATCTGACGTGGTGTTTATTATACTTGTATGAATTAAGGTGCTGTTTTCTTCATTCTAAAATAATCATATTCATCTTTTCTGAGGATATTCTGTTTTGAGATCGTGTGGAATACAAGTTAGTTTGGTTTCTTTGTTTTTGAATTTGTGGCATGTTGGCCTTAGTTCGAAGGGTGGCCTAGTGTTAAGTTGGGCTTTTTGAGAGCTATATGGTTTAGACTCCTTTTTCGGCTGATGTCAATTTTAAGCTAATTTAGCAAATTAAAGTCCAATTGTTCAATTAAGTAATTAACAATTGATAGATGCATGGACAAACAATCAATAAACACAATCCCAATCACAAATATTCAAGCACATCCAGGGCCGGCACAACGAATTTAGGAGCACTAGGCGAAAACTTTAAACGGGGTCTTTTATTATATTTAATTATAAATTCATATATTTTTTTTCAATTAAAATTTATTTTTCTTACTTTTTGAGAGGCAAAATTACTAATTAAGTTTTTTCATTCAAGTTTCGCTAACATTTCCTTTTCAATTGATGATATGGCTAATTCACTTAATCTTTCTTGTGACATAGTTGATCTTAAATAAGATTTAATAATTTTAATTTTGAAAAACTTCATTCTGCGGATGCAACTCTAACTGGTATAGTTAATAATATTATGAAAGCAATACATGCATTTGGAAAAGATTCTAGCCTCTTTATATAATTTAGTACATTAATTGGAGAGTTTTCATTTATTTGAAAAAATTCTTCTAAAACTTTTAGTTTTGAAAATAAATTTAAGCCGTCAATAGTAGAATAAGTTTCAAGTGTGAGAAAACATTCAAGATTATGACAATTCTTTTTCAAACTATTATCATCTAGTGATTTTAGTTTTTAAAAATTAAATAAAAAACCAAAAATATTTTCATATATTTGAAATTGTTAAAATTAATATTAATACAAAGTAAATTATTCTAAATTTATAATTTTGTTATCAATACTCTCTTTTTTTTTCTTTTTTCTTTTTTTTGTATAGGATTGTAGTAATAAACCTTTTTTTTTAGCAAAAACGTGTAGGACTAAACTTGATCCACTAAGACCAGCCTACTATTTATCCATACCACTAAATCTGATTAAAAAAAAAAAACCGTGTAGGACTAGGATCCATACTATAAGTGGGTTCCATTCCATAGTCTTCTAGAAAATACTAAACTTGATCTACTAAGAGCAGCTCACTATCCATCCATACCACTAAATCTAATTTATAAAAAAAAAATAAATAAAAAAAACAAAAAAAAATGTGTAGGGCTAGTGTTAGGTTCTAAGAATTAGGAACTAATGTATTTAGAACTTCAATTTGTATGTTGGAAAACCATGATCAAAACAATGTTTAGTCGTGTGTTAGACTTGCTCAAAGTATGGGATTTAATGTAAAGTTGGAATCGAGTTTTTATGCAGAATTACTATTAACTTTCTGTCAGACTCGATCGATCGAAAATTAGACTCGATCGATCGAAAATCGGGCAGATTGTTTTTCTGCAGAATTTTCCAACTCAGCCCTAGTCCATTTAATGTATAGGGGTTTATGTTTTGTCCTAAGTATAAAAGGGAAAACCCTAGCCACGTTTTTAGAGTTCTGAATGCTGTGTTTGTGAATCTCATTATGAGATCTAGAGGTGTTTGCCTTCATATACACTTAGGGTTTACAAACTTGAGATTCATGTCAAGAGTTGTGTAAATCAATACAGTTGCAGAATCAAAAGAGCACAAAGATATACAAGCAGGTGCGCTTGTGGATTTGCTGAAGAATTCAAGAAAGAAGGAGTCCGTGGATCTCGGAGCTATCATGGGGTCATGGTAGTAAGTTTCCTACACTTGGGTAGCAATAAGATGTTAGTGGTCTAAGTCTTATTGTGTAAACTTCGATTCTTTCATAGTGGATTCAGTTTACCTTGAGGATAGCTAGGTCAAATCCTCCCCAGGTTTTTACCGGTGTGGTTTCCTGGGTCATCATATCTTTGTGTTATTTATTTTCCGCTGCTTTGTTGTTTTTGCTTATTTGTGTTAACCTAGTTTTAATTAAATTACCTAAGTTAATCACTTGGCTAATTCACTAGGTTAATCTGTTGGGTTTAAGGGGTCTAAACGAACTGACAAGTGGTATCAGAGCGGGTAGCTTTTGTTTTGATCCTTTGATCTTTTAGCTGATCCTTGACCCCTGTTGTCATGGAACATGGACACTCTCTTATTGTTCCACCTCACTTTGATGGAAACAACTATGCTTATTGGAAAGTAAGGATGAAAGCATTCCTGAAATCCATTGATGAGAGAGTTTGGAATTCCGTTGAGTACGGATGGAAGAAGCCCACTACTCCTGTGAGTGAGTGGCAAACTTCTCAAAAGGAGGCAGCCGCTTTCAATAGCAAAGCTATGAATGCTATTTTTAATGCTGTTTCCATGGAGGAATTTAAGAGAATCTCTAATGTTGAGGTTGCTCATACTGCTTAGAATATCCTCCAGACTGTGCATGAAGGCACAAAGGCAGTTAAGATAAACAAATTGCAGCAATTAACTTCTAGATTTGAAAGCATTAGAATGAATAATGATGAATCTTTTGATGAATTCTATGTTAAATTGAATGATATTGTTAATTTTGCTTATAATTTGGGTGAAATCTATGATCAACCTAAAATTGTTAGGAAGATTCTTAGATTTTTGACTGAGGACTTTAGACCCAAAGTGACTGTCATCACTGAGAGCAAGGATGTGGACTCCATCCCTGTTGAAGAACTTGTAGGATCTCTTCAGTCCTATGAGTTAGACCTCCCTAAGACTAACAAATCCAAATCAATGGCTCTTAAGTCTGTTGATAATGTTGATGATAGTGGATTTGATGATGAACTCTCTGCTACAGAGATTGCTTATCTTGCCAAGAACTTTAGAAACTTTCTTAGGAACAATAACAGAAGGGCAAGAGGCAAGAACACTGTTGAACCTAGAAATTTTAGGAAGAATGATCCCATTAAAGTCAATAACACTGAAAAACCTAAGGAGAAAGTGTGACAGCCTTCTAATAATTCTTTGGGACAACAATGTTATGGTTGTCAAGGGTATGGTCATTTAAAATCTGAATGTCCTACATACTTGAGGTCTAAGGGTAAAACTATGGCTGTAACCCTTAGTGATGATAAAGGTTCCGACAATGAATCCGCTAGTGATGAGGATGGAAATTTCATTGCTTTCACTGCTACTACGGTAGTTAATGAAAGCATGTCTGTTGAAGAGAACCCTTCTGATGAGGAACTCTCTGAGGATGCAGATTTACAGGAAACCTACAATAAACTTTGCAAAGTTGCTGCAAAGGATGCCATGAATGTTGAGTTAGGCTTGAAGAAAATTGCATCTTTGGAACTTGAAAAGAAAATTTTACTTGTTAAATTGTTTGATGCAATTGAGCTTTTGAATAATGTGAAAACTGAGAACATGCTTTTACTTGATAAAGTTAAATGTTTGGAACTTGATTTATCTGTTGCTAGAGAACAAACTAATAGGACTGCAAGCTCCAAACTTGGTCACATGCTGAGTATTCAAAAGTCTCCTTCTGATAAAACTGGTTTAGGTTATGAGGAAAGTATTTCTGTGCTTGAACCTACTTCCACTAAATTTGTTCCTTCTTCTGAACCTCCTAAGAGTGAGATTGTCAAACCCTTAGTGAGTGAACCTGTCAAACATGTTAATGTTACTCCACCTAGAAAGATTAGGGTTGATCTTCAAGCTTCTCATTCTAGAGCTTCTACTTCTTCTAAGGGCAAATTGCATGATAAGCCTGCATGGGTTTGTCATTTTTGTGGAAAACCTAGACACATTCATCCAAATTGTTTTAAATTGCAAGCTGCAAAGCGAGCAAATAAAACTAAAGTACCTGTGCCCCAAACACATGATCCTATGGTACTTATTGGTGAATTGGTAAAGGCGTTAAACCTTTATTCCAATCCTGGAGTTACTCAGAATTCTAATATGAATCATAACTCCAATGCAAGAGTTGCATCTAAAAAGTTTTGGATGCAAAAGGCTCTATCTAATTGAGTCTGTCTGACATGGTCCTTGTGCTTCATTGCTCAATCTTTTGTGACCTTTGTTTCTAGGATTTGCATTGCATTACATTCATGCATTTCATTCTAGGATGTTTGTTTCTTTGTTTAAAAAAAAAAAAAAAAAAAATTTTGTAAATTGTGTTTTTGCTATTTTTTTCTTGAATTTGAAGACAAGGTTGGTCAATCAAATTTTACATGTCATATGTATGTACCTTGTTTAGCTTTGATGCACTTATTACTATTGCACTTTACTAGCTAAAGTCTTGTTGTGCATGTTGTGTGGGAAGATGCTATATTTGTTGATCACATGATCTTGATCTTGAAGTCTTATGTCTTTGATTGTTAGACTTGAACTTATTGAGAAAGGCATAAATAACCATCTCACCACTGTTTATTAGCCAATCATGAACACCTTAGTGCATATCGTAAGATTTTGTGCTCGAGAAAGTGTAGCACATGCACAAAAAGAAAATAAGGTGTAGCCTCTATTAAAACTGGTGTGTACATTATTGAGCTATAATAATCTCACAAATTCAAATAAAATTGGTGTGTACATTATCCCGGCTTTTATTAAGTTTCTAATCAATTAAATTGAATAATGAGGCAAATCAAGAAACTTACATGATTGCAAGCTTTTATTCTAGGAGATGTGGGAGTTATAGGATGTAACTCTTTAAGTAATAGTCTTTTTCAAATTCATGTGATGGATTTTGTAGAAATTGTGATTGATCAATAGGTGCATATCACCTCACATGTTTCTCAAGCTTATGCTAGTTGCACACACTACACAAGTTATTCCTTGCTAAACTGTGTACATGTTATTGTGTGTTCTTTGGCCTGACCAACCAAGTTTGAGAATTTCTGAAAATTGATGCAGAACATGTTTGCTTGTTTGTTTTTTTTTTGGGTATATTAAAAGAAATTTTTTTTGCTTTGAGAAATCTGGGTTGAATACATTTTTTTTGGAAAACATCTCATCTCATACTCATGCATTTTATTTATAAAATCTACTGCTTTGAGGAGTTTTTGATCTAAAATGTTTGGTTTTTCAAAACTGTGATTTTTCTAGAATTTCGATCGATCGAAACTGATTTTCGACCGATCGAAAATGTTTTAAAATACTCAGAAAACTCTCTGGTTGGCTCGATCGGTCCAAGCTTGTTTTGGATCAATCGAAGGTATTTTCGATCGATCGAATGTAATTTTCGATCAATCGAAAATCGTGTTGGTTGTTTTTAAAAAGGCAAGTTTTCACGTGTCTTTTCACTTTTTCAAAATCTTTTCAAAGACTTTTTCCTCCCTAACAACCGGTCAATCATTTTTTGCTGGATTTTGTCGTCTTGCTCCGTTCTTTTTGCACCAAATCACTCCTTCAAGGCCGGTAAGTCCTTTATGCCCCTCCCTTTGCATTTATTTCATAGTTTCATGCATTTTTTCATGCATTTTGTGGGTTATTTTCGGAATTTGTATTTGGGCAAATTTGGGAATGTTTTTGAGTGTTTCTTTCTCAAAATTTTCATGGGTTTTTGTGGGGACACCTTACCTAAGCACTACATGTGGTTTAATTTGATTATTTTGGTGTGTTGTGAAAATTTGAAATTCTAGGGCTTGAAATTGATAAAATTGGGGTTTTTGTCCAATTTGAGTTAAAATTGATGAAATTGGCTTGTTGGATTGATAAATTTGATCATTATATTGTGTCAATTAACTATTGTGTTGATCAATTTATCAATTTGTTGTGTTTTGAAAAATTGGATTTTTCAAATTGGGTCTTTTTGATACCAACTACATGCTCAAGCAAATTTTGTTAATTTGGATCATAATTGAACATGTCACTGCATTAGTACATGCATCATTTTATATTCATGCTCATGCATCATATAGAATTGATATTTTCTATATTTTATGTTGTGCTAACTTGCAGTCTGCCCTTAGTTTTTGGTTTTTGCTCTTCTCTTTCTGTGTCTATCTCTTTTCCTTAGCACTATGCTTAGGAAAACTAGAGCCCATAGGACTTCTGATCCTTCTCCTTCTTTTGACACCGAGCGGTTCCCTAGTGAGTCAAACCAAGTCACCTATGAGACTCTGAACCTTAGGCATATCTGGGCTGAGCGTAGGGTCTTACTAGATGAGGTAGATCCTGAGGTAAGACGTAACTTTGAGCGTCGGGGTTGGTTACCTTTGCTCGAGTATGAGCATTCTCCTCCTCCTGCCACCTTGATTAGAGAGTTCTATTCGAACCTCT
Source organism: Lithocarpus polystachyus (assembly GCA_033629205.1). Taxonomy (NCBI): domain Eukaryota; kingdom Viridiplantae; phylum Streptophyta; class Magnoliopsida; order Fagales; family Fagaceae; genus Lithocarpus; species Lithocarpus polystachyus. The sequence goes on from CM066163.1 coordinate 80,243,393, forward strand.
CTATCCATATTTACGATAACGACACCTTGGTAAAGGTGTGGTTACGTGGTGTGGAGTATCGCATTACCCCTTCGGTAGTGTCTGATGCTCTTGGGGTGCCCATAGTTGACCATCCCGTTTTTCCTTACGAGGAGTCTCCACCCCTTGATGACGTCCTGTCGTACATCACTAGGTCTTCTATCCAGTGGGGTTCTGATCTTCGGATCACTTCTGCTGAGCTTTCTGAGCTACACTATCTTTTCTTTAGGATAGCGTGTCATTCTTTGTGGCCTATTTCGCATGTCCACACCATCCCTCTTGAGCGGTGTGTGTTTTTGTATACTCTTGTCACTGATGCGCCTATCAGTTTTTCTCATTTGTTCCTTCGTTCTTTGAACGAGGTTCATCGGTCTAGTTCTACGGCTCATGCTTTGTTTTTTCCCGTTTTTATTCATCGGATTCTCCTTTTTCTTGGTTTTGGTGAGTATCCTGCTTCTGAGCCTGTGCATGTCATTACTCCTATTGGTGCTACCTTTTTGAGGCAAAGGGCTGCTCAACTTTGAGCTAGCTCTAAGCGTCCTAAGGTAGAGTCTTCTGGTGTCACTCCACCCCCTTCTTCTTCTACAGATACTCATGCAGCTGGGACGTCTTCTGATCCTGCTGTTGCTGCTGCTGCTGCTGATGTTCCTCCACCGTTTGATGAGGTTTCTGACCTTCGTCGGACGCTTGATACTGTCGTGACCGTTCAAGCGGCTCATGGTCAGCTTTTGGTGGACATCCTTGATGAGCTACGTGCGTTACGAGCGGATTTGGCGAGCTCTCGTCATTCTCCTCTGCCTCCTTTTGATGATGAGTGAGTGCCCTTTGGCAATTCGTTACAAAAAGGGGGAGTGCATAGTCATTTGTATCTAGGAGATTGGATTGGATTTTGATGTGGAGATTTACATTTTAAGGGGAGTTTTGTTTACTTGGTAGTGATACTGCGGAGCTTGTGGAGTTATTAGATTGTATCTAGGCACTTCACTGTGTATTCTCATTTTTAGCTCTTGTTTAGGAGATATTTTGTTGAGATACATTTTTATGTATATGTTTCTTATTTCACTATGCTACTCTGCTTATTGATTTATATTTATGATGTTATTCATGATATATGTCTTTATTTTGTGTTTTGTGAAATCAAGAAGTTTATTTTATATTCCTTGTTTTTTTCTTCCACACATGCGTTTATGTGTTTGTTAAGTGTTACAGGAATATACAGGTTGTTTTCAGTCGAGCTACTGTCTACTTTGCAACTGTTAGATAGTAGTTTAGGTTGAATTGTTAAGTGGCTTTTTATTGTAATGGGCTATTTCAATTTGTAACTTTGAGCTTTTTGTTAAGTCTGTGTTTTGTCACGGATTGCCAAAGGGGGAGTTTGTTAGGTTCTAAGAATTAGGAACTAATGTATTTAGAACTTCAATTTGTATGTTGGCAAACCATGATCAAAACAATGTTTAGTCGTGTGTTAGACTTGCTCAAAGTATGGGATTTAATGTAAAGTTGGAATCGAGTTTTTATGCAGAATTACTATTAACTTTCTGTCAGACTCGATCGATCGAAAATTAGACTCGATCGATCGAAAATCGGGCAGATCGTTTTTCTGCAGAATTTTCCAACTCAGCCCTAGTCCATTTAATGTATAAGGGTTTTATGTTTTGCCCTAAGTATAAAAGGGAAAACCCTAGCCACGTTTTTAGAGTTCTGAATGCTGTATTTGTGAATCTCATTGTGAGATCTAGAGGTGTTTGCCTTCATATACACTTAGGGTTTACAAACTTGAGATTCATGTCAAGAGTTGTGTAAATCAATACAGTTGCAGAATCAAAAGAGCACAAAGATATACAAGCAGGTGCGCTTGTGGATTTGCTGAAGAATTCAAGAAAGAAGGAGTCCGTGGATCTCGGAACTATCATGGGGTCATGGTAGTAAGTTTCCTACACTTGGGTAGCAATAAGATGTTAGTGGTCTAAGTCTTATTGTGTAAACTTCGATTCTTTCATAGTGGATTCAGTTTACCTTGAGGATAGCTAGGTCAAATCCTCCCCAGGTTTTTACCAGTGTGGTTTCCTGGGTCATCATATCTTTGTGTTATTTATTTTCCGCTGCTTTGTTGTTTTTGCTTATTTGTGTTAACCTAGTTTTAATTAAATTACCTAAGTTAATCACTTGGCTAATTCACTAGGTTAATCTGTTGGGTTTAAGGGGTCTAACCGAACTGACAGCTAGGATCAATGCTTTTAGTTCCATAGTCTTCTAGAAAATACTAAAGAAATCAAGATTTAAGAGTAAAAACAAAAAAGAGTAAAGAGTACAACAAAAGTTAAGCCAAAAGGGTGAATGAAAACTCAGCAGCAAAGATAATTCCATGAAGAAAACCAAAGAGGCAAAGAGAAGAGAAAATAAAAAAAGAACCTGAAATGAAGATCTGTGAACACACCAAGTCTATTGCTAACACCAATTGATGAGTAAGCCAACTAAAAAGAGTGTTTTTTTCTTTTTCTTTTTTTTTTTCTTTCTGCCTTTTGTTACTTGTCTGCTCTTTCTCTTTTCTGCCTTTTTGTTATCTTTTCTTTTGCATTTTGATACTTGTATATTGAGAAAATCAATGTCTCTCTCTCTCCCTCTCTACATTTCAAGTAATAAACATGGGTTTTCTTAATGAAATGTGGTACAAAGGTTTGATCCAGAGAATACTTTGATGTGGTAATTTTTTTTTTTTTTTTTTTTTTTTTCAGATGAGAAAGCAATATTATATAATATATTAGTACTATTGGGGGCCTTCTTACAAGTGGGGGTCTTAGGCTGTGGCTTAAATGGCCTATAGGTTCAGCCGGCCCCAAGCACATTGAACACAAGAATTTTTAAGAGAGAAAAATTCGAGAACTAGGCAAAAAAATTCTTCAAGCCACTGCGACACCAAATTATCTACTAGCGAATATAGATGAACTGATGTATAGAGTTCAGTTTCAAGAACCATTACTCGGATCCAATAGATTCTATCACATGTATAAAGTTATCACTTCTGTAAGATTGAAAGAAGTAGAATTGGATAAGTAGTTTTAACCTAATTTTCTGATATGCTAATTCTTTCACATTACACACACACACACACACACACATATATATAAACCTATTATTTTATGTTTTTTTATTGGCAAATGATTGGAGGAATAATTAGAAGAAAATTGAAGCACTAGTAAAAAAGAGTTATAGCCAAGTAGGAACTAGGAGGTGGTCCCAGTAACATGCCCTCCACAGTCCACACAAAGAAGTGTTACAAAACGTGAGTCTTTGATTGAGAAATCCAATTTGTTCTCTTCTAAAAGAAAAACTGCACCAACCAACACCCTTTTGTTTTATAGTCAATTGACTATGTTAAAAGTCAAAATCATCTGTATAAAAGAGTTCTTTTTCCCAGAACAAAGAGGCCTATTGTTGCTTCAAAGAAGATTCCAAAGAAATTTCTCAGTTGGATTGGGACCTAAACATGTGTAAGAACCTAAACATGTGAGTAGGCCTGTACACGGTGCGGTGTGGCTGGTTATTGAAGGGGTTTTTGCACCACACCAATAGGGTGCGGTTTTCTCACATGTTGGACTGCACCTCACCTATGAAGAGTATGGCACCAGTCCACACAAGGTGCGGTGCACCATATCGGTTCGATGCAGTTAGTTCGGTTAATTTCTCTATTTCTTTTTTAGAATCAAACACATCGCAATTAACGACCCAAACCCCATCATAATCATTCAAAATCCCAATTATTCCATAAGATGAAAAAGAAACAAAAGAAAACACAGAAATACAAACAAATTCACAATATTTGTGTCAAAAATATCCCATTTCAAATCACAAAAAATAAAAAAATAAACTAAATCCATAAAAGATAAAACAACACCATTGAAAGAAAAAAAATACATAAACATACCTCAAAGAAAGCATTATAAAGAAGAGCATCAAAATTCAAAACTTCTTAAGAATAGCAAAAAGGAGAGAGGAAAGAGTGAAACTCTAAGAATTGTGGCATCAAACGCCAGAATATGGCGGTAGCAAGCAGCGGAGGCAGAGAAGTGAGGAGAGAGAAAGAGGCGAGGAGGAGACGTTTATGGGAGAGGGAGAGTGGGTGGCTGATGAGAGAATGAGAGAGGTTGATATCTAAATCTAGGGTTTAAAACTTAACGCTGTTGTTTTGATTATTTGTTTTTAAGCTGATTCCAAAACGACGTAGTTTTGGAACTAATTTTAAAATTAATGTCAGGTTCAAAACAGCGTCATTTTGGTATTAGATTATATAAAATAAAATTTTACAACCCTAACATTCTTAACATAAACAACTCTAGACCTCAAACGCCGTATCTTCTTCTTCCTTGCGTCTCTCAAATGTCAAACCCACTCTCTTGAGTCTTGCCTTCTCTCCACTGAAACATATAATTTTATATATACAATATATCATACATATGTTTAAATTATAGCATATATATACACTCAGTGCGGTGCGGTTTCTCTTCAAAGTGTAAAATAGCAGCCGATCGCCAAACCCGCCATTGTCGGTATGCCCAACTCTCCTCCCACCACCGCACTGGTCACCTACGGTGGAGCTTTGTAGCGGTCGGAACGGTTCGGTGTTGGCCTGTTGCATCGGTGCTAGTCGGATCCTGAACAACCCTACATGTGAGTGTGGAATGGGACATTAATTTAAATGTAAAAACTATAGGTTATTACTAGTTTTTTAAGAAACAAACACACACAAGAGAGAGGGAAAAGAGTTATTACTAGTTCAAACCTTGTTTTTCCCTTAATTTGTATTACCAATATTTGATCTTGATATATCTCTATCTTTGCTATTAATGAGAGTATATAACCATATTTTCAAGAAATAAATTAATTTTGACTTTCAAATATGCAAAACTGGTAAAGTCTCTAATAGTTGAATAAAAGATATGAGGTTCAATACTCATTTACACCAAAAACCAATTGGTATTTTGGTTTGATAATAAAGATTTATCATTAGAAGCGGACGTTATACGTTAAAGTCTCTAATAGTTGAATAAAAGATATGAGGTTCAATACTCATCTATACCAAAAACCAATTGGTATCTTGGTTTGATAATAAAGAGTTATCATTAGAAGCGGACATTATAAGTTGAAGCTCTCTTAAACAAAATACAAAACTTCTATTCTTTCAATATATATATATATATATATATATATATATGCAAAAGCAACAAAACTTCTACATGGGTATAAGAATATGTGGTTGAGATTTATTTAATTTTTCTAATAATAAATGTGGATGGCTCTACTCCCATATATATATATATATATAAATTGTGGATAGTAAAATGTGTTAGGGGTGAATTTATATGAAAAATTTAACCAAAAAAAAATTTATATGAAATTGATGTTGTATAAATAGCTACTTCTTTTATATATATATATATATATATATATTTTTTTTTTTTGCTACCCTTTTTTATTTTTCCTACCAAATGTAGCGTGGGATTTGTAGCCAACTTGCCATCATCTTTTTCGTTTAATTAGTCTTTATCTTTTTTAGTTTATTTTTTGCACAACTTTTAAATTTTTAATTTTTTTAAAAAGTTATAATTATACCTCAACTAATATTTGACAAATAGGCAAATCCATAATTGGTAAAAAGTTATATTTTTGTTTTGATTGGTAGACAGGAGGAGAGTGCGAGCTGAGGTTTGAATTTTGAACACATACATAAACATCTTTAAAAAAAAAAGTAATTATTAAAATTTATAAGACTATTACTTAAGCATAAAAAAAAATTTGCACCTACCTAATAGGGCTGTTTGGTTGGTGAGTTTAAACGCAAATTGGTGGAGCCCATCAGATGTGACAAAACCACATATCCCTCTCTCCCACGTCAGTCTCTCTTTTCTCAGTGTATTTGAATAAAAAATTATAAAATAATACAATTTTATCAGCTTTTTTTTTTATATAAAAAACACGTACCAAGCATAGAATTTTACAGTGATATAAATGGTTTGAATTATGATATTAAATATATTTTTTATATGAGTTCGGTTAATATATGTCTTTAGAGTATACATTAACAAATTTATTTTAAAAAAAAATTTTATCAAAAATTAAAAAAATTGTCAAAATTTTTTTAATTCTTAATAAAACTTTTTTAAAAAAATAGTATTATCATTGTGTGCTTAATAAAATCTTTTTTATATTATAAATACTTTAAATATATATTTTTACCATACTTTTTAGATTATAATTTTCACGTCATTTTAAATACCAATGCTTACATGCGAGAACTGCTCGTAGTCAAGCAAAAAGTTCGGACGCCTGGCACGAGCATGACTTTTCTAGTAATACTTTTTTTGCTGAATTTCTAGTAATACTTTTTGGAAGATTATGGTCTGGTGGCTCATAACTTTCCCATGAATATTCTATTTGGGCGTCCTCCTGACCTGTTTGACCAGTTGGACTACCTCCTCAGCTTTACAATGGCCAAAATATAAAAAATTACGGTAACACAATATGACGTGACACGGGATGGTCTCTCGTGTGCTAGGCGCACAAGACCGGTCTCCCGTAAGTAGGTAGGTGCCGTAGTATAAAAAAAAATAATAATAATAAATAGATATCTATATAGCATTAAAAAAATTATAAATATGTAAAATTGTTATTTTTAAATATATTAAGATGCAGTCATCTACTAATAAAGACAAAAAAAAAAAAAAAATTTAGTACTATGCTGGCTAGTTTTTTTTTTTTTTTTAAAGCATTCATAGTAGGGATGCTAAAAATTTTAGTTTTTAATACCTCAAAAAACTACTTTATCTATTTTACCACCTCATTTTATAATACACCCAATATCGAATGTTCTATTTTTCTATCACTTCATTTAAAATAATATAAAAAACTCATTAAAATAATAAAGGAAGAGAGAGAATTTGAGTTTTTTAATTGAAGGAAGATATATAATCTTAATAAAATATTTTATTTTATTTTTAACAACTTACCAAGTTAATTAGTATTTATACCAGTTTACTGTAGTTGCAAAAAAAATAGTTTTAACTTCTCCTATAACACATGATTTTTTGGTTATTTGGTGGTAAATTTTTTTTTTGTTGCTAAAATACAATCAACATTGTGAATGTTTTTATTGTTTTTGTTAAGTTTTTGGGTTGAATAGTTGCTATTTGAATTAGATTAACTAGGTTGATTGGGGAAAATGGGGGCCTAAGGTTTTGGAAAGGGGGACCAACTACAAAAATAAAAATAAAAATAAAAATAACTATATTAAAAAATAACTAAAAATTGGACCTAGGGGGGCCTGGGCCCCCTTGGGCCCATACCTGGGTCTTTCCCTGACCCTATATCTCATGCACCAGACACATGAGACATGCTTCTCATAAGCAGGTGGGCCCTACACAATATGATGTGATACGAGCTGGTCTTTCATGCGCCAAGCACATCATGAGTCTAACGCGTGAGATGTGGGGCCCACCAACTTGTGAGAGACAAGTCTTATGCGTTTGGCACATGAGATGTGGGGCCAAAAATGGACCTAGGTAGGGGCCCAAGGGAGCCTGGGCCCCCTAGGTCCAATTTTTATTTTATTTTTTATATATAGTTATTATATAAGTAATGGTAGAAAAAAAAGAGTAAATTTATATAAAAGTAGTGGGTAATAAATTAAATTTTAACATGTAAGATAATTGTGAAAAAAATTATCATGATTTTTTTAGTCCTAGAATTACTCCAAAAAAAAAAAAAATTCATAGTCTCTCATAGTGTGCAATATCCACGGCGATTAGTTAGCATTAATTATTATTAGTTCATTACGATGGAGCACCTAATGTTTTTATATTTTTTTTGTCTTTTTATAAAGAAAAGAAATAAGAAAAAAAAAAAAAAGATCAAAAATTTCCTCCATACTAATTGGATAATTTAATAGCGATCAATGTTACCATCATACATTTTTTCATAATTTATTAAGGTGGTTAGTTGTGATTAAAGCAACATCATATTAACATGGACTTATCATTGATATCAATACTATTTTTAGTATGCATTAATCACAACAGCTAATATTGTCTAAATTTATTGATTATTAATTAAGAGGAACCTATACTTACACACAAAAAGTAGGATTCCTTCAGGCAAGTTAAATCATAGTTTGATTTAATAGTCCATTTATTTTAGGAAAACTAGTTGATTTCTACAAAGGAAGAAATAATAAGAAAAAAAATTAAACTAATAAATTAAATGGGAAAAATTACTTTATGAAACCACCTACTAAATGAAATATTACCTCCATAAAGAAGTGGATTCAAAGGTATTCTCTCAAATAGATCTAAGTCTAAATTCATAATATGTTGTCTTTTAGTCTGTTTGGGAACAATTTATCTAGTTGAAATTGAAAACTTTTTGCTGAAAGTACTCTATATATATAAAGTAAAAAGCTAGCTGAAATAATGCAATAGGACCCATGAATAGTACCAATAAGTGCAATGTGGCCATGAATAATAGTAAAAATAAGCTGAATAGTAGCAAAAATAAACTAAATAATAAAAAAGCTACGTTTTTTAGTCAATACCAAATGCAATCTTTGTCTTCTTGAATGTTGGAATTTTTGAATTCATAACTTATTCATATCCAAGTCTCCAACCAATCACTTTCTCCAAAAAAAAAAAAAAAAAAAAAAAAAGAAAGAAAAAGAAAAAGAAAAAGAAAAAGAGAAAGGTATGTAACTCCAAAAAAAAAAAAAAAAAAAAAAAAAAAAAAAAAAAAAAAAAGAAAGAAAGAAAAAGAAAAAGAAAAAGAAAAAGAGAAAGGTATGTAACTAACCACACAAACACTTTGCCACTAGTAGAACCGTAAGGAATAACAGTTAGAATTATGACATGTTTTTTAATTAATAGATTTGTGAAAATTATTATATATATATGTATGTATGTATGTATGTATGATGACATTTTTTAATTAGCCAAAAACTTTGTAATTAAAATCTATTGGTAGTTTTCTAGGGTTCAAATCCCCCACCTCTTCTTTCTCAAAAAAGAAAAAAAAAAAAAAATCCCCCACCTCTAAATATAAAATTATCAAAAAAAAAAAAAAATCGTGAAAACTACAAAAAATTAATGAGAATAAAGTTTAGAGAAATACTCAAATATTACGTTCATAATAACCTACAACAAAATCCTAAATGGTAAGATAATATTGCTGCTACTTTTGGGTAAAAAAGATAATTTTAGTAGTGAATTCAAAGAAAAACCAATAATAACTTGCCATCTCAAATTTATTGTGAAATTGTTGTCTCCTACAATTAAGTAATGGTAAGGTAACAAATTCTTATTGATTGGTATCTAAACCAACTACTTACCTAATTCTTTTAAAGTTTAGAATGTAACAAATTCTTATTGATTGGCATCTAAGCCGACTACTTACCTAATTCTTTTTACTTATTAATAATCACTTAGTGTGTTAGTAATTTATAAAAAAAAAATTGTAACTTTATCATTTTCTTCGCACTGATAATTAGTGTGCGTTTAGTAAGCAATGAAAATTATAAATTATTTTATTATTCAACTTATTTTTGTTACTATTTATAGGCCCCACTACACTTTTTAGTACTATTCATGAGCCCTATTGCACTTTTTGGTACTATTCGTGGGTCTCACTGTACTATTTCAATTAACTTTTACCTTTATCTACAATACTTTTAGTAATAAGTTTATAGTTTCAACAAAATAAGCAATATTCAAACATAGTATGCGTTTGAGATGCTGAAAACTGCCCTGCATTTGCTTTTTTTTTTTGCCGCATTTGTTGACTTTTTATTCGTGAACAGTGCATCCTTGCACTATTTACAGGGTCCACAAACATCAATTTTTAATAACTTTTTTATTAAAAATAGGTCTTACGATACTATTTACACATTTAAAAATTATTTTATTACAATATTTTTAATTTTTAATTTTTAACAATAAACAGATTTCAACCAGATTCCAAATAGTTTTAGCATTCAAGTTTAAGTGGGTGAACTATTATCTATTGCCGTTAATAGCAAAGTCAATCGGGAGAAGCCGTGGCTGCGCATATATCATTTATAAAAGGAAAAAAAAAAAGAAAAAAAAAAAAGAAAAAGATTGGCGCGAAGTTCGAGGATGGTTCTGGAGCAAAACTTAGGTGTGGCGTGTCGGAAACGTAGGCTCATTTATGCTTAAGCTTTATTCACCTCTCATTATAAATTTTACTAATTTTTAAGCCCTCCATTCTGTGTTTTATTTTTACTTTTGTTCAAAAATTATCGAATATTTTTTTTTTCAATGTTCTTTCATTGGTCCATGTTTTGTTGGACCAGGTTCATTGTTTGAAAAGCGAGGACGCCCAGGTTCAGATACTTTGTTTACTTTCCATTAGCGTACAGGCAGAGTTGTTGGAGCACGTTTCTCTGTAAGTTTTGAGAGCTTTTGATGAATTTTTGAATCTGGGTTTTGTTGTGTTTGACATTCTGATGTTCTGTTTGTTATTGTTTCAATCACTTTCTTTACATTTGTAAGAATGAAAGAAAAAATTTTCTGGTTCTCTCTCTGTGTGTCTTGTAACTGCTCTGTTTTGTTTTTTGGATAATGGGTGGTTGTCTTTTTGGTCTGAGAATGATGCGTAGTAGTTAGATTGCTTGGTGACTGGAGTTTATGCCTTATCCAACCCCCCTCTTGTTAACCCTTTAAAATTTAAATTTCTCTCTCTGTTTTTTCTTTTGGGTTGTTTCTGATTTTATAGGTTTTGTGGGTGCCAATTGTGACTAAGTTTTTTTTATATATTATTGACTCTTAATTGATGAATTTTGAATTATGGTATGCTACGCTTTGAGTTGGTTGTTAATATGAAAGGGGATGACATATGGACATATGCCTTATTTTCAAAACAAGTTTGAGGAAGTTGGATGTATAGATGTTGGGCTGTGCTGATTTTTCTCTAGGGGGAGTAATTCGTGTTCAAAACATTTATTCGAGTTTCAAGATCATAGTGCTTCCCTTACTAATATTATTAATTTTTGTTTAGTTGTTACACAGCTGATTTTAGCTGTTTGAATATTTTTACTTGCTATGGATCACAATATATTGAATTTCAAAGGATGCATGAAATTTTAAAAGCTGATTCTTTTTGTGAAAGGTGAAGTTTGATCTAATTTTGAGCTTTTACTATTGTTATCTGGCAGAAGTATTTTAAATGACAACTTGTATACCTGCTGGAAGTGGCAACTTGCATTATAGTGTGGCACCATGCAGGGGACAAGGTTATATAAAAACTTCTTGGGTTTCCGGTGTAGCATTCAACCGATGCATACAGAAAGAGCTCTTGTGGTATGTGATTGGTTTAGAAATAAATTTTGTATAGAACTACTTCAATTATTCTATAAAAAGTGATAGTCTTGTTGCTTAACTGGCACCTCCTTCTGTTTCCAATAGAGACGTATAGGGTTCAAATCCTCCACAACCGTCGAGTTATCAAAAATTGTTCTATTATAAGTGCTCAATTACATTTTTCGAGAACAACTTCCTTGTGTCTGAAAAGGCTTCTATTTGAGAATTAGTTGGATCTCTTCATACATTCTACTGTAGTTTACAGATACTGCTGCTCTACCAGAGCACTTTGTTTATAAATTTACTTTTGTTCACATATCACTTATTTTGTTATTCCTATATATTTTTTGTGAGATCTAACTTTCATTTTCACTTTGACCATGTTGTTCTAGGGAAAAGAATGCCATAGATATGAATTGTTGAGAAAAGAATAATCAATTTAGTAGTTTATTTAGCATGAAAATGATACCCCAGAACAATTTGAATAGTTTTGGCATTGTAACTTTGCAGGAAATGCAAATATAATAATTTTTCAGCACAGACAGTGGTAGCTTGAACAGTTACGTTGATTATATTCCATGTCAATGCACTAGAAATTTCAATTTTGTGGCTCATACTTGTATTCTAAATGTGTAAAAGAATTTCTTTTGCATTCTTTCAGGTCATGTGGAGTATCAAAGTTCTTGCAGACCCAAAGATGTAATTATTCCAAATCTCCATTTAGTGAGAACTGGAAGTCTATTAGAACTGTCACTTCATCATGCTTGAGAGACGGTTCCACAAAGTATTTTGATTTTGCTGTCATTGGCAGTGGAGTTGCTGGCCTTCGCTATGCTCTTGAAGTTGCAAAGCATGGGTCTGTTGCTGTGATTACCAAGGCTGAGCCTCATGAGAGCAACACAAACTATGCTCAGGGTGGAGTTAGTGCTGTGCTATGCCCTTCAGACTCAGTGGAGAGTCACATGCATGACACCATTGTAGCAGGGGCTTATCTATGTGATGAGGAGACTGTCAGGGTTGGTTTCTGATTTGATCATTTTAGCTTATATTATCAATTAATGAACTTTGATCTCTGTTTGAAATTTATTTAATTATGATATGTCATGGGCCATACCGCCCCTTTTCATTTATAGCTCATGAATCTCTTGATGTACTCAATCTAGCTATAAATTAGATGGGGATCAATCAAATTGAAACAGGATGTGTATGATCCAGTATCTCAGGCCTTCATTTTCCCTACCCCGTTAAAGTTAATAGAGGGAATTATAAACAATGCCCATGGTTTATAAAACTGAGAATGTCATAATTTTCTTCTGAATTAGTTTCACTTAATAAACACTTTGTTGTGAGAAAATCAGTACTTCGAAATTTTGTACATGTTCTTTGGTTGTGTTCACTTTTTTATTCTTGTCTCATTTGAATGCTTCACCGCCGTCTCTTGCATAACTGTTGAGCTTTTCCTTTTTTTTTTTTTAATTTTTTTTTTTCGTTCTTTATGTTATCCAGATTGTCTGTACAGAAGGACCTGACAGAATTAGAGAACTAATTGCAATGGGTGCCTCATTTGATCATGGGGAGGATGGAAACTTGCATCTAGCAAGGGAGGGGGGACACTCTCATCACAGAATTGTTCATGCTGCTGATATGACCGGAAGGGAAATTGAGCGGGCTTTATTGGAGGCAGTTGTTTATGATCCAAATATTTGTGTGTTCGAACACCATTTTGCAATTGATTTGCTAACTTGCCAGGTCACTATCTCCACCATTCTATTTGTTGAAAAATGTTTGTTTCATATTGTATCTTACATGGTCCTATATGCTATGCTTTTGGGGATAATGATTCTAAGAAAGAAAGTTTAAGCATATCTTAGGTGTGGTATTAACTTTAAGACCCTGTTTCAACATATGAGCACCATTTGAATGTTCTGAAGGTCATCTTTAGTGGTTTCCTCTATGTCGATTTGGTATTTCTAAGTGAACTTCGAGACTTCATTTTATAGGCATTCGCTAAAGTAAGTTTGTCGCTGATACTGCAGGATGGTTCTGACACAGTATGTCTTGGTGTTGACACAATGAATACTGAAACACAAGAGGTGACAACAGTATTTACTGTTTAAAGTTTCTTAAATTCTATGGGGGAAGTATTTTGCCAAAAAATCGTAGTCTATGTTCTATAACCTTTGCTTTCTTGAATTTTCAGGTTATAAGGTTTATTTCAAAGGTCACTTTGCTTGCATCAGGTGGGGTTGGACATATCTATCCATCAACTACAAATCCTCCGGTACTTATGCTTTCACACTTCTACCATAAATTGTTGTTTCCATCTTCATATCTGAGGAAGAATGCTGCACCCCCACCACACACCCCCACCCCCCCCCCCCCCCCCCCCCCCCCCCCCCCTCTCCCAAAAGAAAAAAGAACGAAGAAAAATTTGGCATTTTTTTTTACCACCTAATTACATCCTTTTACAAGGGAATTTCTTTCTAATCCACAAATTCATAGCAATCAGTGTGAATTTTCATTTTATGAATTTATGGTCCATTTCCAAATTTGACTGCAAATTCAACTATCTCTAGGGCTTATCAAAATGTCTGTAAGTGGTTGTCTGATACCTATGACCTCATAAAGGTGTTATACATTACAACAATAAAAAGTGTTTTGTCTGAAAGGGTTATTTAATGTAGCTTTTTTTGCTGAGCGGAAAGAGCTTTTGAAATGTCGAAAGACCTCATGGTAATTTATGAGAGTGGACGAAAATACTTAACATTAGAGATATGGCTCGGCCTTTTATTAAACAGCCTATCGGTAATGGACAGAAATTTTCTTGTGGCATGCCATTTGTCACCCTAATGGTGCTTTATTTCCCAAGTTTGTGTTTAGGTTGCCAGCTCCATAAATGCTAAGGTTCCAATTACAATCCCTTAAGGGCAATGGCACTAGCTCCTTGGTCTTTTGGATGAGCTCAAGCTGGCATATCTTGAGTAATTTTGGCTGAGGAAGACACTGTACATTCTCTGTCATCAAATGTCAGGCAGAGTCACCTATTACTCAGTATAGGATGAGATAAGGCCTAAAAAAAAATGAGTTAGATTGATGCAAACTGGTGGGGGTATAGAGCTGTGCTAGGACATATGTGATTTGATGTTGGGAACATATGTCAATATTTTATGTAATTGGCTAATCGTTTGACAAAAAGCACTTTACTTGTAATTGGGTAGATCTAGAATGAGTTTAGTACTTCAAGGAACAAGAGTTCAAGTCTAGTATTGAAGCTATGCAAAGATGTTTAAGAAACAAGTGAAAAAGTGCTGATTCATTAAAGCTCAACAGTTGTTCAACAGATAATATCTATCGAGGTATCTATCGAGAATTACGGAAATTAGTTTTTCAGATCTAATTTTCAGCCCATGCTTATGTATTTGTGTAGGATTTTTTTTCTCACAACCCTAGACATATATACGGTTTATTTTAGAGGCCGTCACATAAGAGAATACAAGGAGAATATATGCTAAAGGTGACCAATGCCTTATTCTCTCTGAAAGAAGCTATTGCGTCTTTGCGTCTTAGAGTTTTGCAACCAAGTGCTTCTTGATCTTCATTGTTGATGAAGTGAAGAACTTTGCAATCAACATCTTTTTCAAGTTGGTGAGTGAGTCACGTATTGGGATTCGTGCAAAGGAGTTAGTCACGTACTGGAATCCGTGCATCAAAAGGGTGGTGTTTATATATTGAAGAGTTCAGAGGTTCTGAAGTGGTAGAAAGTTTCTGCTATAAGTTCATCTACGGGGAAGTAGAGTCTAGGGACAAAGATTTTGTACTAGATCTAGAACTTCTCTTTACTATAGTGGATTGCTTTTCGCGAAAGTTTCCCCTCAAGTTTTTTACTGTGAAACTAGTTTGTTTTATTGGTTATCCTGGGTTATCATATATTGTCTTATTTATTTTTTCGTTGCATGATTTTGAAATGATATTGATGTTTGTTTGTTTTAACAAGTTTTATTTATAAGAAATCTAATTAACAACTTGGATTTAAAACTTGTTAATTCTATCAACCGGGGTCTAAATTTCCCAACAAGCTGCTATTCCCAAAAGCATTCAATCATATGCTTGTTGGCAATAAAGGACAGGCTATGATGGGAACCTGTTATGTGTGTATTGCAGAAGTAAGCTAGAGAGCATGACCATTTGTACTATGTGAGTTTATTCACTTGAAGGATATGGCAAAAAGTTGTGGTTAAGCTTGGTGGATAAGGCTGAGTATAGATGGGATGCAGTTCTTCACTGGGGCATTAACAAGCTGCAAGGGAAAGGCTTTAAAAGCACTGTGTCATGTATGGATCCAAAGAAATGCTCGGGTGTTCAATGGAAGAATTCTTTAACGGGAGGGAATTTTTTGATTGATAAGAAATGATGTGAGGCATAGAGCTGCTAGTTGTAGGGGTGTTTGAAATTCCCTTTGTAACATGGTGTTATGCGGAAGATGTAATATCTCCTTGTCTGTTCTAAAGGAGGTGCAGTCAAAGAGTTTGCCTTTAGTTTTAGTTGTGAGGAAGGTGTTTTTTTTGTAATGTTTGCTTGATCTGATCCAGTGTTCTTAGTGTGTGCAGCTTATTTTGCTGCTTGTTTATTTGAGCTTGCTGAAGTGATTGTATATTCTTTGTTGGTTTTATTAAAAGCTGACTCATTCATCCTAAACCAACAAAAAAAAAAAAAAAAAAAAAAAAAAATGAAAGAAGGAAAATAGAAAACTAAAACTTGAAAATTATAACCAAATTTGAAAAAGAAAAAGAAAAAAGTAATATTGGAAATATAAAAAAAGATCTCAACTTTTAATATTTTTGAAATCATCACTTTTGTGCTCTCACTGTTGCTCTTGCTCTATGTATCCTAGTTTTGAACATATTGATAATAATAAAAGAATACTTTGGAGGCAACTGGATGCTCTAATTTTTTAGTTTTTCTCACTAGAAGTAGAGTGTCTGTAATTTTGCTTCTGCTGCTCTCTCTCTGTTTGGTTTTATCTTCTTTTTCTTGTTTTTCCCTTCATGGGTTGCTTGAACGCTGTACTTTGGTTTCTTGATGTTTTTTGCCTCTTTTGTGCATTTCCTATGCACGGGGCTGTGTTTTTTCAATAAAATTTTTATGTTACTTATCAAAAAAAAAAAAAAAAAAAAAAAACCTGTATAGGCATCAGTATAATGCTCTTATCTGCTCATGCCAGGTAGCTACCGGAGATGGAATGGCCATGGCCCATCGGGCCCAAGCTGTGATTTCCAATATGGAGTGAGTAATTATTTATTAATTATTGTCTGAAATGTAACAGCTCTCTGTCATAACTGTTTTACTTGTTAGTTTTTATTTGGAAATAAAAATAAAAATTGTAGTGCTGTGTTACTCACAAGTCATAATTATGTAATAGAAGTTTGGAAGAATTTGGAAGATTCCAAACTGATATCATAATGCCTTGATCTCATGGCATTTGAATATGCAAGGTCAAATTTCAGGATGATACCGGATGAGTCACATTGCTCTTATTTAGGGGCCATCCCCTTTTTATGATTGTGTATGAAGATTACTATTCATTTGGTTGGTTAGCCCAAATGTGTAACATTTTATTATGAAAAGAACTCTTAAATTAGGATTATGCCTCTGCTCGTGTGCACATGAATCATTTTATTATTAGATCTTATTTATTGTGTGTATATGCAGTGAGTAACTGAGTATGCACTTATATGTCTGTATTGGTGTGAAATGGAAATAATAGTTTTTTTGGCATTATTTTGTTGCCCAGATTTGTTCAGTTCCACCCAACTGCCTTAGCTGATGAAGGCCTTCCTGTCAAACCAAGCAAGTCTCGAGAGAATGCGTTCCTCATCACTGAAGCTGTTAGGGGTGATGGAGGCATTCTGTATAATTTAAGCATGGAAAGGTTCATGCCCTTGTATGATGAGAGAGCAGAGCTTGCTCCCAGGGATGTTGTGGCAAGAAGTATAGATGACCAGCTTAAAAAGCGTAATGAAAAGTACGTGCTCCTTGATATAAGTCACAAGCCTAGGAAAAAGATTCTCTCACATTTCCCCAACATTGCTGCTGAGTGCCTACAGTATGGCCTGGACATAACCTGCCAGCCAATTCCAGTGGTTCCTGCTGCCCATTACATGTGTGGGGGTGTCCGTGCTGGGCTCCAGGGGGAGACAAATGTGCGGGGCTTGTATGTGGCAGGTGAGGTTGCATGCACAGGTTTGCATGGAGCAAATAGGCTTGCTAGCAACTCATTGCTTGAAGCACTGGTATTTGCAAGAAGAGCTGTTCAGTCCTCAATTGATCACATGAAGAGCTCTAAACATGACCTTGGTACTTCAAGTTGGTGGTCTAGACCGGTTGTTCCTTTTTCACTTGGGAGTGAAGCTATGGACAAAATTTTATTAATGACAAGGAAAGTAAGGAGGGAATTGCAATCAATCATGTGGGAATATGTGGGAATTGTTAGGTCCACAACAAGGCTGCAATTTGCAGAGCAAAAGATTGGTGAGTTGGAGGCTAAATGGGAGGAATACTTGTTCCAACAAGGGTGGGAGCCAACAATGGTGGGGCTTGAGGCTTGTGAAATGAGGAACCTCTTCTGTTGTGCAAAGCTGGTGGTGAGCAGTGCCCTTGCTAGGCATGAAAGCCGTGGACTTCACTACACGATTGATTTTCCTAATCTGGAGGAAAGTAAGAGGCTGCCAACAGTGATTTTGCCTGGTTCATCAGTAAAGGGTACTTGGAGTTCACGACAACTACACAAGCAGCCCCTATAGTACACAGTTCAGCCTTGCAGGCAATATTTGTATTTACAGGTCTTTCACCTTTACATTTGAAAAGCCAACACTGAGGCTGGGGTGGAAGTGTGTCTTACAGCATTAGTTGTTGGCTTCCAATTTGTTTTACATATTATTACTTTGTTAATTTTTGTTGTGAATAAAACAAAATTGTATTTAGAATAGTTTCAAAATGATTATGTTATAGTTGTCCAATTTATTTATTTATTTTAATGGGAAAAAAATGCTTTTTTTTTAATGTTTATTAGGCCTAGCTATAATCAGCAGCATTAAAAAGAAGTATCTTTTGATTATAAAAAAAGAAGAAGTATCTTTTACATTTAGGGTCTGTTTGAATACTGCTTATTGCTGAAATTTGAAAACACTATAACAAAATAATTTTTAAATGTATGAATAGTGCTGTGAAACCTCATTTAAAGAAAAATTTGTTGAAATCCGTACTTGCAGGTCTCGTGAATAATGCACAGGACCCACATGTTTAAAACGCAAAAGTAGACGTGGTTGGATTTCATTGTAGTCCAAACTCACACTTAATGGATATTAAGGTGCTAACTTCTCTGCATAGGTTCAAATTTGTTTTAATTAACTTTAGGATGCCGTTACGGTGTTAGTTTATGTTCACTACTGCCAATCTTACATTATAGATGATACTAATAATTGATAGTCCTTGTAAGAGTGATTATTAAATACTTTAGGAGTATAATAATATTGTATTCCTTTCTTTCACATAATAGTGATCTTACTAGTTAAATTCATAGTGAGACTTATTATTTTTGTAAAAGGAGGGAGTATAACATTATTATACTCCGAAAATATCTAATAATTTTCTATGGCAGTGCAAGCGTAAGCACGGTAACTTTATGTTGAGGACTCTTTTTTCGGCCTACGTGGTACTACTTCATTGGCAACCCATGCCACATCGACATATTATTGATTTTTTGGGAAAATCTATTTAAAGCCCAAAATAAGCTGATATTTCATTCAACTACATGGATTGAGCCTGCATGGCCCGCGAGATCCTTACTTCAAGAGGTGGATGCATAGCCTATATTACCTCTCTTACACTCATGGCAAGCGGCTTCTTCAACAAGAGCCCATATTTACACGAAATGACAACAAAACCCGAGGTACGTCATCTCATCTTCGGCTTATAATCTAAGCTCATAAGTCCCTTTGGGGAAACTTTGGGAGTCGTGGTTTGGAGGGCCAAGAGGTATGTTCAATAAAGCTCCAGCGGTTTAAAGTTGATAAAAGAAACATGTTGCTTGGCGTGTCTTCTTCAACTCCCTGAACTCTGACGAGTCCGTGTGTAGTGGGTAACATATAGTAAGCATTTCTTATCACATAGCACTTAAAATGATATGATTCCCCATTACTCTTTGCCTAAAGCTTAATATTCATCATATGATAAATGCTCAATATCCCCAGCCATCTAACTGCTGGGAAAATAACTGTTCATTCAATCCCCAGCTGCTGTTATACAAATTTAGAAACTTCATTATATTATTCTACCTAAATCTCATTACTACTTTCAGCTAATCTCCAACTCAAACACATGGCCTACTCTGATTGGCTATCTTTTATCTCTCTCTATATACAAAATATTCATGATATCTTTGATACCCAACTGCTGTTTGCCACAATCTGAACATATATTTCTCTGCCAGCTGCCAGAACAGAGCATCAAATACTCTTTTTGCCCACCAGGATTATGCCACAACACAATGAGACCTTGACTAAATCTCTAAAGCTTCATTAACCTTCAGCCAATCCTTCTATTACTTGCTAGAAATGTGTTGTAATGAAACCTTGAACCAAAACACAAATACCTAAGAAAGGAAACATTTCCAGCTAAATCCCAACAGTGCATTTAGCACTTGACACCTGGCTGGAAGTGATATCATCAGTCATTTAATGCTGAAATCCCAGCAGCCAGCTGTTATACCAAAAATAGCAAAATGCCCTTCAAAGAGATCTTACCATTTTTCAGCCAAATCCAAGAAATAAATGCTGAATGACCTCTCCAGCATTCAGAAATCACCCAGCTGACCTCATTTGCTTCTGCCTAAAGCAAACAGCTTTCTTGTGACAGCTGTCACAGCCTCTCCTGACAGCTGGGATAGCTTTCTGTCACAGCTTTTCCTGACAGCTGGGACAGCTTTCTGTCACAACTTTTTCTGTCATAGCTTTTCCATTACAGCTTTTTCTGTCATAGCTTTTCTGTCACAGCTGACCCAGCAGCCTGGGCATTACATTTTTTCCCTCATTTGGCTAAAATCAAAACCAACTAAAGAAATTACCTTTCCCTTGCTAAAATACTTTCCTTTTCTGCTACTTTTTTCCCAGCAGCTCTTACCCAAAATAGCAAGAGTACCTTAAAGCTAAACATACCATTTTTGGACTAAATCTTAATATGGATTCTCTGAAGATTTATTACTATTTGGGACAGATTTTGGATGAGATTCTTTACTAAAATACCCCCTAAAACTCAGCTTTAAAGGGACCCTTCATGAACACCTTAAGGGGACAACATATAGAGAACCAATAGAGGAAGAACTCTCTCATCACCTTATCTATTCTCTCTAAGCTCTAAATGGAGTTCTAAACTCCCGAGTTTTTAGTTTCAAAAATGAGAAACAAACTCTCCAGCCCTTAGCTCACAAATACTCTTCATAAGCCTTTATACACCCTCTAACAGAAAATCTAAGCAGCTTTGCTAAACACACCACAACTCTTCTAAGCTCCACTCTCATATTCTTTCACTCTGAAATTCTACTGCATTGCTGCCCCAAAACACATCTCTATACTATTTTCTTACAAAATCTTTTCTCTTGGAAAGTAGTCTCTATTACTCCTCCAGCAGAAAATTCCAGTAGTAAATTTCAGCAACATTGCTAAACACACTACAGCACTATTACCTTTCTCATACTGACTCTCTCACTCTCCATATTCAAAAATACACATATCTTACTGCTCCTATCTCCAAATACCTAAATACATCTCCATGCTCTCATCTTACAAAATCTTTCCTCTTGGAAAGTAACCTTTACAACTTCTCCAGCAGTTATAATCTCACATGTTTACTATCTTTAACCTCCATATCTCACATACTATCATATATCATACATAGTACAAACACTACATCCCACAAAACATCTATATCTTTCACCATCTCTACATTTCTCAAGAGATGTCAAACATTCATACTAAAAGCCCTTCTCATGGAAGGCATAAATTGCTAATGTTAAAACCCTTCTTTTAGAAGACACCAAAATCTCATATCAAAGCCCTTTTCTTAGAAGGCACAACTACTTCTTACAAAAGCCCTTCTCTTAGAAGGCACAACTAGTTCTTGTATAAAGCCCTTCCCTTAGAAAGCACAAATACTTCATACAAAAGCCCTTCTCATGGAAGGCAACATTATTTATAACTTTACAACAACTAAAAGAGTATTGTCAAGGGAAAAAGTCATTTAAGTGCATGATAAGAGGGGCAAGCTTAACCAACCCCTACACATAGCTGGGCATACTCTCTCTCCCTCCAGTTGCACCCATTTTCCCCCCTTAATCTTGAAGTTATCATGGCAATCTGCCCCCTTATCGCTGGAGTCACTCTATTGGAATATTATCAATGCACAGAAGCTGTGCTGCTGGGACTGCAAACCGTCAAAGATAAGTTTCTCCTCTTCTATATCTTTAAATTTACTTCATTGAATACATGATCACTTCACATTTAAATACATATTACTTTATTACAACTACTATTACAACCATTGACCAAGGCTTAAACTCATTTAAATGCATGATAAAAGGAGCAAATTTAACCAGCCTCTACCGCTGGCATTCTGCTAAAATCCTATCAGCTTACTGATGCTACACAGCTGGAGCTATAAACCATACAAAGATAAGTGACTTTGCCCCCATATCTTTAAATTTACCTCATTAAGCACATGATTATTTTACCTCTAAATAAATACTACTTTATTTCAACTGTCATTACAAATACTAATCGAAGCTACCAATCAAATGCGTATTACATATTTATTCGACTATTATCGTGATTCTTAGACCTTGGTTTTAATGGCTTGGTAGGCTTAAAAGTATGCCGGTAGCCGTTGGACCACGTGGCCCAACGTTGAGTTCCAGGCGCAACTCCCCAAAAAAGAACCTGGGCCTAATAAGGTCACCCCTCTAAAGGACCACACGTGGTTAGGCAACCGAAAAAGGCCCCCGAACACTTTATAGTTTTCAAAGAAACTCAGCCCCAATAATTTTTTAATACAATCTAGTTATCGAAATATGAAAAAGAGAGAAAAAAAGGTATAAAAATTGTGATTCCACGTGAAAATCTCATATGGTTAATAGGCTACAATGAGCACTTTCTACCTCAAAATTCTGTCTTAATCTTTAAAAAGCGATTACAAACTTTCTACATTAGCAAGAAAGTTGAAAAGTTTTGGACACCTCCAATTTTACTTGTTTGGATGGAAAGGGAGAAGTAGGCAATAGAGGAGGGTTTTTGGGGTGGGGTGGGGGCGGGGGGGGAGAGGGGAAGAGTGTGGTCGACGAACCTTATTTGAATGTTTTTCAAGTGGGAGAGGGGGAAGGATTTGAAAGAGTATCTTGCCCATCCTGACCCTTCCTTTTAAATTCCACAAATTGTAGGAGGGGAGTTAGGAATTCCACTTATATTTAAGAAATTTAAATTATCCATTTTTTCCTTGTGATGAAAATTTATATCTACTTCTTTAAGGCTAAATTTGTTTCGACGTAAAATTATTTTACCCCAATTTTGAGTGTTTGATGCAACTAAAAATGCTGGTTAACTTGGAAATATTTTTCAAGTTTATCGTAAAATTTTGGCTCATGAGGCATAAAATGGTTTACGCTTAGGATCATGTGTAAAACAACTTAATGCATTTCTTCTTCAACATCGCCTGAGCCCTCCCATCCTCACATATTGGGATTGGCTATAACGAGATTGGACTGCTGATGACGAGATCGAACCGCCATGACTGAGATCGAACTGGTTCTTTCATGATCAAACTGGGAGAGAGAGAGAGAGAGAGAGAGAGAGAGAGAATCGCTGCAACCCACCCAGGGCTAGAGGACCGCTGTGATTCACCTCTCTCTCTATTGACTCTCAGTTTCATACATTTTTTTTTTTTTTTTTACATTCAGTGGATTTTGGGTATATTTTTTGAAATCATAGTGAATTTGTTTAGATTTTGTGGGTTATACTATTGGTATGGTAAATTTTGTGTTCATAATCATTTTTATTTTCTTTACAAGCCAAACACAACATTTACAAGAATACAATCAGATACTAGAAAACAAATTTTTTTCTCTACAATATTTTTAGCTGAAAATATTTGGCAGTCAAAATATATTACATCAAAACAAATGCAGTACAAAATTAGCAAAAGATAATCTTGATTATCATTTTATATGACCATTCATCTCTCCTCTTCTCCCCTACTTAATTTTCAACATCCAAATAAAGAAGAAAATAGATATCTTTTTTTTAGAACATCCAAACAAGGGGACGGAAAGGGGATGAGGGACCAAAAAAATAGCAATTTGAAAGTTGAGGGATCAATGGCAAGTTTTAAAATTTTGAGAAATCAAAGTAGGACAACAAAGTTAGGCTGAAATGTATTTATTTTTGCCAAAAGTGTGGGGGGGGGGGGGGGGGGTGTTATTTTTCATATTTTGAGATGGTACAATTTCTTTATGGTCGTCATCATTATCAATTCTACTCATCACCAAAGAAAAACAAGACCGCATACTAGTTGGACTTGCGGACCACCCATGCAAAATTAAATTTCAAAGGACTACCATTTCTTGTGTTGTCCCTACGTATCGTTTCTAACATAGAAAATATGTCTCCTTCCTAAATGTGGTAGGGTGCTTTATAGGCAATGGACACGGGGCCAAGTAGTCCCTACTATTTCTCATGTGAGAGATACACATATATTATATGTAACGAGGACCACCTCAAGCTAAAATTGATCGTTAAGGGACTCGTCGCTTTTCTACTTTAGTTCCATTCCTTGCTGATGAGACGGTATTATTTGTAGCTGTTGCATTCGTATCTCTCTTACATAAAGGTGGATATATAATATATTTATAGGTTCTATACCAAAGAGAGATGTTACATAAAACTATTAAACAAAATACTAATTTTAAGTCCAGTTAAAGAGAGTGCAATATGAGATTGTTTAATGCGAAAATCCTGATTCCAAAATTTGTCGGTGACTAATGACACGTGAATTAAGAAAACAACAAAATCAGCCACTCATTCTTGTCCACATAGTAAGTGAAAACAAACATGTGAGTGCATACTTTTTGATAGGATGTTGCAAGGAAAACCATGGACTCAATGAGGCTTATCTGTGTGTTGGTGCTATTGGTTGTGAGCCTGGTGAGATTTCCAGCATTGGTGGTGGGTGGTGGTGGTCTAAGATGTGATTTTCCGGCTATATACAACTTTGGAGACTCAAACTCAGACACAGGAGGCATTTCAGCAGCTTTATCAGAGATTCATACACCCAATGGTGAAACCTTCTTTGGACACCCTTCAGGAAGGGCTTGTGATGGTCGACTCATCATTGATTTTATAGGTAAGTAAGGTAGTAAAGCTTCCTCCTTTTTTGTTGCATCAATAAATTGCATGTAATAGAAAGTTCATACAAATTGTACATGTTAATGTGCTATACTGTTACTAATCATTGTATTGTATTGTCTTGTCATGCTTCATAGCTATGATCATTGATCAATTCTAACATCTTAATGTTACAACTAGTCCTCCCAATTTCAAGGGGTTTAAGACTTAATTGAATTGAGTTGATCTGCTATATGTTAGTGCAGCTAAGGAGCTGAAGTTACCGTACTTGAGTGCATACTTGGACTCACTAGGTACAAATTTTAGGCATGGTGCAAATTTTGCAACTGGTGGTTCATCAATTCGTCCAGGTGGTTATAGTCCATTCCATCTTGGCATTCAAACATCCCAGTTCATACAATTCAAATCTCGTACAACTGCTCTATATAATCAACTCAGCCCCAACAGTAGTGAGTCTCTCTAGCCCTCTCTCACTGACTGGTTCTTGTGCACTAAAGATGCTGGGAAACACAACATTTTCTGGGTACTAAACGCTTACTAACAATGAACATTGAATTGGTAAATTTTGGCACCAGGAGAGACCCCACTACTTAAAACAAGGCTCTCAAGGCCTAAGGACTTCTCAAAGGCTATTTACACATTTGATATTGGACAGAACGATCTTGCTTTTGGTTTTCAACACACAACAATAGAAGAAGTTCGATTGTCCATTCCTAATATCTTAAGCCAGTGGTCCCAAGCAGTGCATGTAAGCAACTGATGATTATGCTTGAACAATTTATGTACTAATTGATAATTCTAACATTTTTAATGGCTCATGTTCTAGCTATTATACAAGGAAGGTGCAAGAGTATTTTGGGTACATAATACTGGCCCAATTGGTTGCTTGCCATATACTGTTATATACCAATCAAAGTCAGGCAATCTGGACCAGATTGGGTGTGTGAAGCCTCAGAATGAGGTAGCTCAGGAGTTTAACAGGCAGCTTAAGGACATGGTGTGTCAGCTGAGGGCACAGCTTCCTAATGCAGCATTTACATATGTTGATGTGTATTCAGCTAAATATGCTCTCATTAGCAATGCCAAGAATGAAGGTAATCTTAATTTATTTTACAAACATAAGTGTGAGCTTTTATGCACTGCTTACGACCTTTTATGGCCTGTTTGGATATGGTCACGTATGAGTGGCGGTGGGATAGTGATCCACTAAACATTGAAATATACTATGTTTCTAATCTTAGCTGTTTGGTGATGACAGGTTTTGTTGATCCATTTGAGTTCTGCTGTGGGAGTTTCTATGGGTACCATATTAATTGTGGGCAGAGAGCCACAGTTAATGGAACAGTATATGGTAACCCATGCCACAATCCATCAATGCACATTAGCTGGGATGGCATACACTTCTCTGATGCAGCTAACCTATGGATCGCAAGGAGAATTCTCAATGGTTCCTTATCTGATCCACCAGTTTCAATTGGGGACGCTTGTTATCATCCAAATAATTTGTAAGCACATTGCAGTATGTTAATGACAGTTGCTCAATTTCTTAGAAATGGTTAGGAGTAAGATTTTCAACATCATAAATGTTGGTGATGTTGAACATATAGCATTCATCAAGTGAGCCGTGTCCCAATCATTATATCTTTCTGGACAATCTGTATATGTTGTATCAAACGGTTGCTCTTTGATTACTTGATGTAGCAATTAAGAAAACATTTAAGACTTCTAATATGCTACAAATGGCTAGGTTTTCCATCCATCTAAGTTTGACTACATTTTAACATACTTCTTTTCCCCTTTTTCTTTTCTTTTTTTCTTTTTTATTTTTTATTATGTTAAACTAGTTGCAGACCCACATGATGCGTGGTAATAAATAATTATTTTGTGTTGTAATATAATGAAGAATTATTTCTCTAAAACTTGTTAAAAATAATTTGTTTTCCTTAAAAATGAAACAATTTCTATTTGGTCCAATTAGATCTACTTCAGGTCAATTTTATTCACTTGGTCCAATTCGGTCCACTCAGTCAATTTCAGTCCCTTTCAGTCCATTATAGACTAATTGAGCCTAAAATTGATTCTTTTTTAGGTTGCCTTTTCAAGTTTAGCTCAAAAAATCATTTTTTTTTTCTTAATTTTTGGATTGAAAAGTATAAAATTTTATAAAATTTGGGCTAAAATTCTTTAATTTTGAGTTAAAAATACAAAGAAAATATATATTAGAAATTAGAAATATGAGCCAATTCTTATTCGGTCCACAGTGGTTCTATTCAGTCCATATGGTCCTAATCGGTCATTTGGTCTATTTAGTGTATTTTGTCCACTAAAGTTCTATTCGGTCCACTTCCCTCCATTCAGTCTTATTCAGTTTGCTTCGGTCCATTTGGTTCATATTGGTCTTACTAGGTTTACATTGGTCCTATTCGGTCTACTTCGGTCTTATTCAGTCCACATTGGTCCTATTCCGTCCATTATGTGTCCACTTTTGTCTTATTCAGTCCACGTTGGTCCCATTCGGTCAATTTTGTCCACTTTGGTCCACTTCAGTCTTATTCGGTCCATTTTGTCCACATTGGTTCTATTCAGTCGATTATGTCAACTTCGGTCCTACTCAGTCCAAATTGGTCCTATTCAGTCTAATTTGACGCCGCTTAGTCCATTCTATTAACTTTGGTCCTAATCTGTCCATTTGTTCTTATTCGGTCCACTTTGGTCCTATTCGGTCTACGTTGGTCCTATTCGATCTATGCTAATCCTATTCGGTTCACTTTGTTCCTATTTGATCCATTTGGTCTTATTCAGTCAACTTTGTTCCATTTGGTCAATTCACCACTTTGATCCATTTTGGTCTACTTCAATCTACTTTTGTGCACTTACATAATGGGAAAAGACATGTTTGGGTTGAAAGCACATATTTTAAATCCAAATTTATTATAAAAAAAAAAAAATTTTCAAACTTGTAATATCTAAAATTTTAAGCATAACATTTATTATTATTATTACGTTTTTGTTGAGCTACATTAACATAGCATTTCAGTTTACTTTGGTACGGCTAAATTTTAGTGAATGTCTTTCTAAACATAAAGGTTATGAATATTCAAATGTAATCTTTAGGGCAGTTATTCATTTGTTTAAATGTCGTTACCTTTAAATGAGTTGCATGAAGTTGATAATACATTTAAGCTATATATATATATATATATGTGTGTGTGTGTGTGTGTGTGTGTGTGTGTGTGTGTATGCATAATTTTTATTTAAATAAATTATTCAAATTGTTCATTCACTTAAAAGAGATTATCATAATAATCAAAACTACTCATGCATATCAAACTTATATTGAATATTAATTTATTCTCTAAATTTTATTTGAGAGAGAGAGAGAGAGAGAGAGAGAGAGAGAGAGAGAGAGTACTTGTGATAGGGAACTAAAAAAAACAGTACCAAAATATATGAACCTAAAATTCGAATATCACAATGATTCATCAATATAAAGTAGAGTTGCAAGAAAAATTAAATAATCAAGGGAAAGAGAATAACACTTTTTCAAGAGAGAAAGTGCGAGAGAATAAGAAGAAATTTAAAGAAAATAATATGAGAAGAATTTTTTTTTAAATAGTAATAATAAACACCAAATTATACAAGTCAAATTATGTAATAAAATAATATTATATTCTTATATACTCTCTTTATAATGTAATATGATAACATCTATGAAATCAAAGAAAATAAAAAAAGATAACAACTTAAAAATGCAAAACTTAATAATATCAACCTAAAGTAGAGTTTCAAATAAAATAAAAAATTCATCAACCTAAAGTAAGACGCAAGAAAAAAAAATGTGGTGGGCTTTTTTGTGCAATCGTTGGGCTGGATTACCTCCTGTCGTGCTAGGTCCAAAATATTCTGGATCAAAGAGTTGGGATTGGTCCAATTGCAACTCACCTTGGTTCGGCTTGTGCGTAAGCCACGCCCCGTTTTATCGTGATTTAGATTATGTGCTCGTGGCAGGCAGATATACTTAAGATGATTACAGCAGGCAAACATAACGTAGATGACCAAGAGATTCGTCTGCTATATTTAAATAATGAGGCATTGTAAGGAGTACATATCTCAGTGAAATGACAGCAAAGATGAATGCGAAAAAGATAAATACAAAGGAAAGAAAAAAAAAAAGAAAATAACGGTGAGCTTGTAAAATCAGAATTAAAGTTGGTCTGCCGTGGTATGTTAAGGTATCTAAGCCAAGAAGGAAACAACGTTTCCTCAATGCGAGTAATTTCCCCAGAGGAGAGATTAGTGGCTTTGAGGGAACGGTCCTAAATGACTCGTGCCCAGGATGCTGATAGCAGAGAGCGTGGATTTAAGAGGGAGAGAGAGGGAAACAACCTATTTGGTGCGTGCCTGCAATCTTGTTCTCTCTCTTTTTCTTTTCTCTGTTTTCTAAACCTTTCTCTTCTTTTTTTTTTTTTAGTTAGTGTTATTCTCTCCTAGGCCAATCTTGCCACTCTTGTGCACAGTGAGTGTCCTTATATAGTGCCTGCCGTGGTTTGGCTTTGACCTTTTTACCCTCTAACTGCTTTTTTCTGGTGTGTGTGTGTCCTTGCCGACCATTACTGATTGGTCAGATGCCTAGCTAGCGCCACTTACCTGCGCTGGCCGCGCCATTCCACATCACCAGGCAAGGACAAACCCTTTTGTTTGTCTGCTTGCCGTGGCATTCTTACCTGCCACAGTGTGGGTACTCTCTCTCTCCGTCCCTCATGGCATGCACAAAGCGGTTCCAACTCAGTTTGCTTCTTTCGGGCGGCATGTTATCCCAGTAGGACACCCCCCCCCCCCCCCAAAAGGAGCTTGAGTAAGAAACTCAAAATAGGTTTTCCCTTCTCCCCACCGCCAGACCATGCCCCCCTTACCTCTGACCCATGACCCACCTTTTCTTGTATTGGCTGGGTACAGGCTGGTAGGATCTGGGTCTTACGTGTGCTTCACTTTTATGTCCGCCCAAAATCTGCCCGCTGCTCATGCGTTTGCCGCGGTCTGAACGTCTGTCTGCTTATCCTACCGTTTGTCTCTAACTTCTTATGGTGTGGGTTGTTTCTCTAATTTCTTTATTGACTTGCTGTTTAGGGTCTAGGCTTTTGCCTGATTGTGGGCTTTAGCTCACTTGCATCTTTTCGTGTTTTAATCCTTGAGGCCTTGCTGTTACTTCCTGCCGTATTATTCTACTATTCCTGTCGTGACGATATTGACTTAGGGCCACTGGGCCTCTTTGGGCCTGTTGTCTGTTCTCTTTTCTAATGGCCTAATAAGCCCACTGGGCCTTTTTGCCATGTTTGCCTGTTGGCTCCCGTGTCCCATGTACTCTCTTTTGGGCGTCCTTGGCCCTTTCTAATTCCGTGCTTTCCATGGGCCTTTACTAATTTATCGGGCTTCCTCGGCCCAACTACTCCACACTTTATCCTTAGGGCTCATAGATTTTCTTATTGTCCTGTACTTACTTTACTTCGGGCCTGCCGTAACAGGCGTGACCCATTCTCACTTTTTTTCTACATCCGCAGCCCATGGTTCGCTATTTCTCTCTTTCCGAGCCTTTTCAAGCCTATTTACTTCTTCAAGGTCCATTTATTTGCTTTATGGACCTATAATCAATTATTCCTGCCTCTTGGGCTTAATGAGCTTTCTATCCACTTTTTAACTCTTTTCTGCTGATGTTGCTAGGCTTCTTTTTCTTACTGGACTCCCAAAAAAAATGAGCCCCAACAAAAAACCCACCAAAAGGGGGCAAAATGAGAGAGAGAAATAACATTTTGTGTGGGAAAGCTATGTATAAAATGGGAAAGAGAATTGTAAATTTATAATAAAAGGAGGGGAATAAGAAAAACAAAAAATAAATGAAGATAAAGAGATATTGAAAAAGTGATACTAAGGTAGATAATAGTGGGAAGATGAAAATGTAAAAGGGAGAGGAAAAGTTAGAAAAAATATAACAATAAGTTGAGAAATTAATAAGAAAAAAAATTAAAAATAAGAGAGAGAATGTTAATAATAGGTAGATGATGTGGTTTTTATGTGATTTAATAGGAGCATAGTAATAAAAAATATTATGATTTTAGCTTTTAGATATATATAAATATAAATACCAATCTAAGGCAGGAAATCTGTACTAAATTGGGTGTGTGAAGCCTTAGAATGATCGAGGTAGCTCAGGAGTTTAACAGGCAGCTTGAGGACATGGTGTTTCAGCCAAGGACACAGCTTCCTAATCCAACATTTACTCATGTTGATGTGTATTCAGATAAATTTAGCAATGCAAAAGAATGAAGGTAATCTTAATTTATTTTACAAACATAAGTGGGAGATTTATGCACAGCTTACAAACTTTTTTTTTTTAATTGACTTTTCTTTTCCACCATATTCAAATATAACACTTAATTAGATAAATATGACAAATATGTCCTGCGGAACATCCATGCAAAATTAAATTTTAAAGGACCACCATTTATAACTCAGAAAATATATGTTTCCTCCCTAAAAGTGGGCACGTATCAAGTGAATTAACTGTTGGCAACTGCAACAGCTAATCATATTGTAAAAATCTTATGCTCTCTCTCTAAATAGAAATTGAACCCTTTATTCAAGAAAGAGTATAAGAATACCAGAATATATTTACATACAAGCCTAGATCCTATATATATATATATATATATATATATATATATATATATATATATATATACAGAAAACTAAAGCAAGTGTCAAAACTAATTCCCTAAAAAAAGGGGAAATCTGTTACAGCCACACTCCAGCTCATACACACGTGACCAAGTACCTTCCCATCATCCTTGCATACCTGGCAACATCTATTGCATTGAGTACAGGAGTTGATCATAGTGAGGCATTGCTTCAATCAGAACCATAGTAGCTGTTTGATCAATGCCTTTGTCACCTTGAAGTTGTGAGCTGATCTGATTAGCAAAATGAACTTCTCCTTGATGCAAGGAAGCATCTTGCTTTGCTATTTTGACACTCCCCCTCAAGAGCAAAGCTCTTGCTTCTTGATTATGTTTCATATACTCTAGATACTGTATTTTGTGAGTAAAGATGTTGATGACTCCCAGCCTTGCTAATAATCTGGAAAATTGTTCAACCCCAAGAGCTTTTGTTAATATATCTGCCAGCTGGTTCCTTGAAGAGACATAAAACATCTTGATGGTACCATCCAGTACTTTGTTTCTAACTATATGGCAGTCAGCTTCTATATGTTTTGACCTCTCATGGAATACAGGATTTGCAGAGATATGTATGGCTGCCTGGTTGTCACAGTACAACAACACTGGTCTCTCATGTGGAATGTGCAAGTCTCTCAACAAGTAAAGCAACCAAGTTACTTCACAGGTGGTGGTGGCCATGGATCTATACTCTGCTTCAGCAGAGGATCTGGACACTATATCTTGCTTTTTAGACCTCCAAGAGATTAAGGAATCTCCTAAGAAAACACAATAACCAGTCAAGGATTTCCTTGTGTCAGGGCATCCTACCCAATCTGCATCACAGAATGCCTTTAGCTGCAGGTCTGATTCAGCAGGGAAGAACACCCCTTGCCCTGGTGTACCTTTAATGTATTGAAGGATTCTAGTGGCTGCCTTCATGTGTGGAATTCGAGGTTGATCTAGAAACTGACTAAGCCTATTGATTGCATAAGCTATATCAGGCCTGCTCAAAGTCAAGTACATCAATTTTCCTATTAACCTCCTATACTGCCCTGCATCTTTAAGTAACTCCCCATCTGCCTTAGATAGCTTCAATTGTTGTTCCATTGGTGCCTTGATAGGTTTGCAACCAAGCATTCCTGCCTCTTTTAAAACCTCAAGGGCATATTTTCTTTGGTTAATGCTAATACCTTTAGCACTTCTTGCAATCTCCAACCCCAAAATATACTTGAGGGAACCAAGATCTTTGATTCCAAATTTCTGGTCTAACAAGGATTTTAACTTTGCAACATAAGCTGAATCATTACCTGTAATTATCATATCATCTACATAAACCAATAATGCTGTGAAAGAAGAACCATCAGCATGAACAAACAAGGAATGATCTGCTTGAGATTGTTTGAAACCAAGCTACACAATGGTAGCAGAAAGTTTGGCATTCCATTGCCTTGAAGCTTGTATAAGACCATATAAGGACTTAACCAATTTGCATACCAACGGAGTAGAAGAAGTGGAACTAGGAGACTCCCCTTTACTGTGAAAACCAGGAGGCAAGTCCATGTATACCTCCTCATCAAGATCACCATGGAGAAAGGCATTGTTTATGTCTAGTTGGTGCAAAGGCCACCCTTTGGCTGAAGCAAGAGCAATCAAAACCCTTACGGATACAGTCTTAGCAACAGGACTAAAAGTCTCCAAGAAGTCTAGACCTTCCCTTTGGGTGTACCCTTTAGCAACCAACCTTGCTTTATACCTTTCTACAGTGCCATCAGGATTCAGCTTCACTCTATAGACCCATTTACACCCAATAGGTCTTTTACCTGGTGGCAAAGGGGAAAGAACCCAAGTATGAGTTTGTTCTAAGGCTTGAATCACTTTATCCATAGCCTCCCTCCAAAGAGGATCTTGAACAGCTTGATGGAAGTACTGAGGTTCCTGATGACCATGACTGACAGTCATGAGATAGGATTGATAGTTTGGATCCAAATGACAATAAGTGAGACAATCTGCAATGTCATAAGGAGTCCCTGAGATATGAGAAGGAGCAGCTGAAGGTGATATGGCAGCTGAATTGCAAGCATAGTCCTGTAAGTATACTGGAGCTTTGTGAGCTCTGGTAGACTTTCTGGGTGGTGGAGGATTTGCATTGGGAATGTTAGGAACAGAAACAGAAGTATCAAGGGAATCAGAGGTAACAAAAGGCTCACAAGGAGGATTAGGACTAGGGAAAGGAGTTGAAAAAGAATTAGAAGGTGAAATCGAGGAAGTACAAGGAGGAGAAGACTCAATAGGAGCATCTGGTATGCTGACAAGAGTAACAAAAGAATCCACATCAGAAATAGAAGCATCAACCTCAGTAATAAAAGGATCAGAAAAATCTTTTACAGTAGTGGCAAAAGGAAAAATATTTTCATGAAAGTAAACATCTCTGGAAACAAACAAGGCTTTGGTGGATAGATTCATTACCTTGTAACCTTAAAACCCCAATAGGATAACCCAAGAAGACACACTTAGATGCTCTTGGATCAAATTTAGTCCTATTGTGAGAAAGGGTGGAAGCATAACATAGACAACCAAAGACCCTCAAATGAGTGTAAGTTGGAACTTGACCAAAAAGAACCTCAAAAGGAGTTTTATGACCTAAAATTGAAGATGGAGTTCTATTAATCAAGTAAGTGGCAGTAAGAATGCAATGTCCCCACAAATGCAAAGGTAAGCTGGATTGAAATCTAAGTGCTCTTGCAACATTTAAGAGATGTTGATGTTTCCTCTCAACTATTGCATTTTGTTGAGGGGTTTCAACACAACTTAATTGGTGCAAGATGCCCTTTTCAGAAAAGAATTTAGACATGATGAATTCAGTACCATTATCTGTCCTAATGCATTTAACCTTTCTTGAAAATTGTGTTTCTACCATGATACAGAATTGTTCCAAGATGGCTTGAGTTTGGGATTTATGTTTGAGGAGATAAACCTAAGTGCATCTTGAACAGTCATCTACAATAGTTAGGAAATATTTGCAATTTTCAATGGTAGAAATTGAAAAGGGTTCCCATAAGTCACAGTGAATCAAATCAAAACAATGACTAGAAATATGAGTACTAGAAGTGAAAGGTAATCTCTTTTGCTTGGCTAAAGGACAGATTTCACAATCAACCATTTTATTATTACCATTGAAAAATGGTACATCATTATGTTTCAACAATGCCAATTTAGCATTTGACAAATGTCCTAATCTGAAATGCCAAATATGTGGCTGGACATGAACATTATTGACAGCATGAGCATTATTTACAAAATGAAAAGCAGTAAAGCAATTTGATGAGGCTGAGATGCTCTTTTCCAGCAGATATAATCCTTTGTACTCCTTACCCAGACCAATTGTGCTCTAATGAGCTAGGTCCTGAATGAAGCAAAGAGTTCCAAAGAACATGAGACAGCATGGAATTGACTTAGCCAATTTACTGACAGAAAGAAGATTAAAAGTGAATGAAGGAACACACAAAACATTGTGAAGAACAAGTTTTGCTGAGATTTCAATAGTTCCTATATGTGTGACTAAGGCTGATTCTCCATTTGGAAGATTAACAAATGTATTCAAAATAGCAGTAATAGAAGTAAAACAAGACACAGAATGCACCATGTGATCTGTGGCTCCTGTATCAATTACCTAATCAGATCCATTAAAGGCAGTCCTATCAACTTTTCTAGCAGAAAAAATGGAATGCTGAAAAGTAGGACTAAAGAGATGATTGGAATGATTACCTGACATGAGTGCAAGGTTGAAAGCAGGATAGGTATTGACCTGTGACTGTGAAGAAGACCCTACCAATCCAGAACCTTCACCAGAAACTCCTTCCACACCAGTAGCCATACAAGAAATGCTTGCATTTGCAGCATGATGCGTATCACCAAGATTAGTCCCTGTGCCAGTGATTCCTGAGTTGAGAAAAGCCAACAATTTCTCACATTGTGCTCTAGAAATAGGACACTGATTCCCAGTAATCAAAGCACCATCTCCAGAATTGAAAGAGGCTTGATTTGCATTGGCTATTGGCTTGCCTTTGGGCTTGTAACCAGGTGGATAGCCATGCAATTTGTAGCATTTTTCAATGGTGTGCCCTGATATGTTACAGTGAGTGCAGAAAGGTCTTTCCTTTTTCCCATTTCCTTTAAAGTTTCCCTTAGAATTGGCATACATTGCCATTGTATCAGACTGAGAAGAACTAGAACCTCCATGGCCAACATTCTTGTGAGATTCCTCTTGTAAAATCAGTGAATAGACTTTGCTCATTGAGGGAAAAGGATCCATCATAAGAATCTGACTTCGAACAGTGTCAAAACTCTCATTTAGTCCCATTAGAAACCTCATCACATAAGCCTTGTTATGAGAATTACTCAGAATCTTCATAGCTCCACAAGAACATTCTGGCATTGGTTCATAATTCAGCAATTGATCCCACAATCGCTTGAATTTGGTATAATACTCAGTCACAGACATCTGGTTTTGACGAATTTGTGAAATTTCACTTTGCAAATTGTAGATTTTAGGTCCATTTCCCTGTGAGAACACATTCTGGAGCTCAATCCACATATCCCTTGCTGTTTCACAATACATGATACTGTTCGAGACATCCACATGCATAGAATTGATCAACCAAGAAATCACCATAGTGTTGCAGCTCTCCCAATCTTCATACAGAGGTGAATCAAGATCTGGCTTCGCGATTTTTCCATTTACAAAACCAATCTTCTTCTTCGTAGTGAGGGCAAGCACCATAGCTCTTGACCAGGATTGGTAATTCTTCATTCCTAACAGAGGTTGTGTAACAAGAATATTTCTTGGATTCTCACTGGAATTTAAGAAATAGGGATTAGGAGTAACAGAGGCTGAATCATTTAGTGAATTTGAGTTTGTGTGTGTGGATCGATTGCTGATAGGCTCAGGAGATGTGTGAGTGGATCGATTGTTTGCTTCAGTAGACGCCATTGCAGAACCTTGAAGCTCTGATACCATGTAAAAATCTTATGCTCTCTCTCTAAATAGAAATTGAACCCTTTATTCAAGAAAGAGTAAAAGAATACCAGAATATATTTACATACAAGCCTAGATCCTATATATATATATATATATACAGAAAACTAAAGCAAGTGTCAAAACTAATTCCCTAAAAAAAGGGGAAATCTGTTACAGCCACACTCCAGCTCATACACACGTGACCAAGTACCTTCCCATCATCCTTGCATACGTGGCAACATCTATTGCATTGAGTACAGGAGTTGGTCATAGTGAGGCATTGCTTCAATCAGAACCATAGCAGCTGTTTGATCAATGCCTTTGTCACCTTGAAGTTGTGAGCTAATCTGATTAGCAAAATGAACTTCTCCTTGATGCAAGGAAGCATCTTGCTTTGCTATTTTGACACATATTCATTCTTCAACGCTAGTTATAAAACGCCAAAATTTTTAATACAGTTTAAAAAAAAAAAAAATCCAGGTTGAGAATATGAAATTATTCGTTGTAATACTATGCTTCTACAGAAAATTTGAGCTTAGCCGTATAAAGTATAAACCCAAGCCCAACCCAAATCCTGGAGGCCAAGTATTGTGCACTTCGGTTACAACTTTTACAATGGCAAACCAACCCATAAAAATATAAAACCAACCAACGCCGGTTTTGGATCAGTCGGTCCGCCTGTGTAGCGGTGTGGCTCACACTTCAGAGTCACTCCACTCTAGTTGAAACATGAAATTACTATTCATGGTAATAGTATGCATCTCGGTGATCGCAACTCTGGTTGGGGGGGAAGAGTGGCTCTGTTAGTGAATAGCTATTCCAAAATCATCTGTCAGTCACTGCCTATTGAATCACAAACTGGATTTAGACCACATCTGTGGCGCATAAAGGTAGATTGGGAGTGCCAGCTAGCATTGGACCATGCTTCTGGTTAATGTTCAGGTGAAGATCATGAACTGTCCAAATGCGCTACAGAATGTTACAAAGCATCCCTAGTCCCTACTTTTCTCATGTGATAGATATATATTACATGTAACAAGGACAACCTCAAGCTAAAATTGGTTGACAATTGGCTTGTCTCTTTTCTACTTGCTTAATTTGTGGCATTCCTTGATGAGGTTGTATTATTATCTTAATCTTATCGGGGTCTACCTCGATGCGAGAGAGATGTTACATAGATATGTTAAACAAAATAAAATATAGTCTAGTTTAGAGAATGTAGCATCAATCTCTATAGTTAAAAGATATTTCATGGATTGAATATATGCATTATATCACTTGTAGCATATAGGTTTCGCACAACTATAGACTTCATACACTGTGAGAAGAAAGATGTAATATGTTTGATGAATAACATAATTATTGTTCCATCGGTCTGTGCCACTTAACAAATGCCACAGGTCAAAATCTGTCAAATCCTGATTCCAAAATTTATCGGTGACTATGACAAAGTGAATTAAGAAAACAACAATAAAGATTGAAGGTTATAAAAAAAAAAAAAAAAAAACCGAAAACAACAAAATCTGCTACGCACTCTTGTCCTCATAGTGAAGTGAAAACAAACAAGTATGTGAGTGCACAATTTTTGATAGGACAATGTTGCTAGGAAAACCATGGACTCAATGAGGGAATGCTGTGTGTTGATGCTATTGATTGTGAGCTTGGTAAGACATCCAGCATTGGTGGTGGGTGGTGGTGGTGTACTAAGATGTGATTTTCCAGCTATATGCAACTTTGGTGACTCAAACACAGACACAGGAGGCATTTCAGCAGCTTTGTCAGAGATTCATGCACCCAATGGTGAAACCTTCTTTGGACACCCTTCAGGAAGGGCTTGTGATGGTCGACTCATCATTGATTTTATAGGTAACTAGGGTAGCAAAGCTTCCTACTTTTTTTGTTGAATTATAAATTGAATGTAAATAGAAAGTTCATACAAATTTTACATGTTAACTAACGTGCAATACTTTTACTAATCATTGTATTGTCTTGTCATGCTTCATAGCTATAATCATTGATCAATTCTGACATCTTAATGTTACAACTAGCTCTCCCAATTTGATGGG
This sequence comes from Lithocarpus polystachyus, assembly GCA_033629205.1. NCBI lineage: Eukaryota > Viridiplantae > Streptophyta > Magnoliopsida > Fagales > Fagaceae > Lithocarpus > Lithocarpus polystachyus. The sequence continues at coordinate 80,282,006 of CM066163.1, forward strand.
GTTTAAGACTTAAATTGAATTTAGTTGAGTTGCTATATTTTAATGCAGCTAAGGAGCTGAAGTTACCGTACCTGAATGCATACTTGGACTCACTTGGTACAAATTTTAGGCATGGTGCAAATTTTGCAACAGGAGGTTCATCAATTCGTCCAGGTGGTTATAGTCCATTCCATCTCGGCATTCAAACATCCCAGTTCATATAATTCAAATCTCGTACAACTGCTCTATGTAATCAACTCAGCCCCAACAGTAGTGAGTCTCTCTAGCCCTCTCTGACTGACTGGTTCTTGTGTGCTAAAGATGCTGGGAAACCCAACATTTTGTGGGTACTAAACGCTTACTAACAATGAACATTGAATTGGTAAATTTTGGCACCAGGAGAGACCCCACTACTTAAAACAAGGCTCTCAAGACCTAAGGACTTCTCAAAGGCTATTTACACATTTGATATTGGACAGAACGATCTTGCTTTTGGTTTTCAATACACAACAATAGAAGAAGTTGTACTGTCCATTCCTAATATCTTAAGCCAGTTGTCCCAAGCAGTGCATGTAAGCAACTGATGAGTGTGATTGAACAACTTATGTACTAATTGATAATTCTAACATTTTTTATGGCTCATGTTTTAGCTCTTATACAAGGAAGGTGCAAGAGTATTTTGGGTACATAATACTGGCCCAATTAGTTGCTTGCCATATAGTGTTATATACCAATCAAAGTCCGGTAATCTGGACCAGATTGGGCGTGTGAAGCCTCAGAATGAGGTAGCTCAGGAGTTTAACAGGCAGCTTAAGGACATGGTATTTCAGCTGAGGGCATAGCTTCCTAACGCAGCATTTACATATGTTGATGTGTATTCAGCTAAATATGCTTTCATTAGCAATGCAAAGAATGAAGGTAGTCTTAATTTATTATACAAACATAAGGGAGCTTTATGCATTCTTTACGACCTTTTATTTCCCTGTTCGGATATGGCAACATTAAAATGGGTGGCTGTGGGATAGTGATCCACTACACATTGCACATATAATGATTATAATCTTAAATTTTTGGTGATGACAGGTTTTGTTGATCCATTTGAGTTCTGCTGTGGGAGTTTCTATGGGTACCATATTGATTGTGGGAAGAAAGGCACAATTAATGGAACAATATAAGGTAACCCATGCCACAATCCATCAATGCACATTAGCTGGGATAGTATACACTACTCTGATGCTGCTAACCTATGGATTGCAAAGAGAATTCTCAATGGTTCCTTATCTGATCCACCAGTTTCAATTGGGGAAGCTTGTTATCATCCAAATCATTTGTAAACACATTGCAGTATGTTAATGACAGTTGCTCAATTTCTTAGAAATGGTTAGGAGTAAGATTTTCACCATCATGAATGTTGGTGATGTTGAACATGTAGCATTCACCAAGTGAGCTATGTCTCAATCATTATCGTGTGTCTTTCTGGACAATCGGGATATGTTGTGTTAAACTTTTGATCTTTGCTAACTTAATGTTGCAGTTAAGAAAACATTTAAGACTTCTAATATGCTACAAATGGCTAGGTTTTCCATCCATATAAGTTTGACTAGATTTTAAAATTTTAATATACTTCTTTCACCTTTTTTTTTTTTCCTTTAAAAAAAAAAATATTTTATATATATATATATATATATATATATTTAAAACTGTTTCATTCTATTTTGTGCTAAAATTAGTTGACTAGTTGAGATTGGTATAACATAAGTTTTTTATAATCCTATCAATATCACTTACATTATTTTTATTGTACATCAATTACAACATGTCACCTTAACAGTATTGAAAAATTGTGTATTTTTTTTTTTTTTTGGTGGGCCATAGACTTTTTGAAACTTTGAAAGCATCTCTTCCACGATTAGAGCAAGTTAAAGAAGCTGCATTTTTAGGACCAAAGGGAAGGGCAAGGATGCTTATGTATGGCATTTAATTTTAGTTAATCTCTACAAGTTGGGTCCCTTCTAGTCATGGGATGATGGGAATGTTTACAGATGTTCTTTCACCTCATGACAATTGCAGTCCAACTACAACCATAAATGTTTGAAGTCTGGAAGTAATATTTGAGAATTGAATGTGGTATTCTGGTATTGGTAATAGATTCACCTAATTGCATAAATCCGGCAAGCTTAGCTAGTGCATGATTTTGGCTATCCTCTATCACTGGTATCAGTATGTCAATTGAGTGCCAAAGAACTGGTATTGCCTAATTGCATTGGCCTAGGCTTCAATATAGTGCTGCCAAAATATGCAAACACACTATCAATATCAGAATCATTTTAGTCATTTATGAATCAAAACTTGCAACCAGTCTACTGAACTTGCAAGTAGCTATCTAGGAGACACGGACATGGACACGGGTACAACGCGGTGACTAGATTACTTTTTTAAAAATTATAGCATGAAACAGGCGTGTCCGACACGGTGACATGATTAATTTTTTAAAAATTATAGCATGAAACAGCTAGTACGACACCGGTATGATACAGGTACAACACCCTAAATGAAGTGTCTGTGCTTCTTAGCTATCAATTTAGCCCTCCTATTAGGTTATAGGATTGAGATATGGTGCCATACAATAGCACTAAAATGTATAATGGCTAAATTTGAAGTAAAAAAACTTATTTTTAATCTCAACCTCTGGATAAAAATGTTAACTTTTAACTTTTATTTTTTATTTTTTTTATTTATCATGTTAACTTCTCAACTTTTTCCTCTCACAATTTCATGGCGGTACTGCAATAGCCCAAATCCCAAGTTCTCTTAACTACCACTAACAATTAGCTACAATTAACCTCTACATAACGTGTTTTTATTTCAAAACTAAGAAAAATTAAATTAAATTCGAGGGACCAAAGCAATAGCAATTTGAAAATTCAGGGTTAAATGGCAAGTTTTAAAATTTGAGAAATCAGAGGACGACAACAACAAAGTTAGAGAGACTAAAAAGTATCTTTGCAAAAAGTCTTATTCTTCTTCTTAAATGGTACAATTTCTTGATGGTCATCATTATCAATTCCATATCATCACCTAAAAGAAGAAGAAGAAGAAAAAAAAGAGGGTCCACATGCTAGTTGGACTTGCGTGCCAATTTCCATCCATGAAAAATTCAATTTCAAAGAAGATGCATAAAATAACTTTGCTCTAGGGGCTTGTGCCACGTGACAAATGTCAAAGTGAAAGCCAACTATTATGTGAGTGCACACTTTTTGATGGGATGTTGCTAGGAAAAACATGGATTCAATGAAGCTATGCTGTGTTTTGGTGCTCTTGGTTGTAGGCTTGGCAAGTTTACCTGCATTGGTGTGGGGTGGTAATGGTGTACGAAGATGTGATTTTCCAGCTATATACAACTTTGGGGACTCAAACTCGGACACAGGAGGCATTTCATCTGCAGCTTTGAAAGAGGTTCCTACACCCAATGGTGAAACCTTCTTTGGTCACCCTTCAGGAAGGTTTTGTGATGGCCGACTCATCATAGATTTATTAGGTAAGTAGACTAGTAATCATTTTCATGCAAATAGAAATTTCATACAAATTGTTCCTGTTGCCTAATGTGCTATGCTTTTATTAATCACTGTAGTGTCCTGTCATGCTTCAATCATAGGTATCATAATTTATGACAGGTAAATTTTACAGCTAGTCCTCCCAATAATTAAGAATTAATTGAATTGAGTTGAGTTGCTATGTGTTCGTGCGGCTCAGGAGCTGAAGTTGCCATTCCTGACCGTGCATACATGGACTCACTCGGTACGAATTTTTGGCATGGTGCAAATTTTGCAACAGGAGGTTCATCAATTCTTCCAGGTGGTTATAGTCCATTCCATCTTGGCATTCAAATATCCCAGTTCAGACAATTCAAATCTCGTACAACAGCTCTATATAGTCAACTCAGCCCCAACAGTGAGTCTCTCTAGCCCTCTCTCGCTGACTGGGTCTAGTGATGCTTGGAAACATAAAATTTTGTAGGTAATAAATGCTTATTTAACAATTAGTCGCATTTGTGGGAATAAATAATTATTTTGTATTGTAGTATAATGTATAATTTTTTCTCTAAAATTTGTTGAAGATAATTTGTTTTACTTAAAAATTAAACAATTTCTATTTGGTCCAATTAGATCCACTTTTGTCCAATTAGATCTACTTTGGTCTACTAAGTCAATTTTGGTCCCCTTCAGTCCATTTTAGACTAATTGAGACTTAAGTTGATTCTTTTTGTAGGTTTTCTTTCCAAGTGTAGCTCAAAATTTCATTTTTTTTTTCTTAATTTTTGGGTTGAAAAGTAAGAAATTTTATTATATTTGGACTAAACTCTTTAGTTTTGAGTTAAAAAAAAAAACTAAAATAGACATGAGAAATTAGAAATATGAGCCCTAAAAATGCAATAAAAATGATAAATATTCAAGTCTTATTCAATCCACATTGGTTCTATACGGTCCAATTTGGTCCATATGGTCGTAATCGGTCTATTCAGTCCTATTTAGTCCATGCTGTCCACTAAAGTTATATTCGGTCCATTAGGTCTTATTCAGTCTACTTCGGTCTTATTCCGTCCACATTGGCTTTATTCGGTCCACATTGGTCCTATTATGTCATTTCGCTCCTATTCAGTCTATATTGGTTCTATTCAGTCCATTCTGTTTACTCTGGTCTTATTCGGCCCATTCTGTCCACTTTGGTCTATTTGGTCCATTCTGTCCACTTTAGTCCACTTCAGTTCTATCTGGGCCATTTGATACACTTTGGTTCTATTCGGTCCATTTAATTTGACCATTTTTGTTCCACACGGTCCACATTGGTCCTACAATGTCCAGTCTGTCCACTTCGGTCTAATTTGGTTCCGTTTGGTCCATTCTAACTATTTTGGTCCTATTCAGTCCACTTCGATCCTATTATGTTAAATTCCAATCAAAGGCAGGTAATCTAGACCAGCTTGGGTGTGTGAAGCATTGGAATGAGGTAGCTCAGGAGTTTAACAGGCAGCTTAAGGACATGATGTTTCAGCTAAGGGCACAGCTTCCTAATGCAACATTTACTTATGTTGATGTGCACTCGGCTAAATCTGCACTCATTAGCAATGCAAAGAATGAAGGTAAGCTCAGGAATTTATTATACAACATTTAATTGAATTTTTCATATATGGTCACATTAAAATGGGTGGCTGTGGGATAATTATCCACTAACATTGCATATATAATGATTCTAATCCTAACTGTTTGGTGATGGAAGGTTTTGTTGATCCAGTTGAGTTTTGCTGTGGGCTATGGGTACCGCCATATTATGTGTGGGAAGAAAGCCACAGTTAATGGAACAATTTATGGTAACCCCTGTGACAATCCATCAATGCACATTAGCTGGGATGGCATACACTACTCTGAGGCAGCTAACCTATGGATTGCAAAGCGAATTCTTAATAATTCCTTATCATCCCAATGATTTGTAAGCACATTGCAGTGTGCTAATGACTGCTGCTCAGTTTCTTGAAATTTTAGCCATATAAATGTTGGCCATGTTGAACATATAGCATTCATCAATTGAGCTGTGTCTCAATCATTATCAAGTATCTGTCTGGACTCTTTGGATATGTTGTGTCAAACATTAAGAAAACATTTAAGGCTTCTTACATGCTACAAATGGCTAGGTTTTCATCCATGTAAGTTTGACTAGATTTTAATAAACTTTGAGAGAAAAGCTTGACATCCAAAAGATTTCACAATTCAATGAGCTAACCAGTTGTTATTAGTGCAACATCGGATTTTTTTTCAAAATAACTATAAAACTTAAACAATTTTATTAGTTAGTAACGTTTTTAAACTATTTAAAAAACTAACAATTCGAGTATGTGAGACTCGATTTCACTGTAGCAAATCGAGTATATGACACTCGATTTTTGTATGCTAGCAGAGTTGATGTGGAGAAAGGATCCACGTGGAAATTGAGTCTTTAAGACTCGATTTCTTGTTCATCATCTTCTACCTTCCTTCTCTCTTTTTTTTCCCTCCATCTGCCGTCCCACAACCTTCTTCCCAGCCCCCAAAATCTCCATCTGCCATCCCACAACCTCCTTCCCAGGCCCCCAAAAACCCAAGATAGTGCTTCCTTCTTCGGAAAAAACATATATCCATTTCTCAAAATCCCAAACCTAAATCACGATCTCAATCGGAGCAAAAACTGTTGTGGGTTCGTGTTTTTCTCAATCGGACCATAGCCAGCTCTGCCATTACTCTCGGATCCAAAAATCTCGGCATAAATATCCTCTGCAATCTGCATCACGCGAGTTGAACCAAAACGATGTCGGAATGTGGTGGTGCTAGCGATTGTAAAAATGGTGGTGATGGACACGTGAGGAAGAAGAAGAAGAGGAAGAAGAAGATTTGGGTGGCGGGATTTGACCGGACTTGAGAGCTTTCTCACCGTAGAGATCACTGACGCTTCTGTGGATTTGATTTTGGGGGCTAGGAAGAAGGTTGTGGGACGGCAGATGGAGGAAAAAAGAAAAAAAGAAGGAAGGTAGAAGATGATGAACAGGAAATCAAGTTTTAAAGACTCGATTTCCACGTGGATCCTTTCTCCACATCAGCTCTGCTAGCATACAGAAATTGAGTGTCTTAAACTCGATTTGTTACAGTAAAATCGAGTCTCACATACTCGAATTTTTAGTTTTTTAAATAGTTTGAAAACGTTACTAGTAATAAAATTGTTTGAGTTTTATAGTTATTTTGAAAAAAAAAATTCGTGCAAAACATCACTTATATGTAGTCTTATCACTTATCACTAACATTACTTTTATTATACACCAATCGCAACATGTTACCTCAAAAGTTATGAATTATTTATTTATTTTTGTGTGTTTTTTTTTATTATTATTCTTTTTTGGTCTTTAGACTTAAATCAAACTTTGAAAGCTAGCATCTATTCTACCATGAAGAGCAAGTGAAAGAAGCTTTATCGTTGGGAAGTTCTCCATCAGAAATTACTTTCAAGAAAAGGGAAGGGCAAGGATGCTTATATATGTGCCATTGAATTTTAGTTAATCTCTACAAGTTGGGTGCCTTTTAGTCATAGGATGGTAATGTTTACAGATGTTCTTTCACCTCAAGACATTTGTAGCCCAACTACAACCACAAATGTCTAAAATTTGAAGCAATATTTAAAAATTGAATGTGTTATTGGTAATAGAGCCATGGAATGGCGTGTAGTAACTAATAAGTGTTATATAACGGTTTGTGGGCATTGAGATAGTGAAATTTTGCCTAACAAGAAGCTGGATTACATTGCTATAACTGCCTTCAACTTCAATTACAGGACTGTGACCGATATTGACCAATGTCTGCCATGAATTTCTGAAATTTATTATTAATATGTAAATAAGAATTTTGTTTTATTTTTTATAATAAAATTTTAAAATTAGTGTGTTGTCCAATTTGATGTCAATGAAGTAAGAAAATAATAGCCTTGAGCATATTGCCATTGCGTAGACATTGAAGACATGAAACAGAAAAGGGCAAAAAAAAAAAAAAAAAAAAAAAAAAAAGCTTCAAACGTAAAAGCAAGTGTAGAATTATGGCCCTTTGAATTTTTGATGTTATAATTTTTGAATTATTTTGTGACTTTTTGAGGCGTTAGGCATTGTCCCAACCATTATACATGACATGAAACATAGCGAAACGAAACTTCTTAAAAAATTAGGACATGACATAGAGATATTAGCCTTAGAATTGGCCATTGCATAGACTTCAAGGATTGATTTGCTACTTTTGAAACTATATGGATTAATATGTTATATTATTGAAATAATAGGATTTAAAATGTAATTTTTGGGCAATGAGGAGTTTAGTTTGTATTTTTGAAGATTTTTGTTTGTATTTGATCCAGATTATAATCTGACCTAATAGATGAGTAATACTTAATGATAGATTTTTTAAGGTTTGGATCCATTTGGATACAGCTGAAAACTGAAAACTGAGAAAGACTGTAGCAAAATAATTTTTAAATGTGTGAATAGTACTGTGGGACTCATTTTTAACGAGAAAGTTGTTAAAAAGTAAAGTTTATGAGTCCCGTGGTTGAAAAGTTGCTAAAAAGTTATTAAAAAATTGCTGAAAAAGTTACTGTATATACTGTTCACAACACAAGGTCAACAATCACGGCTTGAGAAGGAAAAGAAAAAAGAAAAAAAAGAAAATGCAAAAAGTGTACGTGGGAAGCACAAAATGCGCTTCCCAAACGCACACTAAGTTCATGAAAGAAAATCGGCCCAAACCAAAGTAATATTTTTAAGCTTGCTTTGTAAGCTTGAACTCTACACATTTTTGTCTTTTACTATCTATTGACTTACTTTACATCAAACTTTTAATATTGAAACTCTTTCCCCAAGATTATTTAATTATGCAAAAACTAAGGTGATGCACATGTAATGTTGTAATGTTTTATGTAAGATGATTTTGGAAACTAAAAAAAAAAAAAAACTAGGAACATGGACAACTAAAAAAAAAACAGCTCTAAAACCAAATTCATAATTCATTATTGCACATAAATCCTGGACAAAACTAAAAAGAACCACCGAAAGTCACTTCAAAATCATAGTGATAGCTTAATTATGCTCTTCTTTTGGATAAGTATGTCTGTTGAAGAGCCAAACTGAATCGCTGCAACGGCTTCATTATCGTCGTTACGGTGCCAAGTATAGTGGGCATGAGTGCTATTTTTTATCTCGAGAATTGCATGACCAAAGCTTGCTTCTTATATGCAGAATAACTTGGTTGTGGATCAACAAAACTGCACAAAAAATAATCATGTATAAAATAAGTGCTGCTACTTAGTTTTATTTTAGTGGGTGATAGAAATCATTTTTAAGACTAAATGAATGAGACTCACCCAGAAGCAAGGCCTTCAATGTTACCTCCATCACCAATGGTTATGTACACTGGTGCAGAAGGGTCACCGGGGTGCTCACTCCATTTGTTATGTTGTACTTCACATTCGATATGCGCTCCTACAATACATTAGAATGACTTAGAAAATTGAATCATTGATTGACACAAATCTACTAAATGTAAATTAGAACAACTTACCGAGCGTTCATAGGAATGAACATGACCAGCAAATACTAGATCAACTTTGTGTTGAACAAACCAAGGTTCAAATGTCACTCTCATGGCTTCCCCTTCCATGTAATGGTAGCTGTTGCTATTATACCATGGTGGGTGCAGAAGAACAATTAGCCATGGGGTCTCAGCTCTATTAACCTTTGAGAGCTCTTTTTCAAGCCAAGTGTATTGAGGAGTGTATATAGCTGTAAAACAAGATATACATCATCAATATCAAACTGCTTTATTTCAATAATTTTATCAATTTGTAGGTAATATCATATACGAATTGGAGGAAAATTTCTTAACAAATGCAGAGTATGAAGACAAGACGATGATGTGTGCAGATGCTCGCCTAATGGAATACCAAAGTGGCGATGTACTCTGTGATTCCTGATAGGGTGTATGGTACCTATGCAAATACGGCTTGAAAGGAACATTTTCTTCCTGAAAAATTACATGAACGGGAACCATCATTAGTACCATGAACAATCAACAATTAAAACCAAGATTATCTATATATTAGAAGGCAACAGTGATAAAGCTCTTACAATCTCTGGCGCAAAATCAAGCTCATGATTGCCAGCAGCCCAAATCCATGGTTGATATGCAGTACTCTTTTCTACGAACCGGCCCCATTCATCCCATCTCTCATTGTCATGGTTTGGGTGATCATCAGCATAAGAAAGATCTCCCACAAACAGCATAGCTTGGGCTTTTGGATTCGCCATATAATGCTTTAATGTCTCATAAGAGTCAAATGTTTGTCCCAAATCACCTGCACAATACACCAGACACGTTACATCTTATAGCTAGCTAGCACTAAAGACTAACAATACAATTCATAACATGTAATTTTTGGTACTGACCGATAACGCCAAATGTGTATGGAACATCTGGCCCTATTTTTGGTGGAGTTGTGAAATGAAATTGACGAGCTGAATTACCTTGCCCGATCTCATAAAATTATTTAGTGTCATACTGAGGAACAAGAATATAATCAAAATCATGTCAATTCCCCAAGCACTACTACAAGTATGGCCTAAAATGAATCTATCTTGCTTAAGCAATGTAAAGTAACATTTGCTGCCATAGACAATGTCAAAGTAAATCTAATCCACCAAGACTGATGAATTGGTTTTTCAATGGGAAAAATAATTATAAATTCATATAAATACATTAGAAACACAATGCATGTATAGTATCCAAACATACCATAGACTTGAAAATCAATCACTTACTTCCAATCCTATAATGGTAGCATGGTGAATGTAGCCAGAGTTATAATTATAGTATTTGTAAGTAGTGATTACAGAATGAACTGTATGCTTATGCTTGTGCTTGCCCTCTGCACCTGCAGCCCAATAAGACACAACATCTGGGTGTTTCATAACTGGTGTCACCCATGAAATGATCACACCTCGCCCATCATAATCTCCTTGAGTTATATGAACCTTCACGTATAAAAAATCTTTTAGCTAACAAAAAATTAAAGGCACACCACATATAATTACATAAATATGATTTTTATTTCAAATTTTAAATATGAAAAAAAAAAAATTTTGAATGCATGAAGAAGCTTTTTGATTGCTAAAAAACATGAAAAATCAATAATAAAACATGAAAAAAGTTGATGATAATACCTGCTCTGGTGCATTGAAACCTGGAGGAGAAGGAAAAGTATCTTTTGGCAAGTCATCAGAGGCGTATAGTTTCCTAACATAAGGGCTTGTTTTCCCTCCATTGCACAAACCAATATTCAGCAACACAAACACCATAGCTACCATCCACAGTGCACCCATATTAATGGAACCCATATTTGGGTTAGAGAGAGTGCAAGTTACGTGAACAGTGTATGTGTTGTAGAGCAAGGTATACGTGAACATGTATATATATATATATACATGTATATATATATATATATATATATAATTATATAGAGCAAGTTCGAATAGTAGATGACTAAGGACTCTAAAGTTTAGGAGTCAGAGATAACTGATAAGATTTTAAACTTTTCGAATTTGATAAGGAGATCACTTCTAAACCTCTAATACAGTTTGGAAATTGATTATGATGAGTTGTGAATTGGATCTCTTCAGAATATTTTTTTCTTCTTAGAGAGTATCTCTTCCGAATATTGTTTTGCTCTGTTTTTATTTCTTTTGAATTTTTTTTGTTTTTTTTTTTTTGGTGGACTATAACGGATGGACGAAATTTCACATCTTGCTATGTAAACAATAAAATTATGGCACATAAAAAAAATTATGACATATAATAAGTAAAATATATATATATATATATATATAACCAAAACCTCTAAAACTCTCATAATTTTTTACGTCAGCACAATATTTAAATAAAATTATTTTTGTTTTGTCCAAACTTAACAAGGAGTGAAACTCTCGCTCTGTTTGTTTCAATGTAAAATATATTCAAATGTAAAATATTTTACATGTAAATATTTTTCTTGTAAAATATTTTACTGTAAAACATTTGCAAGTGTTTGGTAAGTGTTGTGAGATAAACATTGCAAATATAAATCAGCCACCACATACCCAACCACCAACAATCATTGCAAAAACACACCCTGTAATCCCGTCCCACCGGCCACCGTCATCCACTACCCAAACACCCAACAGCCACTAGAATCACCACCAACCACCAAATCACTACCAACCACTCAAAAAATAGCCATCAAAACCACCACCAAAGATTCAAAAAACTGCCCCCAACTGCCAAAAAAAAAAAAAAAAAAACCACCAACCAGCCAAAAAACAACCACTAACAACCCAAAAATCTATATCAACAAAACCACCCACAAAACCAGATAAAAAACCCACGACCAAAAACTCAATCTGCCACTCAACAGTCAAATCTGATTCCATGAGAGAGACAAGAGGAGGGAGGAGGTGTGAAGTCGGTCTGTGGGTGGTGCCGGTCGGGGAGTGTTGCCGATCTGCGGGTGGTGCTGGTCGGTGGGTGGTGCCGCCGGTAGGTTTTGGGTGAGATGGATTAAGGGGTGAGAGGAGGAACGTTGGGTTGTGACTGTGAGATAACTGAGAGTCTGAGAGGGAGGGCTGTGTGAGAGGGAGGGTGGGTGAGAGTTATCGGGATGAGAGCCAGTTAGCAAATGTAAAATGTTTTACTAAAATTTTAAGAGTAAAATATTTTACACAAATTTGCTTAGATTGATTTGGTTGACTGAAAATATTTTACCTTTGACTAAATATTTTATTGCAAAACAAACATTGTAAAATAAGAAAATATTTTCCTGCAAATATTTTACATTGAAACAAACAAAGCGTCTTTCTCTCCAACAAATTCAATTTAAACTCAAATTCATCATTTTTTTTAAACAAAATTATTTTTGTTTAATCTAAACTTAGCAAGGAGTGAAACTTTATCACTCTAACAAGTCTAACTTAAACTCAAATTCATACATTGATAATTTATCTCAAAATTTGCAAGGTTAATCATGAACACTCTAAAAGTAATGTAAACCCCAATATTTTTTTAAAGTCGAGTAGAGGTATGAGCTTTTTTTAATGTTATTTTCTTCTCCTCTACTTTGTAATATATATATATATATATATATATATATTCTATGGTTTTTCATTTATTTTTTTTAAAGTAATTTTCGTATATGAACTACCAAACTCTCTTTAGCCATTTTTAACAAGATAAAAAAGCTTGCAGTAATTGAAATTATTCTTTTTAAAAGTATTTCTCTATTGTTTAGTCATATATATTTTGTTTTGCTTCAATAATTTTTAAGCCGTGAATCATCTGAGTCTTGGTCTTTCAGAAGTTTTAATATTTAAGTTTTTGAGTTATTTTTCTGCAGTATTTGAAACCTTTTGAGAAATTTTTTGTAAACCATTGCACATTCAAATAATGACTTCTTCATCAAATTGTAACACATTAAAATCATACAAGAGCAAATCATGCAATGGTGTAATTTCTTAATCAATTTAAGATTTTATAAAACTATTTTAGTTTACCTCACAAATAGGTAGGTTCTCTTGCATAGTACAAGTTAGCGACTAGTAAATACTATAGTAGTTCTTAAAAAAAAAAAAAAAAAAAAACCCTACTATAGTAGTTATTGGGGGCAGATTTTCGGATTGCCCATATGATATTTGGGAAGTCAATACCAAGACTCTACTTTGGGTTTAAAATATGGCCTAAAGGCTATCGGTGAAGCGAGGAAGGCCCATTTTTGCTTGAGGCCCGGGTTGCATTCAACAAAGACTATAATAAGGCCCCAAAAATACATTCTGCAAAGATAAGCTAGCACAAAGGATGACCCATCACAATAAGTGCTTAAATAATAGACCAGTGGTAGATGTCTAGAAAATTAATAAATGTATTTGCATAGTAAAAAATTATGTATTTCCTCCATAGTCGGTTAATATAAAAGTGAGCCTGTTATAACAAGTACACAAGAGGAAAATGATTTAGTAGTGAATATGTCAGACTTCCAGCGGTAGACGTTTGACAGATTATTAAGTGTATTTACATGATCAAAAATCATATAGTTTCTTCATTATTGTTAATTCAACAAGAGGGAAAACTTTCATTAGTATCCAAGACATTATGGCTTTCATTATAATATCAATAAACAAGTATTAAAGGCTTTATAATTACAAGTAAAGGAGGAGAATTAGGATGAACTAAAGGGAGAGAAAGACCCCCAGCTTAGTGCAACAAATATTTAACCAAGATCCTTATACCTATGATGGAATACATAGACGGATGTATGGTAAATGATGGAAACTACTTTTATGTGAGTGGGCGAGCAAATATATGGTGATGTGGGAATAAAATGGTAAAAAAACTTGGCTATTTTTGGCCATGGTGGAAAGAGACTAATTTTAGCTAATCACTAGTTGCAGACCCATGCAATGCGTGGAAATAAATAATTTTATTTTAGTTAAAGTATAATATATAATTTTTTCTATAAATTTTGTGGAAAATAATTTGTTCTCCCAAAAACTTAAACAATTTCTAAAATTATTTTTCATTTATCTATCTCGAAAAATATATCATCATTTTATTATTTGGATTTATTTGATTGATATTATTCATTTTTTAGGTAGTCCATATTTTGATAAATTATGTTATTGTGCGTTAAATTTTCCTAATTTGTTTTTCTTGTACAACTACACTATTTGAGTTTTCCTATAAAAAAAATTGTTTGAGTTTCAAATATATTATTCAAAATTTTCATTCTTTTTAAAAGAGATTATTATATTTATAATTTTTTTTTATCGTAAGAGTAGCTTGGAACTATTGATTGAGTTTTGTTTACTAATATAGATACATGAGATTGAAACTACATATTTCTTAGAAATTCCTAAGAGACTATACCATATTATAAATTTAATATTTAAAATAATATGTAGGGAAAAAGTAGACTTTATGTCTAAAATTGAACACTTCATCTATCGAAATAAAAGAAAATAATCTGTATAAAAACATAAAGAGAACATGATTAATTTTTTTTTTTGACTACATACGTTTTTATTTATTAAGATTTAATTGTCTTTAACTGGACCTTCATATCTCATTTTTGTTATTACGCTCCTGTTGAGCCATCTCATCCATCATGTCATTGGCCACATTATTATTCTTTTTATTATTTATTTTTATTTTTTATTTTTTGGCAATATTAAATATATAAATATATTGGCCTTACAAATTCATCTTAGGCTGTTTTAACTTAACATATTCATTTACTTTAATTTTGATGTTATAACTAAATAATAAATCAATGAAAAGTTAAAATTAAAATATTGTTTGGTAAAAAAAAAAAAATTTAAAATATTGTTTGTACATATTCATATTGGGCGGTTTAATTTTACTAGTTGATAGACACATTCAAATATATAGCCAACATTGTATTTGGATATAAATTCAAAATCTCACTTCTAAAATAACTAAGTATTATGTCCAAAAAAATCAAACAAAAGCTAAAAAATGTGAGAGAAGACTTATGACAGAAAACTTAAAAAATCAAACACACTACCAAATTATATTAACCCAAAATAGTATTTTATACAAAAATACAATGATTCATCAAAAAAGAATAAATAATATATGTATATATATATAGAGAGAGAGAGAGAGAGAGAGAGAGAGAGAGAGAGGGAGAGAGAAATAGAAAATAAAATGAGAAAAAGAAGTATCAAAATAAAAAATTTAGTTATAAGTCAAACACCAAATTTTCCAAGCTATAGGGATATTAGGCCCAAAAGAACGTATTGGGCCAAGGGCCCAATCTGAGGACATTAAGTAGTCCGAGGACGGATAAACATTTTTCTAAGAATCCGTGTTGGTGAGTAAAGAGGTGAAATCTGACCATGGTCATCCGGGAAGGTGGTCCGAGGAGGAATGCCTCCTTGGCTAATCAAAGTTGAGGTCAGAACGTATAGTCTGACACCAAGAGCAACGTTCTGGACAATTCCACTGATAAGGATAAGTATTAAAGAAGGAACATGATATAGGGGGGCTATGAAATATCTAAAGGGAAAGCTGCTACCACCGCGTTAAATGCTTTACAGCTAACTCTCTGGCCGCATTAATGAGAAAGTGATACCTGAACAGTAACTTTTAACTTTACAGCTACTATCCAAAGATTTCAGGAAGGGACTGATGGGACAAGGATCCACACCGACAATTTGATCTACACATGGAAGGTGGGGATGAAAGGGGAAAATAGTATAAAATGAAAGAGATATCCTAAGAGAAGGGGATCTAGAAACTAAGAGAAAACCACTGTAACAATCAAGAATTGAACTTGTAACCAAACTTAAGAGAAATATGTAGGAACTAATCTCCTTGGACTGTGCCGAGGACGATTCCCTTTAGATTATACCAGTTTATCTTCATTTTCTTGTCATCTGAATCCAATTTACTTGTTGTATGATTCATTAAAGCCTAGTTTTCCAACCCACTCTCTACAAATTCATTATATTGGGCTCTTTGGGCCTAAGTTCTTCCATCTTTTGGGCTTAGCAACAAATTGTGTTCTTACACAAGCTATGTGATAGAGTTGAATAACATTATAATCTTGTAAATTATATTTATATGTAATAGAATAACATTTAACAATCATAGAAAAGAAAAAAAAAAGGAAAGATAATAACTCAAAAACACAAAACCAAATTGCAACTTAAAGTAAAATTCTAAAGAAGTCATAAATATATCAATCTAAAGTAGAGATACAAAAAATAAAAAATTGACACAAAAATAAGATATGTGAGAGAGAGAGAGAGAGAGAGAATAATAACCTTTTTCATGTGAAAAAATATGTATAGAATGACAAAGAAAATGCCATATTTATACTAATAGAATGAGGATAAAAATAATCAAAATAAAAGGAAGAGGAAGAGAATAGATGAAGAGTAACATTAAAGTTGAAAGTAGTGGAGAGATGAAAAGATAAAAAGGGAAGTTATGGTTGGAAGTAGTGGAGAGAAGTAGATGATGTAGCAACTGATGTAGCTCAATGGGAGCATAGCAATAACAAATGCTACGCTTCAATTTTTAGATATATATAGATATAGATGAGACCTTTATGGTGCTGGGTTTTGATTAAAAAAAGGGAAGGAATATTTGGGAGTTGATGGGTATGGGCCTTTATGAACCAAAAAGTAACTTATTTTTGAATTAAGGGCTAAAATTAACAAGATTGATGGATACTTTGAGAGGATTTTGTCCCCCTTGATAGTAGATGGTTCTTTCCTTTTATAGTGAAGCTTAGGGAGCAATTAGCAAAAGCCAAAAACGTTGGGTCTGATCAGCAAGAGAATTTTCAGAGTATTCATCATGAGATTTGGCCAAAAATGGAATGAGCTCCTTTTTTAGTGCTTGTCTCATTTGGGTAATGTTAGATGGAGCTGAAATTTTGCGTATTTAACCTAGGATTTGGCCAAAAATGGAGTGATTTGCTTTTGGGTATTTTATCTTCTTTGGGCAATATCCAACATGGGTGAATATTTGGGTAATCTTGCATTAAATGCTGAGAATTCTGAGGTTGGCTTCAGCCAATGGGATTAAGGCAGGTGTCATGGTAGAATCTTGGTGCTACAACTAAGATTTAAGCTTCAAGAAGTAGGAGCTATCACCTCAAGCCAAGTGTCAAGCTTCTAGCCTACTTTAGGGAGCTCTATTGGAGATCTTTTTATGCACTCCAAACCATATTTCCTTATATTTCCCCTTTAGGAATTCATGGGCTTGATTTATGAATTAGTTTTAGACATTTTTAGTACTAAAGAAACTAGTTTGCTGAAATTTAGATAATTTGGTCATGGCTTCCTCTAGCAGTAATTGAAACTTAGGAAGGAAGAATAGCAGTTATTGCATTTCAGCATTTTGGTGTTAGCCCAGCCCCTTAATACTGTTCATGTTAGAAATGGCAGTGGCAGAGAGGCTGATGTGATTGGTGGCCAGCTCCTAATTTGGTTTGAGAGCTTAGCTACTTCTTGAGGTGATCTCCAGCGGAAGGCAGATCTCCAACTAGGTTAGTTTGCACACATGAGCTATTTTAGCTGAGATTTCATGTTGGGCTTGGCCGTTAGTGCTGAGTATTTTGATGGGCCTCTGACTTGGTAGTTCTCTTCACTTGGGCCTATCTTTTTGCTTTCTTATTTTGAACGCTACAAAATGGACAAAACTACCATATATTGCCATGTATTTTTATTTCACATAGGTTTTAGTTGTTAATAAAAATGAAATGTATTCAAGAGCTTTAATAAATATTTATGATATGTTTTGGGTATTAATTTCTATGGCCTTCAAATATCACTTTGTATAGTTTCCCATAATTTTTGCCATGGATTATTTTGTAAATGATATTTTCTTTGGGGCTTTTAAATAGTAACTTAAAATGTTTCTTGTGAATAATATTTACCATGGATTTAAACAAATGCAATACCCATGAGTTTCAAATAAAATATGATAACAACCACTATAATGGAATAATATGATATTCTTATGAGTTTTTCTATAGATAATCATAATGGGCTTGTTGGATAAATAATTATCATGAGTTTTGGAAATAAATATTATGAATGTTGTGATATTATATAAATAATGACCATGAGTACTTATATAAATTCCATGAGTTTATGATATGAAATAAATAAATGTTACAGGTCTAAAATAAATAATCATAACTTTTCATGGGCTTTTATAAGATAATTGCCATGGGTCTTGAAAATAGATAATTGCCATAGATTTCATGGGCTTGTAATATTATAATAATAGGTTTAAGAACTTAAAACATTGTTCATCATTGGACTTTAAGTGTAATACTTATAATCAATTTGCTGCTAAGCCCAAAAGATGGAAGAACTTAGGCCCAAGGAGTGAAATACAATGAATTTGTAGAGAGTGGTTTGGAAAACTGAGCTTTAATGAATCATGCAATAAGTAAAGTGGATTCAGATGACAAAAAAATGAAGATAAACTAGTATAATCTAAAGGGAATCATCCTCGTCACAGTCTGAGAAGATCAGTTCTTATATATTTCTCTTAAGTTTGGTTACAAGTTCAATTCTTGATTGCTACAGTGTTTTTTTCTTAGTTTCTCAATCCCCTTCTCTCAGGGTATCTCCTTCATTTTATACTATCTTCCCCTTTCATCTTCACCTTCCACGTGCAAATCAGATTGTCGGTGTTAATTTTTGTCCCATCAACCTATTCTTGAAATCTTTGGATAGTAGCTGTAAGGCTGAAAGTTATTATTCAAGTATTACTTCCTCATTAATGTGGCTAGAAAGTTAGCTGCAAAGTTTTTAATGCGATGGTAGTAGCTTTCCCTTTAGGTATTTCATAGCCCCCCCCTTTATCCTGTTCCTTCTTTGATACTTATCCTCATCAGTGGAATTGTCCAGAACATTGCTCTTGGTGTCAGACTGTACTTTCCAACCTCAGCTTTGATTAGTCGAGGAGGCATTCCTCCTCGAACCACCTTCCTGGATGACCATGGTTAGATTTCACCTCTTTACTCACCAACATGGATTCTTAGGAAGATGTTTACTCGTGCTCGACTACTTAATGTCCTTGGATTGGGCCCCTAGCCCAATACGTTCTTTTAGGCCTAATATCCCTACAATAGCCTTTCAAAATTCCTCTCTTTTTTTCCTCGGGCAAAAGGGAGGATTTCAATATCGCCACATCCATTCTGCCCTTATCATACATCACTCCTGATTGCACCCAAATAGAACCTGTCTAATTGCACAGTGTTTGAAAGCATTTGACTTGCACTAGGCCATTAGTTAAAAGTTCAAGAGTGCCAAGTGCAAAATGAAGCCTTTGTTATCGATGTACACTTTATGTGAGCCTAGTCCTGCCTAAGGTCTGCTCCTGACACTTTGGCATATGAGACGCGCCCTCATTAAATTTTTAAGGCTCCATTTTTCCCACGTTTTATGGCGCGATGTGGATCCAACGGCTGAGGATTTTGTTGGAATCTGGGTGGGAATTTTTCGCTTGTCACTCTCTCTTTAATATAAATATCACCCAAACACTTCGTTCACCTCACTTTTATCACTCATACATTGAACTTGCGCACTTACTCACCTTACTCGTACCTTCGCACATACCAAGGGCCAGTTTGAGGAGAGTTTTCTTCTTCGTGTAAGTCCTCATAAGTCTTTCCATTTATTTTTTTTATCTACTGTTCTTTTCTTTGTACCCTTCCCTCCTCGGCCCTTCTATTTTCTGTTCGCCTTCTTAGTATCCCCTTTAGTACCTTTAACTTCCTCTTAGGAATGTGTAGATTTGCTCACCTAGTAAACTCCGTGAAAAATATAGAGAGCCTCAAAGTTCAATATAGAATCCCGCCAGGAGTATCTATCAGGTACTGCAAGGAAGGGGAGTGGCACAAAAAGAGGCAAGAGGGAGAGGTGGTAATCCCAATGATTGCCTTCATAGAGGGTGAGATAAGAATTCTCATGGGCACCGTTACTAGGTACTACCTTAAAGCCCATAGATTAGCTCCCACCCAATGCATCCTTAATATGTTCAGGATTTTAGGGAGTGTAGACACCCTCGATGAAAAGATGGGCTTAGGGTTTACCTACCACGATGTCAACTGGGTTTATAACCTTGACCACTTAAAAGGGCAGGGTTACTACCTAAAAACTAGGTACCCTGAGGTTTGGCTTATTTCCTGCCTCCCCAAGTCCAATAAAGGCATTAACAAGGACTTTTTGATCGTGTCCGGGGAGTGGCACGACGGCCTCCCCTGCCCAACGAGAGAGGGGAAACTAGGTGAGGTTTTAGGTCTAGGTTTACTATTTAAAATTTTTCTTTTTCCCTTGACATGTTCTCTACCCAGCTGTTTACATTTATGCTTGTAATTGAATTGTTTCCTTTAAGTTGTGCTATTTTTGCTAACAATGTTCTTTTGTTTTCCAAATGGTCTTGCAAATAAGAATGCCGCCGTCCCATACTTGAGTCTTGTCAATGAGCAAAGCTTAGACAAGATTCTTAGAGCTGAGGTGTTCATCCACAACGACGGCTAGCTTAGGGTGGCACATATAATACTCGGCTACAAGCCTTTCTCCTCGAGTTTTCAAGCGCCAAAGTGCATAACCAAGGCAAAGGACCCACAACTGCACTTAATTAGTATGGCTGTCCCAGGTTTTCTCACTGTAGACCCCATTCCAAAAGGCATCCCAAAAATATCCTTGCCATCCCAACACGTGGTCAAGGAGGAGGCAACCTCATCCCAGCCTCCAACCAAGGAAGAGGAAGGGATCATTGAAGTCTTTGATTCAAAAGATGATTTTGAAGTCTTCAACAGACCTTCATTTCCTGAATGCCCACCTGATAACCTCGACCACTCCCCCGTTTCGCACCCAAGCTAAGCCCAAGGTGATTCCCCTATACCAGAACATATGGGAATACAACGCAAGTCTAGGGCTGGTCTTCTAGCAATCATGGAGTCCCAAGCCGAGGATAAGGCACTCGAGAAGACTAACCAAACCAAGCTCCCCCCTCCTCTGCCTACTCAACCTCTCCGGGCTAACCCTGGTGATCATAAAAGAAAGAGGGATAAAAGAAGCCAGGATGTAGCAGAAGGAGGGAAGGGCCCCTTGGCCAAGGATCTCGAGCCCTAGAGGGGGGCCAAGCAGGTTAAGGTAACACAAACCTTGGTTGACAGAAGGGGTGATTCCCAAGTTAGGACCCCTGCCTGGGCTCCTTCCATAGTCCTGGATGGGGTGCCCTTGCCTGCCAATGCCTCCATAAAAAACTTCCAGGGAGGAAGGGCCGGCTATATGGTGGAGCAAAATTTGTTGCTGCTAGATGACATGGCTGATTGACGGTCAATGAGGAAGCACAAGGTCTTCTTTAGCTTAAAGGGAGACCTCGCTTTGGTAAGTCCTTTATCTACCTTCCTTTTTCTCTTTTTTGTTTTTTGTTTTTTGTTTTTTGTTTTTTGTTTTTTGTTTTTTTGTTTTTGTTTTTGTTTTTATTTGTGCCTATACTTTGCTGATTAATTAATATATATATTTTTTAAAAAGGCTATCTAGGCTACCTATAGAGCTGAGGAAATAGTCATCAACTCTCACAAAGTAATGAAGGAGGAGGAAGGCAGGCGCGTTGTCACCGTGAAAGCTTTTGAACTAGTGGAGAAGAAGTCTCAGGACCTCACTACCAAGCTAGTAGAAGCTGATTGGGATAAGAAGAGCACCGAGGCCACTCTGGAGGAGGTGGAGAGGCAAGCGGAAGCTTAGTGTAAGCAGCTATGCCAAGTCGAGGACGAGCTCTCTATTGCCAGAAGCCAGATCAAGGTCCTGAACAAGAACTTGGAGGAGGCTGAAAAAGCCAAGGATCAGGCTGAGCAGGATGGCTACGACGTGGGCGTGGCAAAGACCGAGGAAGCCCTTAGGGCTAAGGTTTCGGAGGTGTACAGATTCTATTGCCTCCAAGTGTGGAACAAAGCCCTCAACCAAGCTAGGGTTGAGGCTTCCTCTGCCCTTAGAAGAGCTGAGAATGTGTTCTACCTTCCAGCCATCTTCACCTCAAGCGCCTCAAGCTCCAAGGCTGACCCGGCCTCCAAAGAGGCAGATGAAGGCAAGGAAAACCCAAGCAAAACTCTTCCTATAGCCAACATCCCTTCCAAGGTAGCAGAGTAGTCTAAGGATGCTAAGAAGGCCACGAATACCATCAAGGAAGCGGCTCAGGATACCCACCTTCCTCCAGACGCCCCCAAAGAGCCCCTCAAGGAAAAAGAGGCTTCCCAAAACATGGAGATTATGCTGGTTACTCTCCCCATACCCTCTAAGGAAGACCTCAAAGGTAAAGGACCTGCATCCACCACAGCAGCCTCTACCCAGCCTCCCAAAACTCAAAAAGAAAAGCTTGTAATAAAGATGAAGCCCTGAGCTGTCTTCTTCCTTTTTCTTTTTTTTTTTTTCTTTTTTAATTTCTAAGAATTGTAATCGATTTCCTTTCTATAATCAGTTTAATGATAGTTGTAAATTTCTCTTCCATACTTGTGTTTATTTATATGGATCTTATAGTATAACTTGTATTTCATTTGACACTTAACTAACATAGAAATGAGATATAACTCCATTCATTTATCTGCATAAGTGGTAGAATAGCCATCACACCTCATATGATTAGCAAAAAAATAGGTCAAACTTATTAAGTATACCACCTCGGTAGGATATAACTTCAATAAAAAACAAACATAATGGTAAAGTACCCTTACATGCTTGTCTTCGTTTAATCTTCCACTTCTCAGTAAGTCTAAAAGATTAGAGGGATGTTTCATCCTCAAATGGTTAATGGACATAATTCATGTACCTGTAAATGTCTCAAGTGTTGCTCAAGAATATCCATTTTGTCAAGTGATTACCATGAAGATCCTTGTTACCCAGCAAGGTTGGTTCCATTTAATATTTAGATGAATAACAAAAAATAAGGATCCTATCCAAGGCATATAGTCCAAGGAATTAGACATGATCAAGGTTGTACTTAGTACTTACAGAATTAAGATAAAATGTTAATTTACCCAAATTATGTGGTCCGAAGAACCAGACATAACTGAGGTTCTGTTTAACACTTAGATAAATTGTAGGAATTATTAATTTACCTAAAGTATGTGGTCCGAGAAGCCAGACATAGCTATGGTTTTGTTTAATACTTAGATAAAATGATGTAAAAATACCAATTTACCCAAAGTATATGGTCCGAGGAGCCAGGCATGACTGAGGTTCTGTTTGATACTTAGAAAAATGATAGGAAGTATTAATTTACCCAAAGCAGGTGGTCCGATGAACCAGACATAACTGAGATTCTGTTTAATACTTAGGAAAATAGCTTAAAATATCAATTTATCCAAGGTATGTGGTCCGAGGAGCTAAGCATGACCAAGGTTTTGTTTGATACTTAGAAAAATAAAAGGAAATATTAATTTACCTCAAACATGTGGTTCGAGGAGTCAGACATAGCTATTGTTTTGTTTAATACTTAGATAAATGGTAGGAAGTATTAATTTACCCAAAGTATGTGGTTTGAGGAGTCAGGCATAGCTATGGTTCTATTTAATACTTAGATAAAATGATGTAAAAATACCAATTTACCTAAGGTATGTGGTCCGAGGAGCCAGGCATGGCCGAGATTCTGTTTGATACTTAGAAAAATGATAGGAAGTATTAATTTACCCAAAGTAGATGGTCCGATGAACTAGACATAACTGATATTCAGTTTAATACTTAGGAAAATAGCTTAAACTATTAATTTACCTAAGGTATATGGTTCGAGAAGCTAGACATGACCAATATTCTGTTTGATGCTTAGAAAAATGATAGGAAGTATTAATTTACCCAAAGTAGGTGGTTCGATGAACCTGACATAACTGAGGTTTTGTTTAATACTTAAGAAAATAGCCTAAATTATCAATTTATCCAAGGTATGTGGTCCGAGGAGCTAGGCATGACCAATGTTTTGTTTGATGCTTAGATAGATAGTAGGAGGCATGACGCATAATGTAATAAACCCAAATATGGTAAAGAAAACTTTCATTAATAATAATACATTCTCAGGTTGTTTACCTTCCAGGGGCATGGTACCTCTTTTTCATCTAGATTCTTAAGATAATATACACCTATTCCAGCCACCTAGGAGATGTGATATGGCCCTTTCCAGTTGGGCCCTAACTTTTCCCAAGCTGGGTTTCGGGCAGTACCCAAAACCTTTCTTAATACCAGGCCTCTAGGTGCTAGTGACCTTAACCTTACATTTGAGTCGTACCCCTGCTTGAGCTTGTGTTGATAGTACGCCAATTGAACCATAACATTTTCCCTTTGCTCTTCAATTAAATCTAAACTTGACTCTAATAGCCCATCATTGCTGTTCGGAGGAAAAGAGCTTGTCTTTAGCGTTGGAAATCCTATCCCCAAAGGAATTACAGCCTCGGCCCCATAAGTCATCGAAAAGGGCGTCTCCCCAGTGGACTTACGAGGTGTAGTCTGGTATGTCCAAAGGACGTGTGACAACTCTTCTACTCATTTTTCCTTAGCATCATCTAGCCTCTTTTTGAGCCCATTCACAACAATACCTCCTGAAGGCATTGCTATCAAATTGAAGACCATTGTCTGAGATGAATGTACGAGAGATTCTAAACTGAGTGACAATATTTTTCAAGATAAACCTTTTGGCATCCATATCCCTAATATTTGCTAGGGGTTCAGCTTCCACCCATTTGGTGAGGTAATTCGTGTCGACCAACAACCATCTCTTATTTCCCGTAGCCTTAAGGAAGGGCTCTACGATATCCAAGCCGCATTGACCAAAAGGCCAAGGGCTGGACAAAGAATTAAGGACACCTCTTGGTTGGTGAATGTTTTGGGCAAATCTTTGGCATTGGTCGCATTTCTTCACATACTTTTGCGCTTCCCTCTGCATATTTGGCCACCAATACCCCTGAGTGAGGGCCCTATGAGACAAGGACCTGCCTCCTATGTGGCTTCCACAAATCCCTTCATGTAACTCTTCTAGGAGTAGTTCAACTGCCTCAAGATGTATGTATGGCAGATATATTCCAGAATAAGATCTCTTGTACAATTTTTAATCCTTGGATAGCCAAAATTGAGGAACCTTTCTTCGCACCTTATCAGCCTAGGACTTTTCCTCGGACAGGATATCTTCCTTAAAGAATAATACAATATAGTCCATCTAGCTAGGGCTAACCTTAATTTGATGGGTCTGAATTATACCTCTCTTAATTTCAGCAGGTTCGCACAGGTCTTCCACAAGGATCACCCGAGGTAAACCTTGTGTCGAAGAGGTTGCGAGTGTGGCAAGAGAATTAGCATGTGTATTTCTACTTCTAGGGATTTGCAATAAAATGAAAGACTCAAATCTTGACTGTAAGTGTCTAACCTGATTCAAGTATTCCTGCATTCTCAGATCTCTAGCTTCCAACTCTCCTTCTAACTGACCTACCACCAATCTAGAATCTGAAAACATCTCTACGGTTCTTCCTCTCATTTTCTGAATCATAGTCATCCCTACCAATAAAGCTTCATATTCGGCTTCATTATTTATGGTTGAGAAGCCCAACTTCAAGGATTTTTCAATAATGATCTTCTCAGGAGAAGTTGTAACTAGCCCCACTCCAGATCCTCTCTGATTCATGCACCATCAACATGTACTCTTCAGGGTAAAGGCTCTTGCAGGGAGACCAAGCCAACTGATTTTCAATCCATGTTCGGCTTCTGAAATTTTTCTTCAAATGGGGTTTCAGCAAACTCGGCTATTAAATCAGCGAGGACTTGACCTTTGACAGAGGTACTAAGCACGTACTTGATATCAAAAGCCCCTATGATCGTGCCCCACTTGGCAATCCTTTTTGTGTAATCAACACTCCGAAGTAGAGATTTAAGTGGAAGTTGAGTTAGGACAACAACTGTGCGTGATTGAAAGTAATGGGGGAGCTTACGCGTAGCATGCACCACTACCAAAATGGCCTTCTCCAGTGGTAGGTAACAGACTTCGGCCTCATGAAATGACTTGCTCACATAATAAACTGGCCTCTGCACCCCACTATCAACCCGCACCAGCACCAAGCTCACCGCATGGGAAGCCACTGCGATGTAAGTAAACAAAATTTCATCCACCTCAGGCCTGGACATGATGGGTGGCCGAGATAAGTATTCCTTCAACTGCTGAAAGGCCAGGACGCACTCCTCGGTCCATTCAAATCCCTTCCACTTGTTCAACAGCTGGAAGAAAGGCCTACTCTTGTCTGCTGACTGTGAAATGAATCAGTTTAAAGCAGCAGTCATTCTTATCAACTTCTGGACCTCTTTGGGATTTCAAGGTGGATGTAAATTGTGAATTGCCCTAATTTGATTAGGATTAAATTCAATTCCACGGTGAGTAACCATGTACCCTAAGAACTTCCCTGATTCGACACCAAAAGAGCACTTAGAAGCATTAAGCCGCAGCTTATGTCTCCTCAAAATCTCAAAGATATTCCCGAGGTCGTTAACATGCTTGGACTTCAACTTGCTCTTGACCACCATGCCATCTATATAAATCTTGATGTTTTTTCCTAATTGTGACTCAAACATCTTAGTCATCATCCTCTGATAAGTTGACCCCGCATTCTTTAGATCAAAAGGCATCACCTTGTAGTGGTAGTTCCCAGTAGGAGTGACAAAAGCTGTCTTCTTTTGATCATCCAAAGCCAAAGGTATCTGGTGGTACCCTTGAAATGCGTCCAGAAAGTTCATCTGAGGATGGCCTACAGTGGCATCCACCAATTGATCTATCCTAGACATAGGGAAATGATCTTTAGGGCAAGTTTTATTTAGATCTGTGAAGTCTACACATACCCCTATTTCCCATTCTTCTTTTTCACTACCACTATATTGGTCAACCACTCAGGGTATAAAACTTCCTTAATAGCCTCAGCTTGCTTAAACTTGTTCACTTCCTCCTTAACAGCATCAGAATGCTTCTTGGATGAGCACCGAGGTGGTTGCCTCTTAGAGAGGACAACCGGGTTGACGTTTAGATGATGACAAATGAAGTTTGGATCAACCTCAAGAGCTTCATAAGCATTCCACACAAACATATTTATTCCTCCTAAGAAACATAATCAGCTTTTCCTTCTCCCGAGGAAGCAATTAAGTTCCGACCTGAAAAAACTTCTTTGGATCACCATTTATAATAATTTCCTTTAGCTCCTCGCATTTTACCCCTTCTGACTCAGCATCCACAGATAGCAGTGAGATCTTTGATTGCTATGAACCTCCTTCAACAAAGGTCAAGGACTCAACTCCAGGCCGATGCATAATTGCAGCCACCAAGCACTGCCTAGCCACAGATTGACTCCCAAATAGCTCCTCAATTTGGTCCCTAGACGGATATTTCACCTTCAAATGTAGGGTAGAAGAAACGGCTCCTAGGATATAAAGCTAAGGCCTCGCCATAACAGTGTAGGGGGAGTAAGCATCCACCACGATGAAGTCAACCTCCACCACTTCTGACCCTGCTTGTCCTGGCAACCTGATCTGCCCCATTGGAATGACAACTTTCCCATCAAAACCTACCAAATGTGAATCATAATGTGTTAAATCCTCAAGTCTTAACCTCAAACCCTTGTACAGATCAGGGTACATGATCTCTGCATCGTTGCCCTGATCTATCAGCACCCTCTTCACATCATACCCTCCTATCCTAAGGGTGACCACTAGAGCGTCATCATGCGGTTGTATGGTGCCCACCATGTCCTCATCCGATAAACTCAACACTGGTCGGACCTCTACTCTAGCCCTCTTTGGCTCAGGGTTGAGGTCCTCGGTAGATGACCGAGCCACTGACATTACCCTAGAAGGATAGGAACCAGTTCTCCCTGGCACAGCGAGAATAACACTGATTGTGCCCAAAAGGGGCCTTGAAGAAGCATTCCCCTTGGTTCCCCTTCCTGTCGGACTGATACAAAAATTGTTTCAACCTACCATTCTGGACCAGTTGCTCCAGATGATTCCACAAAGTTCTATAGTCCTTTGTGGTATGTCCTCGTTCTTGGTGGTATTGGCAATAAAGGCTCTAGTTACGCCTTATGGAGTCTCCTCCTATCTTCTTTGGCAATTTGAAGTATGACTCATTTTTTATCTTCTCTAAGACTTGATGTACTGGCTCTCAGAACACCGTGTTAACCACCTGAGGAGCCATAGACCCAGATTGCCCAGTAAAATCCCATCGGGGTCTGTTATTGTTGTAATGGTCCTACTTGAAATCCCTCCTCTCCAGAGGGATAACCTTAGCCTTTCCTTTCCCTTGCTGCTGATCTTCTTCAACCCGTTTGTACTTGTCGATACGATCCATAAGCCGACACACACTCCTTACCTACTTTTTGGTCAAAGACTTTCTCAAATCATGCTCGGCAGGAGGTCGACCTTGAAGGTCCTAATGGCCATATCGTCGAAATCCCTATTGATCTCATTAAACATCTCCTAGTATCTGTCCGAGTACATTTTTAGGGTCTCTCCCTCTCGCATGGATATAGAAAACAGGGAATCTAAAGGCTGAGGAACCCTACTGCATGTAACAAAACGAGACCCAAATGCTCGGGTGAGCTCCTTCAAGGAATCAATAGAACCTGCACCCAGATCGTCAAACCACCTCATCGCCACAGGCCCTAGGCTGGATGGGAATACCTTGCACATCAAGGCCTCATTCTTGGAGTGTACGGCCATTCTCTGATTGAAATGACTTACGTGTTCCATAGGGTCTGTATGACCATTATACATGGTGAATGTTGGCTGAGTGAACCGCTAAGGAAATTTCCTTGCTTCAATCCTGCATGTGAAAGGTGATCTAGAAATTTGGTTCAACGCCCTACTCATAGCGTTATTTCCCAGACCTTCATGGGATGGGCTTTTACTCCTACGCCTACCGTGGTGATCCTCATTGTATGAGAAAGACTCACTAGGGGGAGTCCTCGATCTGGGCCTGTAGTTGCCATCTTCTTCGTCACTAGGAGAAAAAACAGAACTTGAAGGAGTTCTCTTCTATCGTTCACGGCGCAACTTCCTTCGTAAGTGATCAATCTCCAGTTGCATGATTCTAGCATTCTCTTCATGAGAAACATGGCTCCGACCTCGAGAATGGCTTTTGCTAGTATGGGTGGTGTGCACACTTCCCTCACAGTCCCTTTTTTGTTCAAGATTGAGAAAGTGATCTTGACGTTGGGACCCTCTAGACTCTGCTTGGTTTGGACCTAAACCTACCATAACTAAACGTTGGACTCAACACAACACTAGAAATTCCCACAGACGGCGCCAATTGTAAGGACACAATTTGCTGCTAAGCCCAAAAGATGGAAAACTTAGGCCCAAAGAGCCCAATACAATGAATTTGTAGAGAGTGGGTTGGAAAACTAGATTTTAATGAATCATACAACAAGTAAAGTGGATTTAGATGACAAGAAAATGAAGATAAACTGGTATAATCTATAGGGAATCATTCTTGGCACAGTCCGAGGAGATCAGTTCTTATATATTTCTCTTAAGTTTGATTACAAGTTTAATTCTTGATTGCTACAGTGTTTTTCTCTTAGTTTCTCGATCCCCTTCTCTCAGGGTATCTCTTTCATTTTATACTATCATTCCCTTTCATCTCCATTTTCCACATGCAGATTAGATTGTCGGTGTTGATCCTTGTCCCATCAACCCCTTCCTGAAATCTTTGGATAGTAGCTGTAAGGCTGAAAGTTACTGTTCAGGTATCACTTCCTCATTAATGTGGTCAGAGAGTTAGCTGCAGAGCATTTAATGCGATGGTAGCAGTTTTCCTTTTAGGTATATCATAGCCCCCCCTATCCTGTTCCTTCTTTGATACATATCCTCATCAGTGGAATTGTCCAGAACGTTGCTCTTAGTGTCAGACTGTACTTTCCGACCTCGTCTTTGATTAGCCAAGGAGGCATTCCTCCTTGAACCATCTTCCCAGATGACCATGGTCATATTTCACCTCTTTACTCACCAACATGGATTCTTAGGAAGATGTTTACCCGTCCTCGAACTACTTAATGTCCTCGGATTGGGCCCCTGGCCCAATACATTTTTTTAGGCCTAATATCCCTACAATAATATTTTGTCAAGTATTAATAACCTTGGACTTTTGACAAAATAGTGCCAACGTAAATCGAGTTTTTGATATTGGGCAAATTGGGCTTTTGATTTTGCCAATATGAATTTGGCTTTTAATATTGCCAATAAGAATTGGACTTTTAATGTTGCCAATGAGAATTGGGCTTTTGATGTTGATAATGAGAATTTGACTTTTGACGTTGCCAATGTGAATTAGGCTTTTGATAAATTAATTGTCATTTAAATTATGGGCTTTGCTTATGGAATTTGAATTCCATTGATAAAATTGTTTTGTTATGGACTTGAATCATGGGCTTTTCAATTATTGCCAAACACAAGTATTCTTGAGTTTTAAATAGAATGGGATGTGTGCATTAGGCTCATAAGACTGGTTTTGGGCTTAACTAAATAAGAATAATAAAATTTGACAGGATATAAGTTTTTAGGGTTTTTTTGTGATAGTTTATATCATGACTCAATTTAGATAATGAGATATGAAATATTTATGGGCTAATGGGATGAGAAATATTCATGGAGGCCCAAAATAATTTGTAGGTGATATTTTGTTATTTTTTGGTGAATAAATAAATGTGATTAAATATGATTGGGGCACATGGCATAAGTGAAAAAATTGTAACTCAATAGTACTATGATGTTCTTCTAACTTTTAATAATTTTTTTAGAGAGTTTCAATTTATGATGTCCACTCTTTATGATAGGTTTTTTTTTTTTTTTTTTGGGTTAAATAATGTGTTTGAGCTTGGTGAGGGGAGTGTATTTAAGTATGTGTATTTAATAGTTAGTTTATTTATATATAAAAAAAAAAAACCATCAGTCGGTTTTTGGTGTAAGTGGAGATTGAACTCTAGATCTCTTATTCAACCATTAGAAATTCTACTAATTGACCTAACTGGAACTAGGGATGGCAAAATTAGACACGATCCACAAACCCGACACGACATGAAATTAGCAGGTAATAGGTTGAGGCTTAACGGGTTTGTGTCATATTTGGGTTGATATGGTTGACTCGTTTAATAAACAGGTTGGGTTAGTGTTGAACACATAGAACTTGTTTGATCCGTCTCACCCGTTTAATTAAATGACATTTTACTAATATATCCTTCAAACTCTAGGTATATAAACTTATTAGTTGTTGTGGTTTATTTTCTTTGATATATTGTGATTAATTATTTGTGTTATTGGGATATGTTTTAGTTTTGAATGATTATTTGTGATGCAGTTACTCATTAATTCTGAATTTATATTAAAAATATTTATTTGTTTGCCTTTTCATATTTTTTTTTCAATTTAATAAAATCTGATAAACAGGTTGATATGACTGACCGGTTTAATAAATGAGTTGTGTTAGGGTTGCGAAATCTTGACCCGTTTAATAAACATGTCGGGTTAGTGTTGACACATGAACACGACACAAACTCGACACATGAACACGAATTGCCACTCCTAATTGGAACCCATAACTATTAATAATTAAGTATGCATGGGAATATACAATTGTTTTGTAACGTGGTATAATGTATGATTTATTTTATAATTATTTTTCTTCTCTCCATCTTTATGAATATATCGTTCTATTAGTATAAGTTTTTTAATTTTAAAAAAAACTTAGGTGCATTTGATTGATATTATTCCATTATTTTTTTGAGATAAAAGATAGAAATAGTATTTTTTTTTTCTAGTGATCTATATTATTCAAACATTTGTATAGTGTGTTCTGGTTTTTTTTTTTTTTTTTTTTTTTTTTATCTACAACTTAAATTTTTAAGTTCCAAAATTAATTATTTGAATTTTTCATTCTCTTAAGAAGATTATCATGATAAACAAACTTTTTCATAAATTTACAATTGATATTACTCAAATAATTTATAGAGACATTCAAATACATAATCATCTCACTTCTAAAATATCTAAAAATTAACTCAAACCAAAACTATAAGAGGGATAGAGAATACATGTGATAAATAACTCAAAAAACACACCACCAAAGTGTATCATCCAAAAGTAGAGATACAAAAAAATTCATCAATCTAAAATAGAGTTACAATAAAAAGAATTAATAAGAGAGAGAGAGAGAGAGAGAGAGAGAGAGAGAGAGAGAGAGAGTATTTACATTTTTGTGTGAAAAAAATAAGAATTGAATGGAATAGAAAATAACAAATTTTTATAGTAAAAAAATTGGGGAGAAGAAGAGTCAAAATAAAAGGAAGATAACGGGAAGAAAAATTGTAAGGTTAAAGTATAGAGCAGTGGGGAGATAAAAAGATAAAAGTAAGTAAATGTTGAAAAATGTGTAATTGTAAAGTGAAAAATTAATAAGGAGAAAAATAATTAAAAAAGAAAGAGAAAATATTGAAAATAAGTTGATGATGTGGCTCAATAAGAACGCAACAACATTAAACTCTACATTTTAGCTTTAAGATATACTAGTCGCGAATCCACGTGTTGCGCATGATAATCATTTTTATGGTGGTTTTATTAATTTTTTTTACAATTAAAACTAATTTAATAAAGAATAATGTATTTCATAATCATATTTTAAATTATTATAGGAACAATCATAAATGTAATATAAAAACAATCATAAATCATAAATACTCTCTCCGTCCCACTTTGTTTATCCTCTATTTCATTTTAGGATGTCCTAAAATATTGTCCAGTTTCTAAACATAGAAGTCATTAATTTACTAATGTTCCTATTATACCCCTGTTTCTAAAAATAGATTTAATAATTCAATTTTTTGATAAATTTATTTAAGGGTACTTTTGGAAACTCATACATATTTAAAAGGTAGACAAGACAATAAATAATGTTCCCTTAAAAAAGTTTGATTTTTCAAACAGGACAAACAAAGTGGGACGGAGGAAGTATAAATTTTGTCGTACCAAAACGAAAACAATACAATTTTTCTCAGAATTTCAAAAGACAAGTTAACGAAAATATTCATTTTTAATAAAAGTTATTTATAACATTTTGTGAATCACTAAAAAGAATATAAATTTTGGAAATTATTATTTTAGTTTTAAACAAACTTTCTCAATATTTTTTTTCTGCCTACAATCCATAACAACAAAAAACGTAACTAAAATAATTATAAACTTAATAATTATTAATTGGACCAATTAAGAAAAAAAATTTGTTGTTGATAATCTATTAAGGTTATTTTATTTGCAGAAATTGTAATTTCATCCACCCAAAATATATTATCAAATAAACAATTATTAGCAAAATCTAATGATTAAATTTCTATGTATGTATTGTTATAAAATAATAATAACAATTAAAGTAAAATTGCTAAAGCTAAAATTTGTCACTCATTTGACTATTTTCGTTTGGTTAACCTTGATTTTTCTCTAAATAAATGGCATTATAAAGTACTTCTAATACGGCTATTAAGAGTACTTTGCTCACTACAAAGGGTTAAAAAATAAACAAAAATTAGTAAAGTCTCATAGTTTAACATCTAAATTGAGTACCATAAAAAATCATGATGTGTGATAGAATAAATACCAAATTACAATAAATACCAAATTATCCAAGTCATGCTATATAATAGAATAATATTATATTATTATATGCTATATTTAATTCTTTATAACGCAATATGATAAAATTTAACAATCAAAGAGAAAAAAAAAATTTAAAAAAACAATAAATACCAAATTATTCAAAGCAGAGATACAAGAAAAATAAAAATTCACCAAAAAATTGAAAGAGAGGGAGAGAGAGAGAGAACATTTTTTTTGTGAGGAAAAACTATGCATAAAATGGAAAAGATAATGACAAATTTATAGTAAAATGGTGTGAATAAGAAGAGACAAAAATAAAGGAAGATGAAGGGAAAAAGGAAGAATGATATTAATGCAAAGGGTAGTAAGGAGATGAAAAGGTAAGGGTAGGGATGGCAATTTATATCCGACTCGTGAATACCCGGCCTGGCCCGACCCTAATTGGTCAGATTTTACCCCGCCCGATAAATTATAGGGTCGGGTCTTGGTTTTTTCAAAACTCGGCCCGAACTTGGACCCGTACCCGACCCGTTTATATATAAGTTAAAAAAATACTAAAATACCCTCCCCATATATATATATATATATATATATATATATATATAACTTAAAAAACAAACCCTAATCCCATTTCACACAACACAATCACTCAGCCGCCTACTCACTTTCTCCTCTCCCACTCTCACTCACCCCGAACCTCAAACCCTAATTCTTACTCCTCCAACCACCAAAATGTTGCCGCTTCATCACCGGAGCCAGCATTTCCATTTGAATCGCACTCTGTTCCACATTCCCTCCATCACTTTCAATCGCGATCGCTCATTTCATAAACCTATCACAGCCTTGGACCGCTTCGATCAGGTTCGGCCTCCTCTAATTCCATTTCTTTCAATTACTTGCTTTTCTTATCTATTTGGTTACAGAGAAAATGTAGGAAAAAATAAAATCGAATTTACAATTTCCATTCACTTCTGAAAATTAGTCAAGCAAATTGGTTTTGGAAGCATCTTTTGCATGTTGCCTAATTTTCTTGTTTTGGTAGTTTAGATTGAAATGTCACAAATTGGTTATGTGATTTTGTACTATTGTTTAAAGGAATTTTGATTCATTTGTGCATCAGAGAGATGGTAATGGTTGAATCAAATTGGTTTTGGAATTTTGATTCAATCGACCCTCACCTAATCACGGAGGAGCACAGATCTCATGGTGGCTGCTATTTGTTACGAAGGAGCACATGATTGTTAGATCAGATTTGAGAGAGATGAGATGATCGGAGGACGGGATTGTGTTTTCTGTTTGTGATTTATGTTTTTTTTTTTTTTTGAGTAAAAAATTTGTATTAACAGAGAAGAGCCAAAAAAAAGAAAAAAGCTGATTTGTGTTTTTGTTTATGTTTGGGATTGTGATGTGTTTTTTTTTTTTTTTTTTTGATGAGTGAAAAATTTGTATTAACAATAGCAAAAAAGAAAAAAAAAGCTGATTTATGTTTTTATATATGTTAGACAATCTAGTATAAGTATATGCATCATGGGTTCTTAATTATGGCATAGTGTAAGATTTTTCATCCTCTCTCTTTCTTTCTTTCTTTTTTTTTTTTTTTCATATTTTAAGCTGATTGGCCCTATTTTTGGCATCTGGGCCTTAAAATAAATAGATTGTGATTGGGCCATGATTTGGGCCGAGAATTAGGCCCAAATTTGGCCTAGCTAGATGGGGCCCGTGGGGCCCACGGGGCCTGGCGGGGCGGATCTGGAGTCCGGATAAAAAATCCGTTTATTAAACGGGCCAAGTTCGAGTCACAGATTTCAGCCTGGGGGTCGGGTTCGGGTATAGTAAAACCCGGCCCAAACCCGACCCGTTGCCATTCTTAGGTAAGGGAGGGAGAAATGTTAAAACAATTATAGAAAAATTGAAAAAAAAAGAAGAAGATAACAACGTGAACATTGATGTGGCTCAACTGGAATGTAGTAACAATAAATGATATGCATTAGTTTTAAATATAAAAATATAATATAGATATAGATGAATATTCTATAAATATTAACTTCAAATCCAGCTAAACAATTAGCCGTGCAAATTAAAAGTGTCAAAAAGGATTTTCGGCTCTTACCACTTCTTTCCAAATCCGTTTGTTCTCTAATAAAACCGTTTTTTTAAATGCTGGCACATAGGCAGAAATGGCAATAATCTTAAAACGATATACTAGTATTGATCTATACAGAAACATTTTGAAACAGCTCCAATATGATATTGACTAAGAGATTTCATTTTTTTTTTTTTTTTCCGAAAAAATATATGTAAGTGGTGGGAATTTGGCATTGGACCAATGAGATTGAAATACAATGATCAAGGATAAAGGCAAGAGAGTAGTTGGGGTAGGTGGAAAAGGAAGGTGGAGATTCAAAATCACATGGTCTTCTACAATACTCACGGGTCAAATGAAGGAAGAGATCACACAGATTTCGGAATGAGAATGTGTATAGAAATGAAAATCAAGTTTGAAAAAGGTTAAAACGAAAAGCGCAACAAGAGACCGTGGATGGATACGGTAGCTTTGGCCTATAATAAAAACAATATTTAATTAAGGTTATGTTTAAGATATGCTTATTTTGTTAAAACTGAAAACTTTTTGTTAAAAGTATAGTAGATAAAGGTAAAAGTTAGTTGAAATAGTATAGTGAGATTCATAAATAGTACCAAAAAGTGTAATGAGACCTATGAATAGTAGTAAAAATAAGTTGAATAGTAAAATAAATTGACAAAATTAATTATGCCAAACAGATACTAAATAGATATTTTTTTAAAGAAATAAATGGAGATTGAAATAGTGTGAAAATTGGTAATTGGACAAACAACAAAATGAAAAATAAAAAATATGATAGTGGTAGTTGAGTTCAGCCATGCTATTTGTTCATTCACAATTTACCCAAAAAAGAAAAAAAAAAAAAAAAAGAAAAAGAAAAAGCTAGGCCACTTACCTACATTCATCAAGGGTTATTTTTGGCCTTTTCTTTAGCCCACTGTGAAGGATCCGATACGTGAGATATAAATATTGTTGCTTTAAATTAGGGTTGGTGTGTTATTTTAGAGAGACAAACTACACTGTTTAATCTTGTATTAAATGAATGTAAGCAAATTGTTAAACCACACAATCTCTAGTGTCAAATGATTACTTTTGTGTGAGCTTTTTTTTTTTTTTTTTTTTTTGCTTTTTCTCGTCTCACAGATTTGGGAATTTGTGTATATTCTTAACAATGTTCCTTATCATTTTATGTCTAAAGTTGATTGATACATTTTCGGAGAATTTATTGAGTTCTCCTGTTAGACCACATGTTTTTCGTATAATTATTAATCAATAAATAAATCACTTTGGGTTTTAACGACTGTATGGACTTCTTAAAATTAGCAAATGATAGATATATTTTTTTATTGGTTGGAAGGCTCACGTGACTGTCCTCCTAATGTATTGAAGAATTTCTCGCACTAATAAGGGCAGCTCAAAGTGCAAAGGCGTGGGTCCTGTGTCGAACACTTTTATCTGCAGATTTTCTTCTTTAGCTGACAGATATCTAATGTCATTCCGAACAAATTACTTAGGAAACAAGTATTGCTTTTATAATTTTTCTATGAACATCAGAATATTTTTTGTTAACAAACTCAAACATTGAAAGCAGTTGCCATAAAAATATATTAAAGGTTAGTAACTTACTAGTATCCTACTCATTTGAGGTAAGAAGCAATAGAAATTTTTTTAGAAGCAGTGGGTGCACCAATAATAGAAAATGAAGTATCACCAATTCTATATTGACATTGAGAAACGATATTCCACCAATTCTTTTATTAACATCCCACAGAAATTTCATCAATCAGTAAACAGCAAAATATAAATGTGACTTCTATTGACACCTTCGTATACCATATCAAAAGAATTTGAATCAGAATCTCTCCCTTGCTGCTATTATTGACTATTTATATATTTGTTTATTTTTTTCCCAAACTTCTCAACGATCTGCTAACCAAACAGACCAAGGCCTAGTCATCTTGTGCAAGATACTTTACAAACAAGCATATATACACCATCAACATTACAATACCTCAATACCATCATCTTTTATTATCTCAGGGTTGTTGTCAAGAAGTGTAACTAGTGATCTTGATTTCCTGTTCCGGGCTCTGCCCGCTTCTTTCAACAACTCCGATAACCTCCTCCTCTCATCATCCACATCAGGATTTGCTGTTCCAAGCTTCTCTTCTCTCATGCCAACAACATAGTCCAAAATTTCAATGGCATCGTCCAGCCTGAAAAATCCATAAGTTGGAAAGCAAAATGATATTACAAAGTATAGGTAAAGGAGAACCACTGCTTTGATATATGTCTTACAATGTAACATTCTGTGTTTAATAACCAATAAAATGAAGCGAAGTGAGAAGATCACAGCAAAAAATGCAAAACAACAAATATTCACATATATGATAAATCACTTTGCTAAAATATAATGAAAGAATGGTACCTGCCCATTGCATCATAAGTTCCAGCAAGATTACTGTAGACCCCTAATGTATCAGGGTGATATGGCCCATATTCCTTTTCCAAAATATTCCTTGCTTCTTCAAAAAGATCTGCAGCCTTATTTATCGCATAGCGCTGCACACAGGCAAGTCCCATTTGGTTAAGAGCAATCCCAAACAGGGCAGATTTCTTCTCTCCACTTGCCCGGAACTTCGTGATGGCACTTTCCAAGGTGTTATGGGAGTCAGAATAGTTCCCCATCATATAATACATGACCCCCATTTGAGCCTCAATTCCAGCAATTGTACTTTGTTGACCTGGGGTATCACCATATATTTTCAAAGCCTTTTTAAGTAACTTGAGCGCCTGCTCCAATTCATTCATGGATTGATAGATAGCAGAAACATCAATAAGACCACTGGCAATCTCTTCCGAGGGGATCCCAGGATTAGGCCTTCCATAGATTCTGAGTGCATTTTCACAATAAGATTTAGATTCTTTAAACTTTCCTATCTTGTGGTACAAGTCAGCTAAACGGACAAAAACTGAAGCAACAGCTGGATGATTCTCTCCTTTGGCTGATTTAAAGACTGTGAGTGCTTTCTGATAAGAAAAGATGGCCTCATCATACCGAGCCAAGGATAAATACGCATCTCCAATGCTGCAATCAATTGAAGCCACATCTATTTCCTGCTCATTGGCTGCCATGGCCATGCTTGCTAAAACATAGTGCTCAAGAGCAGCTTCATAGTCTCCCTTTGCATCATAGACAAGTCCCATGAGTCTCCTATCTGCTGCTTCTTCAAGAGAAGCAGGAGAACCATTCTCCCTGTGGATGTCAAGAGCCATCTTACAAAACTTCTCAGCCTCATCAAACTGCAATGCTTGAACATGAGCCTCAGCTACATACCGGCATGTTTCACCAACTCGAGGGTCTGTTTCTCCCAAAACTTGCCGTTGGATTTCTAAACCTGCGGTATAAAAAAGTATTGAATTCTCAACCTGGCCTAGCATTGCATAAGTATCACCTAATTGCATGCATCCAGCAAACTTAGCTAGTGCATGATTTTGGCCATCCTCTATCACCGGAATATCAATTGAGCGCTCCAGAACTGGTATTGCCTCATTGTATTGGCCTAAGCTGCAGTATATTGCTGCCAAAACATGCAAACACATGACCAGCTCCAAATTGGGCTTCTCATTTGCACATATCTCAAACGACTTCCTTGCCCGAAGAGCCAGTTCAAGAGCCTTCTTAGGATTTTCACCGGAGGAAATCATATTCCTAGTTTGTTTAAGCAAGAATGGGCCAAGGTCTGGGTTGTCTAGTCCTGCCACAAAAGGGTCCTCAACTCCATTCTGAAATTTTGCTCCCAATAAAGCAAAATTTCTCTGTCGTCTCATAGCATTTGCTTTTCTTGAATTCTTCTCTTGCCTTTTATCAATTGGAGGCCTTTCATGAGAAGAATTACTCCTCGGACGAGATTTTGGTGATGTTCCAGAGTCCAATGGCAACCGAGAAAGCTGCTTAGGACTACCGGATTGGGTCCTAGACTTCTTTGTAGACTTTTTACCAATAGACCCGTTTTCTTTCTCTGGAGTCAAGTCACCTCTATTGCCATCCTTATTTTCTATCACCACCTCCTTTGTTACCTCAAATTCCCCTATATCTCCAACAAGGTGACGCAATTCTGAATCAATCCTTGATTCCTCACCATATGACAGAAAGCTACGCCTTGACGGGGACTGATCAGAGCTCTGCATCTCACAGACATTGTAATACAGCTGCTCAATAGAGGTGTCGATCATGCCATCAATAGCCAGATCAAAAGAGTCACTATGAGGACTTTGTGGACTCAATGGACTTCTTGGAGAGCCTTGCTGAGTAAAGCTTTCCTTATGTGGTGTGTAGCTTCCATTGGATTCGTCTACTACACCATCCCCATGTAATGCATCCATAGCTAATCCAGGCATTGTAACTACTTATGTACTAATCAGATAAAAAGAGAAAAACGAAAATGTCTATCAGACAGCAACAACAAACCAAAATTTAATGCAGTACTCATAAAATGCATTTCAACCATTTAACAATCCTGCATTAGAATTAGAAGAATATATATATATATATATATATATATTACAAATTCAATGTCTCACTCAAATTTTTAAAGAGACATTCAATATTAAGTTCATAAAATAACTCTGTCCCGCCTTCCATTTTGCACTCAAAAGATTCTTGTTGGCAAATTCTTCCATTATTAACTTATATCCAAAAGCCAAATGACAAAATATTGAATTTGCTGCATCAAATTGGTTTTATACTTTTATTCATATATTGATAGAAAGAAAGCCTAGAAGTAAACAAAAGTTCAATGGTGTCAGTGGGGTCTCTGCAAAGAATACTACTTTACAATTCAATGATCAAGAACCAAACCAAAGAATAACACATAAACACATTAAAATTATGAAACAGCCACACAGACATCAAACTTTAATAGCCAAAAATACAAATAACAAACGATGCTTGTTATGGGGAGCCAAAAAAAGGAAGAAGATAAACAAGTCAACCTTAGAAATAAATGTCAAATGTACTTATATCATTAATTATTTTGAAACTCAAAAAACTAGAAGATATAAATGATAAGTATATGAGACATACCTTAATATTTTTGCCAAAGAAGGAGAAAGCCAAAAGAGGTTCTCAACTTACAAAGTTGTCTGGGTGTTAATATGTACAGAAAGATAGAGAGGTATGGGGGGTGATATATGTGTCTTAGTATGCTTTATATATGAGACATGAAAGTGGAAATAATGAGAGAAAGATGAGGGCAACATGGAGAAAAGACCATTAGAATATTAAGTTTTTTTTGTGAATATTTACAGATAATATATGTATAGGTGTGGGGTTGCAGAGAGTTGGAATGTTGAAGCAAGAAGGAAGGTGACTTCTCTCCCAACCCATCACTCTCTCTATCTCTTTCTCTTTGTGATTCAAAGGATATAAATTTAATTAATTAATTAATTAATTAATTAATTAATTAACTAACTAAATCTTCTCCAAAAACATAAAAGAAGTAAACTAAGGACAATAATTAAATTGAATTGATAAAAGTATTAAACTTTTTTTTTTGTGTGACTCTTCTCTCCCTCTGCAGGTTCAAAGCAATACATAAATTAATTAATTAAATATTTACTCAAAAAAATGTTAATAAAAAATAAAAGAAATAATTAAATGAACTAATAGAAAGTTTGAATTTCTTGTGTGTGAAATCTCTCCCTCTCTCTTTTTGTGATTGTGAATTTGTGATACAATTTGTGATACATACATTATTAATTTATTAAATATTTTAATCAAAACAAGAGGGAAACAAGGTCATAAATAATTAAATATGGATTAATAAAATTATTGAAAATTTTGTTTATATAGTTTTGCGTGTGATGTAGCTACTTGGCGGGATTAACGGCCTTTTAACGTTAAAAGGACTCTGGAAATGTTAACATGACAGCACTGTCGGTTTGGGAAGTTGCTATGAAACTTTAATTTTTGATTTTTGGCTTTACCACGTGGCAAAAGAAGGTTTTCAGCTTTTGTTTGCTGTGATCTATTGATTGGATGCCTTTGCGGGTACACGTGGACCACATCCAGCCGTATTTGGGCTGTTTTCTTTTTTTCTTTTTTCCGTTTGTTTTTTGGAAGGGCCCACCAATGTTCAAAATCTAAAGTGGGGCCTAACAAAAACAAAAAGGGTCCATTCCATTGTAGGACACATTATTTTTACATCATAAATTATTTCACAATTTTTTTTATTACAACTTTGACGTGATAGATTGTGAGTGAATAATCATCACTTATACATGAACTTACAATTTTTTTTTTCACCAATCATATTTTACTACATTACAATTGTAACAAAAAATTGTGAAACATTTTGTGATCTTAGAATTTTTCCACATCACTCAAAAGGAGAGAAGAAGTGGGCTCCTTCATGGTGGGACGGAGAGTTGAAGGGAAAGGAATGAATTCTCTTTTCTTTTGGACTCACCATTTTGGTTTTTTTTTTTTTTTTTTTTTAATTTTGGGAGAAAAAAAAGAATATTAGAGATTTTGTTTTTCAAATATTTATTAGAATAATTGGATGGGAATATTGGAATTCTTTATTACACAATTTATCTTGATTTCTCTTTAACCAACCAAACAACCAAAGAGAATATAACTTTTGTTTCTTTTTTTTTTTTTTTTTTACTCCTTCAAAAACATGGTGTGAATCATGCAAGGGATTCTTTTACTTTGGCAATGATTTGAGGGCAAATGGATTAATTATTACTTACCTATCAAATCAATTTTATTGTCAAGGAATACTTTGTTCTAATTAAATATATCTAGTTTGTTTTAGCTCTGTTGCTATATATTTTAAAAGCTAGACCATATAATATATAGGTTTATTTAATATAATTGAAATTTTTATGTGATTAACATACATGAATAATTTGATATATTTTATCTTCTGAAGACAATAGATATACTATTTACTTAAGTAAGCCCTCGTCCCATCTACTTCTGTTTGTTATTTGGTGGCTCCAATGTAAGGAATTATTATTCTCACAAGTCACACTACAGTCTGACAATGTGAGTTTAATTTTTAGATAAACTTCATAAAATGGAGTAATGTGAAAGAAACCAATTATGATATGAAAAAATTACTTCTGTGGGTTATCAAAAAAATATTACTTTTGTGTTTTTTTGAAGCCAATAAACAACAACTGGAAAGTCCAATCTACTTCGGCCCAAAAACTTGTTGCCCAATGGGCTCAACTGCCATATGAAATACGTTCTCAACTTTAGGGTATGTATTTTATTCATTTTATTTTATTATTATTTTTTTCTTAAAATGGTGTTTTTAACTTTAGTGACTTGTACTCAGGCGAAAAATGAAAACTATAAATAAAAGAAGATTGGGCCTACACGAAATTACCAACCTAAGAGATTTTAGGAATTGAAGTAGTTGAATGAAATGAAAATGATGTAAAAATCTATCATACACACTTGTTTTTATATTTTCCATAATTTTTTTTTTTTGATAATTGGATAGTTATAATGAAGAAGGGGAATTTGAACTTTTTGTTTCCAATAGAAACACTAAGTAAGAAGCATAATTGAGTTCTAAGACTCTTCTTGACTATATGTACCATAATAATAATTATAGAAATTATTAGTTTTTATTTTATTTTATGAAATTATAAGTTTTTTTTTTTTTTTTTGAGAAAGTTTTAACCTTTAGTATCCGTTCCTGATGATAGTTTTTTATCATCAAACTAAGACACCAATCAATTTTTGGTGCAGACGGAGATTGAACCTCAAATCTCTTATACAATCATTAGAAACTTTACCGGTTGAATTAACTAGAATCTGCTATAAAATAATAAATTGAGTTACAATTATAATAAAAAAAAGGCCCATTATTCGATTCATATGATTGCAACTTTTTTGAGGTCAAAACTCAAAAGGTGAAAAACTAGGGAAATATGCCAACTACAATAGATACTCTTGCTACTCTTATTAAAGAGTAGACAAGGAATGACATAAAAAAAAAAAAAAGAAAAAAAAAAGAAGAAGAAAAAAAAAAAAAGAAGTAGACAAGGAATCCATGTAGGGTCATCAAACGAATTCATGAAAAAAAAATAAAACTAAAAATGTTATTCGGCTCCTATTATTCAACTAGACTTGAAGACAAGAAGACATACCAAGGTCATTGATTTATAATTATAATTAACATTATCATATATAATTTGTAACCACAGTATATTCTATTGGAGCAATAGCCAGCTGCCTAGTGGTAAGG
Source organism: Lithocarpus polystachyus (assembly GCA_033629205.1). Taxonomy (NCBI): domain Eukaryota; kingdom Viridiplantae; phylum Streptophyta; class Magnoliopsida; order Fagales; family Fagaceae; genus Lithocarpus; species Lithocarpus polystachyus. Next base: position 80,326,128 of record CM066163.1, read on the forward strand.
ACCCAAAGTTGAGAATTTCAGTCAGATGTGGGTTTGGGTTCAAATTAAAGTACCTACTTGAGGAACTTGATAGAAATCTAAGCGATCACCAGGGCTTGATAGAAATTGAAGCTTAAATATGTTGCACAATTATTCAGCAAACTTGTATCTGAAAGATATAAATATGGCTGAACCAATTGATTCTACTTGGGACAAATCAATGTGAGTAGGTGGGTCTAATATCATGACAGGGAATCTAAAATTGATACACCAACCAACTATTAAACTTCAAATATGCCTAAATTTCTATTCAATTTCGATTGAACTGTCTCATCTTCAACAGCAAGAAGAAGACACCACCCACCAGAATTAAATAATAGAAACCAAAACAAAAAAGATGTAGGCAATTCTCAGCCATATGTCATATTCAAAACAAAACTGCTAAACTTATATTTGGATGGGAGATTTTTTTTCTTTTTCTTTTTCTTTTTTTTCTTTTTTCTGGATGGTATATGATGTAGCTTCTTCTCCAAAAAAAAAAAAAATCCTAGTTTCTATTCATTTCTTCAGAAACAAATTAGCTCCTATTCATTTGTTTACATTACTTTTAAACAAATGGGTACAGTTGTTTAAGTCTTGACTTTATTATGCTAATTCTTTTTCCTCTTGGATGAATGAAAATGTATCGATGTGAAGAGAAAATATGAGGAATGATATTGCGCTGGGAAGAACCCTGACAATTCTGACTAAAGTGGGCCCTTTCAATCGATAATGAAGTGAAAAAACACTCTTTAACTTAGTATGGCTTCCTACCAATTTTAACCAACAAATGAAGGTTCAGTCCAAGCAGTTAATTAGTTAATTAATTTCAAGTAAAGCAGTATTCATGGATAAATAGTAAAGCAAGTAATAAATCACGAACACCTGCACACAAGGACATGTAATATGTTCATAGAGCGTGACGAGGGTAAAATCTATTAGGGTGATAGACCTGAGTTTTGATTTACTGATATTGATGTTTAAAGTAGATGGATCTGAAGATGACGGGAACTTAGTGGACGGGTACACGTGTCATCAATAGAAGTAACTTGCATTATACGCATTGTTAGGATATGCAGAATCTCAATGGGAATAGAATCTCGATATAAAAGGGATTCTGCAATGTTTGCCCAATCAATGACAAAATTTTATATGGAAAAGACTTCTTACTCAAGGAAAGGAGGTCGGTTCTACACTACTATAAAAACCCCAATGGCTCCCACAGAAAAGGTACACATACTATTCCCTAATTCTGGCACTCTAGGGTTGTGAGCATCTACTAACTTAACCTTCGGAGGGTCCTTGGCCGGTACCACACCGGTACCCTTTCAAGGTTTTTCTTGTTTTGTGATTTGCAGGTTGTATCGAGTGTGAACGAGAGAACTTCGCAACCTACTGACGATAATTTGAGCATTATCAGTTGGCGCCGTCTGTGGGGAAGTCACAAGGAAAAGTCACTACTTTGTGCTTTCTGGATAAAAGGTTGCATGGTACTTACACGCTCGATGGCGACCACAACAAACGATCAAGGGGAGACACACACAACAGCCCTCGAAAGACAAGTTCAAATCCTAGCAGCAGCGGTAGAACGCCTTACGAAACGTAACAATGACCTAGAAGAAGAACTGCGACAGAGAGACGCAACACTCCATACCTAGGAGGAAGAACATGAGGCCAGTAGCGCCGAAAGGAGAACCCAGAACGGGCCGGAAGGGAGTAACGCCCATAGCAGGCCCGAACGACAGGATACAAATCGACCATCAACTATGAAGCAGGTCCCGTCTAGCGTAGTGGCAGAGATGCAGATGATGAAAGAACGCATGGATTTTATGATGAACGCTCTCAGAGGACGGGTATCTAATGACCTGGACGACTTGGTTCATCGAACGGATTCACCATTCACGGTGGCCGTCAATTCATACCCTCTCCCTCAGAAGTTCCGCATGCCTCAGATCGAAAGCTATGACGGATCCAAAGACCCGTTGGATCATCTGGAGACCTTTAAGACGTTGATGCATCTACAAGGAGTAGCGGATGAAATTATGTGTAAGGCTTTCCCCACAACATTAAGAGGTTCTGCAAGGGTCTGGTTTAGTAGGTTAACACCGAGCTCCATCAGCACTTTTAAGGAGTTGAGCGCTCTCTTTGCCTTGCATTTTATAGGAGGGCACAGATACAAGAAATCTACGGCGTGCCTGATGAATATTAGGCAACGGGAAGATGAAATGTTGAGGTCATACATTTTCCGCTTTAACAAGGAAGCACTTTCAATAGACGAAGCAGACGATAAAATACTGGTAGCTGCATTTACGAATGGACTGCGGAAGGGTAAATTTCTATTCTCCTTGTACAAGAACGACCCAAAGACCATGTCTGATGTACTATACAGGGCGACCAAGTACATGAACGCAGAGGATGCACTCTCGGCCCGAGATGAGAAGCCCTCCAAGAAGAGAGAAAGACAGGACGACGTATATCATGATAGGGGACGAAAAACGGCAAGGACGGGAGAGAAACGAGAAGAGAGGCGTTCTAAACCTCCAGCTGGGAGGTTTACACACTTCACACCGCTTACAACCCCGATAGACCAAATTCTGATGCAGATTAAAGACGAGAGAGCCCTCACTTTTCCAAGAAAGCTGAAGGGAGATCCCAATAAAAGGCCTCAGGAAAAATACTGCCGCTTTCACAGAGACCACGGCCATGACACGACGAACTACTATAACTTGAAGCAGCAGATAGAAGCACTCATACAGCAAGGAAAGTTACAGAGGTTCGTTAGCAGGGAGAGAACGGACCTACCACAAGAACAGATTCCATGACAAGAAAACGAGCGTCCCAGACCACCCCTAGGGGACATAAGAATGATTGTAGGGGGCACGGCGACGTCTGGCTCGTCGAAAAAGGCTCGAAAAACTTATCTCAGAACGATCCAGAACGTTCAGATGATGAGCTTCATTCCTATGAAAGAACAGGGCGAAACACTCGTCATTGGGTTCTCAGAGAACGATGCTCGACGTCTTCACCACCCACACGACGACACCCTTGTCGTTAGCATACAAGTGAGGGACTACAATATGCATCGGATCCTGATTGACAACGGAAGTTCCGCAGATATCCTTTACTACTCGGCTTTCCAACAGATGATGATTGGTAAAGAGCAGCTGACTCCAACAAATGCCCCCCTTATCGGGTTCGGGGGAACCAAGGTATATCCCCTCGGAGCAATTACTTTGCCCGTCACGATCAGTGATTACCCCCGGCAGATTACAAAAAATGTCACGTTTATCGTGGTCGACTGCTCGTCCGCTTACAATGTCATAATTGGACGTCCCACTCTTAATTCATGGAAGGCCGTAACTTCGACCTACCATTTAATGCTCAAATTCCCGACTGAATATGGAGTAGGAGAACTACGTGGGGACCAGGTCGCCGCACGAGAATGTTACGTGACGATGATGGAAATGGATGACCAGATGCAAACTATGAACATCGAAGAACAGCGGATGGTGGCCGAACCTGTTGAAAAGCTTCGGGAAATACAATTGGATGACTCAATTCTGGAGCGAACGACCCGAATTGGCACCCTTGCCAGCCCAGGGATCCTGCAAGCACTAGAAGTGTTTCTTAAGGCAAACCGGGACATTTTTGCATGGAGTCATGAAGACATGCCAGGGATTGACTCCTCCGTCATGGTTCACAGGTTGAATGTGTCTCCCACATTTCCACCGGTTCATCAGAAAAAGCGTGTTTTCGTGCGAGAAAGAGACCAAGCTATAGCAGAAGAAGTCCGCAAGCTGCAAGAAGCGAACTTCATCAAAGAGGTCTACTACCCCGATTGGCTGGCAAACATCGTGATGGTTAGAAAGGCCAAAGGGAAATGGAGGATGTGTGTAGACTTCACGGACTTAAATAAGGCCTGTCCAAAAGACAGTTACCCTCTCCCAAGACTTGATACTCTAGTTGATTCGACTGCGCAACATTAGTTGCTGAGTTTCATGGATGCCTTCTCTGGGTACAATCAGATTAAGATGGACGAGGCAGATCAGGACAAGACCTCGTTCATAACAAGTCAAGGCCTCTTTTGTTACAGAGTGATGCCGTTCGGCCTCAAGAATGCTGGAGCGACGTACCAGAGACTTATGAACAAAATGTTCGCAAAACAGATTGGGAGAAACGTCCAAGTATATGTGGACGATATGTTGGTCAAAAGCCGAAGGGAAGACGACCACTTGAACGACCTTAGAGAAACTTTCGACACCCTTCGATCGTACAATATGAAGCTCAATCCGAGCAAATGTGTGTTCGGGGTAACAGCTGGAAAGTTCTTAGGCTTCATGGTGTCCCATAGGGGGATCGAAGCTAACCCAGAAAAGATCCGCGCTGTATTAGAAATGACACCCCCAAAGAATGTGAAAGAAGTACAGAGCCTTAACGGAAAGGTCGCTGCGTTGAATAGATTCGTATCAAGAGCGACAGACAAATGCCTACCTTTCTTCCGAACATTGAAGAAATCCTTTGAATGGACGGAAGAATGTCAACAGGCATTTGAAGATCTTAAAACCTACCTTTCTTCTCCTCCACTGCTGAGTCCAACAAGAGAAGGAGAAGAGTTGTTCTTATACCTGGCCGTGTCACCAGCTGCTGTCAGCGCCACCTTGATCAGAGAGAAAGACAAGATTCAAAAACCTGTGTACTATACGAGCCGTGCGTTTCAAGGAGTGGAAGAAAGATACCCGCTAATGGAAAAGCTCGCCTTTGCCTTGATTATGGCGGCCTGAAGACTTATGCCCTACTTCCAGGCTCACACTATCATTGTCCTGACAGACAAACCATTAAGAAGAGCCTTGAGCAATCCCGAAGCAGCCGGAAGGATGGCACTATGGGCAATTGAGTTGAGCGAGTTTGATATACAGTACCGTCCACGAACAGCCATGAAGGGACAAGCAGTGGCCGACTTTATTGCAGAATTTACAAGTCCAGCGGACCAGGGGGCAGAGAAGCATCCTCCATGGAATGTCTACACTGACGGCTCGTCGAATAAGCAAGCTGGTGGAGCGGGCATCGTACTTCGATCTCTGGAAGGCGACGAAGTGGAATGCATGGTTCGCCTCAACTTTCCTACAACGAATAACGAAGCAGAGTATGAAGCTTTAATTGCAGGATTGGATCTCGCCAAAGCCGCCGGTGCCACCAATGCAGTTGTCCACTGTGATTCACAAATAGTCACCAATCATGTGAACGGTGAGTATGAATGTAGGGGCACACAGATGAAGATGTACCTGGACCAGGCAAAAAAGAAGATGTACAACTTGCAGGCTCAGATAATGCAGATCCCAAGAAAGGAGAATGAGCAGGCAGATCGGCTAGTCAGGGCCGCATCAGCAGAACATATGATCGTCCATGATAAGGTACTTTCCTTTGTTCAACATTCACTTGCAATTGATAACATAGACGTACAAGAGATGAATACTGAGATTAATTGGACCACGCCAATAATTGCCTACCTGAAGGAAGGGATGCTACCGGACGCTAAAGAGGCTGCTAGGAAGATGAAGGTCCAAGCGGTGCGATTCATACTGATTAATGATGTCCTATACAAAAGAGGGTTCTCACGACCATACTTAAGATGCCTGGGTCCCGAGGAAGTGGATTATGTAATGAGGGAAGTACATGAAGGAGTCTGCGGGAACCATTCAGGGTCGCGGTCGTTAATTCACAAGTTGATCTGAGCTGGATACTACTGGCCCACTATGCAAAAGGATGTCCAAATATACGTCAGGGCTTGCAACAAATGCTAGAGATTTGGCAATTCGATAAGACAACCAATGGAGGAACTAACTCCGATGACTGCCCCATGGCCGTTCGCCCAATGAGGTCTAGATATAATGGGCCCCTTTCCCACAGCAGCCAGGCAGCTGAAGTTCCTTGTAGTCGGCATTGACTACTTCACCAAATGGGTAGAAGCAAAAGTACTGGCTACAATCACGGAAACGAATGTGCACAACTTTGTATGGAGGAATATCATCTGTAGGTATGGCATACCAAGGGTTCTGGTCTCGGACAACGGAAACAATTTGACAACAACTCTTTCAGAAATTTTTGCTTAGAGCTTGGGATCAAGAATCATTATTCATCCCCTCCACACCCTCAAGCTAACGGTCAGGTTGAAGTTACGAACCGATCCTTGTTGAAGATCATCAAAACTCGGCTCGAGGGGGCAAAGGGTATATGGCCAGAAGAACTCCCTAGCGTGTTGTGGGCATACAGGACGACCGCAAGAAGTCCTACAGGCGAGACACCGTTCTGTTTGGCGTATGGAAGCGAAGCAGTCATCCCCGCAGAAATTAGGCTCACTAGTTACAGGGTGAATAGCTACAACGAAGGAAGAAACGACGAGGCTATTCGTCTCCAGCTTGACCTAATAGACGAAGTCAGAGCAACAGCCGAACAAAGGCTTGCAAGATACCAGGATCTCATGGCTAAGCACTACAATTCCAAGAACAAGCCCAGAGACTTCAAGGTCGGGGACCTTGTTTTAAGAAAGGTGATAGGTAATACTAGAGACCCGTCTCAGGGTAAGTTGGGTCCAAACTGGGAAGGTCCCTACAGAGTTATCTCATGGATAAGGAAGAGCACCTACCACCTAGAGACCCTAGATGGACAAAGATTATCTCACCCGTGGAACACCGAACACCTCAAGAAGTACTACCAGTAGAAAAGAGAGCAGTGAAGGATGACCGTAACATTATTTTTGTTTCCTAGATTTTAATTCTGTTTCCTAGTTTTTAATTCAATTGTCGTTTCAGGATTATTTGGTTTTTGCTACAATACTTTTAAGCCCAAGAGGCAAAATTTCTACTTATGCATGAGGAATTTATTCAGATATATGTTTTACTACATTAACTACGATGCCTTTGCAATGAACGGAAATAAGAGTGACATCCACTAGCTACAAAGTCCTTAATAGGACGGATACATCCCAAGAGGATGTAAAAATCTAAGTCCTTAAGAGGACGGGTACATCCCAAAAGGATGTAAAAATCTAAGTTCTTAATAGGACGGATACATCCCAAAAGGATGTAAAAATCTAAGTCCTTTATAGGACGGATATATCCTAAGAGGACGTAAAAATCTAAGTCCTTAATAGGACGAATACATCCCAAGAGGACGTAAAAATTAAAGTCCTTAACAGGACGGATACATCCCAAGAGGGTGTAAAAACCGAAATCCTTAATAGGACGGATACATCAAACAGGGTCATAAATATTTAAAAAGAAGATAGACGAGGCAATTAAAATTCAAAAATATTATCAAATACATACAAGGACAAATTTGAAATAAAAAATACATTAATGTAAATGCCTCCAAAGGCAAATTGTTCATGACGGTTCAAAAATTAAACTTTCTACAAAAACAAAGTATAAACTACTGGACGGGGGAATCAACAATTTTTGCTTCAGCATCCATGTCTTGTGCCTGAACCTGAACCTGGATGGCTGTCTCAGCTTCGTCACCCTTAACATCTTGATCTTCATTAAATAAACGATCTGTACTGTCAGAAGCAGAAGGGAGGACGGACGTTTGAGCTTGAGCCTCATCGATGCTCACATGGGAGAGATCCAGCTCTGGGTGAGAGGCCTTCACTAGACGGAGAGCATCGTCAAAACCGTCTGCAAAGGTGCTGCCCAACTCCGTCAAATAAACTTCAAAGTCGTGATACTCTTTAATAGTGTCCTCCTTTGCATGACGGAGTTAGTCCTTGACGGATATAATGTCTTTCTCTTTGTTGCCAAGAACTTTTTGCAACACCTCCGTCTGCTTCTCTAATTCAACCCTTTCTTGCTCTGACATGGCTAGCTTCTTTTCAATAACTACCCTTCAGGCTTTAAATTGAGCTAACTCGTCCTCCATCTCAACCGCTTTAGCCCGCACACGGCCCAGAGCCGTCTCATTGTGAACACAACGGTCCATAAGACCTTTCATCATAACCACGGCTTAGAATAGGAAAAGGTTAAGTTAGACAGGACGGTAAATTAAAAAAAAAAATTTATTTTGACGGATAATGTATTTACCTGGGCGAGGTTGAAGAGACCCGTCTCACCCATTGCCTCCGTCGCATGGTTTCCAAGGTCTTCATAGTCGTCTGACGTTATGATTGAAGACAGTTTCTCCAAGGCGTACTTGGAATCCTCGCGAAGGAGGACGGGTGGCTTCTCTACATTAGGAACTTGGCCACCCGTCATCAAGACCTTTCCTTTGCCGTGTTTGACGGGGACAGTTTTCTTTGCCTCAACCTCGAAACCCACGACGGTTTTAGTCGTGACCTTTGTATTTTTTTGTGTGACGGTCTGTCTCCTAGCTGGATTTTCTTTTGATGATAGGCAGCTTGGGGGCGTCAGTTCCACCCGTCTGGCCATCCTTTTTTCTGGCAGCTGCCTGCTGCTTAATAATAGCTCTCCTCTTAGCATCGTCCATTTCTGCAAAGGAAGACGATATATAAGTTAATGACTTTGAAAATAAAACTAAGTATAATACTCAAGTGAACGGACTTACGTGCTTGAACTTGTTTCTCGTATCGTATTGCTTCCTCAGACGGTTCAGGTCCGTCACAGTGCCAATAGATGGTTTCAAGGCTCACCAATTTAGCCCAAGATAGTCTTCCAATTTAGTTTTTTGGAAAATCTTCTCCAAAAAACTCCACTGCTCAAATGTAACTTGAGGACGGTCTTGAGCTGCGGAAAGAAGAGGGTTAGAAATCAACAGCGCATATGATTTGCAAAACAAGGAAGAGACGGATGCATACCAGACGGGGGTAATACACCCCATGTTGTGTCGACCGGCATGAACTCAGTCTCACCAGGACGACACATCCACTCATTACCGTCCATAAAAAAGTACCTAGACTTCCAGTCCCTATTGGAATCTGGAGTATCACTCACTAGTCTTAATAATGGACTCCTCGCTACAAAATTATACATTCCTTTTGATTTTGTTATTTCAACTAGACGGTAACAATGGAGGAACTCTTCTACTGTTAGTCTTTTCTTCCCCTTGGACATTGCTCTGTACAGGACCTCTACTTCCAGGAAAACCCTCCACGCATTTGGGGAGACTTGGTTGACGGACAGTCCTAGATAGTGGAGGAGGTGACAGTGTAATTGACTTAAGGGAAACCTCAACCCAGCCTTGAGCATTTGCTCATAAATCCCGACACCATTGACACCGTAGTAATAACACTTCTCAGATTTATTGGGTAGACTAAGGGGTATGTTGACGGGTATCTGGTACTTATTCCTTAGTGATTTAAAATGGGATTCCTTAATTGAGGACGTAAAGTCATTCACCGTCCATAGTGAAAGCATTATGAACTTCCTCATCCCATCAAAATCTATGACGGATTGGATTTGTGGTTCGTTTTCCCCTAGACCGTCAATAAGGTTACTTTCTGTCCTATCACTACTTGAGGAAGAAGAGGTGGTAGATGAACTCTCTTCACTTGAAGTGTCAGGATCTCTTGGACCCGACTGGTGAACTTCATCGTAGCCCGCTCCGTCGCGGACAAACGACTGGTTACTGGACGCGCTAGACATCTGTCACCTACATGTGACGGAAAATCCTAAGTTTAACTAGTCTAAAGATATTTGACAGTAATTAAAATGAATGAATAAATAAAAAATATTTACCGGTTGCGTTTGCTGTTGGAGAATGCAATCAACGGATGTACGAACGTGATGGACGAGCAGGATTGACGGATCAAACGTTTTTGGCTAGGTGAACGGATGCACTCTAATCGTTTGATTTCAGTGAAAAGTGAAAAATGAGGAAGGAAAAGGGAGGCTTATATACGAGGAGTAGTGCGGAAGGCAAAGGGACGCCTCGTTCTTGACGCACAATCATTAAATTGACGACACGTGTCCTACATGATTAATTACTCAACATTAATTACTGTATGGCAACATATCGAGTCAGGTCTCTCTCATCGAAAATGAAACCGTCATCCCCTTAGTTCGTCTCCTGTGGGGTCATGGACTAATGGGATGAGGGGGTAGCTGACGAGGGTAAAATCCATTAGGGTGATAGACCTGAGTTTTGATTTACTGATATTGATGTTTGAAGTAGACGGATCCGAAGATGACTGGAACTTAGTGGACGGGTACACGTGTCATCAATAGAAGTAACTTGCATTATACGCATTGTTACGATATGCAAAATCTCAATGGGAATAGAATCTCGATATAAAAGGGATTCTGCAATGTTCATCCAATCAATGACAAAGTTTTATATGGAAAAGACTTCTTACTCAAGGAAAGGAGGTCGGTTCTACACTACTATAAAAACTCCAAGGGCTCCCACAGAAAAGGTACGCATACTATTCCCCAACTCTGACATTCTAGGGTTGTGAGCATCTACTAACTTAACCTTCGAAGGGTCCTTGGCCAGTACCACACCGGTACCGTTTCAAGGTTTTTCTTGTTTTGTGATTTGCAGGTTGTATTGAGTGCGAACGAGAGAACTTCGCAGCCTACTGACGATAATTTGAGCATCATCAGAGTGAAAGCCTCCTAAACGTTAAAAACACAAAGAGGCAAGCCCAAATCATCAAATGCACATGCTATTTCTTTTCTTAAAAACATGTAGCTAAAACATTAAATCAAATTTGCAGAATAATTTATTTATTTATTTATAAACAACACAATTTATTCCAAACAATTTATACTTGTCAAGGAAAATGTTACCTAATTACCTCAAATTAATGATGCCCACTTTATTATTATTATTATTATTATTATTATTATTATTATTATTAGCAGCTAGAAAGAAAGATGTAAGTTTTATTAAGTAACAATAGCCAAATTGGCTTGAATTATAACAGAGTTGTGTGGTGGGACATCTTCCATCCACACTAGAAAATCTGTCAATATAAAATACATATCTCTCAAGATTGTGAGCTATAGAGTTTTCCTAAACATGAGAAAATTTATACTATGGAAAGACCCTATAAAAAATTTTGCATCCTGTAACAAAAGTCCAAAGGAGGCCAAAGAGAAAGATTCGTCCTTAAATATTCCTTTTAAACTTCTCTAGAATTCTCCAAACTTAACTTAAAATCAATTTCACATCAATTCAATTAGTCAAGAGTATCCAAAATATTATACTGGTGTTTTTCTAAGTTCCTTTCAGTGATATATGGTCATTATCAAAGATTAAAGAAACTTGCGTTTTCTGTTTTCCTATCAATTTTATGGAAATATAAGCGATATTTTGGAACTAAAAGTTCAATTTGCGTTATCTAGTAGGTTCTAGTTAGTTCAACTGGTAAAGTCTCTAATGGTTGAATAAAAGATTTAGGGTTCAATCCCCACCTATATAACAACTGATTGGTGTCTTGATCAGGAATAGATGCCATAGCTTGAAACTTAAAAAAAAAAAAAAAAATTTGCGTTATCTACGAAGACATTATATTTGCCTAGTTGTAAACGTTGTTTAAAGGATTGAAACTTTTTTAATTAATTCATGTTGCCGTTATACACGGAAATAAAAGATTTATTAAGAATTCTAAAAGATAGAAATGAACACACAGGATTCACTCTATATAGTTGCTGTCTTACCCCTTACGGACTACGGTTCCTGATATTAATGACCAAACCATTAATTTGTCTTTCATTCAATGTGATATATTTTCTTTTCCTCGAAAAAAACTGATATTTTCATCTCCTCTCTTTGACTTTTGTTTTTTTAATCTCATTTATCTATTGTTACAAGAAAAAATTTATAGATATAATAATTATATGCCTAGTTTTTCTATCCTCAAAAAAAAAAAAAAAAAAAAAAAAAAACCTCGTTTTCTAACACCAACTCTTTTGTGCCACAACTTTTGTCATTGTTATGATTTAGTAGACTCTGAGTGAATGACTGCTTATCACTTAGACTCACCACTTTTTTTCACCATTAATCATATCAGGTTGTGGCAAAAGTTGTGATACAAGAACTGTGTCCATAGATTTTTCTCTTTTGTATCATAACATTTGTCACAACTCTGACATGTGCAAGTGTGAATGATGGAGAAAAAGTAATAGGTCCATGTGAAAGTGATAATTCATCAATCACAGTTGCACATGTTACCAAATTGTGGCAAAGTGTGAGGTCATTGAAGAACTATTATTATATTTACAACTCTCAAATGTTTATGTATTTTTTAGCTGAAATTTTAAAATATAAACATACTATACATACTGTTTATCCTCCATTTTTGTATTTTTCTGCTGAATTTTTAATACGTACTTCTTGAAAGGATGACGAATTATACCTATCCGCATACTTAATGTAATATATGGGTACCGTATTTTACTAACTATGGTGCAAAGAGAGGGATGAGTTTTTGACATTTTCTATTTGAGAGAGAGAGATACAAAAGTTACAGCAAACTTGTATAATTACAAGTTTGTTGCAGCTTTATAAAATTATTTACAAAATGCCTTACTAATTGTAGCATGGTTTTCTTGTCTTTTTAGCCATATTTTTCTCTATAATAGAAAATCTAATTTAGAGAGAAATGCCCTAAGAGCATTAGCATTTGGGATGTCAAGAAAGTTCTATTTTACATCCTAAAAACCTACTTTATCTATTTTACAATCTCATTTTACAACTCTCCCAATGTCCTAGTTTTTATTTTTACAAACAACTCATTAAAATAATATAAAATATATCAACAATTAATATTAAAAAATATTATCTCTTCTGAAACACCAAAAACCCAGAAACACACCAGTACTAACGAACACCAAACTCAATCACCCAGAAACACCAAACGCCACCACCACCACCACCTCCTCTGAAACTCCATTAAAACACCAAACCAAACCCCCCAAACCCACCATTATAACACCAAACAATAATCCAAAATCCAAACCCACTGAACAAATCACAGTCAGATACCCATCACTTGCAACCACCAACAGCAACGACAACCCAAAATAGCACCACCGAAACACCCACCTATAGCAGGACCACTGAGAAACACTCCAACAAAAACCCAGGCCCCAAAAGATGTCATTCATTGCATGTAATTTTCTAACTTCAAGAAATCATGTGAAAAAGATGAGTTTACAAGAGTCTATGAGAGAATGAAGACCAAACTAGAATTAAAGATGAACTAAAGGACGATGCTTAAATGTCTAAGGAGGTACCATGTTTGGAGTGCTTGGGTTGTCTACTATGTTTGGAAGCTTCAAAAAAGGAAAGAAATTAAAGAAGTAGAATTTGAAAAGGAAAAATCAGATTTGAGCACTGATCAGTATTTTGGACATATCTCTCTTCTCAAAAATCCAATTGACACAAGGATAGATGGGTTGGAACCGTGACTTAAATATCTACAACTTTCCAGTTTTGAGTTTTTCGAAATTCACAATTTTTGAAGGCCGAAATCAATTCACAAGTCACTGCTATAAATCTGGACGAAAATTAAAATAGTAAAAATTTTATTTTCTTTGAACACTTGGACGATAGGGTTTTGAATGGAGGCTGTGTAGAACAAATTTTGGAGAGAAAAACTTGTATTTTGGAGAGAAACTCTTTGCTAGGGCTAGGGGTTATGTTTCTTCTATACGGTATATATATTCAATGTGATTCTTTCTAGGATTTTATCAACAACATATTTGATTGTTCAATTATATTTCTTTTGATGTATTAGTTCTTCCATACTTTCAATAAGTTCAATCATGTTTTTCTTATTGTTTAGATGAATTTCCAATAGTTTCAAATAGAAGTTAGGTTTTAAAGTGAATGAGTTTTTTTGAAAACTTTTCTAACCGCATTATTAATCTAGGTTATTATGCATTCTTGAATTGTCTCAGTTCAACCAAATCATAAGTATTTAATTGTATAAGAACAATTAATTATGAAATATATAATTTCTTAGATCACAAAGAATTTCATATCGATATAGGGAAACACCCCGATGCCCTGGTATTTACATTATTGATTTAAATAAGTTTTTATTATTATTCTTGTTAACAATCACCAAGCAAAAGTACTTTTCTTCTTCACCCAAATTGTTGTTTAATTATATTGTCTTTGAATTTATCCTGCTCCTTGTGGTTCGATCTCGGTACTTCAAGAATTATATTATTACAATCTCCTGCAGTTGGGAGTGAGCAAGCAGACCCACAGCGAGCAAAACCCACAACCCCACGGCAAGCAAAACCACCTACCCATGGCAGCCCACAACCCCATGATGAGCAAAACCACCCCCCCCCCCCCCCACAGCAAGAAAAACAACCCATAGTGGCCCGCAACCCCATGGCAAAGAAAACCACCCACCAACGACCACCCAAGCTAGAACGAACCCATGTCTACCCACGGCCACCCATGCCTACCCACAGCCACCTATAGCCTCGACGACCCCACGCCAATTGGAAGCCACCCAAAGCAGATCTGAAGCCTTTTTCTTCACACCCAAAGCCGATCTTGAGAAGTAGGAAACTTTATCGTGAGAGGAAGAGAGTAGAGAGCGTGAGAGAAAGCGATGAGAAAAAAGAAAAAGAAAAAGAAAAAGAAGAGAGAGGTAGAGGAGTTTGAACTCTGAAGGGAGAGGAAGAGAGAGAAGAGGTGTAAAACTTTTTGGGTTTGCATACCTGGATGTGGAAGGAATTTAAGGGTTTAAGTGGTAAAATAGCTGTAGGGGGGTTTTTACACCCCACAATGCTAGTGCTCTAATAATATTAGCACGTGTAGAATTCACTGGTTTTTCATTCTACACAATAAAAAAAATATTTTTACCTCTCAAAAATGTTATTAGTTTAAATTTCTTATGTAGCAGCTTAATATTTGTCAAAAAAAAAAAGTGTATAAGTAATAAAATTTGGAAATAATTGTATAATATATTTTTTTCAAGTTAAACTCTAAAATTTTAGACACGCAAATGATTGGTTTAAAATTGTTATAGATTAATCATTTTATGAGTTTGGATAAAAATAATTTATATTGTATTTGAGGTTTATCTAATTATATATATGAGAATAATAAATAAATTTTTGTCAATGAAAAAAATTATAATATAGTTAAGCATAGCAAATAAATACATATAATAGATATGCTATCATTTATGAATTCTCTAACAATAAAATTACATTTAATATTCACACAAGGAACATCTTATTGTTCATATTGATTTTAAGTATTATATGTATCATGTGTATGCTTTGTGCTCGTCTATAATGAGTACAAATCTATGTATGCCCACGGCCCACAGGTTTATAAAGATATATGAATTACTCCTAAAATTAAACCCTGGCTTGGCCAAGATGCATACTAGTTTCCTACAAATAATTATTTGTAATTAAGCGTGAGTGGCCTAACCCCAGCACTTCCGGTAGCTGGTGAATTTAGCCAGAGGGGATAAAGTTCTTTTTTTTTTTTTTTTTTTTTTGGGGAGAGAAATAGGGGATAAAGTTCTAATTGGGAAGAGTAGGACAATATATGATTTACTTGCATATTTTATTTTTTCTTACATATGTGAGGCTTAGGGCTATAAATGAACCGAGTTTTATCGAGTAGTACATGTTCAAGTTTGGCTCGTCAAGAAAAGTCAAAAACTAAAACTTGGCTTGACCTCGTAACAAGCCTAAAAATAATGTTTGAGCTTGAGCTCGTGAGAAAACCAACAAACTTGAGCTTGGCTTGATTAATTAGTGAAGCCAAGCTCAAACTTAATATCAAGTTCAAACTTGAGCTCAGGTCAAGCTTTTGAGTTTGAGATCTCAAAAAATTACATTACCACTATAGGGAGATTTTCTCGTACAAGCTCTTTGTCCGCTTTGGGGAGTCAAGCTCGCACGATTTTGTTTTCAAATGACGTGGGTAAGCAAGGGTTGCACTTGGACTTAGTCCCACATCGGCAAGAAACGCGCCCCACTCATAGTTTATAAGCCCTTGGAGCAACCATGAGTGTACTACTACCACACATGTGTAGTAGTGGACACAATTTCATACTTGTTGAATTAAATGAGTGTGAATAGTGGACACAATTGACGTTCAACATTTTATTTTCACCACTCAAATGCAGTCAATTACTTTAACAATTATAAAATTTATTGTGAAAGGAGTTGCATAGGAATATTATTGTATTTGCAATCTTTGGTTGGAGCTGCATTGTTTATCTTTTTAAAAGATTCTTTTTTTTTTTTTTTATCCTTATTGCCCATAAAACTGGATTCTCTTCAATTTGATTTTTGGTTGTTTAGAAGTCAAGTGGACCTATATGGCACATCACATAGTCAAAGAAAGCATGAATACAATGGCCAAAAAGGCCAAATAGCACATTTTTGCAAAATATGTGAGGATCTACCACGGTTTCAGAAATATATAGCAATTTACCACTATTTAGGAACTCGAGTTCCTCGAACTCGAGTTTCCCATGGAACTCAAGTTCCTCCATGTGAGAGACCGCGCCCCCGGCCCCTTTTTATGGAATATTGGGCCAAACCCACGTGAATGGGTGGAGTTATGTTATTACCTCTCAAAATAGAGGTTCGACTGATTATATTTTCCTCTTTAGATTAAGGGTTTTACAATGAAGTCGCCACTTATTTAATTATTGGAATAAATAAGAAAACTAAAATTGAAAAATTCTTTATTTTATTAATTTGAAATTGAATTTACATTGATCATAGGAAATTACATGACTTTGGTCCTAGATATAATCTAAGATAAAGTACATGGCTTTGTTTCTGAGTTACAATCTAGAAATTGAAAATTACAAGTATAAGCATTGATCTATCAACCCTTGATCTAAGCTCGGAGGCTATGTTACAAGGCGAGAAGGTGTTAGGCACCCACCTTGCCTGATGAAACCAGTCTTCTAGACAATGGTAGCCAACATTCATATCATATCATCCAATATGTCAATCAATATGCATGTTGAATTTAATGTGTGTGCATGTGATAAACTCTAATTCAATTTATTAAGCATTGCATTTGGATTGAAAAATAAATTCTAGTGAATGTGTGTGGATGGTGATATCCTAAATTCAAGAATTTAAAAGAATTATTAAACAAACATCTTTTTCATGTTTTTTATGTGGATTTAAGATTAAAACTAGTGTTATGCATGAATATGTGATGAACAACCAAAAACATATGAAGAACACATAAGAATATTCAAACATATTAAAAAAAAATTTAAATAATTACTTTCATGCTTTAATCCTAAATTCTCATCATGGTAACACACAAAAAACAAGTTAGAGAAAAGGATTATACTTTCATGCAAGATCCATATGGTGGAGGAGGAGATTCTTGGTAGAGGTCCTAAGGGTGGAGGAAAAGAAGAGTTAGGAGAGGAAGAGTGAGTCTCACTCAATACCTTGAGTCTCAGGAAAATCAAGATATGACAAGACTACTCAATTTCACTAGAACTCAAAAGAGTAGAAGAGAGGGGGTTTTTGTGTGCCTTGGAATGGAGGAGAGGGGGGTTTATATAGTAGCGGTGGAGAAAATATGGATGGGATGTCATTTAATGAGGGTTGACAAAGAATCATGAACCTAGACCTTATTTTAGCCCTTGAGAAAATTTGATGTATTAAATGTAAAGATTGGTGGGAGTGAGAAACAAGCAAAATTCGGTTTTCCCGTAGCTACTATAACAATCTGTAGAGCCAACTTCAAAAAATCATATCTTACTCAATTATGATCAGAATTGTTTCGTTCTTGTGCTCAAATTAAAGCCCCGGATGTCTAGTTTCTAGAAAAATTAACCTCATCCATAGATTCAAAATATTCTGAGAGATATCAACGAAATGGTGAGCAGGGGTCATTTGTTAGAAAACAATTTCAGCACAATTAGCATTAATAGGTCCCAAATTAGTTTCCAATTAGCATTAATAGGCTCCAATCACTCCCATTTTAGACTTAATTAGTTCCAAATTTACCCTAATTAAAAGATAATTGCACAAATTACTCATTGAATAATTAATGTTTAACTATCTAGTTAATTAGGTATGTGCAACCTTACCATAAAATGTAGTCCTAACCAATCAAATTATGGCACATCATTTATCTCAAATTGATTATAATTATAGCCAATTGAAATCAATTGTTCATAATCACATATAGTCGGACTCAATTTGTGATAGTGCATCTAGGCTTTTAAAACTTGATTTGATGATAACTTTCAATCTGGTAGTCCGATTAGGGCTTATAACTAGCCGATTTGATCGTTACAACATCAAGATCATTTTGGTGAAATGGAATTAAGGATCTAATGACCAGAATCAAGATGCATATTTCCAAGGCAAAATTACCCTTTTACCCTCCATGTGAGATTAAATGAAAGTTGCAAAATGGGGTGTCAACACTCCACTAAAATTTGTCATTGTGGCAATGGCTGAGCTGAATATTTTTAATTTAAAAATGCTACCGTGAACTCAAGGTTTGGAAGCTCGAGTTTTGTGTTGACTGTACTCGAGGTCCTTAATCTCGAGTACTATGTAAGTGCGTACCCGAGTTAATGAAACTCGAGTACCATGTGATATGCCCAATCTGTCACTCTCACTCTCACTCTTGCTCTCGCTCAACTCACCTTCAGTACCAGAAAAATTCTGTCTCACCGTCACTCTCACCATAAAATCTATCCCTCTCACCATCACTCTCACTCTCCCTCACTCGCCCTCTCTTGGTTTAGATGACTTCACAGTCCTTCTGGTCACTGGAAATTCAATCAAAATGGCAAAGCACCCATATTTGTCCAAGTTAATTCAAGGCTGATCTCGACATTGATGATATCGAGTTCTTCAATTGGTGATCTGCATCTTTAATTTCAAATCACAAGGTTCATGTGCCATTACATGACAAAGTCCAAACGCTAATAAAATATGTCGTAATTGATAGAAATGACATCCCTACAACATTTCATTACCACCCTCAATTAACATGAAAACACAAACACAAACACTTTGGCGCTAACGACTATAAGATGTGTTGATAAATTCACCGAATACGTAAATGATTTGTTTCAAACCCACCAACAATGAAGGTTGAATTGGAAATGAGTTCTAACTCTTCAAGATCACATCATGATATGAGAAAAAAGTTTGGATCTACTTCCATGTGTGCATCATCAAAAACAACATCAGAGCCACAACTACAAACATACACCGACTACTATGGGCTAACATGGGTTGGAAGGAAGAGAGATTTTGTTAACGCTCCAATATACGTATGACAAACTTGGTAGCGTCGGACACATCATGGTCGGCGAACCTAGACAACTAGGTGCAAATAACACCATCGTAGAAGACACCACAGAATAATAGCTAGGGTCAAAGTTGTTATGAGAAACGGTGTGAGTTGGAGGTGCATCATAAGTGGCACGGGTTAAAAGTTCCAAAAGCACATTTAGCAAAGATACCTAGAGAGGAATCAACAAATGTACTTGCATGCCTTGAAAGGGAGAACAATCAAATGCAGCGGATGCTAGACAGTTTCCATGCAATCCAAAAGTCTGGAAAACATCATAAGGGAAAAGCACAAGAGTGAGCCATCAAGTCCATTAACGAAATTAGAAACTTAAACAATGACAAAGATATTCTAGATTCTCAGATTCAAGCAACGACAATTTCCAAAAATTTCTACCTACTAACATAATAAGTTGCTATTAATGTGTAACAAAAAGGTGATCATGCATGCTAAAATTTTGTAAAGTCAGATGTTGTGCTAACTACGACAATACCTTCTACAAGGTTCTATCCATTGTTATTTGCATTTTGCACGAAGAATTTCTGGGAATTTATCTTTTATTATTTTTGCCTTGTTGGGTTGCATTTTAATGTTATCCATTAACTAAAATAGCAATCAAAGTTTCCAGCATAACATTAAGTTATATAAGTACAAATTAAAGTTAAATTTATTTAAATGACAAATGATGTTTATTCAGTAATATGAAAGATTAGTTCTCAACTATAAACATCCAAACTTGAATTGAATACATCCTCTAAATAACCTAAAAAATTGTTTTGCAATAATACTAAATAACCATCATTTGCAACTTTTTTTTTTTTTTTTTAGAATGAAGTTGATTTATATTATTCTAATGAAACAGTAGAATCAGTTTGAACAAAATGAAAAATTGATGGTGGAACATCCTCTATCCATACAACAATATCTGACAAGGTAAGTGCTAATCTCGCCAAACCATGTGCAACTTTGTTACCCTCTCTCTTCGTATGAAAATAGGATAATTCTGAAAATTTCATTTCTACCAGTTTAGCATCTTCAATGAATAAATGATAAGATGCCAAACCTGCATTTTTGGACCTTAGAATTAAATTATGTATTCAAACAACATATTTTCATCAACGTTAGCAGGCAAAATTAAATTAAACCCAAGGGTCACTTCAGAATCATACCTTTTTGCCGTTAAATGTGATGGATCGTTTGGTAGATTCCCACATATTTTGCAAACAAGTGGTATTTGGCCATTATTAGCATCAACTACATATTTGCATCAAGGTTCTCAACAAAATTTAAAATAACCCAAACGGCCACTTAAGAATCGTACCTTTTGGTGCCAAACCTAATGGACCAAATTTGTTGACAGGAGGCAAACTACGTTACAGACATGTGATCTCTATTTCAAGTGAGATCGGAGGAAGAGACTGAGTTGCAGAACTGCTCACAGTTTGGGCTGCAGCTGCTAGAAGGGCTGGGTGAAAGGGAGATGTAATCCAACGGAATGTTGGTATATAATTACACAGTACTCAAGTTTCATCAACTTGGGTATGTACTTACATAATACTCGAGTACTGTGTAGTTTACTTATTACATGGTACTCGAGTTCCTGGAACTCGAATACTGTGTAGTTTACATGGTACTCAAGTTTAAGGAACACGAGTACTGTCAACACAAAACTCGAGCTTTCACACCTCGAGTTCAAGGTGGCATTTTTAATTAAAAAAATTCCAACTCAACCACTGCCACGGTGGCCAATTCTAGTGGAACTCGAGTTCTTGGAACTCATGTACCATTGGAAACTCGAGTTTGAGGAACTTGAGTTCCTAAATAGTGGTATATTGCTATATATTTCTAAAACAATGGTAGATCCCAAAATATTTTTCAAAAATATGGTATTTGTAAACAAGCCTAAAACTAAGGCTCAAGCTTGGTTTATTTATAAACAAACAAACATAAACGAGCTTTTTATCAAACCGACCCTAGTTATTCATGATCAACTTGGTTCATTTACAATCCTAATGAGGCTTAACGATGAAAGTTACATATATACAACAATAATATTAATGACACAATTTTTTTTCGTAACAAATTTCATACCTGTGATATTAAATGAGTGTGAGTAGTGGAAACAATTGATGTTCAACATTTTGTTTTCACCACTTAAATGTAGTCAATTACTTAACAATTATAAAATTTAAGCAAAAATGCAAAAAACACCCTCTAAATTTCACAATTTTTCATTTCAGTCCTACAAGTTTAGGTTTTGTCATTCCAATCTTCTAAGTTTCATTCATTTCCAATTAAGTCCTCTGTTAATGTGCTGTTAATTTTTGCCGTTAACTTTCCAAAACGGCGCCGTTTTGGACCTTAGTTAATATTTAATATTTATTTATTTTTCTTAATTTTAGAAAAAAATTTTAATTTAAATATATAAAAAAAATCCAACTAGAGAAACACCTAAATAACAATCAAAGCATTTCCTGGAGTGCTGCTATCAAATCCTCACAAGACCCTTCTGCCCAAATTGGAGTTTTTCCAGTCCAAACCTTTAGAGCATTCACAGCTCAAATGTCAAATGTCAAATGTTAGCATATTTTAGCATTTAAGCCCAAAATCCCCACTCCATCAAAACTTGTAAAAGCCAACTATTGCAAAAAAATTTGTAATTGTGTTACAGTGCAATTCTAAAGGTAGAATTGCACTGTAGCTGAATGGTAAACTTAAATATTATTATTTAATTCTCTCTCTCTCTCTCTCTCTCTCTCTCTCTCTCTCTCTCTCGCGCGTTATTTCTCTGCTCTCTTCCTTCTCTCTTTAGACCCAAAATCCATAGCCACCACACCATGGCGAGCCATCACTCCCATTATTTATCGTCTTTCTCATTGCAGATCAGCCTGGCTAACGGCGGCGACATGTCTTGCTTTCTCTCTCTATGGTTGATGACGGCGACATGGATCGATGCGGTTGTGGGTTTAGGTTTTAGGCCGGTGGGTGGCGGCGGCATGGTTTCTTTCATGTGGGTTTGTTCAGTAGGATTGTGTTGGATTTTTGGAATGGGTTTTGATGGGGTTTGCTATAGGTGGGTTCCGATGGTTTGGGTTTGCCATGGGTTTGGGTTTGGGTCTGGGTCTGGGTCTGGGTTTGCCGTCGCGAGTGCTGTTCTTTAGATTTTCAATGGTGGTGGCTGGTTGGTTGGTTCAGTGGTATGGGTTTGTGGTGAGTGGTGGAGTGGCGGACGGATTTGTTGTTTTGGGTTTGTGGTTGGTGGTGTTTATTGATTGTGGCCGTGGGTTTGCCATCATGTGTCTAGGTTTCGCTTGCTACGGGTTTGGGTTTCGCTCACAATGGTAGGGACCGTGGGTTGCTGCATATAGTGTTGATGGTGGATTGGTGCTATAGTCTCTCCAAATTTTTTTTTTTTTTTTTTTTTTTTTTTTTTTGTGTTGATGGTAGATTATGGGTTGCTAGTGGTGGTGGTGTCAGGTGTGTGTAGTGCAGTAGTGGTGTGCTTGTGGTGATGGTGGTTTCAGACTTTCAGTAAATTTGTGGTTGTTCTTGAACAGAAAAAAGAATGAGAGAGAAAGAATAAATAATGTGTTGTATTGTAAATGATGGTGATTTTGGAATATATTATTTTAATGTGTTGTATTATAAAATAAAAGTTAGGATGCTGGAGTATTGTAAAATAGTATTGTATAATTGATAAAATAACTTTTTGGGATGATAAAGTAGAATAGAATGGCATTTTGGGGTACGGATGCTCTTACAGCTCTGACATTGCTACAGTCTTATCTAAAAATCCAGAAATATTGAAACGAAGCTTAAAAAACTACATAATCACATCTTTATTTTCCTTAAGAATTTGTTTGGAACCAACGAGGACATTCTTAACCCGATTATACGTTTTGGGTTATTCCCATAGGTAGATTTGACACTTGTGTGCTTCATAATGTCAATCTTTTGTGAGAAATTGGAGTTCCTGAATCGCATATAAGTTCCTTACTTAAACAGAAGCCTAGAGCTACTGTGAAAAATCCAGTTCAATTTAAAGAGATAGCGGAGGAAGTCAAGGAAATGGGATTCAATCATTTGAAGTTTTCTTTTGTTCATGCTGTTTTTGCAATGGTGAGAATGAATAAATCCACATTGGAGAGGAAGGTCAACCTTTATAAGAAGTGGGATATGTCTCAGCAAGAGATTCTTGCAGCATTCAGAAAGTGCCCCTGGCAAGATGACATTGTTCCTCTAATTGGATTTCACTCTTCTTCTTCTTCTTTTTTAATTAATTTTTTTCTTCTAAATATTAAATATTAACCAAGTCCAAAATGATGCCGTTTTGGTAAGCTAACAGCAGAAACTAACAGCACATTAACGGATGACTTAATTGGGAAGAAATGAAACTTAGAGGACTGAAATAACAAAACCTAAACTTATAAGACTGAAATGCAAAATTGTGAAACTTAGAGGGTAAATTTTGCATTTTGGCCTAAAATTTACTGTGAAAAGAGTTGCATAGGAATATTATTGTACATGCAATCTTTGGTTGGAGCTGCATTGTTTATCTTTTTAAAAGGTACTTTTTTTTGGCCCATAAAAAAAGGTTCGATTTCTCTTCAGTTTGACTTTTGGTTGTGTAGAAATCAAGAGGACCTATAATGCGCATCACATCATCAAAGAATAAAGCATGAATACAACGGCTAAAATGGCTAAATAACACCTTTTTGCAAAATATGTGGGAATCTACCACTGTTTTAGAAATATATAGCAACCTACCATTATTTAGGAACTCAAGTTCCACTAAAATTTGCCACTATGGCAGTGGCTGAGTTGGATTTGTTCAATTTATAAATGCCACCTTGAACTTGATGTTTGGAAGCTCGAGTTCCAAAAGCACGTCAAGTGGAGTTATCTAGAGAAGAATCAACAAATGTACTTGCACGCCATTAGGGAGAACAATTAAATGCAGCGGAGGCTAGACCATTTCCATGCAATCCAGAAGGCTAGAAAACATCTTACGGAAAAAGCACAAGAGCAAGCCATCAAGTCCATTAAGGAAATTACAAACTTAGACATTGACAAGGATATTTTAGATTTTTCAAATTCAAGCAATGACGATTTTCAAAAATTTCTACCTACCAACATAAGACGTTATTGTTAATGTGTAACAAAAAGGTCATCATGCATGTTGAAATTTTGTAAAGTCAGCCATTGTGCTAACTACGACAATACCTTCTACAAGGTTCTATCCATTGTTATTTTCATTTTGCATGAAGAATTTATGGGAACTTATCTTTTATTATTTCTGCCTTGTTGGGTTGCATTTTAATGTTATCCACTAATTAAAACAGCAGTCAAAGTTTCCAACAGAACATTGAGATATACGTCCAAATTAAAGTTAAATTTATTTAAATGACAAATGATATTTATTCAATAATATGAAAGATTAGTTCTCAACTATAAACATCTAAACTTGAACTGAATACATCCTCCAAATAACCTGAAAAATTGTTTTCCAACAATACTGAATAAACATCATTTGTAACTTAAGAATTAAATTATGTATTCAAACAACATATTTTCATCAACGTTAACAACAAAAATTAAATTAAACAAAATGGCCACTTCAGAATAGTACCTTTTTCTGTTAAACCTGATGGATTGTTTGGTAGATCCTCACATATTTTGCAAACAAGGTGTATTTGGCCATTATTAGCATTAAGTACATATTTGAATCAAGGTTCTCAACAAAATTTAAAATAACCCAAATGGCCACTTAAGAATCGTACATTTGGTGTTAAATCTGATGGATCAAATTAGTTGACAGGAGACAAACTATGTTACAAACGTGTGATTTCTATTTCAAGTGAGATTAGAGGAAGAGACTAAGCTGCAGAACTACTCACAGCCTAGGCTGCACCTGCTAGAAAGAGTGGGTGAAAGGGAGATTGGATCCAACAGAATGTTGGTATATAACTACACAGTACTTGAGTTTCATCAACTTGGGTATGTACTTACATAGTACTTGAGTTTAAGGAGCTCGAGTACTATGTAGTTTAATTATTACATGGTACTCGAGTTTAAGAAACTCAAGTATTGACAACACAAAACTCAAGCTTCCAGACCTCAAGTTCAAGGTGGTATTTTTAATTAAAAAAATTTCATCTCAGCCACTGCCACAGTGGCCAATTTTAGTGGAACTAGAGTACCATTGGAAACTCGAATTTAAGGAACTCGAGTTCCTAAATAGTGGTACATTGCTATATATTTCTGAAACAGTGGTAGATCTTAAAATATTTTGCAAAAAGGTGGTATTTGTAAACAAACCTAGAACTAAGGCTCAAGCTTGGCTTATTTATAAATAAACAAACATGATCGAATTTTTTATCAAGCCGACCGCAATTATTCATGATCGGCTTAGTTCATTTACAACCCTAGTGATGAGGCTTAATGGTAAAAGTTACATATATGCAACAATAATATTTACGACACAAATTTTTTCATAACAAATTACATACTTGTTGTATTATATGGGTGTGAGTAGTAGACACAATTGACGTTTAACATTTTATTTTCACCACTTAAATGCAGTCAATTACTTTAACAATTATAAAATTTATTGTGAAAAGATCGCGTGGGAATATTATTGTATATGCAATCTTTGGTTGGAGCTGCATCGTTTATCTTTTTAAAAGGTTCTTTTTTCTTCTTTTTTTGCCCTTAAAAAAAGGTTCGGTTTCTCTTTAGTTTGACTTTTGGTTGTTTAGAAATCAAGTGGACCTATATGGCATATCACATCGTCAAAGAAAGCATGAATATATCATGACCATGGCCTCGTGAATCATGATTTCAACATGGCCAGGTGCAAAGTATCTAGTAAATGGTCTCTATACTATGGACGTATGATCTTCCATTTGATGCATTTCACTGATAGAGATAATTATTTAGGTTGGTTGTACTAATACTGTGACAGTTCTCGAATCACAATCCTAACTTGTATCGCACCCCTGGGTCAGTCTATTTATAACCTAGAGTTTTTTTTTTTTTTTTTTTTTGAGAAACAATAACCTAGAGTTAATCTCTCAATAATAAAGATATAGTCTCTTAAGAGCATCCTGGTATATATGGATGTCAATATCTAAGGTTGAATCATATTAATTTTGCTTCAACCCTTTATTTATCTCTCTTATTTCTCTCACATAATCTTAATAATAGTTCTAATATGGTATTAAAATGAAAACCTAGTTTAGTTCCCCAAAGGTTGCTAACTCGTTCATCTGTCTCACCATGACATTGTTCTCTGTTGATGATTTCCGGCTCCCAAAATACTTTTCTCTATCAAATGTATTTTTGCCAATGGTGCCGCTCTTCTATGGTCATCATCAGTGTCACCATTCATCGCCTACCATCGCTACCAACAATTGTCATTCACTACTGCCAACAACTATCTTTTATGTTCCATTTCATGTCGCTCAAGCCTAATTCATTTCAAATTTGATGTAATCCCGCATGTTTTCATACATAGAAACACTTGTTTTCTAAACTAAAGGTGATCTTAAAATTCCATCTTAGTTTGAAAGGGAATGTATCTAGGTTCATTGTATACTAGTACTGCAAACCTAACTTATATATGACACCTTTAGGGTTAGTCTATGAATGACGACTTAGGTTAATATTTCTTTATATATATCCAATTGGCTCATTCTGTAATAAATGGCTTAATAGTTAAAGATGTAGTCTCTCAAATTGAGAAGAAAGTGGGAGGAGAAATGACATTAAGAAGAAAATTACTAAATTATCTCTCCACTTTTCCATCTTCTTATTATTATATATGTTAAAGATTAGACACTGGTTGTTGTATTACAAGTGAATTAGCCAAGCAGTTAAATTAATACAATTATGCAAATTTTGAATTCACAAGCGAATAATCTAAGCATGTGATGACAAATTAAATAATATGTCATCAATAGCAAAAAATCAAACACAATGGAATAACAATATAGTGACGCAAGAAAAATGAAAGTAAAAACTATTCCAAAGCTTCCTTGATAAAGAAAACCCACTGTAGTAACAGAAGTTTTAAAATTTCAGAAAAAACCTACACTAGACTCAATGATCAACATGATAGTAGGAATATTATGTTGACAATGACAGAGAATATAATGAATTATTGCAGCCGTCGGTATGAGGTGGGTTTAAAGAAAGTCAACCCATGCAGCATGCAGAGGTAGGTCGTTATTTTTGTTGTTTTGTTTTTATCAGCTGAACGTATAGTCTCTTAGGTTAATTAGCAACCAATAAAGAGGTTGAATTGACTGAGATGAATTAAGTTCTTATCACTCATGATTTTACATGATTTTATTGATATAACACTATATACATATTATCATACTAATAAAATAAAATCTTATTAGTAAATTAGACCATTTTCATTAGTTTATAGTAAAACGAATAGAATTCTTTTCAGCATCCATGGATGTATTTAATCAATTAATTATTTCTTTTGTATAAAATTATTTTAAATTTCACTACAAAAGGTTCACTGTTTGTAGTTTTATAGATACAATATAATTTTAACCTATAGATTCTCTTTATGGTGATTTCTCTTTACCATTAAATTAAGATATCAATTGGTTTTGGTGTAGGTAGAATCTAAACTCTAAATCACTTATTCGACAATAAAAAACTTTAATGTCCTAATTGAGCAAAGTGAAACCCACCAAAAAGGTTTACAAATGCTATTGGTAAAACATCAATAATGTAATAAAAATAAAATGTGATTTATCTTTTTGTAATTGGTGATACATTAGTTGTAAGGTTAATATATATATAGTAAACATTGTTCGGGTATTTGGAATGTCTCTTGCAGTCCTATGTGGTCTAATGTTACCGATAAGAGGCCCAAAACCATACCCTCATACACACAGCAATCTTTCTAGTTTCTAGTATGGAAAGCACTTTCATACAACTTTCTTGCATTAGCAAAAGGCACTTTCTATCCCCTTGCCTTTTGGTTTGACATTCGAAATAGCTAGAGACGTAAATGTGAGTGGTGACATTGTCACCATGCATGTTAGTGGACCAGAATCATCAACAAAATGTTCTCTTCTATGCAACTTTTCTTTTGGGTATTCCTCAAAGCATGAACAAGGGATATGGAATCTGTTAGGGGTCCTTCATAGTCAAAAGAAAGTCTTGCTGACATTCCCACGTTTGTAAAGTCAAACGGTGACCCACAGAGAGCTGGAGGAAGTAATGGTATATACTAACTATGATGCTAGGGGACAAAAGAGATAGTGATCGATGATCATGCAGGTTGAGAAATCTTATCTGCAGATTCATGGGGCGCCTTTGCCGAAAGTAAGCCAAGATTAACCTTAATTGATTTTCCATCAAATTATCTGAGCGTTTATCTTCAACTCCACTAGCTACAATCCATTAACACATCTTTTTATATTTATTGTGAATGTGAAATTTTGTATCAATTTATAATATAAAACTCATGAATCCATGCATTTAATAAATTCAAGAAAACAATAAAAGAAAAAAAAAATAAAGTTTTGAATAGTTCACTGATGAGATGGTTTTACCTCCTATCATTTTGATATTTGAAGAGCATAATGAGTATGGAAAAATATATAATATTTTTTTGGATGTGTTTGATGAAATACTTAACCAAGAAAATGGAATGGGTATTGCGTTATATATGACATTAATCAAAAGTCACAAAAAGTATGACTACTTTACAGCGTTGTGTTTAGAATCCAATTTAAGGTTTCTGGTATTTGAAAGATGCAAAGTAAAAGCGGCATATAAGGTTCATCTCATTAATGATGTATAACACATCACATTTAATGGATTTTGATGTGTGTGTTTGTGACTCATTTTACTAACAATTTTTGACAATTCTATGTTAATAGAAACATGAAAATTCCACCACATATCCAATGTATTAGACTTTTTAATGCCAAAAATGGTGCATGTATGTATGAAAACCCTAATGCCATTTTGGTGATAGATTAATGGTGATCTAAGCCTAAGGAAATCAGCAAATATAGGACTGCTAAATGCAAAGAACAACAACTTGTATGTATAAGCGTGCAATTATTAGATTTGACAAATTGAACCACAACTAATGTCCTTGGGGGTCTAGCACCATATTATTAACCCTAATGATGCCCAAATATTGCTAGACATCATAGCCAGAAAAGTAAAGAGTGCCTCTTTATCAGTTGAGATGTTTATATGCCTTTCAAGTTCATTCTGGAAAATGAAACATAGAAAAATAAAAGTTCTCCAATATGAATAGCATTGTTTATTCCATAATATGCAGTGGTTGTATATGTTAATGCAGTTATCAGAATTTGTCTCTAATAAAAATAATCAAAAGGGAAATGTTCCGTAGAACTTTCAATGCAGAATTCATCTTTAATTGGCAGAGACCATAAAATGAAAAGTTATGCGCATCCTAGCTGCAGAGATCGAAAGAGAGAGAAATCAGGAAGCAAGAGAAATATTTTGGTTGAACCGCAGGCCCCAAGCAGCGGCGGCTTCAAGAATTTTGTCCAAGGTATTCCTTAAGAAACATAAATTACACAATCTTATTTCCTTTTAGCCTTTAGGTAATTAGGTTTGATTCAATGTTATTAATTCCGTTCCGTTCCGTTCCAGCCGCAACTGTTGGAAAATACCGTGCCGGTAAATAAACCAAAACAGTAATCCACCCTATTCCACTTTGAAAAAATTTCGAGTCATTCCGGTCTATTTCGGGTGTTTCGGTAAATACCGGCCGAAATTCAAGATTTGGCCGGCATGAAGTTTGTGCTTTAAAAAAAAATTGTTCTTAAAACTAAAACAAATTTGCATTCTGTACACCAAAAAACCTCAAAAAGAAAAAAAAATGAAAAGAAAATAAATGAACAAAGGTACCTATACAGCTAAAAAAAAAATCGTATTGAGAAATTTGAAATTCAAAACTTGAGAAAAGACACTACTGCACTAGTACTGGTAAAAGACACAGAAATTACGAATAAGGAAGAAAGCAAAATGTAGATGTAAAAGTGTAGATGAAGATGTAATAAATTTAAAAAGTAGATGTAAAAGTATCTGAGAACTGCTTATTTTGCTAAAATTAAAATTTTTTGCTGAAAATACTGTAAATAAAGATAAAAATTAGCTGAAATAGTACAGTGGGATTCATGAATAGTACTAAAAAGTGCAGTAGGACCCATGAATAATAACAAAAATAAGTTGAATAGTAAAATAAGTTGGCTAAAAATAATTTATCCAAACACACAAAGCATGCGTTTGGATTGAAATGAAAAATTAAAATTATTTTACTATTCAGCTTATTTTTGCAACTATTTATGAGTCCCACTGCATTTTTTGGTACTATTCATGGGCCTTACTGTAGTATTTTAACTAATTTTTACCTTTATCTATAGTACTTTCGGCAATAAATTTTCAGTTTAAGTAAAATAAGCTATATCAACAAATTCGAAGTGTAGAAATCGAAGAAACAGAAGACGTGTGTGGTTAAAAATAAACAAGAGAAAAAAAATTAAAAATGAGAAATAATATATGTCTAGTGAGGAAAAATAATAATAATAAATAATAAAATGTTGGAAATTGTGTTGTATTAGGTAGTGTGCTTAGTCAAGGAATTAAGTCACTGTCCAGCCTTTAGTAATTTTATTATTTTTTTTTTTTTTTAGATTTTAGTTCAAAATTTTTTTTTTGGGTTTTTCTTTTTTGCTTGAAAAACCTCAATATATTGTTAAGTTGCTCAAATAGTGGACCAAATTTTAATTTTATTAGCATAAAAAAAATTCAGGGTGGTACCAAAAAATGTTTTAAAGGTAAAAAGATATAAAATTTTAAATTATTATATATATATATATATATAATTTTTTTTTCCAGGTCAAGGTGGTCTTGGGACCACCCTGGCCATAAGGTGGCGCCGCCACTGGCCCCAAGCATTTGGATCACTACGAATGTTCATTGTTAGGATGATAACACAAGGCCTTCTATAGACTAAAGAGTAAGAAAACCCCAAAACTTATTCAACATGAATTGCCTTGAGGAATAATTCTTACACTCAAGTTGGAGGCAGTTTTCTTCCCTCTACTAATATAAATACCCTTCCTTCCCAGCCTTCTTCCTCAAGAACTCCTCTCAATCTTCTTCTCTTTAGTAGATATATACAAAAAATTTGCTACTATCATGGACTACAGATATGAGTCATCAGAAACTCTCAGGTTCTTTCTTTATATATGAGACACACACACTACATAGTTTAGCTTGATTTGAGATTTTCTTTTTCTTTTTTTCTTTTTTCCTTGCAATAAGTGAAAAAGAGGATTCGAACACAGATTCTCCTTCATTGAAAAAGTGCAATATCACTAAACTACAAGACTTTTGGTTGCTTGATTTGAGATTAGTTTCAAAGATTTCACATCAAATATTTAAATGCGTGATCCTAGTACTAACTTGATGACTATTGAAAACAGGAACAAGTGTGTAGCATGCTTCAAACAATTCAACAAAATGGAGCACCTAGTGGAGCACATGAGGACCTCGTATCATTCAGTTCATGAACCTATCTGTGGAATATGTAAGAAACATTGCAGATCATTTGAATCTCTGAGAGAACATCTTATAGGTAATTTCAATTTATCTAGCTAAGAGTAAGTTCCAATATCATGATTCTATTATGGATAAATTTTGAGACATACTTGCATCTTTCAGGACCATTGCCAAAACAAGAATGCAAAAATATATTCAACATCCGAGGATGCAAATTCTGCTTAGCTATCCTTGATAGCCCTAATGCTCGCTGGATTCACCAAGAAAGATGCCAATTCTCGAGCATAAATTCTGTATAATACTAATCCTCAACTAGAAATCATAAGTTCTTCTCTCCGTATCCATTTTTTACTAATCATAGATCAGGCTTTTCTCCATTTTTTTTCCTTGATGCATAGCTAACCTTTGAAAATATATGATCTTTTCTTGCTATCCCTTGTTATAGGGCCTACTTGCTCGCTTTGCAAACTTGGGCATTCGCGACAATTTGACTGTTGATAATGGTGGAACAAGAGGGCCACAAGTAGTTGCACTGGCTTGCAAAATGGTTGGTGGTGGCAGCGATGGCTCCCTTGATCTTTGTGCAAGGGTCTGCCTGATTGATGAATCTGAAAACATCATTTTCCATACTTATGTCAAGCCACCAATTCCTGTCACGAACTATAGGTGGGATATATATATATATATATATATATATATATATAAGTCCACTGTCTACATAAAGTTTTGGTTGATTTTGAACTATATAAGAGTATAAGAGTGATGGTTTGAATTTACCTATTTTTTGTTTGGAACTTATAGGTATGAAACAACAGGCATTCGACCAGAACACTTAAGGGATGCAATGCCACTTAGGCAAGTGCAGAGGAAGATTCAAGACTTCCTTTGCAATGGAGAACCAATGTGGAAAATTCGACCTAAAGGTGGAAAAGCCAGGATTCTTGTGGGTCATGGTTTGGATCATGACCTTGACCGTTTGCAGATTGAATATCCAGCAATTATGATGAGGTACTATCTCCAACGAACCTATAAAATACAGAAAAAAGAATGGAGGTTGATTTTTGAGTTGACGAACTTTAAGTTAAAGACATGCATTGGATTGTATTTTTTGTAATGATTATTTGCAAAAGCAGTACAAAATTCTCTACATACAATAGTGATAAGATTGCCTAAAAAATTAACAATTAAAAATGTCATTTGGACCACTTAAGATGTTGAATTCAGGTCAGGCATCTTTGTGGCGCTCTGGTTTCTTTAATTATAAGAGATGATTTGAATTTATAACAACAACCCATGATGAGAAATGTATTATATTTCAAAAATGTAAATTGAATATATGTGACTACAGGGATACTGCTAAATACCCTCCATTGATGAAAACAAGCAAGCTCAGCAACTCACTCAAGTATCTAACACAAGCATATCTTGGGCAAGTACCTCTAATATCAATTTTGTCAACCCTTTTTCTTTTGTGTGAATTATCAAATATGGACATTTTATGAGTATAGTGATGTTAGCTCTATTATATATATACAGGTATGACATTCAAACTGGCATCCAAGACCCTTATGAGGATTGTGTGGCAACACTGAGGCTTTTCATGAGAATGAGATCCCAAGTTCATAAAATAGAGGACTATCCACTGGCTTCTGACCCACAGAACCGAAATAACTTTGCATCATGGAGGCAAAATGAGCTTGAAAGGATGTCCCCAGAACAATTGTTGGAAATCTCAAGGTCAGATTACTACTGTTGGTGCTTGGACTCAAGGGATATGTAGTGCATGAATGCATTATGACTAGCTAGAAATAACAATAAAGTGGGAATATGTTACTTCCAAAAGATGTTTTACTTACTTGTACTATGTAAACCAAAGTTATGCTATATGCATGCGCGCAGCAGCTTAAATGAATACTTTATAATTTATATGGAAGTCAATGATCAAATATGAATCCTTTATATATAGTTGAGACATGTACTTTGTTTTCTATTTAGTCTTTAAATAAAATTTTCCTTTAATTTATAGTACTATGAAATAGAGAGATTTTAATCTCGATTGGCATCTATCTTTAACTCAAATTATGCAAACCTTAAAAGAAAGTGATCATCTATGTGTGTTGAAAATTATTGATCAGGTGGGTTAGGACCTGATGCAAGGTTTCCACAAGCCCTAAATAAAGAGAATTACTTATTGGAAGTTGGTCTCTATTTTTTATTTAATGTGTGTTATCTCTATAAATATTTAACAAGAACATGTTGGATGATTATCATTCTCTCTCTTTCTCCATCTTTCTCATGCAAAAGATTACTTCTCTAGTTTCCATCTTGCATCTTAGTTTTTGAACTATAGAAAAATACAATGTTTTGGTATTACTGTGGTGATTGATTCATATAGGGAGTGTAAAACCCATATCCATCCGCTTCTACTTTCATATTTAAATTTGTTTAAATAAGGTATGTTTATGTACTTTCATAAATTTCATTTTGTGGAATTAAAGCCAAAAGTTTTGTTTTCCTCCATAGAAGTATGTAAGAAAATAAATCCTTGATATGTTTTTTTAAAGTAGTTTTATACATGGAAATATTGTTATTTTTGGATTTTTAGCTGTTGGCGTCAATGAGTTTGTGATGGTCTACGATTATCTAAAAGAACCCTCTCATGATGAGGATTCGAACAAAGTCAAATCTTGCATGATTTGATTAAGTATATTGTGAGATTTTGCATTTGTATTTTGGGTTAAAAATGATTGCCAAAATTTTATAGTCTTAGAAATCACTTGTTAATTATATTTGATTCTACTCACAACCCAAACGTGTATAATTCCATGAGATGTTACAATGGTCTAAGATTGGTGGGGTGAAAAGACTAGAAAATGAGGTTTATGTGGGCTGTAAAGTGGTCTCCACAATTCTCTAATTTTTTAACAAAAAAAATCCTAACCAAGATTGTAGATGATCACCTTTTAAGAACCATACCTACCCTCATTTAGGAGAGTACAGTGACTCACCAAAGAGTATCATGGCCACATGGCTAGCCCGTTTAGGGTTGTGGGTTTTTGAAAATTTTAGCATAAAATTTTTGTTATTTTCAAAAATAATTAATTTCGCAAAATTAATTTATTATACATTAAATTTAAGAAAAGAAGGATGAGGGTGCATGGAACCTACTAAAATTAATATTGTTGCATGCAAAATTAATCTTTTCTGCCTTTTTTTTTTATTTTAGTAATTGGAGGTGTCATAAATTGCCGGCATTGATTTGATTAATTTTTTTTTCTTTGACGGAAAAAAATTGATTTTTGGAAACATAAATCAAAGAAAATTGGAATTTTCTAGCAATGCTCAATTAGTAAGACTGAGCGAAGTTCACTTCTTAGTCAATTAGATTTTTTTTTTTTTATAAACACATAAAATGATATATTATTAACATGTTTCATGTTTTGAATAAGATGTTTTTACTCACATGATTTTTATTTAAATAGCATGAAGAGTAAACATATTTTATTTTACATGAATGTGAAAATCTCTGTAAATTCCTGATGAAATTGTGTTTTTTTTTTTTAATGTTGATAAGTGACGTATGTTAGTATAGGGTGTAAAATGAGTTGAGATGTTCTATTTCCTCGTTATATTTCGTGCACATAGGTGAATTATAAATGCTACTTAGGAGATGATTCTTAGCCTAAGATTGTTTTGTGAGATTTTCAAACTTGAAGTTTAAATGTGAATTTGTATTGCCATCTAATTTGGCTATAGCAATAAAATGGATTGTGTGTATGCCTACATTGAATCATTCAATTAACAGATGAGGCTTGACTTAATTGAATTATTCATAGGTGCATCCATTCAATTTGAATGGTGTCCAGAAGCATCACAATCAATCAATCATTCAATTAATACTATTATTACTATTTTCATATGTATTCTAATAAGTATTATTGTTTACTAAAAAAAAAATCAATCATCAATTTATCTATATTATTATAAAAATTGGATTTTCAAATTGGATGATGCACATTGCAATGATACATGGCTGTTTTTCCAAACCTACCATGATGACACTTCATCTCTTCTTAAAACTAAAAAACTCACAAAGAGATTTTATTAAAAATTATCATTTATTCTCTATTAAATTCTTTTATTTTCTTCTAAATTCTATATATATATATATATATATATATATATCAAAATTTATCCTATTTGCATTTCACCAAAATTTTACATATAATTCTTATGTAATGAATTTTAAAAAAATTTACATGGTCAATATATTATTCTAATTAATTTTATTTAAATATAAAATTAGAAAATTCTTACATAATATTACTTAAATATCCACTTACCTCCTTTAAATTTTCCATAATACTTTTTTCTACTTCTCTTTTTCCCTAAGTTTAACAGTTTTATTCTTCTCTATTAAAAAAAAAAAAGTTTTAACGGTTTTACAAAGTGGATTTTTTTTTTTTTTTCTCCTCTTAAATGATTGTAGCACTACTCAATTATTAATGTATTATTAAGAGACCTATCATTTTACTTAAAGTAACTTGAAATGCATGTTGTTATTTATTTATGTTGAGTAGCCTAAAAAACAAGTTCTAAAATGTGCTGTATACGTGTAATGTAGTTTTTTTTTTTTTTTTTTTTAAGAATATTAAGTATTTTAATGCACACACATGGAGAAATGAAAGAATGTCTTAAAGAAACTAATAATAATGTATATTCAAAAAGGCTTATGTGTAATGTAGTAGAGTAATTGAATTATGAGTACTTGGAAATATGTCCATGGATCCAAACATATGGTGTTGATTATTATGGTAACATAATTTGAATTTAATATTGTTATTAGTGATTAATGTATTTATAAAAAAAGACTGCCATTAATTTTCATAACGGATCCTTGATTTTTCAATTACTAATTTAATGCACATTCATAATTATATTTTGTTTCCTACTTTTCATTACAAAAAAAAGATGGATGGGTTGCCAAAAACAAGTAGAGGAAATATTTTTTTTTCCTCTCTCTTCATTCCACCATAAAATTTTGATTTTGAAATCTTTATATTTATATTTAAATTAATCTTTATATTCATTTAGTTTTTTTTTTTTTTTATTAGTTACGACTGGAATTGTCACAAACAAATTCAACTGTTTCAACATTGCTAATTTATTTCTAGATCAAGCTATTTCAATACCTAACTGTTTATAGATTTCAATTTTGAAAATCTGTTGTTTGCTCTCTTTTTTTCCCTTTGTTTTACATTTTTTGTACTTTTTAAATTTATGCAATAAGGAGGACGGGAAGAATATGGAGACAATGCTATAGCTATAATTGGTTTAGCTCTTTCAAATCTTTTGTAATTTTCTTTGTTGCTTATTAAGTTTTTATTGTTCTCGATTGGTTGCAATATTATATTTGATTTTTTTTTTATTCTTAGGGTTTAGATTAAATTCATATTGATGAATTTTTTTTTTCCAAGGATCTGTCTTTCATTTATAAATTTCAAAATGATTTTTGTAGTTTGATTTTCACCCAGGGAGATTTATACATTGGCATTTGTGGTCATGACATGAATGAAATGGTGTTGAGTTTGGACTACTGATTAAGGTAAAACTTATCCATGTTCTTCCTTTTTCTTATTCATTTTCTGTCTTTTTGTGCCCATGAGAGCCCAGGGTTATTTCAAATGATAGTGATCTTTCTTATCATTTTTTTTTTTTTTTTTGCTCTGTCTTTCTTATGATTTTATGTGTATTGGTTTTGCTATATGTGACGTGATCCTTCTTGACCCATTTGCCTTTCGGCTTGTTTCAGTAATGATTTGGGGCAAAATTCTCTTAAACCTATTTACCGAAACTTAAGAAATTAAGGTTGTTTTGCCATGTAGGAAAAAAAAATCATTTAAAATTATACCACTGTATGTGTGAGTTAATTACTAAGTATTTATCAAAAGAAAAAAAAAATTATACCAAGTTAACAGTTAAAACGCGAAATATTATATGATATAAAGAAGTTAAAAATTCTGCAATGAAGACAGTTTAAAGTCACAAAAGTCAGATCGTTACACAGAGTTTGAAGTAAGGCATGAAGAGAGAAACATCAAAGGATCATAATCAAAACCGTCCATTCCCTCGCTGGCCTCAAACCGCCATAACCACCCACCATTACGCCATATATCTGCCATCGGTAAGGTTTTTTGTTTTTTTTTTCTTCGATTTGGATATGAACTAAGAAATATGATTTATTTTTTCAGTATTTTGGTTGGGTTGGTTTTGATTTATAAATAAAACATTAGAGACCTTATATTGGCAAAGATGAGGTTCTGTCAAGTGGCGCGTTCTTTGCAAAAAGAATTGAAACATTTTCAAATGCCACATCAAAGATAAAAACAAATTAAATATTAACTTTTTGTTTATTTGATTCAATGTTTCAAGATTTTTCCTCTCTCACACATACACATAAAACCTTTTGCATTTCAATTCACAATTTTTACCTCTTGCACGTCTACCTATAGTCCTTCATGCCTTCCCATGTCAAATAGACACATACCAAAAAACGATGTTATTTACTTTCAATTTTTCAATGAAACTTACCTAGCTCCAACATTGTTGTCCTATTTAATCCTAACCTCTATGAGTGGCTATAACTAAGAAATGAGGCTTGCATTTTATATTGAGTGACAACGATAATTATAATTTTGATGTTAAGTTCGAACGTTGTAGACTTATGGGTTTTGTAAAGACTATGATTGACCATGGGTGTTTGAGATGTGTATTTTGTTTTAGAATTAAGGAAAAAGAGAAAAACACATTCTATATTAATTTTTATTCTACAATATATCTCTAAAATTGTTTTTTTTTTTCCCCTCATTGCGAATAATTATAATGTATATATATATATATATATGTGTGCAATTTATAATTGTTACTTCCTATGATAAACTCATTACTAACAAATTTTATAACAATTATGCTATAATATACGTACAATATTATCCGAAACCATCTCACATAAAATATTACAATATTATTCGTGCATCGTATGAGCAATTTATTAGTTGATCTTAATAAGGGAGAAAAGGCTCAGTATCTTCTTAATGATCAAAAAAATTTGGAAACCCAAACTCATAAAACATGGTAGAGCCTTTTGAGTGTATCAACCAAAAACATTGGTGTTACAAGGAACTCTATGAGAATTATTTCAATAAGCTTCTATATGTGTGCTTTACTTTATTGAGTTGTATGAACAAGATCTTACCTGGTTACTGAAGAGTATGGTGTAAACTAAGGAATGATGGCAACCAAGTGTGTATGGGGCAGGTATAGTCACAACAGTGGAGGGGAGTTACAACAATGAATGTGAATCACAACATAACGAGAGAAATAATGTCTAAGGTTAAAGAGATAATAGGAAGGAGAGAGGGGGAGGTGCAGCGAAGTGGTGGTGATTGGTGATGACGAGGTGCAATGATGAGGTGGAGTGAGCCAGGGTTTGAGAGTGAGAGAGAGAAAGAGGGAGAGACGATAGTGGAAGAGTTTGGGTCTAATAGGGTTTGAGAAAAATGAAGGTATATAAACTAATCCTACGCATATATATTAGTGACGGTGAGGTGCAGTGGTGAGGAGAATGGAGGTCGAGAGTGAGAAAGAGAGGGAAGGAGAAGATGATGAGAAAGTATAGGTCTGATAAGGTTTAAGATAAATAAAGGTATATATACCTAGGATCAGGAATATATATATATATATATATATATATATATATATATATATACCTACTACTTAGAAAGATACACGTGAGTTGCGTTGGATTGAGTTGGATAGTTTTTTTTTTTTTTTTTGGTTGTCGTTGAGAAACAAAATAGAATAGCAACAATATTACAACCATTTGTTGTCTCATGCCATCTTTTGAAAATTCTAAAAAGTAGCACCACTATACACAAAAATGGTGATGTGGCCGATGATTTGGTCTAACTCGGTCCATTTGGTCCAATTCCATCAAGCTTGGTCTCATTTGGTCTATTTCAGTCTATTCGGTCCAGTTATGTCCAATTCAATCTACTTTGGTCCATTCCATTCAATTCATTTCGATTCACTTACCTAGAAATGGAAAAAGACTAGTTTGGATTGAGAGTAATTACCTAAAAGTTTGAATTTATTAAAAAATATATATGACAAAAAGTAATATTATTATTTTTAATTGTTTAATTTAATGATTTGTGGTATAATATTTCTTAATATTCTTTTCCCCCCTTAGTTGATATTAGTATTTTAGTTTTTGAATGAATTACACAATTTTAGTTTTTTTCAAATGATATAATTTGAATTTGAAGGATAATTTCTATATTTTAGATAAAAATTAGGAGATTGATGTAATTATAGTTCTCTTAAAATTTTAAATCATTTTCCTGAGGACATGAAATCTTTTTTCTATTAACATATGAAGCTCATCTTGTAAGGATCACATATATTATCATACATGCACTCAAAATTATTAATATGATAAAACAAAGCCACATGAAACAACCTATTTATGTTAATGGCTCTGTTGTGTGGTTAGAAGAAATATCAAACTTTTTACTAAACAAAAATTATATATATACACACACACACATCAACAACAACAAATTGTAACCATCCCAATCATCGCATGGATCTGCGACTAATACTTAATGATTATGAAAATATGTTAATTACCCCACATCAGTGGTCATAAGTTATACTATTTAAATAGGGATTTACAATATAAGTGTGGTCTTTACCCCAACTATGCAATAAAATTGTAAAGTTACTACTGCTACTACTATGACATGTACACATTGAAAGATAATAAAAAGTAAGACAACGCTAAAATCATAGGATCTGAACTAAACAAAATCAAGAGAAAAATTGAATACACATCTAAAGATCCAAAGAAGATTTTTAGACACCATATGAACATATATATACGTGTGTATGTATATATATATATATATATATATATATTTGTCCACTAGTAACAACCATTAGCAACCTACCACTTAACATTTGTTGTGAAAGTTTTGTAAAAAAGTTGTGAACATAGCATTTTTTT
Source organism: Lithocarpus polystachyus (assembly GCA_033629205.1). NCBI lineage: Eukaryota > Viridiplantae > Streptophyta > Magnoliopsida > Fagales > Fagaceae > Lithocarpus > Lithocarpus polystachyus. The sequence goes on from CM066163.1 coordinate 80,367,025, forward strand.
TTATATAAAGTCCTAAAACTTTTTCATAAAAAAAAAAAAAAAAAAGTCCTATAACCTCTAATTCTAACACGTAATCCACATCCTAAGAACCTAATTATTAATATGAACCTAGGTGTTAAAGCTAAAGAAAAAAGGATCCGATTAATAGATCCTTTTAGGGAATTTCTTAATGAACTATTTTAGGAAAGTTTTGATATTATTTTTATAAGAAATAAAAGAATAATGATAGAGATACAAACTATTTAACAAAAAAATTTACAAACCGCTGATGTGGTGAATAATTATTAGTAAATGAAAAAGTGATATTAATGGTGGATTTAGATGAAATCCAATAACAGGTTGGCCACATCAAAATTTAGTAAAATGTTGTAAAAAAGTTTGTAACCGTAGCATTACTTGAAAATAAAATTTTGTAAGTGATATAGGCATTTGAAAAGAAAAAAAAATCTAAACTACTAATATAAATTAATTTGTTGGTCAATTGGAATTTTTTTCTATCAATAATTTTTTTTAAAAGAATTTATCTTTTATATTAAAAAAAATCTAAACTATCAATATCACAATTTAAGGAACCCTACCTGTAATATAAAATTATAATATTTGTATAATAAAATAAATTTTAAAGTGTAGAATAAAATAATATGATTTATCAAAGATACTATAGTAATTTAACTTAACAATATAATCACTCAATAGCCTCAACCTTTACAAGAAAAGATAGATTTACTTAAAATCGACTAATAATAGAATTTTTACATCAGTCATATATAAAGCATAATATGAAATAAAATAAAATAAAATAAAATAAATTTTTTTTTTCTTTTTTGTTGAAGAAAATAAACTTTTATCTTAAGTATGACTCATGAGAATAATTTTAGGGGTATAAGAGAGGGCAAAAAAAAAAAAAAAAGCTGGTGATTAATTGGTTAGCAATAAATGCTTTTCAAGAGGCAAAGTATATATGTGTGGTTTGATACCGAGTAGTTTTAAGAGTTACTATTTTGAAAGAATGGGGGAGAAGTGGGGATGGAAAAATGAATGTGTATGTATGTATGTATGTATGTATGTATGTACACATGGGCCGGGCCGGGAGGATATGGGTTCAATAAGGCCTTCTGAGAGGAGGGTAGACAATTCTTGCTTGGCTAAAGCTAAATGCTCTAGATTCATTGCTCTATGGCTTGTTGTTGTGGGATTTACATCTTCATTCTTTTTGAAAGGGTGGTGTATGAAAAAATATGGATTCTTCCATAAGAGATTTGGATTTTTAAGGAAGAATTTAGAATGGCTATTTGCACAACAATCATTGATGATCTTGATTCTCAAGGATTCATAGGGGTCAACTGTAAATAAGTGAGGAACTTGAGTCCAAGTGAGGTGGTGCTGTTTGTGCAAAAGTCCTTTTGAAGACCATCTAAGGCTAAGTATTTGATAAAAGATGTCCAAACTTACAAGGAGATCTCTGCCAGCTTTAAGTTTGAAAATTATCATTTGAGTCCGATAACTTTATCCAAAAATCATTTTAGTCCTTTAAGTTCGTTGTTTTAAGTAATTTTTGGGTAAAGTTACCGGATTAAATTGACCAACTTTAAATTTAAAGGACTAAAATGATTTTTAGGTTGGTCTGGACACTTTTCCAAAGGAAAAATTAAATGAAAATAAATTATGTTTTACTTTATAGGTTGTCTTATGTAAAGAGCCAGCCTGATCCTTCGGGATCACCAGCCTCACCAATCACCACCGTAGTCTTATCCATCTCCAAATATGACTTTTTAAGGCCGGAAGCCCACTGGGACCAACATAGATGCCAGTTTATTATTTAGATTTTGAATGTGCTAAGAACATGTAAAGTTTTTGTGTAGGGGTGTTGGATGATATTGATAGCGTCATGGGCCGTTGTGATCATAATATGATGACAGTCTTGCGTAAATTATGAGCAGCTTCTGAATTTGCTGCTTCCTGAAGGATGATTTAGTTGAAAAATATCAGCGTTTGTTGTTATACTTTTAAAATTGAAGTAGGACAGGTTTGAGATTGTAGGACAAAGCTGTATGTAAAGAGAATTAATGATATGTGCCCTTGGGTTGGACATCCTTTAGCTAGTTAAGACTTAAGAATTTAGGGGTGTCAAATGGGCCCCAAACCCATTTACCCATTGTAAATGGGTTTGAATTGGGCATTTAACTCATTTAACCGATTAATTATAATTCAAACCCAACCTAACTCAACTCAATTTTAATTATTACAGATAAAACTCAACTCACTCAATTAGCCAATAATCAATGAATATATAAAACAAAAATACCTCAAAAACCTCTAAATGACCAAAATACCTTTAAATTTTAAAAAATACCAATGAACACTCATGTTAATTGAGTTAATACTCATTTGACCAAATTAATGATTTGGTGAGTTCGGTCTTTATTTTAGTGGGTGAGTTTGGGTGGGCAAGCAAATGAGTTTGGATTGGTTTTACTGCCCCTAATTAAGAACAAGTAATAGACATGGCTGAGCTAGAATAGAAAGGTCCAAAGTACAAAGCTTATTAGTTATTACTTCAAGCTGCACAACTAATTAGATGCTCCGATCCACTGTAAATTCTACTCAAGGTTGCATTAGAAGTAAGGGTTTTTTTTTTTTTTTTCCTTTATAAACTATGATTGTTGTTGATGCCTGTTAATCATAAATCAATTGACTATCATAGTTGATTAACCTAATAGGTCGACTTAGTTTTGTTAAAATAAAACAAAGGGGTCTAAACTGTACTCTCAAGTGCATTGAGGTTTTTTCTCAAAAAAAAAAAGAAGAAAGTGCATTGAAGTTCTTCTCCAAAAAGAAAAGTGCATTGAGGTCCACTCTAAGATGCATTCATGGAGCAGATCAAAGGTGCATGAATGGAGCAGAGATCTAGACTGCTGGGGTGAACGTCATTCTCTGAATAGTGATAATTGGATTCCTAGAATATAAATGGTCCCCTCTCAAGCATCTGGAATTGTACATCTCTAAACGAACTTTTCTACTAACCAAAAAAGAGTGGACCTCAACATTTAATTTTGAACATTTGAGGTATACTAGAAGGTTCGTGGAGCAATATGCCACATAAAATTCGTGGCAAAAAAAAAAAAAAAAATGGTCCTAGATTTTCTAAAAATAATGAATCTTCTGGACTACATTTGTTACGGTACATGATATGAGACCAAGCCCTTAGTTTTTTTGGTTTGGTTTGGGTCTAGTATTAATTACTTTATTCCCCACATGGGTATGACACGTTTCATATTCCTCTAGGTACCATAAGGGCATGACACATATCTTAAAATGATCATAAGTTGGCTCTATACATGGGAGCCGTACTCAATTTCTGTTTACTTATTGTGTTATAACTTATAACGTCTAGTATTAATTCCTTTATTCATCACATGGGTATGACAAGCCTAGCATTCCTCTATACACCACAAGTGTATGACATGTCTTAAAATGTTCATAAATTGGCCCTATACATGGGAGTCGTATTCAGTTTTTGTTTACTCACTGTACATGTGTTATAACTTATAGCGGCAAGAATTTATAAACTCCACCACAAAAGGTTAGATAGACCTTACTAAACGCATTGTATTACAATTGTAATGTTTCTAATGATGAAACCGGAGCACGAAACCCTAATGCTTTAGGATTTTGGTCATAGAACGTGGTTTTTTTTTTTTTTTTTTTTGACATAAAAAAAAAATATATAGGGTTAAGCCCAAAGGTAATGAAAAATATATAGGGTCAATAAAAGTCAAGAAATTATTGTTTGAAAACATGAATTTGAAAAGAAAACCGACTTGAAATGCCTCCAAAGTTCATACGTATACCAATATTCCATTGATCCTCCATTTACATAAGTTCATAAATGCTTACGCGTTCAAATATCTCTTTCTATCACATTATTGAAAACGATAATGAAAAAAACGCTTTTTCAGGTATTTCATGGTGCAGATCTCATAATCTATTTTGATGAAAACTGGAACCATAGAAAGAATGCAGAAAGCATCTTTGGAGAAACGCTCGAATGAAAGCTACTCGCAATGTAAAGGAGAGAAGGGGAAAAAAAACACAGGTAGCCAGGAAATTATTCTAGTTGATTTGTCAATGGCTCCAAATCTTTTGGATCATAAAAAATGTTTTGTATTAGGATTATAGAATTTAGTCTTGGGGCAGTGCTCCAATTCTCACGTGTGAGGCCCACTCCTGTGTGAGACTAGAAAAGAATTACTCTAAAAATATTCAGTTGACATTGTTAGTCAATTTGGAATCTATTCTGTCTCAAAAAAAAAAAAAAAGAAGGGGAATCCATGCTCTTCATCCATCTAGTACTATGAATAGTTTCCTCAACCCACCTTCTTCTTCTAAGGTCCTCCTATTACTCTCTCTCTCTTTAAAAAAAAATTCAGAACTGTTTTTCAACTGTCATGGACAACAGAAATGATCAGTCGTCATCAGAGACAAGGTTCTCTCTCTCTCCCTTTCTCTCTCTCTCTCTCTCTCTCTCTCTCTCTCTCTCTCTCTCTCTCTCTTCACGCACACTAGATCCAGTTTCAATAACTTGATGTAAAAATGTTAATAACTCAATTAATAGGTCTCTTTGTAGTTTGTGGAGAATTCCTTTTCGGTATTTAGTTCTTGTTAGTTGTCTGAACTCGTAAACCATTTGTTGCTTGTTGTACGTGATAATTGCCCTATAAAATCAGAGGTGGAGCCATTTATCTTTGGGGGGGCCGAAGAAAATATAAATAATTAAAAAATTTCTCCTTATATACTGTGTACTATATCCATACTACATAGAATAGTGTTAATAAACATAATTCAATGTACAACAAAAGTTTAATACTGTTTTATAACTTAATAGTTTTTTACTTGGTCATGCTCTACTTTTTCAAATTAAATTACTACTTTTTTAGAATATAAATTAGAATTTATTAATTGAGTATAATAATTTAGAACTTTATAACTTGACTAGATGATATCTCACAGGGCCATCTTCCTGTTGTAATTATTCAATTATTAAAAACCTAGTACGTATAATAATTAATTACAAAATTACTAATAGGTTAAAAATTACAGAAATTTAGACAAACAACATGCATAAAAAATGTAATCAAATAAACAATAAATATTACATTATTTTGATTATATGATATATTATATATCTGTATCAAATTAAGAATAATTTATTATATTTATATGTAATATATATATATATATATATATATATATATTACATATACAATTTGTTGTAGTGACAGGCTACACGCAAATTCTAAATTTTTGACCCTAAATTGTATATACTTGCCCCTGGCCCCAAATATTTTTACAAATTGACCCATGAAATTTCTCAAATTGTTTTTTTTTTTTTTTATTGAAGTCAGTTTCCCAAATTGTTTTAATCAAACCATCCCTTTGCTGTACTGCCCTAATAAATATCAAGAAAATCCGTTAGAAAAACCAACAAAACAATTCATAGACCTGGATAATTAGAAAAACCTTTAGACAATCACAAATCCAGTTTAGAAAAAACATACAAACAAGACAATTACAAATGACAAATCCTTAGCAAAACAATCCTTTAGTGCAGCATCACCACCATCATCTTCTTCTCTGGCCGGCTGCATCTCTGCTGCTTTCTTCTTCTTCTATTTTTTTTTTTTTTTTTCCTAACTTCACAACCTTTAGACTTCAGTGCATGCATTCTCTCTATTTGCAAAATGATAATTGACAAGCACCTTAGAGATTGTGGCAAAGATGGCTACAACTCATTGTGGTTCTTGTAGCCAACATAAAGCCACGTGCACTTAATTGTTTCTATTTTTTTTTTTTTTTTTTTTTTGGCCTGATCATATACTACCTTATATTCATATTTCATAAAGTTATCTTAAAAAGAATGTAATAGTATTTTATTTCTTTGGGCTAAGCTTTTAAATTTTAATTCGTACTCTAGACTTTTTGGGCTGGTGAATGATTGGGTAATAGACTTGAATTTTTAAGAGTTTTCAAATGTTCTGGGCTTTTGAACCTTTTTTAAGTTCATTGATTATATCTATAATTTATAAATATACAAAAATATCTAAGTTTATAAATAAATGTAATATATATACATATATATATATATATATAAAATATTGTTATAACTTTATTGTGTTAATAAATTACTAATAATAATAATATTGTTGTGGCATGTGGGGGTTTTTTTTTCTAAACTAAAGAAATAAATATCAGAATGAAAAATAAAAAATATTAATTTTTATATAGGATAAAGATTCTTGACTTTGCAAGTCAAGAAAAAATTTGAATCGTTATGTAGGTTGAATTCCTAAAAATTAATCTTAGAATACATCCACAAATATGACATTATTAAGTGTATGCATTTTTTGGTCGGCTAAAATCATCACTGGCAAATTAATTTATCACTAATAGAATTGTAACCCATCTAATACATGTAACTTCAAAATATATATATATATATATATATATTGGGATAAGTCAAATTTATACTTTAAATTATGGGAGGAGATCAAGAGAGGGGGGGGGGGGGTGGCAAAGAATATCTACTTAAATATTTTTTAATTTTTTTGGTATAAGTATGTATATTACAAGATTTAAAAAAAATGGTCCCCCCTCTCTTTCATTAAAAAATAAAAAAAAAAAAAATTTTGTTTAACTTTAACAAATTTTAAATATTTTAATAACTTTTTATTGAATTAATATTTTGAAAAATCTCATGATTAGATTATATGTTTTCTATATTTTTACCATTTGTACTAAACTTTGTGCTAGTTGAAAATTATTTGACATTCAATTTATAAATTCTTCTTTTATGTATAATTTTAAAATACAAGACCTTGAAATTTAAAACTTTTATAGATGAAATAATTATTGATCTCATTAACTATGTCATCATTCAAAATTTCAAGTTTCTTGTAATTTAAAATTATGCATAAAAGATAAATTTATTGATCAAATGGTAAATAACATCTGATTGTCATAAAATTTAACTAAATGTTAAGAACATGTAACTCAACAGTGAGATTTTCAAAATACGGATTTAATAACTAGTTATTAGGTGGTGTAATATTATTTAAAGTTAAACATAGTAAGATAGCTCAATCCGAGTAGATTAAATGTGAATTGACCACCTATTTAGATTTTAAAACCTATATAAACCCACACACAAAAAAAAGCTAGAAATCATTCAAATTGCGGACAAATTGACCAATCCAACAAATTGTTAGATTTTTTTAATAAAAAATTATTAAGCTACTTAATTGAGCCTAATAAAATGTATGTCCATGAGTCTTTTTAATTTTATTCCCAACGAACTTTGGAGTACACACTTGACACTTTACTATGCATAAAGAAAAAAATTACAATATAATTATATATATATATACATTGATAAACTCAAATGTATCAAATGACAATATAGTTATTTTATCTTTGTTAATATTATTATAAGTCTTATAAGAAACTAGAACACCACAAAGAAATCTAAATAAAAAAATTATTGAAATAAAAGAACAAAAAGAGATAGTAATGTTGATGAAGAAGAAGAAAATGTCAATAAGTAAATAATTTTTCAAAATGATAATAATATTGACTTCAACAGAGTTGATTAGGCATTATGATAAATATAATGAATAGAAATTATTATTTTGGCTCATATTTCATGTATTATTACTTTTGAGTTAGTCAATTTTTAAAAATTTTTTTTAATGAGAGTTTAATCAATTTGAATGTGTGTATTATAAATATATATTGATTTGATTTATTAGTTAACCTTTTTAAATCTTTTTATATAAGTGATGATTAAATTAGTTATTAGTTGAATACATTTCAATTTATAATGAATATAACTTTTACATATGTATAACTATAATTTTTTTATAAATTTTATTAGGTGTTTATGTTCTTAAAACTCATAATATGATATAATACACTATACCAAAAAAAAAAAAAATTCAATTCACGATACGATTCACGTTTTAACAATTATGGTTCTAACTGTTAGTGATTTTATTGATCATTCTAAGCATGTTGCTAGAAGACCATGTCTAAGGGCAAGTTTCGATGGAAGGGGAAAATAGAGGGGAGTATAGTACAGTCAGACTAGTGGTTGGCTACAAATATTGAATAGTTTGATTATAGGGATTGGTTTATTTTGTTACAAGGTTGATGAAACTTATTTGAGAATTGGATGACTCTGTCCTAGGTTTTTATTTGTGCTTGTTTATGTTTATTTAATAAATTATATATTATTTATTGATTTATTTTATTTTATTTTATTTTATTTTTTCCTTATAAAATTGTAAATTCAATTTTGAATGTTGTTTAAATTTCTTTAAATTTTTTTAGTCAATGTTTGTTTTAGCTACTGACCTTAAAACTTTAAGCCTCTTCTGTTTTAGCTACTTTTAACAATTAGGGTTTTTAAACCATGGATTAATATGTAACTCAAATATAAATCATTTAAATACATGATGATTGACGCAAATGTTAGGATTTAGTGAAATAGCAGGTTGATGATGATGGAGAAAAGAATTGTTTTGAGTAGCTACAACAGAGCTCAAACACTTAGGAAGAGACACGTTATTAGTTTTATTTCTTGAAGAAAACTAGCTATGAATCTGTCTTCCATGCAGAAAACAATGGCCAACTATGCATTTTTTATACTGGTGCTTGTTCACAACAATAAAGCAGAGTTAATTAAATAGTTACTTAAACTTCATTTATTACTTTACAAACTTAAGCTAGCTGAAAATATATTAACTTCAACATTCCCCCTTAATGCATTTACTGTCAAAATCCAAGCATTTCTTTTTAAGTGAAAAAAGTGCCCACAAAACCCTAATTCGGGCAAGGACCAAACGAAGGAATTTGCCCAAAAAGTGTCATCACTCTGCACCAAATTAAGAAATCTGAAGTACCTCTAGTCTTCATATACAATGCAACCTCACTTTCACTTTTATGTAAAAAGAATCAATTCTTTTGTGCAGCCAATTAAAGCAACAGGTGCATGTATAGTGAAAGTGAATCTTGCCTTGTGCTTCTGCATGGATCCATGCATCAAGGTTGAGCTATGCATTGTAAATCCAATGTACTCCAATGATGTCTCTATCATGAGGCTTGTCAACTAACTCCCGTGTCTTATTATTATCGATCATTTTCATTTCCTCTTTCACAGCTTTCACCCAAAACATCTTGCTTCTTCAAAATCATCTGGTTCAATGACAGAAAAATTGTACATTTCATAGATGTCTCCATAAGCTTCTAAACTTTAGTGGAGGAGCTCTAATGAAGATGACCTGGGAGGATGATGGTTCTACTCTTTAAGGTGATTGCAATAGTAGAAGTTCTTTCATTGTCTTCTCTTGATTGGTGTTATGCATCTTCTTGGAGGAGCTCTAATGAAGATGACCTGGGGGGATGATGGTTCTCTTCTTTAAGGTGATTGCAACAGTGAAAATTGTTTCATTGTCTTCTCTTGATTGGTGTTATGCATCTTCTTGGAGGAGCTCTAATGAAGATGACCTGGGGGAATGATGGTTCTACTCTTTAAGTGATTGCAACAGTGAAATTTCTTTCATATTCTTCTCTTGATTGGTGTTATATATGCATCTTCTTGATCTGCTTTAGAAATTAGAGGTAATCTCTGCAATTTCTTTTCGTTCGAATTCCAAGAAACTTCTGTTGAGAAAACATACCTTGATGCAACCAACTTTCGCAAAAATCTGTTGATTAGTAATATTTTCATCATATGAACGCATTTGACTTACAACTTCCATAATTATTGAAATATAATATCCCATATCTTCTATCTCCTTCATTTTGGCGTTCTCCAATTCTCATTAGAGAGATTGAAGTTCAATGCTCAATTGCTCATTAACTTTGTCGCCTAGAAATTTATTCTTCAAAATTTCCCATGCATCTTTGGCTTTGAAGGCATCAATAATATGTGGGAAAATCGCTTCAGAAATTCCTTACTGAAGAAATAGAAAGTCCATCACGTACGTTCTTTGTACGGCTGCCATTCATACTTTTTGACTTCACTCAAATTTGCTTCTTGAGGCTCAACATAGCCATCCTCGAGACTGCCGCATAAAGTTTTTAAAAATATATTGTAAACTAGGCTCTGTGAACAAAATATGTTGGGTTCTAGTGGAATAGGTTGTTGATGATGGAGAATAGGAATTGATGTAGGGTAGCTAGCTAGTTATTGCAGAGCCCAAACACTTTGGAAAAAAAAAAAGAATTGCTTTTTGTTTTTGTTTCTTGAAGAATACTACAAATGATGTTTTCCATGCAATGCATAAAATAATGGCCAACGTAACTATGCATTTTTATACTCATGCTTGTTCACTAACTCCCCTAAAAAAATAAAGTAGAGTAGATTGATTAATTACTTAAACTACATTTATTGTTTTACTAATTAACATGATGTTGCTGACAATGTATTAATTTAAACACAAGGATAATCACGAAAAGGAACAAGTGTGCTGCATGCTTTAAGCAATTCGTCAAAATGGAGCACTTGGTGGAGCACATGAGAACCTCATATCATTCAGTTCACGAACCCACATGCAGCATTTGCAAGAAACATTGCAGATCTTTTGAATCTCTAAGGGAACATCTTATTGGTAATCTGCAATTTTTCTTTTAAACTTCAAACAGCTTGATTCCATTAAAGATAGCTTGTGATAATTTCTCTCCTCTAGCAGGCCCACTGCCAAAAGAAGAATGCAAAAGTATTTTCATCAATCAAGGATGCAAATTCTGCCTAGTTATCCTCAATAACCCAGATGCACTCAGGTTGCACCAAGAAATTTGCCAACTCCCCAGTGTAAGTACTGTATCTTTCCACTAGCAATAAGATAAAGTATTTCTGATGCTGATCGAGTTGAATATAAATCTTTTTGTGGTTTTTGTTGTTCTAGGGAGTGCTTGCTCAATTGGCTAACTTGAGCATTTTGGATAATTTGACTATCGATACTGTTCAAATAAGAGGGCCACGAGTAGTTGCACTCGCTTGCAAAATGGTTGGTGGTGGGAGTGATGGCTCCCTAGATCTCTGTGCAAGGGTCTGCCTCATTGATGAATATGAAAGCATAATCTTCCATACTTATGTCAAGCCACCAACTCCAGCCACAACCTATAGGTATGGATACGTCTCCACCAAGCTTCTCCTGATTTCAACCCATATATATATTTACCGGCAACAAACAAAACCTTAGTCCACGAACTATATAAATATATATATATATATATATATATATATATATAACACAATAATTTACATTTTTTGAATAACTTATAGGTATCAAACAACGGGCATTCGAGCAGAATACTTAAGGGAGCAGGCATTGCCGCTGAGCCAAGCGCAGAGGAAGATTCAAGACCTCCTCTACAATGGAGAACCAATGTGGAAGCTTAGACCTACTGATGGAAAAGCCAGTATTCTTGTGGGTCACACTTTGGATCGTGACCTTGGCCTCCTACAAATAAATTACCCAGCAACAATGATGAGGTAAATGAAGCTCTTCAAGGAAAGTAACAAAGTTTTGATAGTTCTATAGTATCGTCAAGGACGGACCCATGATTTTAAGTTCGCGGAGGCTAGGTAAAAAAAAAAAAAAAAAAAAACTCCAAGCATCAATATAGTATTAAAAAATTACACAAAATTATTGTTTTTAAATATATTAAGATGCAATCAGCTACTCATAAAGATAAAAACAAAAACAAAATAATTATGTTTTTTAATACTAGGCTAGTTAGGATTTTTTTTTTTTTTTAAGTTAGTGCATTCAAAGTAATGAGGCTAAAAATTTTAGTTTTTAACACCTCAAAAAACTATTTTATCTATTTTACCGTCTCACTTTACAATACACCCAATATCCAATGTTTTATTTTTTTATCACTTCATTTAAAATAATATAAATAACTCATTAAAATAATAAAGAAAAAGAGAGAATTTGAGTTTTTTAATTGAATAAAGAGATATAATCTTAATAAAATATTGTATTTTATTTTTAACAACTTACTACAGTCAACTGGTATTTATATTAGTTTACTGTAGTTGCAAAAAATTTAGTTTTAACTTCTCTAATAACACATTATTTTTTTTGTTCTTTCTTGGTAAAATAGTTTTTTTTTTTTTTTTTTTTTTGCTAAAATACAATCATCATTGTGAATGTTTTTATTATTTTTGTTAAGTGTTTGGGTTGGATAGTTGCTATTTGAATTAGACTAGCTAGGGTGATTGGAGAGAAAGGAACCTAAGGTTTTGAAAAGAGGTCCAACTACAAAAATAAAATGTATAATAACTATATATATTAAAAAAAAAAAATTGGACCAAGGGGACCCGAGCCCCCACTTGGGTCCGTCCCTAGACTATCATCAACCGTTCAGCTTTAACTGAACACCACATCGCTAAAAATACTAATAACTGATAAAAAAAATATTTAAAAGAAAAAAGATTATAAAAATACCATATAGTATTTTTGTAGTGTATGTACCGTGATGATGTCATAATTAAATTAAAATATAAATAAATACATTAAATTAGTACAAATAAAAAAAATTAACTAAAATAGTTCGACTAAATATAGAGACATATTTCTTTTTTTATGAAAATATATTTATTTATATATTATTGGTCAAAATCCATATAATTCGTTAAGATACTTCAACTATATAATTTCTATATATCCAACAATAATAATTACAGCTACATTTTTTAGAATATTATAATTATAATATGAAGTAAAAAAAAAAAAAAAGAGTCTTTGTGTTAGAACTTTTTCCCCTCTCCCTTGCGTGTGTGTTTGTTTCAAAAAAAAAAAAAGGACCACACTGAAAGAGAGAACATGGTATAGACATATCATTACCACGTGGTGGAAGGTCTCAAAATTGAAAGGAAATATTAGTCTAACACTTTTAACTCCTACCCTTCAATTTTCCAACTCTCTTTTGTTGTTTCGAATGCTAGTCACATGCTTGGGCTCATAAAACTAAAAGTCGGTACAAAAGAAAGTTAAAAAAAAAAAAATAGCAAAAGAGAAATTAGCCAACAACTGGAGAAGAGCAAGAGAGAAACGTGGAGGTGAGGATGAAACAAAGAAGAAGAAAGAAGGGGCGTTCAGGTGACCCACGGCATAAAGGCTACTTGCTGTGAGGGATGAGTTCTTCGTTTGTTCAACGTGGATTTGTGCTTTCTTATTCTTCTTTGTCTTCTTCTTCTTTGTCTTCTTCTTCTTCTTCTTCTTACAAATCATTTGGCTCATATTGGCCAAAACAAAAAGGAACCAGGAGAATCATAAAAACTGGCCATGGTTCTCAGAACCGTAAAGTTCAATCGCAGTTCAAGCGGCTCAATGCTTTTTTCGTATAAAGAGATTCTTAGGGTTAAAAGAACCACAATGACAAGAGGTTCACGGTTGATTGGGGTGGACCATACGGTCCAGTCCAGGTCTGAGAACCTTGTTATGGACACATCCAGTTTCACAACAGGTCGATACGATAAACTATCTATAAGTGGTCTATAAAAGATGCAAGTATATGTAAACAGGAGTACAAAAAAAGTGTCCAACACATACATTCAACTATATTAGCATGTTGTAAAACTATATGTGTCCTTAGAATATTTAAATACTTATTGTATCGAAGTATTTTTTTTGTTATGATAAAACTTAAGTTGTTCTTTAATATACCTTTAATTACCCAATGAAATTCAAACATGGCTGCATTAATTAGTTAATGCAGTATAAACAATGTTGTCTTTCCTAAAGAAAATTAAATTCAATATAGTAGTGTGTTTAAATTTAATTAAGAAAGATTAGGTACATCATCTCCATATATGTTAAGATACTAGGATTATTTCATTTGAGATGTACAATGAAAAAAATGTGACCACAGGGATACAGCAAAATATCCTCCTCTGATGCAAACAAACAAACTCAGCAACTCTCTCAAATACTTAGCAAAAACATATCTTGGGTAAGTAACCTACATGGGATTTTATTTTATTTTATTTTATTTTTCTCTTTTTTATTCTTTGTTATTTATTTTCAATATATATATATATACCTTGAGGAAGTAAAGAAGCTTCAGAATTTAGGTTTGACATTCAAGCTAGCAGTGAAGACCCTTATGAGGACTGTGTTGCATCAATGAGGCTTTACAAAAGAATGAGATCCCAAGTTCACAAAAAAGGGGACCATCCACAAAATCAAAACAATTTTGCATTATGGAGACAAAGCGAACTTGAAAAGATGACCCCAGAACAACTATTGGAAATTTCAAGGTCTGATTTCTACTGTTGGTGCTTGGACTCCCAAAGTTAGTGCTTGAAATGTGTTGCATACCTAATTAAGTGTGCAAGACAATTGCGAACTTCTTATCCAATTAATGTATTATTGGTAGAAATAACAAGAAAATGGGAACATATATTTTCAATTAGATATTACTCCTATGCATGCCATGGTACAACATGGAAGATGTTTTTTTTTGGGCTTGAAAATGATGTTTAAGAAAGAATATTAGATGTATTACCAGTTGATGAAAGCGATTGTTGACATGTCAATAAACATTTTTTAAAAAAATGTATGTAATTCTATTTTGTGATTTGTGGCTAATCAATTTTTAAGGTTTATCTAGTAAAATTTTTAATATAACTAACATTACTCTTTTTAGTTACAAATTATGCCTTCTCGTTTGTCTATTCATATCATTTGCATAAAAAGCTTGGACCAATTCATTTTGAAAAATGGGGTTGATGCTGTGTTTTTTTTTTTTTTTTGAATTAAAAAAAAAGTCTCTAGTGTGGGTCTATCGACCTCATACCACATGACGGTAATGAATAATACCACGTGTACCACACGGCCTTACTAGCACTATCACTTCAACCGCTTCTCTTTAGGTGTTGGGACAAAAACTCCTACCATCAAGCCAGACCTTATATGGTTGGAATTGATGTTGTTGACTAATAAAGAAGCTGAAGTGATAGATATATATATATATATATATATATAATAAAATAAAAAGGGACTATACCATATAAACTGCTGGTATTGCGGAAATCAAGTCTTTCATCAGCGAATCCAAACTGATATTCAAACAGCAATAGATCATATTCATCACAACTTTGCTGAATTCTCTTCCTTAATGAGCATCGAAAAGCCACCCACAAACACTGTTGTCCAACACACATGGGTCCCCCCTCCCACAGGATGGATTAAATTCAATACGGACTGCCATTTCAGACAAAGCCACTGCTTCCTCAAGGTCTGGCAAAATTTCACACAGCTTGCTCCCCTATTCTAGCAGAAGAATCTGCTATTTTATGGGCTAGCTCGTAAGAATAGAGAATTGGAACTATATCATTTTCGAAGGCGATGCTAAAGCCCACTTTGATCCCTCCCCTCTGCTGAATCCATTATGGCTTGTTTGGAAGTTTAGAGAGGGAGGAGAGTAGAGGGGAGTAGAGAGAAGGAGAGTAGTGGGGAGGAGAGTAGAGGAGAATGATTCCTCTCTACATTGTTTGGATGTTTTTAAAATTAGAGAGGGGGAAGGGGGTAATTAGCCCTTTAGAAAGAGTAATTTTGTTAATTTAGAAATGGTAAATTAAGGAATTCATTTGGTCAATAACTTATCTACTCTACTCTCCCTCCATATCTCTCCAATTTGGAGGAATTAAAAATGAAGGGTTGGAGGTAGTTGAAAACCCTCCAAACCCCTCTAAATCCCTCTCCCTCATTCCTTAAAAAACTTCCAAACAAGCTAATTGAATATACGACCACAAGCTAGTTGGAGGTAGTAGGAATGCAAAGTAGAACATCTCAAACATGTGGCAATATATGTCCACACCCTTTTTTACATGATACCTAATGCATAAGCAAGGATATATTGGTTACATATATTGCTGAAACCAGATGTTATTTCTCATGGGATTGGATATACGACCACTTTTCCGGTGCTGCTTTATGCTTTGGTCAAAGTAAAATGCACTAGGGGGTACTTTGTTGGCCTAAAACAAACACCATACTTCAACTTCATAAGTGATCTTTCTAAATAAATTACTTTCTTCTTGTTCTTATTCTCCTCTTTATGCATTTCCAACTAAAATCCAACACATATAGTAGGAATGCAAAGTAGAACATCTCAAACATGCGGCAATATATGTCCACACCCTTTTTTACATGATACCTAATGCATAAGCAAGGATATATTAGTTATATATGTTGCTGAAACTAGATGTTATTTCTCATGGGATTGGATACACGACCACTTTTCCGGTGGCTCTGTTAGTGTTAAGATGGGAAAATGCTTCAATAGTCTTTGAAAACGGAAATGGGCTTTTGGGGTCAATCACTGGCTTCACCTTCCCACTTTCCAGGTAAGGTTTCAGTTTCTCCAAGATAGACCCTTTAGAAGTGAGCACAAACATAGTTGCTGGTGAAATTACAGGGCCTACTATTGTCACAACATGCCCGTCCTTTTTCACTGCCTTGACTGCCTTATCAGTCTGCCCTGTTTTTGTGTACAACAAAAATTAGTCTTCGACATATTACGAGTAATCATTACACGTTGAATAGAAAAATACAATTAGATTGGCAGGTAATGCACAAATAAATATCATGAGCAATTTCACCAACCTTTTGTTTTAGAAATGGAAATCAATTTAAACACAAAGTTAGACACAAAAAGGCCACAAGTTTAACAATTGTTTAGGTTGATTATTGATTATTGTCAAAGGACACCCCCCACAAGACCCAATTCTAAGTATAGAATTCATTGACCAAATTAGGCTTCTGAGGAAGCGAAAACAAATTCAAAATCTTACCAACTGCATCATATACGACATCAAATTTCTCTGGAAGGTCTTCAAAGTTTTCTTTGGCATAATCAATGGCCAAATCAGCTCCCAAACTCTTCAATAGCTCCAATTTCCCGATGCTTGAAGTAGCTGCTACCTTGGATGCACCAAAAACATGCTTTGCTAGCTGCCCCAGACGTTAAAAAAATAAAAAAGGACATACAAGGATTATCATATCTGAGATAGATGATTATTTATAAGGGCTCAAATTTATATTGAACATTAATGATGATTCTGGGATACAGTGAGAGCAAAAAACTTTTAAACACTAAACTCACAATAGGGATGAAAAGAGGGCATTGGAATATCAATGAGAGTCAAGATTATACCTGAATAATGTGTGTTCCAACTCCACCAGCACCACCCAAAACAAGGATGGATTTACCTGCAGAGAATTCAGTTCGTTCAAGGCCTTCATAGGCAGTCTCAATGGCCAGGGGAAGGCTAGCAGCTTCAACAAAACTTAGATTTTTGGGTTCCAGAGCCAATAGTCTCTCTTGAACAGCAGTGTACTCGGCCAAAGTGCCATAGCTTTTTGGGTGGTCTAAAGCCTTTTCATTGAGGTCTCCGTATACTTCATCTCCTTCCTTGAAATTCTTCACTTGGCTTCCCACTTTTACCACTACCCCAGCTACATCATAGCCAGCAACAATCTATGCAAAATAATAACAACAATAAGAAGAAATGATAATCTTGCTAATAAAAATAAAATTTAAAATATATATATAGTCTTTGATATTAAGATTTTTATAAATTAATAAGTGATTCATGCGCTAGTAGATTTTGAACTCATTGGCAATATTAATATACGTTTTTAGATCCCTTAAAACACAAGTTGTTTAACCTAGTTATTTAGCTAAGTGACTACTTAGATAAATTATTCAGATCTAGGTTAACACAAGAAAATCATATCATGTAAATAATGCGGAAATGTAAAGAACACACGATATGATAACCAAGGAAAACCAAACCGATAAAAAACTTGGAGAGGATTTAACGTAACTATCCTCAAGGTAAAATAAATCCACTATGAAAGAATTGAAGTTTGTACAATAAGCCTTAGACCACTAACATCCTATTGCTACTTCGAATATAAAACTTACTACCACAACCACATGATAGCTCCGAGTCCACAGACTATTTCTTTCTTTGATCCACTGCAACCACAAGTTCTCATACTTGTGACTTTGAGACTCCACTCAAAGGTTTCAGATCTTCTTTAAGTTCTTTATGCAGCAACTGAAGCGATCACCAAGTTCTTGACATAAATCTTGATCTTGATAACTCTAAGTGTGTATGAAGGTAAACACCTCTAGATTTCACAAGAGATTCAACACACAGCATATCAAAAGACTTCTAAAACGTAATTAGGGTTTTTCTTTTTATACATGGAGTAAAACATAAAACCCTACACGTCACATGCGATTGGGCTTAATTGGAAATTCTGCAAAAAAATAAATATGCCTGAGATTCGATCGAACGAGTCTAATTTTTGATCGATCAAGCCTTACAAATTTAGTCCAATAAATTCTGCAATCACTCGATTCCAATTTTACAAATAAACACACTTTGAGCAGCCTAAATCTAGACTTTAAGTTTTGATCATGGTTTGCTAACACATTACAAATTGAAGTTCTAATTCATTTAATTCCTAAAGTCTTAGAACCTAACAAACTCCCCCTTCAGCAATCCATGACAAAACACATCACAAAAAAAAAATTTGAAAAATGCTCAAAGTTAAAAAACATTCCATTCAAATTAAACAGCCTAAATACAATCCAACCTAACTACTATCTATCAACTGCCAGTATAGACAGCAGCCACGACTGAATTAATAACCTGTATATTCCTGACACACTCAACAAACATATAAACGCATGTGTGGAAAATACACTTAAATCAAAATAAATTCTTGATTTTACAAAACATAAAATAAAAGATATATACCATGAATAACCTCATAATATAAATCAATAACCAATGTATCATATGTGAAACAAGAAACAATAAAAGAAACATAAAACATAGTGTCTTCCCCTAACACATAAACGATAAAAACATCAAGAGCCAAATAAAAATGAAATACATCAAATAAGCTTCTAAATACAATCTATGTACTCCAAAACTCCCCCTATCTCCATGTCGTATGTGTACTCTCCCTTTTTGTGACGAATTGCCAAAGGACAATCAAGACTCATCATCAAAAGGCGGATGTGGTGGAGTAGACTGTCTAGCACCCGCTAAATCTGCTCGTAAACCAATGTATCATATGTGAAACAAGAAACAATAAAAGAAACATAAACATAGTGTCTTCCCCTAACACATAAACGATAAAAACATCAAGAGCCAAATAAAAATGAAATACATCAAATAAGCTTCTAAATACAATCTATGTACTCCAAAACTCCCCCTATCTCCATGTCGTATGTGTACTCCCCCTTTTTGTGACGAATTGCCTAAGGACAATCAAGACTCATCATCAAAAGGCGGATGTGGTGGAGTAGACTGTCTAGCACCCGCTAAATCTGCTCGTAAAGCCTGAAGCTCACTAAGCACATCCAATCAGAAGCTGTCCATGCGCCGCTTGAACGGTCATCACGGTATCTAGCATACTCCGTATAGAAGCATCACTCGATGAAAAAGGTGGAGGATCAACAGCAGCTGTCGGGTCAACAAACTCCTCAACAGTAGGGTCACTAGAAATAGGAGGCCTAGATGCATCACCTGTAGAAGACTCGACTCTAGGGCGTTTAGAGCTAGCTTTTAACTGAGCTACTCTTTGCCGAAGAAAGGTGACTCCTATGGGAGCTATGATATGTATAGACTCAGATGCAGTAAAATCCTCTAAACCTAAATGTAATAAAATCCTATGAATAAAAACCGGAAAGAAAAGTCCATGAGATTTTGCACTACTCCTATGAACCTCAACAAGAGATCGATTGAAAAGAGTAGGAAAACTCATATGAGCATTGGTAACAAGAGCTTACAAAAATGTACATCTCTCAATAGGAATTGTGTGCAAGTGAGAGATAGGTCAAATAGAATGACAAGAAATCCGAAAAAATAGATAATTAAAGTCAGTAAGCTCATGTGAAGTGATACGAGGATCAATACCCCAACTAATGGAAGTACCGACAATGTAAGGCATGATGTCATCAAGAGGAGGGGTCTTAGTGTGTGGGTACATGGGCTGTCGTACCAAAGGTACACCAAGAGCAGTGGCCACTACAGCAGGAGTAATGACATACTCTTCACCCTTTATCCAACTCATCACATATTGAGTGTTGGAATCATTAGAGTGGACAGAGCGGTTCGAATAAAACTCTTAATCAAGGCAACTAGAGGAGGATGCTCGACCTCTAAAAGTGGTAACCAGCCCCTACGCTCAAAGTTCTTACATATCTCCAAATCTAATTCATCTAGTATGACCTTATGCTCAGCCCAAACCGACCTAAAGATGTTAAGTTTCTCATAGGTTTCTTGGTTTTTGTCAATTCTAAACCTATCACTCTAAAAAACAGGGGTAGAGGGGGTCGTGGTTTTCTTTGCTCTAGTCTTCCTAACCATGATGCTAAGGGTTGGAAAGAAAAGATTAAAACAGAAAATAAAGAAAAAGAACCAAGGGCAGACTGCATTTGAAAGGGTTAGAGCACAAAAATATCAATAAATAATAGTCTATATGATGCATGTAATGAATGGACATATGATGCATGCTCTAATGCATTGAAATTTGTTCAATTTTACTTCATAAACTATCAATTGACTTGAATACAGGGTTTTAGGCCAAAAACACCAAATTTTGAAAAACCTTATTTCAAAAATTAAACCAAATTAATCAATTAATCATCATACTAGTTAGTAAACATCATATAATGAGTTAATCAATCAATTACACAAGTCAATTTTATCAATTTTAGCCCAATTGAACAAAATCCTCAATTTCACAAAGTTTCAAGCCCTAGAAATTTCAATTGTTCTTAAAACACCAAATTAACCAGATTAATGAATGAGAATCATGTAAGCAACATCTAACAATAAAAACCTAGTGAACACTATTGATTAAAAACAACTGAAATTATCACAAATTCAAAAAATGCTATGTTCGAAATTTTCAATGAAAATGCATGAAAAATGTGATTTTAATGAAAAAGAAAGGGTAAAAAGGACTTACTAGTGCTTGAAGACAAAAACCCTTGAAAGATTTTAGGAAGAAAACAACAAAAATTGCTTTATATTGGATCATTCGAGAAAAATAGTGAGAAGCATGTTTGAAAAAGTTAGAATAGTATGAAGAACATGTGAGAAACTTCTTTTTAAAACATTCACTGACCGAAATTCACTCGATCGAAAATTATCTTCGATTGATCAAAAATTAAATTTGATCAATCGAGCATCGATCAAGCACCGATCGAGCCAGGCAAATTCAAACCAAAATTTTTATCGCAATTTCGATTGGTCAAGCAACAGCTTCGATCGATCAAAAACTTGAAAATTGAGTTTTTAGAAAAACAAAGCAATTTTATGTAGAAACTCCTCAAAGCACAATATTTCATGAATGAAATGCATGAGTATAAGATTAAAAGTTTTTCAAAATCATTTGAATTCAACCCAGATCTTCCAAAAACAAGTTTTTCAACCAATTTGTCCTCAAAACTCAAACATCAAACACATTTTGCATTAAAATCAAGGAATATATAATCTTGGATAGTCAAAACAAATTCACACACAATATCATGTACTGAGTTTAGTAAAAAATAACTTGTATAGTGTGTGCAACTAGCAATAGCTTGAAATACATGTGAGGTGATATGTAGATAGTAAACAATCACAATTTCTATAAAATTCATCACATAAGTTTGAAAGAGACTATCACCTAAAGAGTTACATCATATAACTCTCACATCTCCTAGAAAACAAGCTTGTAATCATGTAAGTTTCTTGTTTTGCCTTATAATGTACACATCAATTTTATTTCATTGAGTCGTCTTTATTATAGCCCAATAATGAACACGCCAATTTTAGTTTTAATTCGAGGTTACACCTTATGTTCTTTTTGTGCGTGTGCTACACTTTTTCGAGCACAAAAATTTATGATATGTACTAAGGTGTTCATGATTGGCTAGTAAACAGTAGTGAGATGGTTATTCATGCCTTTCTCATTAAGTTCAAGTTCTAACAATCAAAAGCATGTGACTTCAAAATCAAGATCATGTGATCAAAAATTATAAACAACTCCCACACAACATGCACTACAAAGATAAAACTAGCAAAGTGCGGTAATATAAGCTTATCCAAGGTACATAAGCATATTATGTACAGATAACATGGCCAACCTTGATAACAAATCCAAGATGTCTAATACAAAACATATTTTTCCTTCCTTTTTTATTTTATTTTTATTTTTAAACAGAATAACAAAGACAACTTATCATGTAATGCATGAATGTTATGCAATGCAAATCCTAAAAGCAAAAAGAAAACAAAACAGCAAAAGAAGAATGGTCACAAAGAATATTGAGATGAAGCACAAGGACTACGTTAGAAAGACTCAATTAGATTGAGTCTTTTGCATCCAAAACTTTTTATGCAACTCTAATATTGGAGTTATTATTCATATAAGAATGATGAATAACTCCAAGATTGGTATAAAGGATTAAAGCCTTTACCAATTCACCAATAAGCATCATAGGATCTTGTGCTTGAGGCACAAGTATTTTTGACTTATTTGCTCGCTTGGCAACTTGCAACGTGAAACAATTTGGACGAATATGCCCAGTCTTCCCACAAAAATGACAAACCCACAAAGGTCTATCATATGCAACTAATCATTTGGGAGGTTAGGATTCTTAGGCTTAGACTCTTTAAGATCAACTCTAATTTCCCTAGGAGGTGATATAACTTCTACTGGTTTGACAGTCTCACTCTTAGAGGGCTCAAAAGAAGAAACAAAGTTTGTGGAATGAGTTTCAGACACAAAGATGCTATTTGCAAAACCTAGACCAGTTTTGTCTAAGGAAGACTTCTGAACACTCAACATGTAATCAAGTTTAGAACTAGCAGACCTATTAGTTTGTTCTCTAACAACAGATAGTTCTAGTTTTAAGTTCTTTATCTTATCAAGCATCATCATGTTTTCAATCTTCACCTTATCAATCAATTCATTAGCATCAAACAATTTCAACAATAAATTTTTCTTATCAAGCTCAAGGGAGGCAATTTTCTTTTAACCTAAGTCAACATTCATTGCATCCTTTGTAGCAACCTTGCAAAGCTTGTTAAAAGCTTCTTGCAAATCAGCACTCTCAGAGAATTCCCCATCAGAAGGGTTCTCTTCAACCACACCACTTTTATCAACTACAGCAATAGCTGTGAAAGCAATAAAGTTTCCATCCTCGTTACTACCAGACTCAAGATCAGAAACCTCATCATCACTAAGGGTTACAGCTATAGCCTTACCCTTTAATCTTAAGAATGTAGGACATTATGATTTCACATGACCATACCCTTGACAACCAAAACATTGTTGATCCAAAAAATTATTAGAGATTTGACCTACTTCGTCTTTAAATTTATCAGTATTGTTCACTTTTGTGGGTTTATTCCTCTTAAAATTTATAGGTTCAGCATTATTTTTATCTCTTACCCTCTTGTTATTGTTCTTAAGAAAGTTTCTAAAGTTCTTAACAAGATAAGCAATCTCTGTAGAAGAGAGCTCATCATCAAATCCATTCCTATCAACATCATCAACTGACTTAAGAGTCATTGATTTAGATTTGTTTGTCTTGGGTAGGTCTAACTCATAGGACTAGAGAGATCCTATAAACTCATCAGCAGAGATGGAGTCCACATCCTTGCTTTCAGTTTTACCAATCACTTTGGATCTAAAGTCCTGATCTAAGTATCTTCCTAACAATCTTAGGTTAATCATAAATTTCACTCAAATTATAAGCAGAGTTAACAATATCATTCAGTTTAGCATAGAATTCATCAAACATTCATCATCAGACATTCTAATACTTTCAAACCTAGTAATTAACTGCTGCAGTTTATTAATCTTAACTGCCTTTGTGCCTTCATGCACAATTTGGAGAATATTCCATGCAGTATGAGCAATCTCAACATTAGAGATTTTCGTAAATTCCTCCATAGAAACAGCATTAAAAATAGCATTAATGACTTTACTATTAAAAGCAACTGTTTCTTTTTGAGAAGTTGACCATTCGCTTACAGGATTAGCCGGTTTCTCCCATCCGTATTCAACGGAGTTCCGAACTCTCTCATTAATAGATTTCAAGAATGCTTTCATCCTTACTTTCCAGTAGGCATAGTTGTTCCCATCAAAGTGAGGTGGGATCACAAAAGAATGACCGTATTCCATGACAACAAGGGTCAAGAATTAACTCTTAGATCAAAAGATCTAAAAACACAATAGCTAACCTGCTCTGATACCACTTGTACATTTTTAGACCCCCTAAAACACAAGTTGTTTAACCTAGTTACTTAGCCAAGTGATTGCTTAGATAAATTATTTAGTTCTAGGTTTACACAAGAAAATTATATCATGTAAATAATGCAGAAATATAAAGAACACACGATATGATAACCCAAGAAAACCAAACCGTTAAAAAACCTGAGGAGAATTTAACTTGGCTATCCTCAAGATAAAATAGATTCACTATGAAAGAATTGAAGTTTGTATAATAAGACTTAGACCACAAACATCATATTGTTATCTCGAATAGAAAACTTTCTTTGATCCCCTGCAACCACAAGTTCTCATACTTGTGACTTTGAGACTCCACTCAAAGGTTTCAGATCTTCTTTAAGTTCTTTATGCAACCACTGAATCGATCACCAAGTTCTTGACATTAATCTTAATCTTGATAACCCGAAGTGTATATAAAGATAAATACCTCTAGATCTCACAAGAGATTCAACACACAGCACATCAAAAGACTTCTAAAACGTAGCTAGGGTTTTTTCTTTTATACATGGAGTAAAACATAAAACCCTACACATCACATATGATTGGGCTTAATTGGAAATTCTGCAGAAAAATAAATCTGCACGAGATTCGATAAATCGAGTCTAATTTTCGATCGATCGAGCCTTGCAAATTTAGTCCAATAAATTCTACAATCACTCAATTCCAATTTTACAAATAAGCACACTTTAAGCAACCTAAATCTAGACTCTAAGTTTTGATAATGGTTTGCCAACACATTACAAATTGAAGTTCTAATACATTTAATTCTTAAAGTCTTAAAACCTAACAATTAAAATATTCAAACCCCGTTCCACTTATTAAAAGGGAAAAAAATTAAATAATTTCTTGCCATGTACGGTATCAAGGCAATGAACACATAGGAAGATCTAGTAACCCGGGAAGCACGGGTGTGGCTAAAGAGTAGCTAGGTCGAGCACTGTGGGGATGCAGCTGCACGGGCGTCTCACACAATTTTTTTTTTTTTTTAAATCTGATATGACCGGGACACCTCAGATCTTCTTCTTCTTCACCTCCGGTCCTTCATCTTCCTTTCCTTCTTCTTCAGCTTCTTCAGCTTCTCTTACAATCTGAGCAGTAGAGATATTGAATGAATTGGGCTTCCAGATTTAGTTTTATGTACTTTATTCGTCGTCAATTATTTGGGACTTTAGGGATTCGGCTAGCTTTGTCAAGGGCCTCAAGGCCCATGGGCTGTTTGAATAATATATAGTTGGCCGTGGGACCTTTTCTTTTCTTTTGGGTTAGTTGTTTTATCTTTTCTTCTTCTTCTTCTTTTTCTTTTTCTTTTTCTTTTTCTTTTTTTTTTTTTTTTTTGAGAAGATTTTATTTTTAATTACAATAGGAGGAGGGATTTGAACATATACATTCAAACTAACGGTTGAACTAAAAAATTCTTAGCGATTCTTCTTCATTGCTTTTTTTTTTTTTTTTTTTTTTGAAACGTTGCCCTTGTTTTCTCTACTTGTTTAGTGTTTACCATATATCTATTCTCTTTAGTTTTGTGGGCTTAGGCATGTGACTAGGCTTGGGAACTCTCAAACTTGTTTTGTCTTGGACCCTTCTCCCAAATCCAATTTGATATATGAATTAGATACACACACCTTTTATTTCATTATCAAATCTATACTATTATTTTAACTTTGTGCCCTTTCTTTTTCAATTTTATATTCTAATTTCTAAACATCATTTAATAGTTATATATTCACTTTATTATCTATTATTACTCTTAAATTGATATATATATTTAATATTATATGAAAAAAAATGTTTAACAACGTATAAAAAATATAAATAAAAATATATTTAATAATTAATTAATAAACATACTCCACCGCAGCCATGTCCTACTTTTTCAAAAATTATTTTGTTGCCACGCCGCACCCACACCCATATCCATGCAGGTGCTTCCTAGCTTGTAACCTTCATTGAATGACTGTATTCCCAAAAATAGTGAGGGAGCCACCCTCAAAGTTGAAATTTTTTTTCTTTCATTTTTTTTTTTTTTTTGTTAAAAGGAATATTATAAATCAAGGAAAAAGACAGAGAGAGAGAGCCGAAGATCATCTCTTGAGCAAGGTAGTCAATACCTTTCCAGCCGGTACATACCGTACCGGTGTGTATACCGGTATCGAAATGTCAACATTTCGTACCGGTTTAAATACCGGCCGTACCGGCCATACCAGCCAATTTCGAACAATACCGGCCGGTACATTTTTTTTTTTTTTAGTTTTTTAATTTTGGTACAGTTTTTTTTTTTTTTTTTGTAATTTTTGAATTTTTGTTAGGGCTGAATGGTAACTTATTTACATTAACTTATTAGTATTATTTGTTTTCTTAGTATACAATGAACAATTAAGCTTTCTATTTTTTATAATATGTTTTTTTTTTCTTTTAATTGATGCTAAAGTCATTCCCAAGTATGATTAGACATAATAGAATCTAATTCACTATTAATAGCTTCCAACCAAAATGGTGCATTAATAGATTTAATTGCATCATAATAACTTATAGGTTCATCTTCAACAATATAGGCAAGGAAATCATGACTGTAACTCTTTTCCTTCCTAGCTCGCTTACTCCTTCTTAATTCTTGCACGTCATCAACAAAATCATTAGAAGTATCAATAGATTCATGCAATACTTTTCCCCTATTTTTTAAAGGAAACAAGTGTTCAAAGAATATAGCATTTTCAGATTCAATAATAGTGTAAGATTCTAAAATATCACTCTTGATAACTAGAAATCTATAACATGAACTAGTGCTAGCATATCCAATAAACACACAATCACATGTTAGAGAACCAAGTTTTCTCTTTTTAGGCTCAGGCAGCATAACCTTAGCTAAACACCCCCACACTTTAAGGTATTCCAAGTTAGGCTTACGTCTTTCCCAAAGTTCATAAGGAGTTTTACCAGTTTTCTTGTGAGGTACCTTATTCTGTATATGACAAGCCGAAATAATGGCTTACCCCCACATATTGGAAGATAGCCCAAAACTAACAAGCATAGCATTCATCATCTCTTTAAGTGTTTTATTTTTTCGTTCGGCTATTCCATTAGACTCAGGTGAATAAGGAGGAGTTACCTCATGAATTATGCCATTTTGTTCACAAAATTCTTTAAATGAGTTAGACTCATATTCACCTCCTTTCTAAGTCTTTTAATCCTTTTATTCTTTTAGTTCTCGACTTCATTTTTATACTTTATAAACATTTCCAAAGCTTCATCTTTGGTTCTTAGTAAATAAAGTTTAGTAAATCTAGAATGGTCATCAACAAAGATTTCATAAAAAATTTTACCGCCTCTAGTTATTGTGTGTTTTAAATCACCCAAGTCACTATGTACCAAACTAAGGAGTTTGGATTTTCTTGTTACAGATTTACAAGGTTTCTTGGTGATTTTAATTTCGGCACAAATTTCACATTTTTTCCATGTTAGCTTCACTTAGAGAGTTTATGATTCCACATTCTTTCATTTTTTTTATGTAACCAAGATTTATATGTCCAAGTCTACTATGCCACACATCAATAGAATCAACCAAGTAAGCATAAGAAGATGAACCATTTTCATTAATGACTTGATCAACATTAAGTACAAAAAGACCATCATTATCATAACCCTTACCAACAAAGATTTCATTTTTAGATAAAGTAACTATGCCACCATCAAATAGAACTTTAATACCAGCTTTATCAAGCAAACGTACCGAGATGAGATTGTGTTGAAAATGAGGTATATGGAGGACATTGGTGAGTGAAAGAGTTTTACCGGAGGTTAGCTTCAAGAGTACCTTCCCTTTGCCACTCACAGGTATAGGCCTATTGTCCCCAACATAAACAAACTCGGTGCCTTCCACTATTGGAGTGTAGGAAGTAAACTCCTCTTTGAATGCACCAATATGTCTTGTGCAAGCCGAATCTACTACCCATCCTTTCACACTTGAGACCAAATGTGCCTTGGACACCAATGCCGCAATGACCTCTTCGGTTTCCACAACATTTGCTTTGTTTGATGTTGAGCCCTTGTTGTTGTTATTGTTTTTGAAGTTGCCTCTCACTCTACAAGTTGCTGCATAATGACCTGTCTTACCACAATTGAAACAATTACCCTTTTTCTTTTGGATTTGAGGATTTGGGTTATTTTTGTTATAGAACTTTCCTTTGCCTCTAGGATCATATTTCTTATTGTTTTGTGGAGGTCTAAAGAGTTCTCCCTCTACAATATTAGCTTTGGAAGTAAATTCCTTAGCTTTAGAAGAAATTTCGGACATTCTATTAGTCTCTTTTATTTGAATATCGACAATAGTTTGTTGAAAATTTAAATAAGTTCTATGATGGTTATATCGGTGCTTACACTCTTTCCAAGAGTCTGGCAACTTATAAACAATGCCATGAGCCACAAACCTTTCAGGTAAATTATCACCCTCTTTGGCTAAGTCAGAAACTAATTTTTGAAAATCTTCAATTTTGTTGGAAATAGTTTTTTCTTCACACATTTGAAAAGACATATATTTAGCTATAGCAAATTTTTTAGCACCCTCATCCTCAAACCCATAACGACTATTAAGTTCATCTCATAAATCTTCAGTACAAGTAAAATGACAATAATTATCAAATAACTTATTAGCTAAACCACACTTAATAGTATGTGTACATAATTTATTTATTTTTAACCACTTTGCTAATTTTTTGGGATCATCGGGTTTGGATTCATGAAGAATACTATCAATTTTAGTAAATTCCAAGATGGGCAAAACCCTTTCTTCCCAACGTTTAAAATTATTTCAATCAAAAGGTTCAAGCTTGGTAATTTCTGAAATGACTTTAAGAGAATCAACAACTTGTTTATCCATTTTGAGAACCTGATTCAACCTTTAAGATTGTTAGAAAATTAATAGTGAATAAACAAGTTTGATACAACAAACAATATCCCAAATAATTATCAAGAATGTAAATAAGTAATAAAAATATAAATTTAAGTA
Organism: Lithocarpus polystachyus; assembly: GCA_033629205.1. Classification (NCBI taxonomy): domain Eukaryota; kingdom Viridiplantae; phylum Streptophyta; class Magnoliopsida; order Fagales; family Fagaceae; genus Lithocarpus; species Lithocarpus polystachyus. The sequence goes on from CM066163.1 coordinate 80,396,413, forward strand.
AAATTAGAAACAATCTCACAGTGTTATAGAATCACGCAAAGAGCGTTGTCCTTAAAAGTTGATTCGTGCCACCCAAAGTAAAACTTGGTGCGATTGGTTCTCTTGGCCGAACAACCCCCCAGGATTAGACTATAGCGTCGACCTTTGTGATATCCACACTTCCACTCACAAAAGGTTTAAGAACAACCCTCTAGTGCCTTTCCTTAGAGCAAATATTCTTGTAGAAAAAATATGTGGGAGAGAAAGATAGTAGAGTTGTGTATATCCAAAAAATAAAGTAGTAAAAAGACCCCTTTAGAAAATGTGTTATGCTGAGTATTACATAGGCTACTTATAAAAATAATAGTATATAGTTATTGGTTATTAATAATCTTTAAAAGCTCAACGGCTATATTATCAATTATTGCCTAACGGCTATTTTTCTCATAATTGCCCAACAGCTATTTTACTCATAGATTTCTAACAGCTATTTTTCTCATAATTTCCTAACGGTTATTTTACTCATAAATTTCCAATGGCTAGAAAACAAATAAGAATAAAAGTGTTTGGAACATACACCCACATCAATAGAGGAGTTGAGAGAGACTAGGAGAAGTTAGTCTTATCTTAATATTTTGACCGATTGGACTTGGACATAAAGTTAAAAATTGAAATAAGACTGTAAATTGAGGACCATCCTAGATGAAGTTTCAAGAGACAATTTTGAGGGCTGCAAGTTTCAAATATTAGAAACTCCCTCTACAAGCTTACATGTTTAAGAAGAAATTCCAAGCCAATAATATTGCTTGTTGGATTGCTTTTTGTAAGTGGGATGGGCTGAGGTTCCTACACCTCTCTTCTTTCCTTGACTGCGTCTCCTCTCCTCGGGCTCAAGAGCAAGGGAGTTAATCTCGTACCGGAGGCTGTATCAGTTTGACTAGTGGAACGATATATTTCGGTACCGGTCAATACCAGTGTACCGTTTCGGTTTACCGTTATTATATATATGTGTGTGTGTGTGTGTGTGTGTGTGTGTGTGTGTGTGTGTGTGTGTGTGTGTGTGTTATAATAAATATAATAATTTAGATGGTTAGCATTCCAATACCATTGGCAATAATGATAAGCTTCAAAGCATACTATGCGAAAATACAGGGGATAAAAAGGAAAAACATTTTCATTGAACAGAATTGTGGATGCACTATGTTTGATGACAGAAAGCCCTTACAAAAAGTATATATACATTCAAAAAAAAAATAGTAGTAATAAAAAGTCCTATATCTAGACCTTGGCTTGGGAAGGGTCTTTCCTGGGATTGGCAGCCTTGGAAGGGATATCATCAGCTTTGGACTTGGCCTCCGCGTCCTTGGCCTAGGAGACCACCTCCCTGATTGTAAAGGCATCCTCGGAAGACTCGGCCTGTAGAGGTGGCTGAGCCTCTTTATCCACTCCAGCTCTCTCAGGAACTTCAACATCAAAAGGAGGAGCTTGAGTGGTAGGGAGTTTCTCAGAGGGAGGGACTACATCTGGAATTTCTTAAATCTCTTCTGGCAAAAAGATACTCTCGGGCCTCCTCAGCTCGGAGCCCGGTCCATTGCTACTCCCCAAGACTCGATGCAGTAGTCCCTACACACCACGGCCACCTCCTCTGCCAGCCGAGTCTCCGTGTCCTGCACCCCACGCTTGTAGGATGCCTTCACTGCGGCCTCCGCAGCTTCCCTGGCCACCCAAGCTGCATCCTTGACTTTTTGCAACTCGGCCTTGAGATCCAAAACAATTTGTTTTTATGTGGCCAGGTTTATTTCTGTGATATGCAATTGTTGGCGTTGATCCTCGGCTTGCCTCTCCGCGATCTTTAGACCCACCAAGGCGCTTTGTCGAGCTTTGTCCACTTCCTTTAGCTTTTCGAACAGCTCAGCCTACTCCTGCCTTAAAGCCCCCAGCTGCTTCTTAACCTCTAGCCGGGAGTGGGCCTCAGCCCTAACCTTGTCATGGGCGTTCCTGACCCACTCCTTAGCTACATAGACTTGCTGGGTAATCTGCATAAAATTAGCAAAGGGGTCATAAGGAATATACACATAAAAATGAACGTGCAGCTTAGTATTTAATGAAAAAGGATACTGATTGACTTACCATTGCAAGATCCCTCTTCAATGACATGAAGAGGTCAGGTTGCCTAGTGCGCCTGAGGCCCTCTATGTCTCGAGGGAGCTCTAGGGCCTCGGCAAGGATACCGGCGGGCCCCCTCTGAGACTCCCAGATTATGGTGTCCCAGGGAACGGGAACACCCTCCACCTCTAAACGAGGGGCCCATGAGCGCTGCCCTCAGCGTACCTCGGCCTCCTCTCGGCTCTCCACAGAATGGGCCCTCTTGTCCTAGGGGATCCTTGGCTTTCTTCTGTTGTTTGGAACCCTTGTAAGGTGCCACCTCACCTTCCTCTAGGTCCTCTACCGGCCTTTTCTTCCTCAAGTTCGGATTGGCCTTCAATCCGAGGTCAGTAGGGAGCTAAGGGGGAGGAGGAGGAAGATTGGGAGTAACTTGGATATTGGGAACTTCTTTTGAAGTTGACCCCTCTTTATTCTTGTTGGCCATTAGGCCCTTCAAGCCGGTCATTTGCTTCAGGTCCATGCTTTCTTCTTCCTCGGAGCTATTATCCGGTCGAGCTACTATTAACCTCGGATGATAGACGGCAGAAGATCTTCCAGACTCAGTCTCGAAGTCCAAGAGCTCTACAAGCTTTTCCGCTGCCCCTTCCTCTTCTTCGAAGTGGAACTGATCGATCTCGGCATCGAAGGAATGGCGGGACGAGGCTGACTCCTCTTTCAAAGCAGCTACTTGTTGAAAAGCAGGTTGGGGTGGCAGCACAACAAGGGGAAGATCTCTCCGAGCCAAAAACCCAGACTTGGAAACGTCTATTCGAGCAAGCTTGGGGTTACCTGCTCTTATTGCTAGGCCAGCGTCCTGAAATACGCACGACAAGGGCTCGTAATCCAAGATCAAGTGAGCAGCCCGTAACTGTCCGTCTTCACTTACAAATATTTCTGACCTCAGCAAGTAGTTAAGCCCCAGAACGTTGACAAAGCTAATCTTCAGAGAGACGTGATCTTTATCAACAAGAACATTCGAAAAGGAAATTATGGTCAGACCAATAACAACTATAATCCGAGAAGACGAATGATTTGGAGGGAATAAAAGAAAAACTTAGAAAACTAAGGTCCCTATCAAGGGACCTAATCTTGGGACATCCCACCAGGTGTTTCTGCCCTAACTGGGCAGTGAAGACCGTCATGCCACTCCCCAGAGATGACCAGGTAATCATCCTTCAAGCCTTTGTTGGACTTGGGAAGGCAGGATATCAATCTCACCTCATCGGATCAAGATTTGAGGTAATATCCCCCGGCGAAATAATGGCACTTGTACATGTGAGTGACGTCGTGTCATGTAAGCCTAAGACTCATCTGGTCGTTTAGGGCATCTACACTCCCTAAGATTCTAAACATGTTAGGAGTGCACTGGTAGAGGCACAACCTGTGGTTGAGCAGATAACCTCTAGTTATCCTACCATGGGAAGTGTCATTCCTCCCTCTATAAAAGCGATCATTGGAATGACAACTTCGCCCACCTCTCTATTGGTAAGTATTTGGTCTAGGGGGACAATATTGTAAGCCCACTCCCTGTGGGATACGGTATTTGGCCCTAAAATCCTCCATACCGGCCAGAGAACTCACTAAGTGCTTAAATCTACCCATCTAAGCAAACGTGGATGGAAAAAAGGAAGTTTTCTAATAAGGAAGAAGGCCAAAGGGCTTGGCCGAGGAGAAAAAGAAGTTCTGGAGAAACAGATACTTACGAAGACAAGTGAATGTGTCGAATCTTGAACCTTTGGCAAAACTTTTTGGTAATCCGTTAAGGAAGAGAGTAAAGGGAACTTAGGGCTGTACATAGCGTGGTGAATTGGAGTGCCTAAGATCTCTGGAGTACTTGAGAATTCGTAAAGTAAAGGGAAACTGATTTCCATCAACGCTTTATATAGAGGAAAAGGTTGAATGGGAGTTATCCCGCTCAAAACCCAAGGAAAAATACCAACCGTTGGATTGATGCTCCACCATTGGATGTGGGGAACATAATGCCGCCTGGAGTAATTAATGACGACTCACGGGCTACGAAGCGTCAGTAGCAATAATAGGGCGGGCAAAGCGGCAATTTCACATGTATAAACCAAAGAAATAAATGGTTTTATCTCTTAAAAATCAAAACCCCAATTTTCTCCTCGAACGAGAGGGGAAAATTGGAATTTTGAAAGGCTATTGTGGGGGAGAGGCCCAAACCCGATATTGGGCCTTGGGCCTTAGCCGAGAACATAGGTGATCCGAGGACGATTAAATAGACATTAGTGGTTGAAGTTTAGACCTTCATGAACATGATATGGCTAGGAGGGTGGTCCGAGGAAAAATACCTCCTCGAACAAGCTAAACGCGGACCAGATATGGGCCCCATTAATCAAAACGATCTTCTGAGAACCTCCCGTGACAGGAAAGTACACCTCGAGCGTAACAAAAGGTGGAAGCTAGGAGGCACCTAAGGAAAAGCTGTTACCACCGCATTTAATGGGCTGCAGCTACTTTTCTGACCACATTTATATGGAGAAGACCCCTGAACAATGCTGGCTTGACCACCGCAACTCACAAAAAGCCAAAAGGGGTGTCTGATGGGACGGGCACTCAAGTGGTGGCTTGGATAATCAACAAATGGAGGGTCAAGATCACCAAGAGGGAAATATATAATGCAAAGAAACCCCTAAAGAAGTGGGGGGAGGAAAAAATAGAAAAAGAGGAAGGAAGAGAGAAAAGGAACGTTGTATCAATAAAAATTGTACTTGTACTCAATGGTTATTGATTTATATAAAAGAGATCTCCTCGGATAAATAAATTTATTCAACTCTATTCTCCCTGTCCTTATTCGATCATCCTCTAAATCCCTACTAGCCGGCTCATTAGGACCTAGTCCTTTGACCCATTCTCTACAAATTTATTGTATAGGGCCTTCTGAGCCAAGATCTCATACAGCTTGAGTTTGATCTCAATACCAAGTCCCTACACTCATAATCTAAAACTGAAGTGGTAGAAATGGGGTGAGTTTTACAAGTCAGTAAATAATTATATCGAAGTTAGCCAAATGAAAAGTGCACACATAAATATAATTAACACATAATTCGCAATGCATTTTTTTTTTTATTTAAAAAACATATTTGCAACGAGCTCCAAAGACATTAAAAATTGTAATTTGCTATGAGTTCAAAATTTTCAAATTCTGGATTGGACTTGAAATAATAACCATATCCCATCAGATTCATAAATTTTAACGATCTTTATAACCACGGTCACAATGATTTGTAAACAACAAGTCTTAATATTCTTCTTGGCCGTATTATGTCATTTTTATCATAAATTGTTGGACGACATCCGTTTTAATGTCTTTTCAAATCTTTTCTGTTGTTTGCCAAGACAATGTCAAAGACACTGATGAAGTCAAAATTGTCACGTGTTTGTTTCTTTCAAGGTAAAATGTTTTTTTTTTTTTGGTTAATAGGTCAAAAATGAATTAACCCTTTTAGTAACCTAATCAAATTAATTAGTCAAGTGAAATTAATTAGATTCAATTACATGCAATAATTGTGGTAGCACAAACAAATCACCAACTAAGTTAAATGCAACGAAAAATAAATTTGACACAGGTGATTTGTTTACGAATGGAGAAAACTACTAAGGCAAAACCCCACTGAGTGAATTTAAGATCACCACTCTTGAGAATCTACTATTATCAAAACAAGCGGTTAAAAGTAAAAAGAATCTCAGTACCTATACCAACCTATAGTTAAACCATCACCCCAATACTCAATTGAACTTGTGATGTAGCGGCAAACTCTTCTTTCAATGCACGAATCCCAGTACGTGACTAACCAATGATGCATAGATCTCAGTACGTGACTAACACACCAACTTGAGGTAGATATTGATTGCAAAGTTCTTCAGTTCATCTAACAATGAAGATTAGGAAGCTCTTTGGTCACAAAACCCTTAACGCAAAGACGCAGTAGCTTCTAGAGAGAATATGATGAACTAGGGCAAATTCGGTTTCCAGTCACAATTTGCATACACAATGACTTTGCATCAAGTTGCATCACTTTGCATCATCTTTGACGACCCTTGAAATAATCCTTATATATGTCTAGGGTTGTGAAAAAAGAAACCCTACACAAACACACATGGATATGCGTGAAATCAGATTTGGAAATCTGAATTTCATAATTATCGATAGATACAGCTTCCATCAAGATGCTGTCGAGCATCAACATTAAACCTAGATAGATATGATCTGTCGAGCTATTTGTCGAGCTTAAATGAACAGCACTTCTTCACTTGTTTCTTGGACAGACTTGCATGGGTTCAATACTAAACTTGAACTCTTATTTCTTGAAGTACTAAATCCATCCTAGATCTACCCAATTACAAGTAAAGTGCATTTTGTCAAAGGATTAGTCAATTTACATCACATATGTTTTTAACAAGTCTCACATATGTCCTAACATTTTTTTTTTATAAATATATTTTGGTATTTAATATGATAGAAAACTCAGGTCAACAAAAAAGATTAGTAGCCTAGTCAAAGGAAAATAATGAGTTTTGGATGGAAAACATTTTCCGTCCTTAAAATTAAAGATGTCAAAGTCAAAATATTTTTTTGTTTGGGCATGTTGAATTATTTTCTATGATGATGTAGATGGTTTAATATGTTTAAATATTTTGGGGGTTGATTTATTATGATTTTTTTAATAATCGTGAACTAGTAATTATGTAGTTGAAAAAAAAAATTTTAACTTTTAGCTAGATATTCTAGTTTTATGTAACATTCATATAGTTTTGGTTTATATATTTAATTATTTAGAATAAAAAGTAACATTAATTATTTAGGGTGGCAACTAAACTCAGGAAAATTAGTCAATTTTCTATGTATGTAATTAAAGAGAATTAATATGTGACCTTGGGGTTGGACATCCTTTAGCCAGTTAAGATCAAGCAATACACCTGGCCTGAGCCAGAATAGAAAGGTCCAAAGTATACAAAGCTTATTACCTCAGGCAGCACAACTAACTAGGTGCTCCACTGGCTAGCAGTACTATCTATGTAGAAGCACCACATTCAAGCTAAGAGTAATCGGCAAAGCGACCCCAGTTAACTTTTTATCTTTCAAATTTTTATTTTGATTATGCACACAAGCTGATAAAGTTAATTATGTAGAGTTTCTATGACTATGAGACAATGCGGAGTTGGTTCAACATTAATTGGTGATGTTAGGTTGGTGTTGACAAATCTATATATGGCAATGTAATGTTTCGTTGAGTTGTAACAATGAACCTTTTAAGTGTAAACAAAGTTCAAGAATCAGTTCAAATCAAGGCAGTGTCTTGAATGCAAGGGAGTTAACCTCGTATTAGAGGCTGCATCGGTTTGACCAATAGAACGATATATTTCAGTATTGGTCAATACTGGTGTACCATTTCGAGTTTACCATTATTTTTTATATTTATAAATATGTGTGTGTGTGTGTGTGTGTGTGTGTGTGTGTGTATTATAATAAATATAAAAGTTTACTATAAAACATTACCTCAATTTAGAACAAATTATTCATGATTTTAGACTTTTGCATCAATTAAAAAAAAAAAACACAATATAAAAAGTAGAAAGCTTAATTAATCATTACATACTAAGAAAAAAAATAATACTAATAAGTTAATGCAAGTAACTTATCATTCTGTCCTTACAAAAATTCAAAAATTACAAAACTAAAAAAATAAAATAAAATAAGTTTTTTTCCTGTACCGGCCGATACGCCCAGTATTGCCCGAAATCGACCGGTATGGCTAGTACGGCCGGTATTTAAACCAGTATGAAACGTTAGCGTTTTGATACCGATATATGTACCAGTACGGCCAATGTCGGTACAGTATCGACCACCATACTTGAATCTAAATTATATCTTTATCGACTCTTGATTTATCAATATTTTTCTATCAATTGACTCTCAATCAATTGAAAATCGAGAATCTTGATTCTTTTAAAGGCTCATTAAGTTGGCTATCAAGTTGAAATTCAAACCCTACATGGAAATTTATATTAGGGTTTATTATAGTTTACTCAAATTGAAAGAAGAGAGAGATAATGTTGTGCATCTAAAGTTCCAAAACCCTAATTCTCTTTAATTTATATCACCACATACCGAAGCTCAAGAAGAAAATCTAGAATACAGTAGTTGAACATTGGTAATTGATAACTGAAGCCACAGAGCCACTATGGTTAGTTGTTGTGAAGAAATTTAGAGACGCTCCTCAGAGTCATAAATGGAGTTTATGTGGAGAAGCAAGGACGGAACTACTCAAGGGCAGAGGGGGGCCATGCCCCCCCTCCCCCCACCACCAACCTTTGAACAAAATATATACCAGTATGTATATTAACAAAAAAATTTTAATTCTAGCTCTTAAATTTGTACACTTGTCCTCCCTTCCCCAAAAAATTTACAAACTGACCCAAGAAATCCAACAAATAGATAACAAAAAAATCTATTAAAAAAAATGCACATATCCAGATAATAAGAAAATCTTTAGACAAATCATAAATCTGGTCCAAGCAAAAACAATAACAACATATCGATTACAAATCCTAGCAAAAAAAAATCACAAAAACTCAATAATCTTTACCCAATTTCTCCCTCTCACTTGAGAGCTCTATGCCCCTTTCAAATGACTCCACCCTTATAGCTATAGAGACAACTCCTATGCCACATATTGATCGTTTCATCCGCACATTAGTTAGACCTTGAAAATATTAAGACATACCAATTGACTTACAAAACTCTTGATTATAAAATCCTATTATTAAATTTTTTTTCAAAAGAAAAAATACAAAGAATAATTAATAAATTAATACTAATAATGCAACTTTTTCAACCTCTAGTATTGATATTTTAATTTTTTAAAATCTTTGAACAAAGAACTTCAACCCCCCCCCCCTAAGTTTGAATCCTGGTTCCGTTCCTGTGAAGAAGTTATGATAGAAGAGTTTGAGAGTGCTTGGAGCTATTTGTGGGGTCACGACCATAAGTTCTACGCAATGTAACATTAGAATTAAGGGTTTTTTCCTATCATAAACTTTAATTGTAAATAGTGAAACTTGCCTTTGGGGGTGTGTTTTTTCCTTTGAATGACGTGCATAGGTCTTTCAGGTCGTCAACAAATTACTATATATATTCTTTACTTATAACATTTTATATTTTTTGTGATTTGTTGTTGTTGCCTGTTAATCATAAATCAATATATCATAATTGATTAACCTAATAGGTCGACTTAATTTTGTTAAAATAAAACAAAGGGGTCTAAACTGTACTCTCAAGTGCATTGGCATGTTACATGTATATATGAAGGAGACCGGCCAATACGTACAGAGAAAAGTTACTATTGGGATGTAACTAGTCTAATAACACAATGGAATAATTGAGGTCCACTGTAAGGTGCATGGAGCAGATCTAGACTGCTGTGAACATCATTCAGAATAGTAATTGGATATCCTGTAGAATATAAAAACTGGACTCAGCTATGTAAAATATCTATGGTCCCCTCTTCGAGCATCTAGGCTTTGTACATCTCTAAACGACTTTTCTTCTGACCAAAACAGAGTAAACAACTTTTCATTTAACCATTTGGGTTTTCAAAGACAATGCTTGCCTTTAATGGAATTGTTGGTGGGCATCAAATATTAATGGAAGAAGTCATTGTCCCAACTGGGACAGAGTCTTTACTCTTTAGGATATACCGTCACCGGAAGGGTATACAATCATCGGAATATATAGAGCCGACGGCAAGAAAGCAAACTACTCGTTACACTTGAGAGACCAACCAGTGAGTTGGTCAAATCAGATGATAGTGATGAGAGAATAATCTCATGTGGTTGGTGTATCAGATTTTTCATTCCTTTATAACTAGAACTAAGGTAAGGTATTATAGTTCATCAAAAAAAAAAACAAGTTAAAAAGTATTATATATACTGAGGGTATAGTATAGAGATTTCTCTTTCCTTCGAATTCGGAGGTTTAGGTTAATCATCTCATGCCCCTCAAAGAGCCCAAGGGTGTTTGGCAAGGAAAAAAAAAAGTAACATCCCTTGATTGAATCTTTTAGGAAAAAAAAAAAAAAAAGGCTACCAAAAAAGACAGAGTTGCTCTAATAAGTCCATCGCTTTTTTGCCACAATTTTCATATAATAAATTGTGAGAGTTTGCCTATCACTTTCACATGAGTCGATTATTTACAGTATGCTACATAAAGTTGTGAGCCTTGTGGCAAAAAAATAATTACTATCCTAAATTTTCTTTAAAAGGTCAATGACTGTCATTTAGAATTTATTTGTTACCATACTTTGATATAAGGTCAAGCCTCCCTTTATATTTGTGGGTTTGGCTTGTGTCTAGTATTCCTCTATTCACCACATGGGTATAACACAATTAGTATTCCTCTAAACACCACAAGGGTATGACATATGTCCTAAAATGATCATATATTGGCCTTATAAACGAAAGTCTCACCTAATTTCTGTTTGCTCACTTTGTTATAATGGCAAATAAATTTCACCGCAAAAGTGATGTTACGGAAGCTACAAGAAAACAAACACACTGCTTTCTGAATGGAAAAAGAAACTAAACATATTAGCTTCTAAATGAAAACCTCGAATCTGCAAAGGGTCCCTTGAATCCACAAGGTGATAAGGTCCTAGAATCCACCAAAAAAAAAAAATTAGACAAAGTCTGTATTTTTATAAATCTAAAAATTGAATTGCCCTGAAGGCTACAATATATGTTTAAATAGTAAAAGAAACCCTAGAGCGGCTATGAAAAGACCTAGAAATCCTAATCTGTGCTAAACACGTAATTAGGTGGCAAAATAGTGATTTTTGCGCAAAATAGTGATTTTTGCGCAAAATAGTGATTTTTGCCAAAAATAGCAAAATTTAGATAATTGCGAAAATTGAAAACACTGTCTCTAAGAGACATCACAAGATATCCCAAAACAGACGGGACCTTATTCTGACTATTAAACTAAAAGTTATTAAGAAAAAACAAATATTACTATAAATAGAAAAAATACTATTTTCGGGGCCTTAACGAAGGAATTTGCCTAAATTTAGGCAACACTCATTATGATTCTGGATCAGAATGTCGTTTCCCTTCAACCTGCCAAATTTCATGCAATTCCGACACTGTCACCCCGATGGCCTCTATTGGTAGCCACCTTTGATCTTGCATTGTGACTTCTGCCAACCCTGCTACTCCAGGAAGGCATGTACAATCCGTTCTACATCAAAAATGATTAGGCAAACGTTACTAAATGCAATATATTACATCGGTAATGTTTCCAATGATGAAACCAAAGCATGAAACCCTAATGCTTTAGGATTTTGGTCATAGAATATGGTTAAGCATGAAGGTATTGAAAATATATGAGGTCAGTAAAAGTAAAGAAACTTATAGTTTGATAATATGAATTTGAAAAGAAAACCTACTTGAAATGCCTCCAAAAGTTCATATATATGTGTGTGTGCGCGCGTGCGTGTGTGTGTGCGCGTGTGTGTGTGTTCATGTATAAGTGCTTAAACGTTCAATTATAATCTCTTTCTGTCACATTATGGAAAACAATAATGAAAAAGACACTTTTTTAGGTATTTTTATGGTGCACATCTTAATTAGAATCTATTTTGATGAAAACTATAACCATAGACAGAGTGCAATGCTACTAGGGGTGTAATCGGTTCGGTTCGGTCGGTTTTTTTTTATTTGGCCAACCGAAACCAACCGAAATTATTGGGAATCAATCGGTTTCGATTTTATTGCGGCTTCGGTCTGTTTGAAAAGGAAGCAAGAAAACTTAGAAAAGTGAAGTATACCCATTTGAGGTGTTGGAATATGCAATGTGAAACAAAGAAATTTAAGCAAAATATTGTAGAAGAAGAAGCCCTAGCAAGCCAGATGGTTTTCTCATGATATAAAACAGAGACAGACAGAAAAAGAAAGGATAGAAATAAAAGAGAAGAATCATACCACGAGAAACGCAGAGGCTGGTGTGAGGAGTAATCGTGGAGGCCGGAGTGTGGAGACCGGCAGTAGATGTGGACTGATGTCTGATAAAGGCCAGTGTGTGTGAGAGGGAGTGATGGAGGCTATGAGAGAGAGAGAGAGAGAGAGAGAGAGAGAGAGAGGTGTGAGTGTGAGAGAGATGGAGGCGTGAATGTGAGGAAGGGTTTCTAATTAATTTAAGTTTATTAGGTTAATCTAATGGGTTTTAAATAGCCATGTTTAATAAGATAAAATCATTAAAATGAAAAGCCAAGGCCGGATGGATCTAATGATTCTGATCAGATAAAATGAAAAGCCAAGGCCCAAATGTTTTAAAATAAAATGATGGAGGGCCGAAGCACATATAGACTAACGGAGGCTCAAAGCAAAGAATATATAAACTAACAGAGGCCCAAAGTCCCAAATATTTACAAACATTATATTATATATTTAATATAATATATAGGGTAAATTCCACAAACTACCCCTGAGGTTTGTGATAATACCAACTAAGTCCAGAACATTTCAAAACTTACCAATTTCGTCCTAAATGACAATTTTGTCCCTGAACTAAAAATAAAATAAAAAAAACGTCGTTAATTTTTTTTTTCTCTTCTTCTTCTGTCTCTTTCATCTCCCCCTCTCTTCTCAGAGTTTCAATCACTCACAGTTCCACCCAATCCGACCCCAACTCGTTCTCCTCCCCTCTCTTTCATCTTTAATTTTTACCCTAATATATAATATAATAATATATTCGGTTCGGTTTCAGTTGGTTCGGTGCGTGAAAATCTACCACCAAAAATCGAACCAAAAATTTCGGTTTTTAATATAATAAAACCAAAACCGAACCGAAATTTTGGCAACAATTTGGTCGGTTTGAAGCAGTTTTTTCGGTTTCTCAGTTTTTTGCACACCCCTAAATGTTACTTCTCATCACAAAGTGATGCAAAAGGCATCTAACTTTGGAGAAACGTACTTCAAATGAAAGCTACTTGCATTGTAAAGAAGGAGAGAGAAATAACACCAGGTAGCCAAAAAAATATTCTAGTTGATAATTCAGTGGGTCCGAAACTTTTGGTTTTGGATCACTTCAAAGGACAATCGAATTGGACGTTGGTCCAAAGATAGAAACTCGAAAGATTCAGCTAACATTACTGGCCTAAACTCAATTTGGAATCCATTCTCTTCATCCATCTAGTATGAATAGCTTCCTGAACCCACCTTCCTTCTAAGGTCCTCCTATTACTCTCTCTCTCTAGAAAAAAATAATAATAAATTCAGAACTGCTTATCTACTATCATGGACAACAGAAATGATCAGTCGTCGGAGACAAGGTTCTCTCTCTCTCTCTCTCACGATTCAGTTTCAATAATTTAATGTAAAAATGTTAAAACTAGGTCTCTTTGTAGTTTGTGGAGAATTCCTTTTCAATATTTGATTCATGTTAGTTGACGGAAGCCATTTGTTGCTTGTTTTAAATGATAATGGTTGATCCATAAAAAAATAAAATAAAATAATTTATATATATATATATATATGAAATAAATATTGATCTCAGATCAATTTAAAATTTTGCAAGTATAGAGAGTCTAAAAAAAATGTAACCAACTAGTGAATTTGTCAAAACTCGCATGCAATGAAAAAATATTAAGCGGTGTAACTTTAAGTAAAATTGCACCATTTAATATTTTTTTCATTGCATCTGAATTTTGACAAATTTACCATTAGACTATATTTTATTCTTATATTTTTCATGCTTGCAAAATTTCAAGAAGATCAAATATCAATAACTATGTTATCAATCAAATGTTAAGTTTCAAGTTGTTGTAGTTTAAAATTATACATAAAATATGAATCTATGGTAAATAATATCTGATTGTCACAAAATTTGACAAATCTACCGTTAGACTATATTTTATTCTTATACTCTCCATGCTTGCAAATTTTCAAGAAGATCAGATATCAATAACTATATTATTAATCAAATGTTAAATTTCAAGTTTTTGTAGTTTAAAATTATACATAAAATATGACTTTATGGTAAATAATATCTGATTGTTACAAAATTTAACATGCATATTAAAAACATATAAAACATGTAATCCAACGGTGAGATTTTCAAAATAAAAAGTTATAAAGTAGTGTAACATTGTTTAAAGTTACACTAGGTGTAACTTGAACCAAACTCATTTATATATACACACACACATTATTAGAGCATAGTTTTAAAAATTGTACAAGATAGCTCAATCGAAGTGGGTTAATCAAGAACTTACTAGTAACTACTTGTCTATATAACCAAAATAAAAAACAGTTGGAAATCATTCTAATCACGAACAAACAAACCAGTCCAACAAATCTATACGTATCATATCATATACAAAACGTTCTATATTAGAAATACTCATGAATCGTGTAATACACAAGTGTGTATCATATCATAAAATTGTACATATCGTACAATATATAGATATGTAGGTTTAAAATTAGTTTTTTTTGTATTAAAATTTGTGTTTTTATTTTAGTCCAATAAATTGTTAGATTTTTTTTTAACACATAATTATTAGGCTATTTAATTAAGCTCAATAAAAAAAACATATCCATGAGCTTTTCTTTTTCCTTACAAACTTTGGAGTACAAACTTGACACTTCACATTTTCTTTTTCTTTTTCTTTTTTCTTTTTTTGCAAATTTTTATCTATACTATGAAGAAAGGGAAAATGAAAATATAATTTAAAGAAAAATTATTTTTATTTTTGTTAACCTCAAAGTTATTAAGTGAAAATTTAATTATTTTTATTTTTATTATTATTGTTATAAGTCTAAGAAGCTAGAATAATAAGAAAAAATCTAAAGAAAAAATTATTAAAATAATTAAAACAACAAAAAGAGATAGTAAATGTTGTTGATGATGATGATGAATTTCAAAGAAAATGTCAATAAAAAAATAATTTCGTAAAGTGATGAACGTAATGATAATATTGACTTAGATGGAGTTAATTAGGCATGATGATAAATATCATCAAAAAAATATATATATTATTTTGGTTCATATGTCATGTATTATTACTTTTGAGTTTAGTTAATTTTTAATTTTTTTTGTGGGAGTTTAATCAATTTGAATGTGTATATTATAAACATATTAATTTCATTAGCTTTGTTAAATCTTATTATATAAGTGATCATTAATTTAATCATTAGTTGAATATTTTTTTGAATTTATAACGAATATATACCATTTATATATGTATATTTATCAATTTTTTTATAAATTTTATTAGGTTTTTTGTGTATCTTAAGATACACAATATAATACACAATACAGATTGGAAATCAATTCACAATACGATTTATGCTTTAATAGTTATAGTTCCAATTATCTTATAAAAAATAAAAATAAAAACTATAGTTCCAATTATCATTGATTTCATTGATCATTCAAAGCATGTTGCTAGATGCTCATGCCTAAGTCAAGGGTCTCTCTCTCAAACACAAACACACACTATCAAGCACCAAGCATGTCATACACCGTCGACTTACAAAGGAAGTGTTGAAGCAAGCCAAGAAGATTAACGCTATGTTTGGAAGTTTGAAGGGAGAGGAGAGTAGAGGGGAGTAGAAAGGAGGAGTGTAGTGGAGAAAAGAGTAGAGGGGAATGGTTATCTTCTACCTTATTTGGATGTTCTTAAAATTAAGTAAGGGGGAGGGGAATAATTAGCATTTTCATAGTTTGTAATTTAGTTAATATGGTAAGGATAAATTTGATAATTCATTTGGTCAAGTATTTCTATGCTCTACTCTCCCTCCAAACCTCTCTAATTTGGGGAAATTAAAAATGAGGGGTTAGAAATAGTTAAAACTCCTCCAAACCCCAACCCCTCCAAACCCCTCCCCCTCTTCTCTTAAAAATACATCCAAATAAGGTAATTTAACTTACTCTCCCTCTCTCTAATCTACTTCCCTCTACTCCTCATCCATCCAAACAAGCTATAAGTACTAGGGCTAGCTAGTGGACTAGTGTTTGGCTACAAGTATTGACTTGTTTGATTAGAGGGATTGGTTCAATTGATTACAAGGTTGGTGAAACTAATTTGAGAATTGGATGGCTCTGTCCTAGGTTTTATTTGTGCTTGTTTGTGTTTTTTCAATAAATTAGATATTATTTATTGATTTATTCTATATTATTTTCTGTTTGCCTTATAAAATTTGTGAATTCACATTTGAATGTTGTTTAAATTTCTTTAAATTTTTTAGTCAATGTTGATAGTTTTAAAAAATTGAAAATCTATATATTTTTATTACAATTCAACCTTAAGTCAAAACTTGATCCGATCTCAAACCTTTAAACCTCTTCTTTTTCAAGTTAACAATTTGGGTTTTAGAACCCTGGATTAAGGTGTAAATCAAACATAAATCTCTTAAATACATGATCCTTGCAAGGATTGAAGCAAATGTGTTGGGATTTAGTGAAATAGGTTGATGATGATAGAGAAAAAAATTGGCGTGAGTTGCTACAACAGAGCTCAAACACTTACAAAGAAAAACGTTTTTAGTTTTATTTCTTGAAGCCTAATATAAATCGTTGTCTTCCATGCGTAAAACATTAGCCAACTATGCATTTTTTATACTGTGCTTGTTCACAGCACAATAAGGTAGAGTTAATTAAATAGTTACTTGGTTTCTCAAAAAAAATTTATAAGTAGTTACTTAAACTTCATTTATTACCTTACTAACTTAAGGTAGCTGAAAATACACTAACTTCAACATTCTCCCTTAATGCATTTTCCGTCAAAATCCAAGCATTTCCTTTTAAGTGAAGAAATTTTTCTTTGACAAGTGCCTATATATGTTAAAATGCCAGCAATTCGGTCATTGGTCTTGTAATCTTCAATCTTATCACCTTGTTTTCAACTATTTCTTCAATAAAGTGGTATTTCATGGATAATGATGTCTAGACATTTTGTAGTGGCCACTCAAGTTTCAATAAGTAAAAAATTTATAAGTGTCCCATCTTCTTTCACTAACTTTTTTTTTTTTTAAAGATTCTTTCACCAACTTGTGTCACTGGTTTGCAAAGTGGTTGTTACAGAATTTCATCCAAACATCTTGAATCTTCTAAGAATATTTTCAATATAGTTCTTTTGACTAAATATCCCTCTATTGTCATGGCATATCTACATTCCAAGAAAAATATAAATAAAGTAATCTCAAACCATCAATCTCATAATAGTCTCCATCGTTATCTTCCTAAATTCTAATACCAAGGAGATAACCTTGAACCCACAAGTAATTGCTCAAATCCACGAGAATTCCTTAAATCTACCAGATAGTTTGAAATCCACCAAAAAAGATAAACAAACTATTTATATTTTTATTAAGAGAAATGATGTATTCATAACATTTTTACAACAAATCTTAAGTGGCAAGTTGTTACAGGCAAAAAAGTAATCTTGGTATTAGGTTCAAATTTGAACCAATAACAATTAACCACCTATGATTTGTTAAAAAAAATATTGTGGACATAACACCTCTCTTTTATTAAATTGAATATGAATTGTCTTGTAGGCAATAATATGCTTAAATAGTAAAAAAGCCCTAAGGTGGCTAGAAAAATGCCCACAAAACCCTAATTAGTGCTAATTATGAAATTATGTGACAAAATAGTAAATTTTACCAACCAAAAAAAAAAGATTACAAAGCCCAAATGAAGGAATTTACCCAAAAAATACTGTCACTCAGCACCAAATTAAGAAATCTAAAGTACCTTTAATCTTAATAATAATATACAACATAATCTCGCTTTCTTTTTCAGTAACCCATGATATAATATTAAATTAAGAATTTACAAGTCTATTACAAAACATGCTAGCTTTATCAAAAGCTAACAAATTCTCCACCACAGGCGGTAGGTTACAAAAAATAACAAAATGAGGCTTTTGGTTGGGTTGATTTTAGGGATAATAGAAAAAAATGGAGAGAATAGTAAAGAGATAATAATAATTTTGTGTGTTTGATTTGGAGAGAACGGGGAAAAAAAAAATGGTGAGACTTTGGAGTTTTCTATCCTGATCCACTAAAAAATAATCCCCCCAAATAGGGAGAAAATGGGAGAGAAAAGATGAGACTGCCATTTCGGAAAAATTTGACCCCAGGTTCTTGCTTTTTTCTTTTGGATAAGTCATACAGCTTTTGTCTCTTTCATTTTGGACAAAATTGTCCCCTGGGCAACAATCTCTTCTTCCTCTTTTTTTTTTTTTTTTTTCTTTTTTTCTTTTTATATTTATATATATGTTTTGGGTGTTTCTTTCATCCTTTTATTTTCTGTCATTTGTTTTGGTTTTTTTTTTTTTTTTTTTAAGTAAAGTGTCATCCATATACAATTTTTTTTTTTTTTTATCTAACAGGAGTATTTATACAAACTCTATTTTCTTTCTTCCTATTTTTTCTTCTTAACCAAAAAAAATATATCATCTCTCCAACCCTCTGACCAAACACAAATTATGAAAAATTAAATCTCTTTTATCCTCTCACTTTTCCACATCCTCTCACCATTTTTCCCCTTAAAATGAATCGAATCCTGCTAATTGTTCCTCATAAGTTTCTTCAATAAAAGTTATTCAAAACGACAAATTTAACATCAAAATAGAAAGAAAAAAAAATCATTTCTTTTGTGCGGCCAATTTAAGCAACAAGGGCATGTATAGTGTTTAATGTTGCAATTGGACCAAAAGTATAGTAGAAATCTATACGGTTGCGCAAAATATCCTTTGGTCGTGAATCTTTCCTTGTGCTTTTGCATGGATCCATCAAGTTTTACCTATGTTTTTAAACCCATTTGAGGTTGGTCAACTAACTCTCGTGTCTTATTATTGTCAATCATAGTTGTTCCTCATAAGTTTCTTCAATAAAAGTTATTCAAAATGACAAATTTAACATCAAAATAGAAAAAAATAATCATTTCTTTTGTGCGGCCAATTTAAGCAACAAGTGCATGTATAGTGTTTAATGTTGCAATTGGACCAAAAGTATAGTAGAAATCTATACAGTGGCAAAATATCCTTTGGTCGTGAATCTTTCCTTGTGCTTTTGCAGGGATCCATCAAGTTTTACCTATGTTTTTAAACCCATTTGAGGCTGGTCAACTAACTCCCGTGTCTTATTATTGTCAATCATCTTCATTTCCTCTTTCATAACTTTCACCCAAACATCTTGCTTCTTCAAAATCATCTGGTTCAATAACTGAAAAATTACACAATTCATAGATGTCTCTCAAGCTTCTAAACTTTCTTGGAGGAGCTCTAATGAAGATAACCTGGGGTACGTATGATGGTTCTAATCTTTAAGTTGATTGGAAATTGCAACAGTGAAAGTTCTTCATTGTCTTCTCCGCCTGATTGGTGTTATGCGTCTTCTTGATTTGCTTTAGAAATGAGAGGTAATCTCTGCAATTCTTTCTAATTCCAAGAAACTTCTGTTGAGAATTCGTCACACATCTCATGCAGGAAATACGTACGCAACAAAAAAGAGTACGGGTCTACTCCATATCATAACCACATGTTTCTAGATTCTGAAAGAAAACATACCTTGATGCAACAAGCTTTCGCTACAATCTTTTGATTAGCAATATTTTCATCATATGAACGCATTTGATTAAAAAATTCCATAATTCTTGAAATATAATATCCCATACCTTCTAAGTTCTATCTCCCTTCATTTTAGCATTCTCCAATTCTCTTTAGAGAGATTGAAGTTTAATGCTCATTTACTTTGTTGCCTTGAAATTTATTCTTCAAAATTTCCCATGCATCTTTGGCTTTGAAGGCATCGATAATACATGGGAAAATCGCTTCAAAAATTCCTTTATGAAGAAATAGAAAGTCCTTCCCGTTATTTTTATGGCTGTCATTCATCCTTCTCGACATCATTCAAATTTGCTTCTTCTTGAGGCTCAACATAGCCATCCTCGACAATGCCCCATAAAATTTTTAGAAATTATTAGGTTCATAATTTTCATGTGTTGACATATCCTTTGATAAAACATATTTTATTTGTATTTAGATAGTTCTAAGTGGATTCTAGAATATCATAAAGTATGTCTCTTAGCTATAACAAGTTGTAATATTGAAGACATGAAGACTACACAAAAAAAATATAAGAAAAGCTAAAATAGTGAACCTCAACACAAGCTCGATACAAGGCTTCTATCGAGAATTAATGAAGAACCTCGTTACCTTTCAATACCTATCGATCTATCGAGCTTCACAAATCCAAAATTTTCAAATCTGTTTTTCAGCCCATAATAACTTGGACTTCTAGGGTTTCGTTCACTAAACTTCTAAGGGATATAAGTGAAAATAGTGAACCACAACACAAGCTCAATACAAGGCTTCTATCAAAAATTAATGAAAAACCTCAATACCTCTTAATACCTATTGATCTATCGAGCTAGCTTCGCATATCCAAAATTTTCAAATCTATTTTTTGGCCCATGATGACTTGGATTTCTAGGGTTTCATTCACTAAACTTCCCAGGGATATAAAATGACTATTTTAAAGTCATCATCATAATACACAGAGACTCAATTAGGGATTCTGTACACTTATTGTGAAGTTATTGCATTCTTATGCGCCTTAGAGTTTTGTGATCGAATGCTTCCTTCTTTACAAGTGTATTGAAGAACTTTGCATCCAACAACAAGCTTCAAATTCCTGGGAGTGAGTCTTGTACAGGGATTTGTGCAAAGGGAAGAAGTCTTTACAAAATCAAAACCAATTAGAGATAGGCGTAAGGATTCTATTGTAAGTGGGTACTTTAGGATAGGTCAAGTTTGGGGTAAGATTCTTTGTACTTATAATCTCTTGAGTTTGATTAGTAATTCTTGGGAGTGGTGACATGAAAATCATCCGTGGAGTTTTTGCTTTGTGAAAGGTTTTTTCCATTAGTCAACAAATCACTGTGACTACAATCTAGATTATTTGGTGATTTGTTCGTGCCTCCACGATATTGCATGTAATTTAACCTAATTAATCAACTTGAGTAATTGAATTAATTAACTAAGGTCAATTTATAACCCAACAGAAATTAGTAACGTCTTCATTTTTATCTTTCAAAAGTCATAATTTCTAGCCCAAACACTGGAATCATAAATTGAGAAAAGCCAGATGGAATTGACATCTCTATTCTTTAAAATTTCTATTCATGGGGAATAAGGAGAGAATAGTTACTGCAAAGCACAAACAATTCAAAAAAAAAAAAAAAAGGGGGGAAAATGTCTTTTGTTTTATTTCTTGAAGAATTTCCATGCATAAAACAATGGTCAACTATGCATTTTTTATACTTATATTGTTGGGGCGAGAAATCCAATAGTATGTTCTTTACTCAACCGCTTATAAGCTGAATAATAAAATAAGTTGATTTTTTAATTAAGAGCCAAACGCACACTATTGTTTTACTAACTTGACGTTGCTGAAATGTATTAACTTAAACACAAGGATAATCACAAAAAGGAACAAGTGTGCTGCATGCTTTAAGCAATTCACCAAAATGGAGCACTTAGTGGAGCACATGAGAACCTCCAATCATTCAGTTCATGAACCCACATGCGGAATTTGTAAGAAACATTGCAGATCTTTTGAATCTCTAAGGGAACATCTTATTGGTAATCTTCATTTTTTCTATTAAACTTCAAACATCTTGATTCCATTGAAGATAGATTGTGATAATTACTCTCCTCTAACAGGCCCATTGCCAAAAGAAGCTTGCAAAAGTATTTTCAGCAATCAAGGATGCAAATTCTGCCTAGTTATCCTCAATAACCCGGATGCACTCAGGTTTCACCAAGAAATTTGCCAACTCCCCAGCGTAAGTGCTGTATCTTTCAACTAGCACTAAGATCAAGTATTTCTGATGCTGATCGAGTTGAATATAAATCCTTTTGTGCTTTTTTCTGGTTCTAGGGACTACTTGCTCAATTGGCTAACTTGAGCATTTTTGAGAATTTGGTAATCGATACTGGTCAAATAAGAAGGCCACAAGTAGTTGCACTCGCTTGCAAAACGGTTAGTGGTGGCAGCGGTGGCTCCCTAGATCTCTGTGCAAGGGTCTGCCTCATTGATGAATATGAAAGCATAATTTTCCATGCTTATGTCAAGCCAAAAATTCCAGTCACAAACTACAGGTATGAATAGGTCTCCACCATGCTTCTCCTGATTTCAACCCATATATATTTACCAACGACAAAATCTTAGTCCAAATTTTTTTGGGTCGATTATGGATTCTCAATAGATTAGTCGGATCAGAAACATGTATTCAACCCACAAATGTCTAACGCTATAATTTACATTTTTTTTTTTTTTTTTGAATAATTTATAGGTATCAAACAACAGGCATTCAAGCAGAATACTTCAGGGAGGCATTGCCTCTGAGCCAAGCGCAGAGGAAGATTCAAGACTTCCTCTACAATGGAGAACCAATGTGGAAGCTTAGACCTACTGATGGAAAAGCCAGTATTCTTGTGGGTCATATTTTGGATCATGACCTTGACCTTTTACAGATAGATTACCCAGTAACAATGATGAGGTAAAGCTCTTCAAGGAACGTAACAAAGTTTTGATGGTTCTTTGGTATCATTTCAGCTTCGACTAATCGTACACCAGTAACTGATAAATAAAAAATAGAAAATAAAATAAAATAAAAATAAAGGAATATAACAATTCTACAAACACACCAAATTTCACGTGTGGATATGATTGACTATGAGCAATCAATAAAAGATAGCTAGTCCATGTAAACAGGAGTTGAAAAAAAGTGTCGACCACAATAGCATGTTAGAGCTATCTTAAGTTAGCCAATGAAATTTGAGTAATGTTATAGTTACAAACTATTTTACAAATTTTTTATATATTAGTGATGTGTCATAATTCACATTAACTTTTAAAAAACAAATACAAGATATTAAACCTAAAATTTAATTACAAGTCTTAAATAAATAAATATATTTAAAAAAAAAAAAAAAAAAAAAAAAAAAACAATGAATCGTTTTCACCAGACCATCTCTACTCTTTCTACATCTACGGCGACTTACCCATTGCCAGCCAAGTCACACCCGCACACCAGTTTTCTTTCTTTAAAGAGGTATTTTTTGATTCAGTTTCAAACCAATTGCTGCACTGCATAGAAATTCCCAAAGCCAAACGAAATCTCACTCTTAGTGTCATTTAGCATGGATGAAATTTGCCAACATATTTTACAATTCAGCTTATTTTTGCTGCTATCCATAAAAATTTCCCAATATATTTTACTATTCAGCTTATTTTTGCTACTATTCATTAGTCATTACACTTTTTGGTTCTATTCATAGATCTCACTGTACTATTTCAACTAGCTTTTACCTTTACTTTTATTTACGATACTTTCAGAGACCGGACAACTTCTTATTATGTCCCAAATAATATTATCAACAATATTAGCAATCCAAAATAACAATTATACACAAAAACACAAATATTTATGTGAAAATCTTTTTCTCCTTGAAGAAAAAAACCACGGGACAAACTCCGAATAATTTCACTATTATCAAATCAATTACAAGAATTCTTGTGTGTCTCACGGCTAGAAAAAAATCACTCTTGTTTTTCTTTGCTCTCACACACATTAATTATCTCAAATGCAACGACACTTTATTCTCTCCTTTCTATTTTTCTTCTTCACGCACAGCTCTCTCTCTTGGCGATCTTCTTTTTCTAAGCGGCTCCCTCTTGGCCGCTCACCCAAAACCTAATAAATATTTTCTTTATATATAGACCCAATACTAGACTTCTAGTAGCACACAAATCCTAGTACAAGTCAAATAAGGATTCTTTAAAACCACCAACCACAGTCTCCTATTTCAAATAGGATTATATTTTAAATAGAATTCGTTCTTTTGTTTACCTAGGAGATCACTGACTCCGAATTCTACTTGAAGTAGAATTCTTGGTGCAAGCCCATTGTATAGGCTCCCACGTGGACTGGACCCTTTGGTGCCGTGCACCCAAAACTTCCTGGACCACCGATCCAAAACATCATTGTAGCCATATAGTCTCCATAGCCTCCCAAACCCGAGAGAGAGAGAGAGAGAGAGAGAGAGAGAGAGAGAGAGAGAGAGAGAGAGAGAGAGAGAGAGAGAGAGAGAGAGTATCTTATACGTCCGGCTTATAAGACTTATGTGAGATTGAAATGCGAGCTCACGGCGTCTTTTATTTATTTATTTATTTATTTTTAAGACTTGTAATTAAATTTAATTCTAATATTTGAGATGTATTTCAATCTTTTAAAAGCTAATATAGAGTATGCCACATTAATAGTTTGTAAAAATTTTGTAAAATAATTTGAGGCTCTAGCGTCACTCATGAAATTCAAACATGGCTGCATTGATTAGTTAATGACAATTAAATTCAATATAGTAACGTGTGTAAATTTAATTAAAAAACATGATAGGTATAGCATTAGCACCTCCATGTTAAGATACTAGCAGTATTTCATTTGAGATGTACAATGAAAAAATGTGACAACAGGGATACAGCAAAATATCCTCCACTGATGCAAACAAACAAACTCAGCAACTCTCTCAAATACTTAGCACAAGAATATCTCGGGTAAGTAACCTACATGAGATTTTTTTTTTTTTTTTTCATTTTTTAGCCTTTGTTATTCTTTTTAAATATATGTTGAGGGGAAAATTTGGATGTTCCCAAATAGAGTATCGGGTAGCCAAGCCGAAACTCGACAATGGGCCTTGAAATAAAGCCCAAAGGCTTTCGGTGTTGTGGAAGTCCGCTCAAGCAAGAGATAGAGGCTGCAAGACAACAATAAGGCACAATAAACGCGTCACAATTGTTAGCTTGTTATATTTTTAGTCCTTTTTACAGTGTCATAGTTCAAATCAGTCCTCCAGCGGTAGGGGTGAAATTATACTTAGAGTCCAACAGTCAATAATTAAATGAATTTAGGAAAGTGTTCACTCTTGGGGGTCCTTGTATGTCTTGGTCAAGGCAATTTATAGTACTTTCAACCATCATTACATCAATATGAGGGAAAAATTCAATTGTTACAAATATATTATATCCTTTATCATAATAATAATAAACAAAGATTAAGGGCTCCATTGTAACAAATAAAAGAGGAAAAATAGGATGGAATGAAGGGAGAGAAAGACCCCCAGCTCAGTGCAGCAAGTATTAAGCTAAGGTTTTGATGAGTGTATGACCATAAGACATGAATGAGGTGAATGTGGGCTATTTTGGGTGAGTGAGATCAGATTGATGCTGAGATTGAAGTTTTTTATGAGTAATGGATTGTTTGTGACTAGTTGGAGAGACATTGAGTTGTGTTTGTGTGAAAAAAGAAAAAGAACATCTAAGATTAGATTAATGTGGGCTAGGGATGGTGAGTGAGATGGGATCAACACCAAGATCAAGGCTTTTTGTGAGTGGTGGGCTATTTATGACTAGTTTATGGGCTGTGATTGTGTGAGGTGTGAGAAGAACGTCTGGGTAAGATGAGAGTGGGTTAAGGATGATGAGTGGTGTGCTTGAGGAAAGCTAAAACACCAACAAAGATGGAAAACGAACCCCTGGTTTTCAGAGGGGGGTGGCTGCCTCCTTGTGGGCTGAGGTGCTTGTGCTTTTATAATGAAATTTCAAGTAAGCATTAATTAACAAAAATCCAAAAGAAGATGACGACCCATAGATGACGAAATCAAGATCAAGTTTCTTGAGATTTTGGTCAGAAGTAGAAGATCTACTTTATGGGCTGCTTTGCTTCTTTGGGAAATGAGGGATTTTTGCATTAATTGCTTGGATTTTTAGGCTGAGTTTGATTATCATGTTTAGGGTGTGTATCAAGAGAAAATCCTAATGCTGCAACTGAGATTTGGTCCCCCAAGAAGCAAGATTCAACACCCCAAGCCAGGTGTCAAGTTTTAGTCTACTTCAGGGGGTTCCGCTGGAGATCTCTTTATGCCCTCCAAACCACATGTTCCCAATTTTTTCCCTTTAGGATTCATGGGCTTGGTACATGAATCATGTCTTGAACGTTTTTGACATGAATAACATCAATTTGTTGAAGTTTGAATAATTTGGCTTCAGCACCCCTTCCGCTGGAGGTACAGCTTTGAGGAAGATGATGGAGTTTGATCACCCTTTAGACTTCAGCTGATATGACAGCTCTTTGGCACTGTTCACGTTAGGCAGAGAGTGGCAAAAACCTGATGGGACAGCCCTTAGTTCATTCTCAAAGGCTTAGTTCTCTTGTGCTGGGTTGTGTGCACATGTTGCCATGGATTTTTATTAGTAAATATTTTTTGGGTTTTAAATAAATATGGTAACAACCACTATAATTGAATAATGTGATGTTTCTCATGAGTTTCTCTATAGATAATCATAATGGATATGTAGGATGTATAATTACCACGAGTTTTGGTAATAAATATTATGAATGTTGTGATGTAAGATAGATAGTGAACATGAATTTATAATATAAATAAATGTCATGGGTCTAATAATCATGATATTCCATAGGCTTTTATAGGATGATTGCCATGAGTTTTGAGAATAGATAATTCATAAATTCTATGAGCTTGTAATAGTAATAGTTTTAAGAATCCAAAGTATTGTTTATTGGACTTTTAAGTGAAATAACTATGATATAGTATTTTGCCAAGTATTGATAACCTTGGGCCTTTTGATAAAATAACGCCAAGTAATTAGCTTGGGCTTTTAATAGTGCCAATGAAAATTAGGCTTTGATGTTGCCAATGAGAATTGGGCTTTAAATATTGCCAATGAAAATTGGGCTTTGATGTTGCCAATGAGAATTGGGCTTTAAATATTGCCAGCGAGAACTAGGCTTTGAATAAATAAATTGCCATGGGTTTAAATCATGGGCTTTGATCATGAATTTGAATTCCATTGATAAAGTTGTTTTGCCATGGACTTGAATCATGGGCTTTGATTTATGGATTTGAATTCCATTGATAAAATTGTTTTGCCATGGACTTGAGTCATTACCAAGCATAAGTTTTGTTGGGTTTTAAATAGAATGGTGTGTATAAATAAAATTAGGTGTAATAAAACAAAGTACCCTAACAATATACTAGTCGCGGACCCGCGCGTTACGCATGATTATTTTTTAAGGTGGTCTCATTATTATTAGTATTTTGTAATTTGAACTAATTTAATGAAAGTAATGCATTTCATAATCATATTTATCATAAAATAATTTATTATTATTGTAGAATTGTTTTATTTAAAATTTGAAACCTTAATTCTATCATAGTTTTTTTTTTTTTTTTTGAGAAACTTAATTCTATCATAGTTGGTTGGCTAATTTTTACATCTCTAAGTCAATTAAACACGTTTTCCATGTTACATGTAAACCTTTTTTTCCATAAGGGTTGAAATAATGTGGGTAATTTTTTTTTTTTCTATGGAAGTTAAAAAAATTAAAATTCACCTTGTGTTGATGTTTTCTAAAAATTAAATTTGGCGATTCTCTTTCAATAATTGTGAAAATTCCAAGCAATAATTTAGAAGCTAATTCATGTTACATGTTCATGCTTTGATTGTGTAGTTGTATGATTGATTTGGGTTGTAATTTATAAGTTGAATATGATGGTGTGTATCCAAAAGGGCCTAACTTTATAGTTTAGGATATTGAATATAGTGTTGTGTGTGATTTATAGAGTAGCGACAATTATAGTAGTTAAAAATTGGTTTATCATTATCTTTTAAGTTAATAAAAACCTTACATATACTTCTTTTTTTCAAAAAAACTTTTACATATTTGTTTAACGTAAATCTTTACATATACCTTAATAAGTAAACTCTGTACATTTCATTTATTAAATGCATAAAAAGAGACATTTATGCCATAATAATAGTGACCAATTAGTTTTTTCATGATTTCATTTATAACGTTTCTTACTATTATCATATTTTACTAGCTGATAATTTTCATAATATAGGCATTAGATTTTAAAAGTCGTGGTGTGTGAAGAATATAAGCATTTAAGGATTTTTTTTTTATATTTTTTATTATTTATAAATAATGTTAAATAAAATGAGAAAAAAGGATTTTGAAATTTTTCATCTTTATTTCTTATATATCTCTATTATTACTAAAGAATGTCTTCCTTTTAGTTTTGATAATAAATATGATTTTCCAGATTAGAGTTTGATTAGTTTCAAGTTTAAATTTTCTATAATTGTAATTAATTGTTGATTATATGATTTAATTAAGTGAATTTAACGATTTATTTATTTGCATTGTAAAGTTTTTAATAATATTTGTAAGGTTATCTTTAATTAATTTTTTACTCCTTTAGCCATCAACCTCTTTGTTTTCCAATTAACGGTTACTAATTAATTTATTTAATTAACATTTGATTTCTTTTACTAATTTCTTTCTCTCTCTCTTCGTTAACATCCTATTGTTTCCCAAATTTGATGATAATTCTAATGTATTAAATATGTATATTGTAACGTTTATTTTTATTTTTATTTTATTCCATTTTGCTGCCATGAAGTTAATATATCCATAACTATTAGTTTATTTTATAATATGTTTGGTTTCATATTATTAATATTATTATTATTATAAATTTAGTGTTTCTAAAATAGAAGGTGTTTTGTATTCTCTTTTTCTATTGTTGCATTGTAACGTTTTGTGGGAATATTTTATAAGAAAATTTTTTATTCTATTTTATTTTAATTGAGTGTTTCTAAATTGATATTTGTTTTGTATTTTATTTTTCCATTGATGTATTGTAACATTTCATGGGAAGACGTTATAAGAACAATTTTTATTTATTGAATTAAAAACATATTATATGTTTAATTTAAAAAAATGAGACAAAATATAAATAATTATGATATGGAGGATGTTGCTAAATTTAAATGTTGAATAAAATAAGATGAGAAGAAAAATAGTAAAAATGAAATTTATAGCAATAAACACCATATTAATTTAGTTATGCTATGTAAAATAATATTATTTTTTTATATACTATCTTTATAATGCAATAATATAACATTTAACAACCAATGAGAATAAAAAAGATAACAACGTAACACACAAAACTAAATCGTATCAAGTTGGATTACCAATCAATTCCAATTTTAGCAAATTGACTGAAGTAGTCCAAAACTGATTTCTACGATGCATTTGGTGGAACTTTCAATATTGCATCAATATGTTTTGATGGTCAACCTGTTACACTAAAACAAAAAATATATATACCAAAAACTAAAGAATATATATATATATAGAGAGAGAGAGAGAGAGAGAGAGAGAGAGAGAGAGAGAGAGAGAGAGAGAGAGAGAGAGAGAGAGAGAGTGAGTGAGGTTTTTGTGTGTGGAAAAATAGAAATTATACATGGAATAAGAGAGGGAATGACAATTTTATAGTATAAGGATTAGAATAAGAAAAGTCAAAAATAAAGGAAGATAAAAAGATAGAATAATAATAATATAGAGAGTAGTGGAGATATGAAAAGTTAAAATAGAATGAGAAAGGTTGAAGAAAGTTAAGTAGAGAGTAGTGGGGATATGAAAAGTTAAAATGGAATTAAAAATTTAATAATAAATAAGAATAGTTAAAAATAAGATAAATTAAATATGATATTTTGATTGTAATATAATAGAGTTTTTAATTTACTTTAAATGTTAAAAAATTGGAAAAAAAAATTGATGATGATATGGTTGTTAATGTGACTTAACGTGAACGTAGCAACATTAAATGCTACGTTTCAATTTTTAATAATATATAGATAAACTCTAAGGAAGTAATAAAGAAGCTTCAGTGTCTAGGTATGACATTCAAACTGGCAATGAAGACCCTTATGAGGACTGTGTTGCATCAATGAGGCTTTACAAGAGAATGAGATCCCAAGTTCACATACGAGAGGATCATCCATTGGCTTCCGACTCACAAAATCAAAATAATTTTGCATTGTGGTGGCAAGGCGAACTTGAAAAGATGACCCCAGAACAACTACTGGAAATTTCGAGGTCTGATTACTACTGTTGGTGCTTGGACTCCCAACGTTAATGCTCCAAAGGTGTTGCATATCTAATTTAGTGTGCAAGACAATTGCGAAATTCTTATCCAATTAATGTATTATTTGTAGAAATAACAATAAAATGGGAACGTGTCATTTCAATTAGATATTACTCCTACTAGGCTACTATGCATGCAATGGTACTTAAACTAGTACCAATTTTATTACAATAGAACTTGCAACTAACCAATAATGAATATGAAAAAGACGTCAAAAATAAATGTATGTATTTTTATTTTATGATTTGTGGCACATCTATTTGTAAAGTTTATCTAGTAAAATTTTTAGTATACTTAACATTAATCTTTTTAGTTTCCATTTATGCCTTTTCATATGTCTATTCGTATCATTTGCATAAAATGCTTGGACCAATTCATTTTGTAAAAATGGGGTTGATGCTGTTGACTAAACGAAGCAGAAGTGAAATAAAATAAAAAAGAGGGACCATACCATATGGACTGTTATCTAACACTTCCACACAAATCTTTGTAAAGGTTTTTCATGCTTGTAGGAATGGGAATGTAAAGGTTTTGGAGTGCTGCTATATGGTTTGGTCGAAGTAAAATGCACTAGAAGGTACTCTGTTGGACCTAAACAAACATCATACTTCAACTTCATAAGTGATATTTCTAAATAAATTACATTCTTCTTGTTCTTATCCTCTGTATTTATTTCCTACTAAAATCCAACACATATAGTAGGAATGCAAAGTAGAACATCTCAAACATGTAACAATATATGTCCACACCACTTTTTACCCCTTATTACGTAATACCTAATGCATACGCAGGGATATATTAGTTACATATATTGCTGAAACTAGATGTTATTTCTCATGGGATTGGATATACAACCACTTTTCCGGTGGCTCTGTTAGAGTCAAGGTAGGAAAATGCTTCAACTGTCCTAGAAAATGGAAACGGGCTTTTGGGGTCAATCACTGGCTTCACCTTCCCACTTTCCAGGTAAGGTTTCAGTTTCTCCAAGATAGACCCTTTAGAAGTGAGCACAAATATAGTTGCTGGTGGAACTACAGGGCCTACTATTGTCACAACATGCCCGCCCTCTTTCACTGCCTTGACTGCCCTATCAGTCTGCCCTGTTTTTGTGCACAACAAAAATTAGTCTTCGATATGTTACAAGTAATCATTACATGTTGAATAGAAAACTACAATTAGAGATGGAAACCATTCTAAACACAAAGTTAGACACAAAAAGGCCACAATTTTAACAATTGTTTAGGTTGGTTATTGTCAAACGACACCCCCCTTCCCCCCCAAACAAGACCCAATTCTAAGTATAGAATTCATTGATCAAATTATGCTTATGACGAAGCGAAAACAAATTCAAAATTTTACCAACTGCATCATATACGACATCAAATTTCTCCGGAAGTTCTTCAAAGTTTTCCTTGGTATAATCAATGGCCAAATCAGCTCCCAAACTCTTCAATAGCTCCAGTTTCCCAGTGCTTGAAGTAGCTGCTACCTTGGATGCACCAAAAACATGCTTTGCTAGCTGCCCCAAACATTCAAAGAATCAAAAGGACATACAATGATTATCATATCTGAGATAGAGTAAGGATGAAAAGACTAACTATTCACAAGGTTAACACGAGGGCATTAGAATATCAATGGGAGTGGAGATATACCTGAATAATCTGTGTTCCAACTCCACCAGCACCACCCAAAACAAGGATGGATTTACCTGCAGAGAATTCAGTTCGTTCAAGGCCTTCATAGGCCGTCTCAATAGCCAGGGGAAGGCTAGCAGCTTCAACAAAACTTAGATTCTTGGGTTTCAGAGCCAATAGTCTCTCTTCAATAGCAGTGTACTCCGCCAAAGAGCCATAGCTTTTTGGGTCGTCTAAAGCTTTTTCATTGAGATCTCCATATACTTCATCTCCTTCCTTGAAATTCTTCACTTGGCTTCCCACTTTCACCACTACCCCAGCTACATCATAGCCCACAACAATCTATACAAAATAATAACAACAATAAAAAGAAATGATAATCTTACTAATAAAAATAAAATTTAAAAAAAATATAGTTATTGATATTAAGATTTTTATAAATTAATAAGTGATTCATGCACTATTGGATTTTTTTTTTTTTTTCTTTTGAGAAACTAGTGGATTTTGTACTCATTAGTGATACTAAAATATTCAAACCCCCCCTCCCCCACTTATTATTAGGAAAAAAATCAAATCAAATCCTTGCCACGGACCATATTAAGACAATGTGCAGAATTCTTGTAACCTTAATTCAATGACAGTTCTTTTTCTCCCAAAAAAAAAAAAAAATCAATAACAGTTCTCACAGATTAGTGACAGAGGTACCCTCAAAATTGATTTTTTGTTTTTTTTTTTTTAATATGTAAGCTTGTAGAGGGAGTTCAAGTTTCTAATATTTGAAACTTGCGGCCCTCAAAATTGTCTCTATTTTTTTTTATTCTTTGAGAAACTCAAAATTGTCTCTTGAGACTTATTCTATAATGATCCTCATTCACAATCTTATTTCAACTTTTAACTTTATGTTCAATCAGTTAAAATATTGAAATAAGACGAGCTTCTCCTAGCCTCTAATGACAACTCAATCAAAATGTCAAATAAAAATTGACATTTTTCTTTTATACTTTGCAAGATGTAACCATTGGTGAAGTCCTACCATATATCTTTCATGCCATGGTACTTTTCTTCATATCAAACCATAGCAAGAATACATAAGTTTCTTCTAAAACTACTCTGGCTCATTTCACCAAATTGTTTTTAGATTCCTTAAAGGTGAAATTTGTAATTATTTTTTTAAAATAAATAAACATATATATATATATATATTCATTCAGAATAAAGTTATTACTTTAATAAATTTATGCTAAATTCATAATTTGTTAAATTTAATTTTAAAATAATTAACCGCAGCTAATATTACCAAGAACCAGGATTGTTTACTATTAATCATTATTGTCATTTAATTTTTAAAATTAAGGTACAACCAAGTTAAGAACTATTGATACATTTGTTTAAAAAGAAGATATGTTAATAGTTTAGAAATCAACTTTTTCATTCTCTTGTTGAAACTTCAACTCTCAAAAACATCATTTCAAATATCAAAATTGAGTTTCTTAAAAATAATTTGGTTGTCCATGTTAAAAGCAAACTTATTGAGAACTTCAATTTCTCTACAAGCGCATAGGCTACAATATCTAGACATTAACATGATTTCTATCAAATCTCTCAAGCAAAGCTCGATTGACTAACAGCAGCACAACGACAAAGCTCTATCAAAGAACTACAAAACCAAGGTGTAGCACTTGCAGTTTTGAATGAGTTGGATTCATCGAGTTTCCAAATGGAAGATCTGCCAATCGACCTGAGCTTGTCAGGTTTTGACAATGAGAACCCATAGTCAACTGAGCCAACACTTACATTAAGTAGTCTTTGGTTCAAGTACCTCCAAATCAAGTTGATCTGTCAGGTCTAGGTGTAGGTGTGGGTGTGGGTTGGACACCCCTAATCCTAGTACATATTTATTAAATTTGATAAACACTTTTTGTATACACTTGTTGGCTTACAAAATACTTCAATTGCATCTTGAATTAGTCTTATAATAATTTTATATCACTCATCAAAGCTTTTTAATTTGGTCACTCAAAGATTTTCACTCCTCAAATCTTAACTCTATGTTGTTTTTCTTTCTAGATTCCACCCCTTTCTCAAAAAAAAAAAAATTTTTAATTTTATAATTTGATAGTAGGGAACAGGGGATTTGGAAGATGGTTATCTCGATTAGAAACACCAGGGTTGCTAACCAGCTGAGCTACAAGGCTCTTGGCTACCATTTCTCAATTAAATCAAGCTGATTATGATCAAGAGAAACTTTATGAAGTGCATTCTGCAAAACCACCTAATATGTAGTTCAGGCTCATCTATAATTCATGCACAAGCTCCTAAAAAATTTGTAAACTTTAAAAAATCAAAAGCAAAATGGAGACAATCCCATTTATGCATTATACACATCCATGGATACCATATAATATATAACATACGACTTTGAGAATTATCTATATTACTATTTAAGGGGCTTCCCTTGTCTAGACCAGATTTTTTTTTTCTGGTTCCAAAATACCCCCAACACTCCTAATTTTAAGTAGAGACAAAACTAAAGGATAGTCAAGTAAAAATACATGTCTAACTCTCACTAAAACCATGTCCGACATACTCGTAGCATTCTCTAAGGCAAGTTTCTTAGAATCACCTTACCCACCTTTTCCATGTATCCTATCTTCACACAAACCACCCAAAAAAAGAAAACCTCCAAAAAGACTCTGCTCCACCCTCTCTCTCTCTCTCTCTCTCTGTAATGTTCGGGTAGATATTGAAGAATAGGTACTGCAAGGGAAGATGGCAAGCAACTGCCTGGCCAAAAAAAAAAAAAATTACTATTATTCTTTCTCTCTTTTTAATCTTTGTAGTTCGTTGCTGTTGAATTTTGTTTGTTACTATTGGGTTTCACACAGCTTTGTTAATAATGTTAATAATGTATACGTACCATTTGCATCATAGGAATGGTTCTTTCCCTGCAAATATACACCCACAATCATTTATATTTTCCCTTTTATTTTTGGTGAAGCTAATGTCTTATTACACCATCCCTTTCTCTCTAGAGACTGAACAGATTTTGTTGTGTGAAATGATAGATCAAGTTGGTGTTTCTGTGGTAGAACATTGTCAAGTCATGGAGGCAATAGCAGAGCACACAGTAAGGATGAAAGAGAAAAAAAATTCAGCTTCCTCTTCCTATTATGCTTCTCCTTCAGCGGTTATGAGGTCAAGTGTAAAATTTTCACCAATGTGATTGTGTTTATATTCCCTACCGGTATATGTTTATATGATTTTAATGTGTTCGTTTCTTTTCTTTTCAAATTTGGTCATTGTACACCTTTCAAACTGGGTGGAAGAGTGTCATTCTTTTCTGCAATCAGTGGTTAAAATGGATTATGTGTATTTTTTGTATTCTCAAAGAGCTTGAAGTTAACGTGTCAAGGCCTTCACTTGGGTATTCATTTTGGCGGGCAGCAAGTGTTTGATGAAAGTTGTGAGTATCAGCACTTTGTAGCAAGTGGTTTGCAAAAGTTGCAATTGTGACTTAAGTATTGGGATAAAGGCTTATTCAAGGGTTTATAAAAATTAAAAAATTAAAAAAAAAAAAAGACTTATTTAAGGTTCATGGTCTTCTTTATTGGTTCTTTGGGAGTTTTAGTCCTTTTTTAACATGCTCTCGCAAGCTTTGTTCTTATATGTTGGTTTGTCTCTTCTTCCCTTAATATATTGCACTCTGCTTGGGTGGAATTTTGTTTCATTCCCAATTTCTACGCCTTCATATGTGAATGATTTTTAGTTTTTATTTTTGGCTCAAATGGTTCTAATTTGTAGAAATTATTGAATTTGGTGTGTAATTAACTTTTGGGATTTTATTGTCAAATTAGACGAATTTATGGTGATTACCTTAGTTGTTCATTTTGAGTTTTGATGCCAGGATTCATGTGAGAGCTACAAAGAACTTGAAGTATTTGAGGTCTCAAAGATTATAGTTGTGATGCTAAAGGGAAAATAAGCCTCCTATACGTTTCAATGTCAAGATTACGGGTCCACAATCCAAATTACACATGAATCAACCAAATGTGCAGTGAAAGCTTTTAATAGATCTTCAAATTCCACATTATCTTTTACTTACAATTGTAATTTTGGTCTATTTTTGTGGTTTTGAATGAATTACTTTTGTGGTTTATACTATTGTATTCATCTTTTTTTAATCATCCTACTGTTTAGCAAACTTCATGTTACAGCAAGCGCACAAATATGGAATTGATACCCAAACCCGTGATAGGACAAAAATTTCTATTGACTTAAGTAATTGTATAAAATAATGCATATAAGTGAGTGAACCCTGTTCCCATATTTTTCTTTGTTCGTGTTAACCTTTGGCGTTCTTAGGCTTAGCAATAATGGACTTCAATTTGCTGCTGATATATACGATTTTTAAAAAGACTATTATGTTGTTTTAATAGACTCTTTTTTTATCATCATAATACACCTTTGGGATGTACTCATATTTGGTTTGCAAAGTTGTAGTGGATTATATTTATCTGAATGCTTTTATAATAGTGTTGCAGGTGCTCCATTAGATGGGTTAACTCACCCCAAACATCAATGATACTAAGGATTGGTTGGACATAACGCATCTAAGTTTATTGGGTACATGGATGAGAGAAATAACACCAAGTGAAAATAAAATCAAAATATGAAGGTTCAAAATAAATATGTTCAAACTTAAATAGTAAAAAATAACTTGATATTTATCTTAATTCTCTTTTCTTCTTTTCCCCTAAAGGCCACTACTTTGTATTCACCTAATTCCAGGTTGATGTGTTTTCTAATTACAAAAAGATGAGGTGTAGCATAAAAAATTAATTCATTTCTGACTTTATGAGTTCGTCAGACATTGTACTTATGCTAATGGAGAACAACATGAGATTCAAATGTGGTTCAAAAGAAGTCACTGCAAAATTTCCCCAATGAGAGAAAAAAAAAAATACCACACACATTGTGTAGAAATATTAAGTTTGACTTCTGGTATACAAATTCTAAATCTAATTATTTTACTATTTCTAAAATTAGACAATTAATTATCAAATTAGTAGAAACACAAAAAATGAACTAGTCTCTCAGCACGCGCTTGCTCAGAGGCTTTTTTTTTTTTTTTTTTTTTGTAAAGGTTAATAATTTGCATTCAATATAATTTGGGATTACTATATTTTCTAATAACAAAACCTAATAATCTGTAAGAAGACTATGGAAATAGATTAGCATGGAATTTAGTAATCTTTACAGTGAAAGAGTCAAAGGACTATCATCTTATATCATACTAATATTTTTCCTGTACACTACCGATATTAAAGAGTCCAAATCAAACACAAACAAATAATATCATAAATTTTTGAGTGGAAGTTAAAAATTTTATTGAAATGGATTTAAGATTATTTACATCCGTGGCTAACACAACAACAAAATACAATGAACATTCATCACACCCCTAAGTTTCTTTTTTGTGATTGGAAAAATATAATAATCTCAAATTATAATTGTTGCAATTTATTATCCATTACCTTAAAAAAATAGAAGAGTCTCTGAGCATGAGGCTAATATATGTTAAAAGATTCCAAATTTGTAAAGGATGGGTGTAAAACTCAAGTTTTAAATCATCCAATAAAAAATTGTCACATTAACATTTGACTTAAAATTCAATACATCCTACCACATCTAATAACTTTTCAATTCATTCGCAATTTGATTGAATTTATATATGGGTATTAGAATTGGTGTGGTTGTGCTAATTCTTAAATAGTGATATGGAGTAAAATTAAAACGGAGACAACCCAGACAGCGTTTATGAAAATCTTCATAAATGAGATGATAACAACAACAACAAACAACATATTCCTAAACTTCTGAAATCAGAGAGAGATTGGGGGGAGAAGGTCTTACTGGTAAAGGAGAGTCAGTTTCCTTGAAATACCCAAGCATCCTCTTAGAATCAACAGGGTTAAGAGATGCAGCAACAACCTTGACCAGTACTTGGTCTTCCTTCACTTCTGGCACTGTTACATTTGAGTCCAGCTTCAAAACATCAACAGCCTTTCCATATTCAGAGTAGGCCCAAGCCTTATTTTTAGAGGGTATCGAAGCAGTTGGAGGAGCTGCCATTGTATTGTATGCTGAAGAAACTTGCAGGGAGAAAGAGAAAGAGTTGGATCTGTGTTACAAAGAGAAGAGATAGCTTGGTAGTGACACTCAAAATGATGATCTTATCCGAACTGGGGTTCCTTTTCTTTTGTGACTCTGACAATATATAGGAGTGGAAGGTATTCACTTTGAGATGTTTCTTTGTGATAAAGTGACTGAAAGGTGGTTGGGATATTTACACAGGTTATGGAAAGAAAAGTTTGCATCTAGACACAACTTCTCTCATGAGGTTCAATGATTCATTGACCAAGCCTATAAATATAAGTCCATGCCAGTTTTCATTACCTAGTGAAAATGCTTTTTATGGATTTTTTTTTTTTTTTAAGTATATAAATTGAAGAAGAAAAAAGAAGAGTGGATGAAACTATTAATCACAGTCTGAAAAGAATTTCAAGAAGGATTACTCAATTCCTAAGGTAAGTTAGAATTAGATCAGCAATTAGGTAAGTTGGTCCCACTTAATAGATCATCTGATCATGCATGATGAAGTCCAAGAACTGTTCATAATCGATTTTCTTGTCACCCCAAAAGAAGAAAATCATGTGATTTACGAGTGGGTCTCAATTGGGGGAAATTAGTGTATGAGATGAGACCATGTCCCACAAAGTTTCACCGTCAAGAGTGTAAGGCTTTCTTATTGATTAGCAATTATCCTCAAAGAATATTACACAAAATAAAATCCAAAAATAACTTCAATAATTTAATTACAAAAAATCTCCCAAGTATCAATAAAAAAAATTAAAAATAAAAACCAAACCTGAAGTGTATAAAACATTAATAATAAAAAAATGCTAAATACTAGAAATTAAAATTCCTAGACTCTTCTCATGCGCACAACCTTAGCAAAAACTCCAAATTTGTTATTCCTCGCAATTTGAAACTGAAATGGTAGAAATGGGGTGAGTTTGACAAGTCAGTAAATAATTAAGAGTATGATTAATGTGTGTTTATTTTAGGAAATTTTTTATAAAAGATTATCAAAAAAATTAGTCATTTTTTCTTTTTTTTATAAAAAATTTTTTAAAATAGTTTAGAAATGTATGCCTAAAATGATTTCATTTTTTCACTTTTTGCCATAGGGAGTTTCCATGCTAGGTCTTTCTTAGCCTTGATTTTGGAATTGGAAGGTGTAATTTAATGTAAATACAATTGTAAAAGAGCTTTTATTTTCTCTTGTCTATTTTTTTACATTCACTTTTTTATATTCTTTTTTTTTTAAGATATCAACAATTTTTTTTATTTTTTAATATGTGTACATCAATGCATGAATAATAAATATCTGTGTAAAATAGTTAATGTTTTCTAGTGCATGAGAATATTTTTGCCATTATAACACATAGTTCTAGTAAAATAGTGGGCTCTGGTGTTGCTGAAAGTTCTAGTACTTTTTGACTAAAAGTAAATGTACTTATTATGCAAGTCGCTTTTATCAACAACAAAAAAAGCAAAAATATATATCCTTTTTATGCACTACGTCTTGCACTGTTTTTTTTTTTTTTTTAACACATTGTAAAAGGTGGAAATTAGATTCAGCCTTAGAACGCAATTTTTGTGAGTGGATTGTCAATTGTCAATCACAATCAAGGCCAATGCTCCTAAGAGATAAGAAGAGCAAAAGCCAAATTGAAATTTTTTTTTTAAAGTATTATTATTGGAAATAAACATAGTTAGTCCTCTAATTACATATGTCGATTCAACATTTTAAGCTATTCAAGTTTTCTCTAGACAATAATTTTTTTTTTTTTAAATACTACGTCCATAATATTTTTATAATATTTTCACAATAAATCATAGGTGGTTAGTTGTTATTGATTCAAATTTAAACTTAACACTAAGATTACTTTTTTACACCAATAATAACAACCAATAACAACCTGCCACTTAAAATTTGTTATAAAAATATTATGAAAATATTGTAGATATTTCATTTCTCTTCTTTCTTTTCTTTTTCTTTTTTTTTTTTTTTTCTTTTTCTTTTTTATATCGTTTGGGCCTAAAAATAGCCCGCAATAACTCTTCTTCAGTTCTTCATTTTTCAGTTCCGAGCCCACTTAACTACCAAAAGGACCAAATGATCTGGAAACGAGGCAATTTGTCAGGTTCAATTTGCTGTTCCATAGACAATAATTTTTTTCTTTTTTTTCCATTGTTAATGTGGCATATTTTCATTTGTGCGTCATAAAAATAGTATTTGTGATATAGTCGTTAATATGAAATCTTTTCATTTGTGCATCATAAAAATAGTATTTGTGATATAGTCCTTGTCCGTGTAAAAATGACATTGATCTAATGACAACTTCATAACATAACATGTAAAAGCCATGTCAACGTCATAATATGTTACCAGCCTTTGACAGGTTCAATTTGCTGTTCCATAGACAATAATTTTTTTCTTTTTTTTTCATTGTTAATGTGGCATATTTTCATTTGTGCGTCATAAAAATAGTATTTGTGATATAGTCGTTAATATGAAATCTTTTCATTTGTGCATCATAAAAATAGTATTTGTGATATAGTCCTTGTCCGTGTAAAAATGACATTGATCTAATGACAACTTCATAACATAACATGTAAAAGCCATGTCAACGTCATAATATGTTACCAGCCTTTGAGTACACGCTCTTCTATTTTTTTAGATAAAAATTAATAATTTGTATCAATTATAATTTGAGATTAATATATTTTTCAATCACAAAAAAAAAAAAAAAAAACATTCTAGAGGTGTGATAAGTGTTAAGCATTTGTGATGAAATAATTTTATGTGATGTGAGTAGTTTCTTAGAGGCTAGTGTTTTTTTAATCTTATGTGTTGTGAGTATTTTTTTTAATTTTTTATGGAAGTTTTTTTTTTTTTTATTGGAACCGTTGGTATTTTTTTTTTTTTTTTTTTTTTTTAAGGAGCTGTGGATAGGGGGCCTTTCTTTCTTATTTTTGGTTAGAAACGTGGGGTAGTGGGGCTAGGAAGTGGAAAGTGTGAGAATAGTGGGAAAATTTTAGTTGATTTACTATCTTAACCTTATTTCTCTTTTTAAGGAATAAGAATAGATTAATTAAATTAGAGGTATTTTTGACAATAAAAAAAGCAATAACTAATTTTCCGAATCCTCTTAATATATACAAATAAGTTTATGTGATGTGAGCAGTTGCTCAAAGGCTAGTGTTTTTTAAATTTTATGTGATGTGAGTTTTTTTTTAAATTTCTTATGTAATTTTTTTTTTTTAATTGGAACCGTTGGTAGTTTTTTTTTATATATAGGAACCGTGGGTGGGTAGCCTTTCTTTCATATTTTTGGTTAGAAACGTGGGGTAGTGGGGCTGAGAAGTGGAAAGTGTGAGCGTAGTAGGAAAATTTTAGTTGATTTACTATCTTAAACTTATTTCTCTTTTTAAGTAATAAGAATAGATTAATTAAATTAGGGGTATTTTTGACAGTAAAAAAAGTAATAACTAACTTTCTGAACCCTCTAAATTAGGGGTGTCTGACCGGCCCAGCAACCCGCTCAACCCTGCCAACCCGCCCATGTCCGACCCGCCGCCACCCAATTTGACGACTCTGGCGGTCGGTCGCAAGTTCCGAGCTCGCTAACCCGACCCCATGCGAGTCATTGTCGGTTTTCCATTTCAAAACCCGTGACACCCGACCCGAACCGAGTCCTTTACCCTTTCTGGCGAATTATTATGAATTTCAGACCAACTTCAACAAGATCTCGCCATTATTCGACGAAATCCGGTCCCTATCTCGATGGATCCAATCCCTATCTCGACAGATCCGGCCAGATCTCGAAGGATCCGGCCAGACTTCGGCCCCAGTGATAAAACCTGAGACCAACCCGAATCAACCTAAAACTGACGAGACCCGAACCGAAAAATCCGACCAGATCTCTAGGTCAGTTTCGAGTCAAATTTTTATCCACCCGCCTCAGTCGAGTCAAGTCCGGGTTAGGTAGAAACCCGACCCGTGGACAGCCCTACTCTTAATATATACAGATGAAAAAAAAATTATAACCATAATTAATGGGCTTATCATGCTTAATATAATTTAGCTTTTCTATGTCTTACATACTCTTAATAATTTTGAGTTGAAGTACACCTACTTCGGTCCAATTCAATCCACTTTGGTCAATTCGATCCATTTTAGTCCATTTCTGTCCACTTCGGTTTATTCGGTTTGTTTGGTCCATTTTGGACTAAATGAGCCTTAAATTGATTTTTTTTGTAAGTTGCCTTTTCAATTTTGGCTCAAATTTTCTTTTCTTTTCTTTTTTCCCTTAATTTTTGGATTGAAAAATATGAAATCTTATTCTATTTGAGCCAAACTCTTTAGTTTTGGGCTAAAAATACAAAGAAAGTAGGCACTAGAAATTCGAGACATAGCCCCTAAAAAAACAATAAATATGATAAATATTCAAAAAAAAATACTTACCTTAAAATTCAAGTTTCAATAATACAAACATATACTCATATTTGGGGAAAAAATGCTATAGTTATAAACTTATATAATAATTTATGAACTCAATTGTAACATATTACATGTGTTCCATGGAATGAGGTTGTACTTTTTTTTTTTTTAATATTCTTGGATGTGTTCAAATTAGTCAATTGATTATGGTATATTTAAAAAAAAAATCTTTTAATGTATTGTTGTTATTTGCAAAATACATTCTATGTTTCACTACATAAAACTTAAAAAAATAGAAAATACTTTAAAATAACATATGCACTATTTAACCTACAAATTTTACATTATATTCTTATAAAACAATTATATTACATTTTGTTATGCATCGCGTGAGTTTGCGACTAATTTCTAACTAAAATCCTACACAAAACAAGCACCTAGGAAAATAGAAACAATACTAAGCATGCAAAGTAGAACATCTCAAACAAAATGTAATAGTGTATAGCCACACTCTTTTATTACTAGTTCTAATTTCTCATGCACGCACAAGGAAATATTATTTCCATACATTGCTGCTAACTGATTTGTTTTCTCTTATGGGATCGGATAAATGACCACTTTCCCAGGGGCTCTGTTAGAGTCAATGTAGGAAAATGCTTCAACAGTCATCAAAAATGGAAATAGGCCTTGGGGATCAATCATCGGCTTCACCTTCCCAACTAGTAAGGATTCAGCTTCTCCAATATAGACCCTTTAGAAATGAGCACAAATATGGTTGCTGGTGGAATTACAGGACCTATAATTGTTACAACATGCCTGCCTTCTTTCACCGCCTTCACTGCCCTATCACATTGCCCTGATTTTGTCGAAAACAAATTTAGTCTTCAATTTGGCAAGTGGATAAGGTATCTTGTGCATCTGTCATTCGCATTATCTCTCATAACATGTGCGTCCCACACAGTGTAGGATCTACATATTTTTAAGAGAGACTATATATACATTATACTGCATGCATGAGATAATTATTGTGATAGGTGATACGAATCTAGACACAGTCTTCCATGAGGTTGATTGATTAAGCCTATAATAATTACTATGTCAATTATTATTGCCTTGTAACAAGGCCATTCTTGGGTTGTTTTTAAGAAGCAAACTGGGAACATCTGTTTAAAGGATTTCTGATTTTCAATACTTGGCATATCTGTTAGGTCCAGTGCAGTATCAACATTAAACAGCTTTAGCATATCTCTAGAAATAGCCAATCCAATCATTCACCAGTACATTAATGGAAATCCACGCTTAAGTCCACCATTGATTATGTTGTTATACCAATTCAACCCATATCCGGCTATCCCATCAGCTGCTATATCTTTTTAACATGACAATGTGACATGAGAACTTCAGCTTCAGCTCAGTCAACAAACTGAATTATAATTGAAATTCCTTCCATAGTTTCAATTCAACATATTAGAAGTTTGCTTATATAGCTAGCTGTTAGCTTTAAGTTTGTGCTACTATATTTCTAAAATACTAACATGTATTTTAGAAATAGACATACTCTCTAGACCAAAGACTGATTAATGGAGAAATTCACAAAGTAATTCCATTGAAAATTTTTGAGAAGTAATGGGATTACGAAATGCATACCTTCATTTTTTACTTGGTTGGGTATTTATAGGGTCCTAGGGGTGGAGGGGGGTAAACAACCCCCCCCCCCCCCCTCAAATAGATTGAAAAGACATGATCTTAGGGTTTTTTTTCCGGGTTTCCCCCAACTACAGAGGCCCTTATGAGTTGCATTATATGCAAACAGGTATGTGAGCCATAATTAATGTTGAATGTGACAGTGAGTGTCCTTCAAATGCTCCTTTTGAGGAAAATGAGGCCAACAACGAACCTCCACGTTAGCTCTCCACTGATCTCTAGCTGAAGTAGACCACCTAGAGATGAGAGGTTTGGCCGTTCTAGAAGGTGTTTGGCCATGCCAAGCTGTTCTAACTGAAGAGTCACGCCCAAGAACATGTTCAACCCAATGGCCATAAGCTCAGTAGGGTGCCTTTTCAGTATGTCATGGATCACTGCTGTAGGCCGTATTCATTGTGTTAGGCTGCTGAGATTAGGCCCTTTGAGCGTGTTGGTGGGTTTACCCATTCTGGGAGCTTTTCCTCCCTTCAAGTGCCCCCAGCTTTCACAATCTTAAGCGAAGCAGAGGGAGGAAAGGAAAGCTTGTAGGTCATGCTTGCAACAATTAAAAATCACCAAAGTCGTGTCTAAGATCATTCCACTTAAAAGATCAAAGGGATCCATTCAAAGGCAACAGAGTTCTTTGCTTGGCCATGGGGACGCAAGCCCTGTTGAACAGATGTCGCTTTAGATGGGGCTATTTGGTTCTTGCCAA
Source organism: Lithocarpus polystachyus (assembly GCA_033629205.1). Taxonomy (NCBI): domain Eukaryota; kingdom Viridiplantae; phylum Streptophyta; class Magnoliopsida; order Fagales; family Fagaceae; genus Lithocarpus; species Lithocarpus polystachyus. The sequence goes on from CM066163.1 coordinate 80,441,248, forward strand.
AAGGCTGCTGTACAACTCCTATTTTTCTATATTGGAGATGACAATAGTTCATCTGCTTAGGCATTTTGGAGTGGCTATCTGGGCCAAAGGGTCAGCTTTGACCAAGCTACACTAGATAGAAACCAATCAAATACTTGGTCGAGCTTGTTAAGACATCCATTTTCTTTAAACTGAATCATATGGCCGGGGAGGCCAAACTTGCCAAGTACTTCATAGTTTTGTGATGAGTGACTCTTAGAGGTAGGCCATCATGTAAAACTGAGTCATCCTTAGCATAAGCTATCAAGGTGTCATGCCATCTAAAGTCTCATTATGCTGCCAAGGTCCAAAATCATGTTGAGCATTTAAGTCATTCTTAGCTCTGGGCATTCTTGACAAGTGTTTAAAACCCTCTAGCCATGCTACCAACCCCTCAATCTTTCAGGACTTCAATTGGGGGAGTACACCTAGACTAAGGTTTATCCCCTGTTAGGGTAGTGACAGTCACACTGATGATCTTATCCAAACTTGGGTTCGTTTTCTTTTGTGATTTTGTGGTAATATGGGAGTGAAAGGAATTAACTTTGAGATGTTATGTTAGTTCAGCAATGGACAGTCACACTGATGATCTTATCCAAACTTGGGTTCGTTTTCTTTTGTGATTTTGTGGTAATATGGGAGTGAAAGGAATTAACTTTGAGATGTTATGTTAGTTCAGCAATGGCTTTTTGGTAAGGTAAATATTCAAAATTTCAATAACAATGTCCCTTCCTGTCACATAATAGTTGATGCCACTTATTAAACTCACGACGGAATCTCCCATTGATGTGAGAAGCTAAAAAACTACAATTCGCCATACTTCTATCCATGTATATAAAGCAGCTTTCTGTGATTTCTCTGAACCTTTAAACATTCTAAAAGTGGATGAATACCCAAAATCAGCATCACATTAGTTGAGTTTTGAAGCTGTTTGAATGGTCTGTCAATCTCAGCATTACATTAGCAGATTTATCAAGCTTATCAAAGGACTATGACAATCATCCATAGTTTCAAAATAAAGACAAGCATCTACTTTCATAGAAAGCTTTAAAACATTTCATTTTCATTAATTTTCTTTTCAACAAACTAGTTTTTCAGGGAATAGAAAGACTAGTTCTTCATAAGTCGGACTTGGTATAATTTACTGATATGGCCAGGCATTGGCAATTGTGTTTAACTATGAAATTTTACAAGGGTATAACCACAAATGAGAGAGCTCAACGCAAAGGCCAGAAATGCAACAAAGGACAATCCCACGGATGCACTTGCCATTTTAGGAAACTCATCTTCGCCCCAGTTGGATTGCCAAACATAAACTCTGGTGGCAGCCGATGATGAGGCTGATATAAGAAGATAAGTCAACATCTGCCATATCAAGACACGAAGAACAGAATTTTGTTCTGTATATTAGTATAGAATTCTGGAATGAATCATATAAACAGGCTCTTAATTAATTATGTCTTCGTTTGGTATAACTTCTTTTCATTGGTTTATTTTACTTTTAAAAAAATTTTAAAAAAAATACTAATAATATAAGTAAAAATACAGCTGAACCTTGAAAAGGTGTATATGTCTATTATATTTATGTGTATCTTTTTATGTAAGTGCTGAATTTATGGGTAAACAGAGTCCAGTGGCCCAGTGGTATCCATATTCTTTTCAAGGGATCTTCAAGTCCCCCACTATATGATTTTGGGGTGAGTGGGGAGCCTAATCTATGGACCTGCTGGAATAATGGGAAAAAGGAGGTGGCAAGGAACTTGAGCTAAAGCACCTCCTCTTCTATTTAGTACTCCTTGTTTATGACTATGAGACTTGAAAATGACATGCTGCATGGATTACTTTCAGTCCTAGAAGTTAAAGAGGAAAGAATTTTGTTCCATTCCATCCCTTGCATTTGTATCTTGCTTTTCTCCTTCTAAAAATTATATGGGTGGTTTTGAGTAAAAGTATAGTTGTATTTACAAAATGTGAGGTTTTAAAAAGCTATATATAAAATAATAATCTAAAAGATTGAAGTCAATCTAAACTTATGCCTAATACTACTTACTCAATAAGCATTTGAAAGCTATTTGACACACTAATAAAGTGATTATAACCCACCATGAATATTCTTTGCTTTAGACTTTAGAGAGTGATAACTTTCTTCCAAGTGGCAATTATATAAACAGAATAGGAGAAAGCAAAGGCAGCATAAAACCATGGGGTAAAGGCAGAGAAAAGGTGACAAAAAGGTGGTCGAGGAAAGTCAACAAGAACATGGCCTGAAATTATGTGATCTAAGGCAAATTCTCCATGGACCATGTCCAACAAAGAGCGTGTAAAAAGAACTCATACTTTTTTGAAGTACAGAAGTTAGCAACTCATTTGGTGTAGGCAGCACAAATCTCTTATTCTGCCAGAAGAGATTTGGGATTTATTAGATTCTCTGAGCTGGTTGTGCAAATTAATACTGCAAACATCGCATTAGTCCAAATACTCTGTGGGCCTAAATGGCATGCACCACATTTTCTACAAGCTGTGGTCCCCATAATATGCTAAATCTTAAATTCATAATCTAGTCTATATACCACAAGATGGGTCAGGGTTAGGTGTAATAATTGACACAAAATTAAGTCCCATAAGTCCTAAACAAAGACTTGCCTGGTCCATAGAGAAATCAAAGTGACGACGGAAGTGGTGGTGGATTATGTGTCTTCCGGTGGTGAAATACTTGACTAAATCACAGAGTTGTAGCCATGAGTATACAAAGCCTATGACATTCACTGCCAGACAGTACCTGCAATTACATAAAAATCACAAATTTAACAATACCAATCAAAATTACAGTGGCTGAAAATCCAAACAATTTTAGACCCATAATCCAAAAACTCAAAACAAAATAAAGGGCACTGCCTAAAAACCTTGTTTTGGAAACAAATTTCTTTCTTTCTTTCTTTTAAGTGTTTTTTTTTTTTTTTTCTTTCTTTGAGTGAGTAACTGACTGACTAACTGACAGAAAGACAAACATTACCTGAACTCCTTGTACCAGTAAAAGGAATCCAAAGCCCAACCTTTTTGCTTGTCAGCCGCCATAATCGAAAAGGCGATCAAGCAAAACACAAACGCACAAATCCTTAAACCCAAAAACGTTTTCTTCATCATGTTGTTGTCCCTCCTCGTCTTCTTGAGAATAGACGGATCTGGTCTCAGTCTTCTACTACCACCGCCACCAACATCAACACCAACACCAACACCACTATCAACAACAATAACACCTTCTTGAACTTCTCTAACACTGGTGTAGCCGTCTTGGGCTTCCGGGTCCACCCTGGTGGTGAACACAAGTGGGTCAGCCTTGAACGACCGGTTAGCCACCGGGGCCAGCGGTTTTGGTGGTGGGGTTTTGTTGGGCGCGGAGGAGAGTTTGTATTCATGGCTGTAAGTGTGAGGAGAGGATGGGTTGGAGTTGGAGCAAGGAGAAGAGACTGAGGATGATGGGGTATATGCTTTTGGTGGTGATGTGGGTTTGTGGTCTATGTGGGATTGAGGAGGTGATGACAGTGATGATGGGTCTGAGATGGTGTACTTTCCTTGTGCTTCTTCTTCTTCTTCTTCTTCTTTGTCGATGTGGGATTGAGTAGGTGAAGCGTCATGGATGGTGTGATGTGATTCATCTGAGATGGTTTCCTTTTTTTGTACTCCATCATCTTCTTCTTCTTCTTCCTTGTGATCTTCTTCTTCTTCCTTGTGATCTTCTTCTTCTTCCTTTGTGTCCATTTTTTGGTCTGAGTTTATAGACATACTTTGGGATTATCTTTAAATATAAGTGAGGGAAGAAGAAGGGCTAAATGAGTGGTGGAGTGAGGAATTGGCAGTTTTCAGTTTTCGCTTTAAGCATAGATTGCATTCTTGCTTAAACATAAAACCTGACTTGCCAAAAGACTTCGAGTGTTCCCATGAAAAAGGCCCTTGTGAAAAAAACATAAATAAATAAATCAAACAAACAAACTTTTTTTTTTTTTGGTTAAAAAATCAAACAAACTTATTTAACTCTCATAATGGCTTTTGGAAAAAACAAAATATACTAGTGTTTAAATTCGCATATAATAAAATTACATAGTTGAATCTTTTTTTTTAGTACATAATTGAAGATAGATTTTTTTTTCTTTTTTTTTTCTTTTTTTTTTTAAGCCAATTGAAGATAGACGATTGAGTATTACATCCGATTCCAAAATTTTAAAATTAAGGATTTGTTTTGTTGTTGTATAGTACACACTACACTTGATGATAATAGAATTAAAATTTTAGTGATATTATAAAATTAAGGTATTTATTTAGTTTACTTAATTTTTGTTCAATTTTCTAAAGTTATAACTTTACTTTTATCTAACTTATCTTTTAAGTCCAATAAAAATAAATTTTCTTAAAATGATTAGAAATCCAATTATCTTTTAAATCAAATAAAAACATTAATTTTTTAAGAATGTTTAAAGACACAACTTTTGTGCCACAATTTTTGCTATCATCTTAACATGCAGGAAAGTGATAAAATCATATGAAAGTAATGACTCACCAATTCCGAATTGTACATTCTTAGAAGAATATTTTTTCACATTAGTACTATATATCTATATTTCACACACATCCACATCTGATGTGGGAATGTATATATTTTAATCTATAAAAATTATATGAAAAAAAAATGTGAAATTGTAGGCAGGAGAGGATCAAACCCAACTAATTTTTTTGTATGAGGTTTATCTACTCATTTTTCCTTCTTTATTATTGAACCAAAAAAAAACCAACCACATACGCCCCATGATTGCATCCTAATAAAAGAAAAAAACCCCATGAATATGATTGCAACTCTTCCCGGCCTCTTTGGTTGGAAGTTGCTATATGAACTGTGAAATACATAAAAGAATAGTGGCATTATGAGACTATTATCATACAGAAAACAAAAATTTAATTGGTCTTGAACTCTTTCAAATCCAGATTATTTCTCAAATTAAGGCCCACGTATTTGAACTCTCTCAGCCCTGGTGTCGAATGCTGATTTGCTGAAAGAACTAGAGATGTTCTTAAAAAAAGTGACTTTAAAGTTTAAACACTATACGAAAACAAATAAATTAGAAGAAGCTTCACCCAAAAGCCAAAACCAAAAAGTCGCAGGGCGGTGGGCACAAAAGCTTTAGCAAATCTAATCAGAAATGCAAAATGTTACTTTCAGAAAGTCACTGTAAACGGGACCCAAATCCTTTTTTATGTTACACAAATAATTGACCCCAGCTCCTATTATGTATAGAAAGCAGTGTTCCAGCTCATTAACTCATGCTACGGGCAAAATCTGACAATAATATAATTAGGTACAACCAGACTTTCGGTTCCAAATGGGCCAAACGACAACTCGTTTAGTAAAGCTCATTTTCTTGGACTTGTTGGACTCTAAAAAAAATACTCCCAAGTCTTCAAACAAAAGAGTATAATAAATCTTTAAAAATCTGAAAATAACTAGTACTCCATTGTCATCATCACATTTCTTTAATACACTCCCATGGCAAGTTCATAGTTAATCAATTCCAGATTGCAATTCACCATACCTGATTCCATGGTATAATTCATGATCATTATTTGCTTCTCTTAACCTAACAGAAACAATTTGTAGGGTAGTATACATTTGCATTATACACTTCAGTCCTGCAGATTGACAAACCTAACAGTAAGAAACTTGCTTAGGGCGTGTCAAAGAACTCATGTGCTTCATAGTACTGATCTAAGACAACATTGAAGAGAGGGTGGGTGCGTTCCAAGAGATTGGCATAAGGACCCATTACTGCATTTGGCAACGGTGGAGAATCCTCATCCTGTGACCAACTATGTTGAGACAATGAGAGACCACTTAGAGAATAACACGTGTGATAAAAGTCCCTACGCTTCCCGGGCTTGTCTTTCAATCCACCCTCCATGTCCTGCGTCAACCAAATTATGCCAGAATATTAACCCTTTGGAAGTAGGATACAAAATAGCATGTCAAAACAATTTATCAACAACCAATACAAAATCATTGGCCCAAAAACACCAACCATACAATACAACATCATCAAAGCCAAAAGATGCCTTTATGCAATTCAGGATATTGAACATTCATATGGCACTTTATCAATTGGAATGTTTGGAGCCATTAGTTAAATGTTGCAAGAACTTTGGAAATTATAATTATTTCAGAACCTGAAAAGTGCTTAAAATTGCTAGAGTAGCATTTCCAGTTCAGGTAATTTGCTAAATCCATGCATATAGAAAAAAAAACCTCAAACTTTGTTTCCTTCAGTGCTTAAGATATCCACCACGTTCTACTTTTATTTACCTTCTTAAGCAAAAGCCACCAACTCTTCCCAGTTCCCATAGTCCAAAGAGCTAAAAACTCATTTCAGAAACTTAAAATTGATAGTTGAACACCCCACCAAAAATATTAAAGGTAAGGGACTTAGTTATAGCACTGAAAAGCTGAAAAGTAAATTCTTAAAAGACAGCCTATTTTCTAGACCTTTCATGAACAAATCCTAAGGCAATAATCAGGCAGATGCACATACAAAATTAACCAATCAAGCATCTAGTTACCACAACATTTAATCAAAGGTCAAGTTTGCACCTGTGCACATAACAGTATATATTGTTGCAAAGCCCATCTGTGATAAAGAGCTTCCATTTCAACAGGTTGTTTGACAAAATTATAACCAATATTGTTTAAATTTACTGGACAGGAAGCATTCGTGCCTGCAGACAAGTAAGAACAAAGACTTGAAGATAAACCTCAAAATATATGAAGTGGACGAACTACAAACATCAAGTGCAAATTTTAACCTATTCATAAAGAATAGAGAATTTAAAAAACATCTCACCTCCCAGCTTAAAATGGCAAGTCTTACCATCAACTTGAGTCCCATCTGAACTTTCTTCCCCTCCAGATATATCAGAGGCTACACCAGTTTGTGGGCCATAATTCGCAAGTTGTTCATCAAGAATAGCATGTAACCTTTGTAATAATGCAAACGCACCTCCCTGGTCACTCTCTTTGTATTAATTCCACTATAAATAAGAAGGAACACTGAAGAATTGGCAGGAAGGAAAAAATTACCTGCCAAAATGAGTAGCAACTATCAACCAATTTATTTGTTCTTCCCTGAAATCCACCCTCCCTACCTTGTCGAAATGCCACCCAATCCTAGACAGTAGCAGATATTTGATAAAGTAGAATAACAAAAATGTTCACAGAAATCATCAGAAGGGAAATGCTCAACAAATAAACGCACAAGCAATACAGAAAAATTGTTCCACAAGTTATATAAAGCCAGATAATGAAATAACTTGTACCAAACATCACAAAGAGAGACAAGATTGCCTTACTAGTAAACCAGCCAAGTCCAAACGATTAACCTCATTTATCAGAATCATTGTGGCAAACCCACAAAAGGTGTACCTAATAATCAAGTAGTCAAATATGTGAGAAGCAACCTTGAGTGCAAGCTGTGATAATCAGCTCAAAAGATATGTAGGGAAGAGAAAATATGTACAGCATGAAACATACCCACCATGAGCTTCAGCACCTGGTTCCCCAGAAATACCACCTTCATAAGTTTGACAGCTACAGAGAAATGGCAGAATAAACAACTATTAACTACTTACATTAACCAAGAAATGCAGATAAGGGCAAAATTTAAGTAAGCAATCCAGTAATACTGTTTTAATCAGTATGCAGAAGGATAAATTTCTACTCATCGCCAACAAAAGCAGAAGGTGAAAGCAGCCAAAAACTTTCCAAAACAGTGCAGATTACCCAGTGCCACAGACTAGTTGCACAAGTACTCATCAAGACAGCTACATTACAATGCAACGAATACTGAAACTAGCAAAGGACATGATTGTAAATAACTTCAAGAAGTGACCTCCAATTCAATTCTATCATGAATTCAAATAACATCCCTTCCTTTAAATTTTATATATATATATATGAAAGTTAATCTTTTTTAGACATGTTCTCCTTATAATTTGTTTTTGTACATGATCTATTATCATCCCCTAAAACACTTGTTTTCTCTCTCTCTTAGCACTCTCATGAGTGTCCCCTCCCCTTTTTCTATCATCTCTACCTCATTAATGTCAAAAGACTCAAAACCAACTCATTAGGGATGGAAAATACCTCCAACTCGTCCCAACCCCCACCAGCCCCACTCCTGCCCTGAACGGGTTTTTACTGCCCCAAAGAGGGGAACAAGGCACCCCTGATCCGAACACACCCTACCTTGTTGCCATTCCTAGTTAAACCCTTTGTTTGAATTACATATCTTACAAGGCTAGCACGCCAAAGAAAAATCTCTCTCTATGACCTGTTTTTATATCATAATTTACAAGGAAAGCATTGCAAAAAAATTCTCTCGGCCAACATAAGAGTGAGGGAGTTTTCAGTTTATTATGGTACAGACCAAGCATGGTAAATCCTATGTACAGCATGCTTATACAAACTATTCACAGTTCACAGATTCCTTTCATGTGGTTCAAGCCAAGGAAATCCCAGGAAATCAAACACCTCTTTCTCCATGTTTAATTTCAAACTTCAACTGGCTCTCTTGCCCCATTTACCACCTGGACTGTGAGTTGCAGGAAACAGCCCTGTATCATCAAGCTGGGATCCCTCAGATTCTGCCAACAATGTCAACCTCCTATTAACACATCATTCCCTGTCCAAGCTATTAGTCCAAAACTCCAAATGCATATATGCACCTTGGGTATACCCTCAAATCTATGTGGTGCCGCAGCTCATGTCCAGGATATGTGCATAGACCAAGTCCAACACCAGAATCAGTACCCTCTTTACTCTGAGTACTGAAAACCAAATCCTCTCTTAAGAACTTCATATCCTTTAAACACTTTACATATTTTGATTTTAAAAATAATAATAATAAACATCTATGACTCATCCCATCAGGATGTGTAATTATAGTATCTAAATCCCCACATGAATCTTTTCAAAGTCTAAATGATCCTCTGCAGATGATGATCAGTGCTGGCAAAATATCCTGCCCAACTTCTGAAGAAGAAGCTCAATCTCTTGCACCTCATGACATAGAATCCTCCACTTGATATCATCAAGACATTTTAACCCAATTATTTGTAAATTTGTTAATGAATCCTCATTTTTTGGATCATCTAGTGTATGATATCCTTTCTCGTATAACTTCAGGGCAGTGGTGGGACCAATACCCCAAACTTCACAAAATAAGGTGATTGTCCATATATTTTCATCTTTTTCAAAGTGCTCCAGCTTGGATAACTTTCCAGTTGTCACTATCTCCTGGATACGATCTTGCAATGAGTTTCCAACCAAGGGTAGGCCTTTGACCTGGTCTACACTTTCAATTTTAAACAAGAACTTCTCAATAACTGGGATAGCCTCGTAGTAGCTGAATGACCTCCAATCATCACCCAACACCCTATATATGTTAATAAGCTTTCCAAATATCTTGGTTATATTCCTGCTTAAGGACCATATGGCATGGATGTTTGCAATGCGTCAACATCCTTATTAAAAGGATCTGGAGTGTGTGGACTGGTATTCACAGGGCTTAGAGTACAGGGTGACCAGGTGAGTCATCAGAACTTCTGGGAGAACTTGGTGCCTCATCTAGAGCATACTATTTGCATCTTCTTTGCTTTCTGCATTTGAATCTTTTGAATTTTCAGGAGAGGATCTGATCTTTTGCTATATTATGATTCTTCAGCACTAGAAATGTCTGTGTTGACTTCCTTAGGAACTAAATATTTGTTTGGGATAATGTACAAATCCCCAAATACCTTTTCTACTAATCTCAAGCTGTCCCCTATCCACTGATAAAGAAGAACACTTCCCTTAAAACGTTCCAAGATTTCAGGGAAGAGCATCTGAGTTCAAAGCAAATACATGAGTGACCCTTTTCAATAGGCACTCTTCTATTGCAGCCCCCATTTGCACCAGTTTCTGCTTCCGCATCTGCAATCAGCGAGGCTGAACTCCGTGTCAGACTAAGAAAGCTACCATTTCTGCGAATTTCCCATGTTGGTCGTGAGGTCTGTTTTTTGTTGGCTTGGCACCATTCACAGCTCTCTCCAAATGACTTTCGTAACAGTTTAAGGGGTTTTAAACCTTTTTTTTTTTTTTTTTACAAACATCTGTTCTCATTATTAGATTTCAATTCTACCATTTCTTTAATTTTCATGTAGCATTTTGAGTACTATAAGGCAAGGATGTTTGCAATGTGTCAACATTCGGTTACAAAAGTCAACATATCTCAGCTATGTTCCTGCTTAAGGACTATATGGCAAGGATATTTGCAATGTGTCAACATCCTCATTAAAAGTATCTGGAGTGTGCGAACTGGTATTCACTGGACTTAGAATATGGGGTGAGTCATCAGAACTTCTGGGAGTACTTGGTGCCTCATATAGAGCATACTTTTTGCATCTTCTTTGCTTTCTGCATTTGTACTTTTTGAGTTTTCAGGAGAAGATCTGATCTTTTTGCCATGTGATGGTTTTTCAGCACTAGAAATGTTTGTGTTGCCTTCCTTCGGAACTAAATATTTGTCTGGAATATTGTACAAATCCGCAAATACCTTTTCTACTAATCTCAAGCTGTCCTCTATCCACTGATAAAGGAGAACACTTCCCTTAAAATGTTCCAAGTTTTCAGGGAAAGGCATCCAAGTTCATAGAAAATACATGAGTGACCCTTTTCAATAGGCACTCTTCTATTGCAACCCCCATTTGCACCAGTTTTCTGCTTCCACATCTGTAATCAGCAAGGCTGAACTCCATGTCGGAGTAAGAAAGTTACCATTCCTGCATATTTCCCATGTTGTTTGTGAGGGGGAGTTCTGTTTTTTGTTGGCTTGGCACCATTCACAGCTCTCTCATGCACTTTTGCTTCTTCTCCCACAAGCCAGATGACTTTTGTAACAGAATGAGGGGTTTTAAACCCTTTTTTTTTTTTTAAATCCCTTCTCATTATTAGATTTTAATTCCACCATTTCTTTAATTTTCATATAGTGTTTAAGTAGTTCACAGTTACTAAAAAGGGGAAAAAGTACATCAAGGGGAGAGCAAAGAATACATTGTGAAGAAAATCCTAGAGGTCATTGCCAAGTGCTTTCATCCTTGGAAGCACACCTATGAGCAAGATTAGACCCTAAAGAACGACAGCATTTCATGAAGAATTAAACATCACAATCCAAAGATAGATTACACAATAAATGAGTTGCAAGGCAGAAAGGCCTCTATTTACAATTATATAACTTTAACTAGAACGACCTAATTTTTAGAGATTTCATTTACATACCCTATTGATTCAAAAACAAAAGGACCGGGCTTTTATGGGGAGTCAATAAAATAGCATTCAACATTGGTATGTTTTGAATTTTCAAACACAAATATATGATTCTACCACAATATGTAAGCTTGCCATGCTACATTCAAGAGTATTCAAAGTAAAAAGACCAACTAAGCATAAAAAATAATAATAATAATAATAATAATAATAATTAAAAAGAAAAGAAAAGAATGCTCAACGCCTCAACCAGATAGCTTAGCACAAAATCAAACTTAATGGAAGCTAGAGACCAACCTTAAGATGTAATCTCCAACATTCTGAATCAGTTCATCATCCAAAATATTAAGAACACTTGCAACCTGGTCAATCAAAAAGAGTGGTGTCCAATGATTGGGAAATCAGAAAAATAATTTGTTAAAACACAATCATGAACAGAGCTACTATAAAATGTTTACACAGCCATGTGGAAGCAAAGAACAAGGTTTGATAATAAAAATTATGACAGAAGAGACAAAAATCAAAACCAATGGAAAACGTGAATTTGGAAGATCTATCAAATTAGTCAAGCATTGGGTTCGAAAAATTAAAAGATGTACCAGTAAAAGCATTAACAAGTCCACAAAACCTTTGAGAAACATTTCTTGATACAATGTTCTTAAGGCCTCACGTTTTACATCATCAAATAATTAGAGGGTAATGTTCTTAAGGCCACAAAAGATGTTCTTAAGGCCTCACTTTTTACATCATCAAATGATTTCCCTACCAATTTACCTGATACAATGCTCAAGACACTGCATGCTGTGTTATAAATAAAGAGACACAATTAGAGGGCAATGTTCTTATTTGTAACAAGTATGTGTGTGCGCCAAACATGTGTGAGAAGCATGTGAATGCATCAAGAGTGGGAGAAAGAATTAAGGCTAACTTACAGAGATGGCAGTGTAGCAAGCGCGAACATCAATTTCTCCAGCATCATGCATCCTGATAAAAAGGGATTTCTGATATTAAAAAGTAATCATACAGTGCTTAAAATTCATAATCTACACATACTTATACAAGTAGTAAGCATAAAAAAGTTATCACTCCATAAATTTATAAACGCCCCCTCTAAAAATTTACCAAACAGGGAGGGGGATGGAAAAAATTGTAAACAGAGAGAAATAAATAGAGGTCCAATACAACAACATTCTTTGAAAACGCAGGTGTATAAAATTAACAGCATTGGCCACCCATGAAAATTCAGTTATTGATATAGAATACACAATTAGTATGATGTCACACCTGAAGGCCCCACTTGGCTGTTTCATTCGCTTCAAAAACATGTACACTTTCTCTCTGCAAAATATTTCAAAATCCATGTCATTTGGTTCGAAATGACTCCAATATGCACTATTGCAAAAGAAGTGAGATACTTCAAACATGACAGACCACCTATTTATTGATGACAAAGATCTCTCACCACCCACCGTAATAAGTGCATTTACTGTAGCATAAGTTGTTGCAAGATGAGGCAACTGAGCAGAAGATCATAAAGGTTAACGATTATAAATAAAAACATAAAATAAGTCAAGAAGGTGAAAGAAAATAGCAGGATAATCTTCAATTAAAAAAAATGAAAAAAGATGCAGAAAAAAGCCAGGAAATATTTGAAACCCACTATTTTGAGTTACCAGGAATCAGCCTCTCCCAAAAAAATTGGAGGTTAGGCTGTCTACCAATCACCACTCCTAGACCCCGCAAAAGTAGGAGCATTGTGCACTAGGTACACATTCTAAGTTAGCAACTCAAGGAGACCAACAAATAAAAACAGCCAACAACCAAAAAATCCTATTAAATGACATGATTACAAATTTGATAGCTTCTCCAATGCAACACCACTAAGTCAGATCAAAAGCATGCCATGCGAAACCCATATTTGTCCCTTCTCTTAAAAAACGAACACGTATAAAGGTTCTAATATCATGATAATATAATTTATTTTTATCAGCTAACACAAGGCCATTTAGTTCACTTCTTATGCATTACAGCTAAGAAAATAGTAAGTGACAAACAAAGGGAAAAAAAAAATAAACAAAATGCCATTTCACCACTGAGATATGGAATTTCGGATAAAATCAGTTTAAATTATCATAAATTATTCCCATAGTATTTAACAAGAAAATATATCAACAATGACAACATGATCTTGCCATAAAATGGAACTTTTTTCTTGCCTGTCCAGGTCCACCACCATATCCACCATTTGGGTCCTGCAAGTAAAAGATAACAACAGAATTCATGAATATTTGATCAAAAGGAAATTTGTTGAAGAAGAAATCAATGGGATGGGAATCTACACTGAGTTTCCAATCATAAGTTCTAAAATAGGCCAAGGAGGTATTTGTGTCCAAAAGTGACACGGTGACACCTATTTCTTTGATGCTAGTGATATTAATTATACTTGCAGCCGCTAACAAAATATTAGAGAGAGAATTGAACAAAACACAATATGAATAATTTTTGAAGCAAAACAATGTAATATAGCTTTGATTGAAACTGCAAACCTGACAACGACTAAGAAAATCAACGACATTATCTTCCACTTCATGTTCAACATAATCCCCCAGCAAAGCGATTGAGTGAAGGATCCAGTAGCAAAGCCAAGGCCGACTGTAAAAAGGCAACATTAGACGCTGATGATACAATATAAGAATAACTCAACAGTATGCACAAGAATATCACATTACGAGAAAGAGAGTACCAACAGTTAATTTAACACAATTAACTTCTCTCGAGGCTCGACTTATTATTACACAAGCCTTAGGATCATAACAGATTAAATCTCGACCACAAAACGAAAATGCACAACGCCTAGAGCTACTACGATACTACCTATTTTACTACAAAAAGCTTAGGAGCTTGACTTTGGCAGTGAACATGATTAGTGTCAACTACTTTTTTTTTTTTTAAGCATCGCTCCAAAATTGAAACTAAATATAACTTTTATTAAACATAATGTCACGTAAATTAAAATCAATTCACAATGTACACCTTTTAAATTTGTGATAATGAAATTCTCGTATGAGCGAGAGAGATAGAGATAGAGATAGAGATAGAGAGATACTTGGCATCCAAGACGCAAAACGAAGGGTCGAGACGTTTGAGACCTTTGGTGAGGTACTCGAGGTGATTATCACGTTGAAGCTCTACCCTGCATCAAAATACATATAAAACCAAAAAAACAACAAATTGAAACCCTAAGCCTAAAAAGTTTTTTTTTTTTTTTTTTGATTGAGGAGAAAATTAAAGTTGAGAGAGAGAGAGAGAGAGAGAGAGAGAGAGAGTACAAGGCGGATTTGGCGTTGCGAGGAAGGTTAGCAAAGAGGTCGAATATCTGAAAAACTTGACTTTCGACCATCCATTGTTCTTGCTGCGTTTTTGTTGTTGCTGCTGTCATGCTCTTGTTGTTTCCTCTCTCTGCACTGCTCACTAACTATAATTTACGCTCTCCTATAGAAAAGTTGAAAAAATAAATAAAAACAAAGCGCCCCCGCGAATTCTTTCTTTCTTTTTTTTCTTTTTTTTTTTATGCAGAAGAATCAATTCTCTTGAGTCTTTTGGCTAAATAATGTTAATTTTAAACTTTATTTGCGTTATAGGAACTGTTGAAACTTATTTGGAGAAATGAGGAGAGAGACTAAATTTCGGCAACTGTGTTGCCGAAATTCAATCAAAAAGTTGGAGAGAGAAAATTTGCTGCCACGGTGTGCTCGAGTGAGAGAGAAGTGCCCCACAAAAAAAATTTTCCCCCTATTTCGATAACGGCATTACCGAAATAGGAGGGAAAAGAATAAAAAATTCTGCCCCTCCTATTTCGGTAATGGCATTACCGAAATAGGGGGGGCTTGTTTTTTTTTTTTTTAATTTTATTTCCTCCTATTTCGGTATTCCCATTACCGAAATAGGAAGAAAAAAATTAAAAAAATTCTCTTCCTATTCGGCAATGGGAATACCGAAATAGGGGCACTTTTTAAAAAAATTCTCCCTCCTATTTCGGCAATGGGAATACCGAAATAAGGGCAATTGTTTTTATTTTATTTCCATTATTTCGGTATTTCCATTACCGAAATAGGAGGGCAATTTTTTTCCCCTTTTTTCTCCTATTTCGGTAATACCGAAAAAAATAAAAAAATTATGTCTCCTATATTGGCAATGGCGTTACCGAAATAGGGGACACTTACTAAAATACAATAAAAAAAAAATTTTGTGATTGGTTTGTGATAATATCATTGCCCGACTAGAGGGAAAAAATAATTTGTAATTAGTTTGTGGCAATGCAATGCCGAAATGGAGGGCATTATTGTCAAAATAAAAGTGTGACAATTGTGATAATGTCATTGCTGAAAATTAGAGGAGAAGTACATATTTTAATCAACCAATTAACTCGGTGTCAGAATTTTTGTTTTTTTTTTTTTTTGTTTTTCTCTTTAGAGGAGAAGTACACACTTCTTCTAGTTCTTTTATAACTTCCTATATTTTTTTTTTTTTTTTGTCTCTACGTTAGCTTCTTATATTAGAAGAATCTTAGTAGCACGTAACTTGACACGGGTGCTTGTAATCTTCCTTCTTTTTGTACTTGAATAGAGAAAGTACTGCTACTTCTTATCAATAATTTGTGAGCGTTATCAACAATTCTAAAAACAAAAAAATGTCAGAAGCTTTATATCCAAAGAAGAGATTCTTTTTCCTGTTTGTTTTGTCTCTTTTATATCTCTTACCTCTGAGATGAGATTACAACCAAATCACTTTACTTCCTTCATCATTTCCAAGAAATAAGTCATGCGTGCACAGTTTTTTTTTTTTTTGTCTTCTTATTTTTTCTGCGTGTCTGAAACATTCAATTTTGTCTTCTTACTTTTCCTTTCTTCGTAATAAAAGGCAAGCAACTGAAGGTTTTCATTTCCTCACAAAGTTACATCCTTCGGCTACTTGCCTTTTATTGTTACTTTTTTCTTTTGCTTATCAGTGCATTGCATTGCTTCTCTATTTCTTTGGTGCATTGTTACTCTCCTGCTTTGGATTAACGTAAGTTTTTTTACATTGTTTATTATCTTATATGCTTTTTAAATATTAGAAGCTAATGTGTGTTTCTTTTCTTTAAAGTTTATTATTGTTGTTATTTTGTGTTTATTTATCTAATTATGTTTTTTTTTTTGTGCAAGTATCACTCTATAATTCTCACGATTGTGTAAGCATCTCAACTTTCTAATTAAATTTATGTATGTGTTATGTTAATTTAGAAATTATTTAATATTATTTATTGTTGTTATTAGTATATGACCACAAAAATTTTAATAAATTGTATTATTGTGATCTTTTTATAATCAAATTTACTTTGTTATTAATAATTATTACATCTATTACTTGGAAAAAATATATTGCATAACATGTTTGTTGATTTATAATAAAGATATATGTATGTGTATTATTATTATTATTATTGTTGTTGTTGTTGTTGTTGTTGTTGTTGTCAATTCATTAATGTCATAGAGGTTATTTCAGTTTAATTTATAGAAGCATGGTTTAACTCATTGTTTGCACCTTACAGAAGGATATATTGGAAATGGAGCCTGGGTCATTCAATCACATCTCTAATGATGCAATGGAAGGCAGAGTATGTTACGAGATCAAAATTTATTAATGTTCTAATAATATCTGCAATTATTCTTTCAATAAACATGAAAACAATTTCAACATTAGCAATATAACATTGTACATTTTTTTAAAAATTTCAGGTTTCGACCTTACGGATGCGACCCCAACCGTTTGCACCCCCACCGCAATTAGGTGAAAGTATCACCCCATATTTGCATCAATGTCGACTGCACCGTGTTACCCGCTTACCACATATAGATATTGACTGGGGTCTTATCACTTCTTTGGTGGAGCGATGGCAATCTGACACTCATACATTTCACCTACCTACTTGTGAAATGTTAATTACTTTACAAGATATAGCAATCCTTACAGGATTGCCTATTGATGGCACTGCAGTGTGTGGGCCCACTAATTTGAATTGGGAACGAGTTTGTCAAGAATTGCTTGGAGTGACACCGCCTGAAAATGCATTGGCATATGGTGGCCTTAAAATAACATGGGTAAGGAATACATTCTCAAACCTACCAGAGGATGCCAATGCTATAACAACCCAACAGTATGCTAGGGCATACATGTTCCAGGTTTTGGCTTTACTATTTGGAAATAAAAGTCAAAGTAGGTTGCATTGCTGCTATCTCCACTTGTTAGCGGACTTTGGTATAGCTAGGGAATATAGCTGGGGTAGTGCCACACTTGCTCTCCTTTATAAAGAGCTGTGTACTGCTGCTATTAGAAAAAGCACGGAGGTTGCAGGTCCCATTTTCATATTACAATTATGGGCGTGGGAGCATCTTCCATATCTGACCCCAATTCCAATAAATCCAACTAACTTAAATGGTGACAACCCATACGGTTGTAGGTATAATATTTAATTTCTATTTCTATTTCTATACAAGATTGTATACTGTAGCATTTATCATTGATACTTCCAATGTTCTAAGATCAGTGGCAATCATCAATTGTATATAGGTGGGATACCAGGAGAACGTTTACTCACACACCAACGCATGTTCTACGTGCGTACCGTTCTAATCACGACACACATAATAGTGAACAGGTAATATATGTTATCACAGTGCATCAATGGTTAATTTACTAGTTATATTATTGTCTTGATCGATTATAACATAGTTATTGTAATTGGAATCGCAGGTTGTTTGGACACCGTACGATGGTTATTTGCATGACTGGTGTCTTGCAGAAAAACATATATGGATGACAACAGCTCCATTGCTATGCTTTCAAATTGTGGAGTATTACCATCCAGAAAGAGTCATGCAACAATTTGGCTTGTTGCAGAGATGTCCAAAATGGCCTACAGACAATTTTGATAAATATGTGCATTGTGTAAAGATGACAGGAAAGTCCGGTGTTAATTGGAGTAGTAAACATGCACATTACTACCAACTTTGGAACGAGCGAGCTCAAAGACAAGTTGGGGATGACAATTTCCAGGTAGAGGTGGACTACACAACATGGTACCATGAACATGGTCACTTGTTCACAACACCAGAGGCGGCTGCCCATATGTACCAGGTTATTATTTTAGCTTTTTCAATACTGCACTAATATTGATAACAAATTATTGGTACAAACTCAATACTGCACTAATATTGATAACAAATTATTATTTTAGCTTTTTCAATACTACACTAATAATTTTTTTTTCTTTTTATGTGGCAGGTAACTGAGATAAATAATATGTTAAGGTTGGCTGTTGCAAACCAACAAAGGACTGACCTGACTGCACAGCAATGCCTTCCAACAATAGTAGAGGGCCTTAATCAAGTGAAGTTATCAATAGAAGCACACACTCCCTCTGTCCCTACTGAAAGGGCGACACACTTTGGGCGTCGACAGAGGCACCGAGGAAGGCAGCACCAGCAAACCTCTACGGAAACTCGCTCTTCCACACAATATAGACAACGCAAAAATAATGAAGCCGGACCATCCAACTTTACACAGCACAATACTACCCAAGCTGGGCCATCAACTTCTACCCCTAATGAGCCACCCACCTTTAATGAGTATAATCCAAATAATGTCAGTGAGTACTGCATGTCTATATATGAACAGTACATGATGAGTGATGGGAATGGCGAAATATGACCATCTCCTGATCGTCCATAAGGGTCGTCCATGAACCATTTGGGAAAATTCAAGTCCACCTTCCGTGAAGGAAGGAGCCGTCCATAGATGAAGCACTTACATAGACGAAGTGTACGGACGACCATATGACCCTTAGAAACTTTCGAGGTACGACTTCCATCTACATACCCAAGCACAGAGTTTAGGAGAAAGAATCAGACCCGTAGATGTCGCCGCAATTACCTCAAATGCTTAACTCCCTTCAGCGGTTAATAACTTTCATAGCCGTTGAAGAAGTTATGTCGATGTCCATAAACCTTGGAACAGTTACAAAGCGAATAACCGCTCTAAGGTTCACTATATAAAGACCGGCCTACTCCAAATGAAGGTGAGTTTTTCAGAACATCGCTTCCCTCTAAGTCTAAACATTGTTGTTTTCTACAAGAAACTAACTTCACCATCGGAGGAGATTTGGCCGGTCAACCCCGGTCATCCTTTGATTGTATTCTTCCTTACAGGTCTTCGCAACCAACGACCGCCATCGAAGCCGGAACGTTCAGCCTACTGATTCTCTACATCATCAATGAGTACAGCATATGATAGCCAGTATCCTCAACCTAGGCCAACACCTCCTTCCTATCACCCATCGCCATCTCCATCATATTATGGGCAATACAATTATGGCCAAGATAGCCAGTACAACTATGAACAGCATGACCAGTTCACCGCACCACAACCTTCCGAACCATTCCCTAATGCTGGTGATTTCTGCACACCACCAAATACTTGGTCATGTGCTCCGAACTCTGAGGAAGAGGCCTCCGTAATAGACTCTGAGGAAGATGCCTCAAACGAGGACAGTGGGGAAGATGTAGAAGATGCAGAAGAGATGGAGGTGTCATCAGATGATGAAACTGACGAAGGTGGTAATTATCAAACAGATTTTGACATTAGAACGCAACCAAGGCGCATGGGGAAAAGCCCTGTACAAGCACGAAGGTACCCTGAACGAGTAAATAGGCATCCTCCATGTTGTGGAACACAACAAAAACTTCATGTACCCCATCGTGGCAATCATTGTAGCAAAAAATATTATGTCTACATAGTATGCATATCACATTATACTACTAACCATAAGAAATGTAACACACATATTTTGGTATTTTTATAGCCACAACCATAGGCGCAGAATAGACGGGAAAAAAAAAAGTTTCAAACTTCTATTTTTATAGTTGATATTTTTTCCTTTGCATGATGGCTATTAAGGTGTCAAAGAAAAATAAAACTTTCATCATCTAATTTTCGTCCAAATTTACAGCAGCAACTTGTGCGTTAATTTTGGCCTTCAAAAATTGTGAATTTCGTAAAACTCAAAACAGAAAAGTTGTAGATATTTAAGTCAAGGTTCCAACCCATCCAGCCTTGAGTCAATCGGAATTTTGAGGAGAGAGATACGTCTAAAATACTGATTAGTGCTCAAATCTGATTTTTCCTCGTTCAAATTGTGGCCCTTTGATTTCTTTCCTTATTTGAAGCTTTCAAACATTGTAAATAATCCAAGCACTCCATAAAAAGTATACATTTTAAGGTGTTATCGAAACCCAAAACTATAATACACAATATATAGAATTAGTACCAACTTGCAGTGATCGAAAACACACACACGCACAGACGACACAAAATAAATAAACGTACACCCCAATCCAACTTGCAGTGATAAAAAACATCATACCATATGGAATTAGTACCAACTTGTGAATTTCAAATAATAAAAACTAATAATATGGT
This sequence comes from Lithocarpus polystachyus, assembly GCA_033629205.1. Lineage (NCBI taxonomy): Eukaryota > Viridiplantae > Streptophyta > Magnoliopsida > Fagales > Fagaceae > Lithocarpus > Lithocarpus polystachyus. The sequence goes on from CM066163.1 coordinate 80,462,120, forward strand.
CCAACTCCTAAAAAAAAAAAAAAAACAGTCCAACCAATCCATTGAAGTAGATTAAATATTGTTGGGTCATTCAGTTTGGCCACTACTGGAGCCAGCCATAGTTCGAATGGGGCATGTTCTTTTATTATGGCCTTCTTGCCTACAAAGACTGCACAATGGCCTTGGTTGATGCTCTGCCCCTTCATCCATTTCATTTCGAAGCCGAGTTGTTCTTGGTCGACCTTTTTCACGGCGTAGCTTGACATTAGGATACAAGCCGGGAAATCAGGCTCATTCCAATGTACACTGTCTGGAACCATGCGAAATCTAGGTGCATAACAAGCAACTTGTTCTTCCAAATGGTAGCAACGGTCGATATATCGCATTGCAGAGATGCCTTGATATTTACACACGGCAATGACATGTGAGCACGGAATCTTATAAACCTGCCATTTTCGACAACTACAAGTGCTCTGCCTCAAATTTACCTCATGACGATGATTACCCCTATATGCAGAGTTAGGGTTTATTGGTGTTCTGACTTCAAACAGACCATCTTCATGACTGAACACAGTAACTGAATGTCTTGGTGCCTTTTTTTCCCATTTATTGAATTTATTCTTTGCATAGGCTGTAATGCGTTCACCGGCAGTAACCTCTGCACGTGCCTTAGTATACCGATCAGCAAAGTAGGCTACACAACGGTAGTATGTAAGTTCAACTAACGCAGTTATGGGCAGATTTCTAGCACTCTTTAGAATTCCGTTAAAGCTTTCAGACAAGTTTGTGGTCATTGCCCCATAGCGATGTCCACCATCGTGTGCTAACGTCCACTTATCCACCGGTATGTCCTCTAAATATTTCTCACCATCTGCACTTAATTGAGTAATTCTATCCCTGGTTATTTGATACTTTCGTAATTGATTCTCCATGCCTGCCCACATTACCATAGCCTTCAACCTTTTATTCCCAATTTGTTGATTGAAATTGCTAGCCACATGGCGAAGGCAAAAACGATGATACCAACGTGTCGACTGACATATAGTCCGCATCGCTGCCATTATACCAGTGTGACGATCAGATATGACACATAACCCTTCCCGATTAGTAACATTAATTTGAATACAACGCAAAAACCAATACCAGCTATCATCAGTTTCCTTCTCCACAATGGCAAAGGCAAGTGGAAAAAGTTTGTTCTCACCATCCCACGATGATGCAATCAGTAACGTACCTCTGTACTTACCATATAGGAAAGTTACATCTATACTAATCACTGGCCTACAATGTTGAAAGCCTTCAATTGATGGACCAAACGCCCAGAACACTCTGTCGAATATCGCACAGCCTGGCATATTAGCTGGCATTGTTCTCCAAATAACCCTGCTGCCCGGGTTTGAATCAGTCAAAACTTTCAACCATTTTGGCAATAATTGGTAAGATTTGTCCCAATCACCAAACGCTCTACCAATTGCCTTCTCTTTCGCCTCCTACACCTTGAAATAAGAAGGCCGATATTGGAACTTATTGTAAAGAGTCTGTTGAAGTGAAGAAATCTTTATGGTTGGATCATTTTTGACAACATCCCTCAACTCTTTCTCAATAACATGGGTGTCTAATTGCTCGTGATCTTGTGTGAGCGTGGACTCTGTACATGTGTGTGGACCATTGTATTTCCTAACCTCAAACAACCCATGTGTAGCCCGGAAGCATGCTCGAAGATACCAAGAACAATGTTTGCACCTTACAGACCAACATGCTGGATCTGACTCTTTTACGGAAAATGTTTGGTTCCTCTTGATGTGGTAATGTTTAACAGCAGCTTGTAATTCATCCTTATCAGCAAAAAGCAAGCCCACATAAAACTCTTGGGTAGCATCCCAAATACTCTGAGTGGGCTTTTCAAATGGCGGAGTTGGATCAGTCATATTATCCCACGTGTTCTGTGAAAAGCTTAGTGATGACGGTTGATGGAATGCCATACCTGGACTGCTTTCATGATTAGGTTCGTTGATAGGCTCTTGTTCATCTCCAGCATCATCAAGGACCTCGTCGTCATCAACTTGGTCATCATTATCCATGGCCCGCATCCTTTCTGATAATGTATGAACCACATTTTCAGTAGTAGCAGCTATGCGGTGTGTATCATTGGGAGTATTAGCAGCTCTCTGAATGGCGGTTTGGTTATACTGAGCTTCAAACTCAAAACAAGTAGTCTCTTGTGTGACATGCTCAGTTGGATTATCATAGTCAGCATCACTGGTGTTCATTGGTCGATACGGAACATGTTGGTCCTCAGTTGCAACATGGGTATATGGAGCATGATAGTCAGCACCACCAATGTTGATTGGGGAATGAGCCACATCTTCAGAATAATGACCAGTATGAGTGGCATGTGTATCATGGAAGTGCCCGCCATGTGAATAACTAAACGATGCACTCGGTCCTTCGTTAGCATATCGAAGGGGACAAACATCTCGGTGGCTTCTTATGGGCTCTACATCCACGTATAACTCTGTACCTACAAATCCATATTGGCCGTCTAACATGTCTAATATTGCATTGACACCATTATCATCTTCTACCAAAACTTGCTGGTAAGTCACAGGATGTGGATGGCATTGAAAAGGAAATCTATACCAAATAGTCAGTTTTGAATTTTCTCTGTTTATATGAAGCGTGGATGCTACTCTATCACATAGATCTTCAAATGTAAAACCCCGGCTTAATGGAAGCATTGAAGGAGGTGACCCTTCGTAATAAACCCCTTTTTCATCATGTTTAATTATTCCGCCGGAATGGATGAGAAAAATATACAACTTTTCTGCCATCTACACTAAAACATAACAATAGTATTAATATATTAACACTACACAACCATTACAATGTAATATAAAAAGGTAATCCATTAAAAATATTTAATATTTAAATACCTAGAGTTAAGATAATTCTATTAAAGAGGACTAGTTTACTAAAACAAGATTTTAATGCCCTTAAAACATATCAACATGAATATTATAAAAAAAAAGTAACTACTTAAGAGATGTAATTCACCTTGTAAGAGATAAAGACTGCACTAATATCTGCAAGTGTTGTTCCTTTTAGTTGTTTGTAGAATGTATGGCACGCATGAGAGAAATAAGAGTGGAGAGAAGAAGGTTGATGAAATTTGTAGGAGAAAAAGAGTATACAAAATGAAAGAACATCACATACACATAAACCAAATTGCTTCGGTCAAAAATCTTCTGACTCATAGAAATTTGTACTTTGTAGAATAAGAATCCAGAATTGAATTTTAGCCAGCAACTCTCTCTCTCCAAATCTCTGATGCAGATTTCACGCGTGATATCAATACGTGGAAGCTATGAAAGAGAAAAAGAATCTCTGACAACGAGTTGACGGAGAAAGCTATAAAAGAATGGAAACTATGAAAGAGAAAAAAGGAAAAAAGAATATCTGACTGTGTACTTTTCCCCTATATTTCGGCAATGTCGTTGCCACAAATGCCACAAATTTTTTTTCCCTTTATTTCGGCAATGACATTGCCACAAACTAATTGCAAAATTTATTTTTTTCCTTTAGTTCGGCAATGGTATTGCCACAAATCAATTGCAATTTTTTTTTCCTTTATTTCGGCAATGGCATTACCACAAACTAATTGTAAAATTTATTTTTTCTCCTCTATTTCGGCAATGACATTGCCACAAACCAATTGCAAATTTTGTTTTTTTCTCTCTATTTCGGTAATGCCGTTGCCACAAATGCCACAATTTTTTTTCCCTCTATTTCGGCAATGCCATTGCCACAAACTAATTGTAAAATTTATTTTTTTCCTCTATTTCGGCAATGACATTGCCACAAATGAATTGCAAAATTTTTCCTCCCTGTGCACGCGTGACCTTATTTCTTGGAAATGATGGAGGAGGTAAAGAGATTCTATTGGTTGTAATCTCATCTCAGAGGTAAGAGATAAAAGAGACAAAACAAACAGGAAAAAGAATCTCTTCTTTGGACGTAAAGCTTCTGACATTTTTTTTGTTTTTTAGAATTGTTGATAAGGCTTACAAATTATTGATAAGAAGTAGCAGTACTTTCTCCATTCAAGTACAAAAAGGAGGAACATTACAAGCACCCGTGCCAAGTTACGTGCTAATGAGATTCTTCTTACATAAGAAGCTAACGTAGAAAAAAAAAAAAAAAAAAAATATATATATATATATATATATATATAGGAAGCTATAAAAGAACTAGAAGAAGTGTGTACTTTTCCTCTAAAGAGAAAAACAAAAAAAAACAAAAATTTTGACATCGAATTAATTGGTTGACTAAAATGTGTACTCCTCCTCTAATTTTCAGCAATGACATTACCACAATTGCCACACTTTTATTTTGGCAATGATGCCCTCCATTTCGGCATTGCATTACCACAAACTAATTACAAAATTTTTTTTCCCTCTATTTAGACAATGATATTACCACAAACCAATCACAAAATTTTTTTTTATTACTTTTTTACTATTTTGCAAAAACAAGTGTCCCCTATTTCGGTAACACCATTGCCGGCAGAAGAGACAAAATTTTTTAAATTTTTACCTTCCTATTTCGGTATTACCAATACCGAAATAGGAAGAATAAAAAAAAAAAAAAAAAAAAACCCCTATTTCGGTAATGGGAATACCGAAATAGGAGGAAATAAAAAAAAAAAAAAAAAACAAGCCCCCTATTTCGGTAATGAGAATACCGAAATAGGAGGAAATTAAAAAAAAAAAAAAAAAACAAGCCCCCCTATTTCGGTAATGAGAATACCGAAATAGGAGGAAATTAAAAAAAAAAAAAAAAAACAAGCCCCCCCTATTTCGGTAATGGGAATACCGAAATAGGAGGAATAAAAAAAAAAAAAAACAAGCCCCCCTATTTCGGTAATGGGAATACCGAAATAGGAGGAAATAAAAAAAAAAAAAAAAAAAAAAGCCCCCCTATTTCGGTAATGCCATTACCGAAATAGGAGGGGCTGAATTTTTTATTCTTTTCCCTCCTATTTCGGTAATGCCGTTACCGAAATAGGGGTAAAAAATTTTTTTTTGGGGCACTTCTCTCTCACCCGAGCACACCGTGGCAGCAAATTTTCTCTCTCCAACTTTTTGATTGAATTTCGGCAACACAGTTGCCGAAATTCAGTCTCTCTCCTCATTTCCCCAAATAAGTTTCAACAGTTCCTATAACGTAAATAAAGTTTGAAACTAGCATTATTTAGCCAAAAGACTCCAATTCTCTTCCTCCTTGCCTTTTTAAAAAAAAAGGTGGAGGACACGTGTTAAATAACAAATCTGAGGGCAAAAAGTAAGCCACGTCAAACACAATTTGTTTCTCTTAACCAGACTATTCGGCAACCAAACACCTTGGCGTAGCCGTGGGTTGCAGTCCGTCGTGGACAGCGAAGACATCTGATCTATGGGCGGCGTGGGTTTGCAAGGGGAGTTACCCGTGGCCGTGGTTTTGCCATAAATTGTCACAATTTTTGTTATCTATACTACTATTTAAGCGGCTACTCCTATTTAAACCTGATTTTTTTTTTGTTCTAAAATACCCCTACAACCTAGGTTTAAGTAGGAGCAAAACTTGATAAAAATGCTTCTTTAATTTTCATGTAAAATACTATCTACAAAATAAGACCACGCTCCCAGTATACTCACGTTGGTTTTCAAACTCAAATCATTTCTTCTTCAGTTCTCCAATTTTCTCAATTTTGTGTTATTATTCTTTTCACCATTATCATCATTGTTAAGAAACTCCTTTCATCCACCTCTTTGCTTCAGATTTCACTACAAATAGTAACAATAGCTAATAGATTTGAGGTATGCTCTTTCTTGCTTCAATTTCTCTCAATATTTGGCCATGTTTTGCTTATTCGTTTTCCTTAATCTCATCTCACGAGGGATAAGTTATAACTATCTTACGTATTAGATGTAATTGATTGATTGTCACATAAACTATTATTTTTTCTCCGTCATTCACAATCTGTCATATTAACAAATAGAAAACAAGTTATGTCATTTTATATGATCTTAGAATTTTCCTTGTCAAATACTCAAAATTCCATTACAATTTTTTTTTTTTAAATCCATCACAAGTTTTTAATTGTTGATAAGTTTGAGTGACATGTATTATTTTACATTTTTGTAATGCCCTATTAGCTAGTAAGTTATTATTAGCTCTAATCTAAATTCACAGCTTAAATTACTTATTTGCCTTATATCTAAAAAAGAAATCTATTTTTTTTGCCTACTCATACCAACATTTCTTTAAAAAAAAAAAAAAAAACCCAAAGTTGATGTCACATTTTCATATTGCTTTCCCAATGTTTTTGATTTTGCAGATTAAGTTCTCCACGGATCAGGTCGATCGGTCGTATTGAATTTTGCATGAACCTCTCATCCAACCCATCATAGTTCGGTTCTTGTACACATAAATCTGCAATGGATTCCGTGCGTAAGTCTGCCATTCGGTGATTCACGAGTGTTAGGCCTATTTTTTAAAGCCCATATCAAACCAAGCCCAGAAGCATTACTCAAAACATACTTAATTGGGAGTTTGGAAAATAATTATGTTTCCACCATGTTTGTTGGGTGGGGTCACTTGGTTGAGTTATTACATGAACACAATTAATTTTACACTTATTTTTAGAATTATTTCATATGGCAGATTGTATCATTTTTAAATATACGTTCACAATTTTTTTTTACTATTTACAATTAGCCATATAATGATATAATAGTTGTGAAATTAGTTGTGATTCTAAAATTTTTCTTGTTGAATAGAGAAGATAGAAAAATGGAAGGATTGGGAGAGGCTCCCTTCCAATTCCTAAAAATGTACCTATGGGACCCAAACATTTTACATTGGTAACACCATAAACAATGTAGTCCTTACATTTTCTATTTGAATCGTTAATCCATGGACTTATATCTATAACAAAATAGATATTTAGTTAATATCTTCAATTGAATATTAATAGATTTAATAATGTGATATATACATGATTTCATTTTACTAAAAATCTATTACTATTTTTTTTTTTCAAAAATAAAAAACACAAACAGCTATTGTTGTTTCCAACAAAGTTTTCTAGGGGTCAAATCTACCATTTCAAACTATCTAATTATCACGAAATAAAAATAGCACATGATTTTACCACATCAAGTATTAATACCATGCACACAAGTATGGGCTTGAATTACAAAGATCCCATCCCTAATCAACATGAGCAGCAGTCTAAAAGTTCAAACTTTCTCATGTTTTAGTTGCCCGGCGTTTCAACACCATGAAAGGCCCAATGGTACAGTTTTTGACTCTTTTTTATAACTATCAGACCAACCTCCACCGGATAACACCTAAGTCAGACTGTCTCCAATTAGTAACCACGTGGTCCACGACTCTGCCACATAAGACAATCTGATCTAATTGGGATTCTCTCTCTCTTGCTCTGATTGATTGTGGATAAAATATTAGGTCAACAAGCACGGTGGTCCTTTTGACTTCTCCATTAATAAAATGATCCACTTGGGGCCACCTTGCTGGCTGTGGAATCTTTTTGCCAATATTTAATATTTTAGTATAAAATTTTATCTTTCTTTTATTTTATACACTTACTTTTTAAAATTAATTATTTATTTACATTATATTTTTTTAATTTTTTTTTTTTTCATTACAACAACCATTATTCATTCTCTTCTTTTATTATTGAGATACATAAATAAATACTAAACAACTAAATACAAAATGAACTATATAAATTTTATACATTTTTCTATTATATATGGACTGATGTGCATACATTTAAAAACTTAAATTATACACAATTTAATAAAGAAATAATTTGAATATATCATCATAAAAAATATATAACAAAGAGAAAAATAAAATAAAAATGATTGATATGAGAAATAAAGCCAAAACTGAGAATATTAAGATGAGAGTATTAATGAAGAGAGAGATGGTCTAAAATGATAATGGAAAAGAGAAAAAAGTGGAGAGAGAGAGAGAGAGAGAGAGAGACATATGATATATGCTACAACTACAAGCTGAGTCGCTAAATTGCTTTGATTGCAAAGCTAAAGAGAGCATAACTGCACATCGCCAATGAGAACTCACAGCCATGTACCATTTTTGTAGGAAAAAATTAAATGAGGTGTTATTTTAATATAATGGGTTGAACAAGTTACAAATTTAAATAATTAGGGTTTTTTATTTTTTTTGATAGAAATACTATTTTCGTTCTTACATTTTCACCACAATCTCACTTTGGTCCCTACTTTTTTTTTTTTTTTGCCACTTTTAGTCCCCAAAATAAATAAAAATTAAAAAAAATTTGTTCCATTTTGGTCCCTATCGTCATCTCACTAACAGAAAATAGCCTACGTGGCAAACGAAATGTGTTGTTGGCATACAGAATGCTAACGTGGCTATTCAATTAAAAATAATAAATTTTATTTGACATTTAAAATTGCCACGTCAACATATAAATTTAAAAAAATTTATCAATTTTAACTAAGTAACAAAATTAAAAACAAAAAATCATATAAATTGAGATCTGAGTTTATCTTGAATAATAACACAAACCCAAAAGCTTTTTTTCATTATATTTATGAAGAAAACTGAACTTTTCTTCCATGAGCCAAAAGCTTTTTGAGAAACCAAACACAAAAACACTACTCAAACCCAGAGACCCAAAAGCTCTCTCTCTCTCTCTCTCTCTCTCTCTCTCTCTCTCTCTCTCTCTCTCTCTCTCTCTCTCTCTCTCTCTCTCTCTCTATATATATATATATATATATATATTCTCTCATCTCAAACTCTCTCTTCTCTCATGGCTGAAATTCCAATTGCGAATACCTAATCCCTCTCTTTCTGCTCTCATCTTAAACTCAAGTTCTCTCTCTTCTTTCATGGCCAATCCATCTCATGACTGAAAACCCATGCCCCATCATCTTCTCCAAATCCATGGCTGAAGACCCATGGCCGAACCCCAAGGTTGAAGACCCAAAGACCCTTGGCCAAAACCCACATCTATCATCTCTCTCTCTCTCTCTCTCTCTCTCTCTCTCTCTCTCTCTCTCTCTCTCTCTCTCTGTGGTTAGGATTGTTTAGAGGAAATCAGAAGAAGAAGCAAGCATGTCAGTGGAGCCCAATGCCAATGATGGTCACTGTGGTTTGATCTGACTAGATATGAAATTGATGAGGATTGGCTTGTGTTTTGCTGTATTTTATTGATGAAGATCGGCTTTGGGTTTTGGTATTTTTGGTTTTGTGTTTTGATCTGATCGTGGTTTGGGTTTTGGTATTTTTGGTTTTGTGTTTTTGATCTAACCGTTGTTTGGTTTTTGCAAGTTGACTGTGTTAGAATTGCTAAGTTTGATCATAGTTTTGTATGTGTTTTTGTCTATTTGATTGCTAAGAAAATGCAAGAAAAGAAAATCTTGAATTTTTAATTTTCTGAGCAACCTGTTCTTGAGGAAGAACATGAAGAACAATCAAATATTTGATGGGGAAGAATATGTAGAAAAAATCTAAATGATCTTCCAACAAAATAATGAAAAGAAAAGAAAAGAAAATTTTATTATAATTATTATTTAAATAATTTAGTAATAATTAATTTTAAAAAAACAATTAAAGAAAAGGAAAAATAATGGCGTGGATTTTTTTAATATTTAAAATGCTGACCTGTGTATTCTATTTGTCACGTACGTTATTTTTCATTAGTGAGATAACAATAAGGACCAAAATGAAATGGTTTTTGATTTTAGGGACTAAAAGTAGTAAAAAAAAAAAGTAGAGATCAAAGTGAAAATGGGGTAAAAATGTAGAGACAAAAATAGTATTTTCGCCTTTTATTTTTTAATAAGCTTTTTATTGAATGATTTGTTAACTTCTTGTTGTTTAGTCTAGCCTTGTTTTTGTTTGAGTTATTTTTATTGTTAATAGGACTACATTTATTTTTGTTATTTAATTTTTTTTTTTTAATGTTTGAGGGGATAATGATTATGTTTGGGGGTTAAAAATTATTTTTGGAGTAATGTTGTGTCAATAGCATTTTCACAAATAAATCTTATGCAACAAATTGTTATTGGTGGGTAAAAAAGTAATGTCAATACTGAGTCTAAATTAAAATTAGTAACAGTTTACCACATAAGATTTATTATAAAATTATTATGAAAATGTTATGAATATAACATTACTCTTAGGGTGTGTTTGGTTGGAGTGAAAACAAGGAGGATGGAAAATAGAGATTGGAAAATAGGGTATAAAATGTTATTTTCCACTGTTTGGTTAAGGAAAGAATATAGAAGAGACAGAAAATAGGGGAGAAAGTTTTCTCTCCTGGACCTACTTTTTTTATCCTCCCAAATTGGGAGGAAAATGAGGAGAGAAAAGTAGGGGTGGCAATTCATATTCACGGATCGGGTTCGTGTTGTGTCAAGCCATGACTATTCGGCTAAATAGGTTGACCCGAACCTGACCTGTTTAGTAAACGTGTCGGGAATCCTCAACCCGAACACGACTTGTTTATTAAACAGGTCGACCCAACCCAACACGTTTAACTCATATAATTGACAAGCTATGTAAAAGTCAATACAAATAACCCGTTTAATAATCTATTTAATTAATAGATCATACCTAACCTATATAATTTTTATCAATTTTCATATATCTAAAATTAAAATACAATTACAACCATAAACATAGTAATAAACATAAAAAAAAAACAACCATAAATTAAGCAATAATAAAAAATCTTTAAAAAAAACTAATAACTTGATAAGCTAAACAGGTCAGACGGGTTCACATTTGGAACATGAACCCGACTTGTTTATTAAACGGGTTAGCCGTATTAACCTGAATACGACTCAAACCCGTTTAGTCTCAACTCATGACCTATTTATAAACGTGTTAGTCATGTTGGGTTCGCGGGTCGTTTCGATTTTGCCACCTCTAGAGAAAAGTGATGAGAAATGCATTTTACACAAATACTCCCACTTTATTACACTCACCTACCCTTCTCACTTTCCCACTATTATATAACAATAACATAATAGTCAACTTATATAAACTACATTTTCCATCTTCCCCTTTTTCTCTCCAACCAAACAAAAAAGTTTTCCACCCTTACACTTTTCCACCCACCCATCCAACCAAACACATATGAGGGAAAACCAAATCTTCTATATCCTCCCACTTTTTCATCCTCCCACTAATTTTCCATCCTCCCACTTTTCCACTCCTCCAACCAAACGGACCCTTATTTTTGTTGAATCCAAATTATTGGGATTCTTGTTCAACCCAAGCTCTTGTGATTCTCAAGTCAAAATATTCAACATTTTACTAGGGTGGTTAAATAGGTTAGTTTATTGTGTGTGTGTGTGTGTGTGTGTGTTTACATGCTCAAGGTTTGGATTAGTAGTTGGAAACTCTTGTGACTCATCAAACTTGCGAGTTTGGAACTTGTGGATTCAAGTAGTGTCAATCCCTACTATTGTTTGAGCTATCCCACATCACACATGCATCAATGCAATGTGGGGCCTAAGGCGATAATTTTAAGTTGGCCTTTTTTATATTTAAATATTAATTTAAAAATAATTTAATATGATATCAACCTTTTTTCCACTTAAAATCTTTTTTTCTTGAGTTTTGAGATGTTAATTACTAATTAAGCTTTTGTATTCAAGTTTGGCTGACATTTCTTTTTCAATTAACAAATTTTTTTTTTTTGTGACATAGGTAATCTTAAATAAAATTTATCAGTTTTTATTTTGAAAATTTTCTTTATTCAAAAAGCAATGTAACAAGTATTGTTAGTAATATTTTGAAGCAAAACAAGCATTTGAAAAAAAGTACTCTTTTTATATAATTATTACATTAATTAGAATATTTTCATCTATTTGAAAAAACTTCTAGTTTTGAATATATATATATATATATATATAAGCCATCAATATTATAATAAATATCCTATTTATATTATTTTCTAAGTCATCAATATCATAATAAATATCCTATTTAGAAAAACATTCAAGACCAAGACAATATTTTTATCAAAATTATGATTGAAATTTTTAAATAAAATTATATATTTGATATCTCTAAATCAATTTTGATTATAAATTTATTTAATTAGAGCGTCGCATTATTTGATTTTGTTTTTCACAAAAAAAAAAAATTTGTTAACAATTGATATATTATATACCAAAAAAAATCAAAAAGAGATATATATATATATATATATATATTGAAAAGGGTAAAAATGATGTAGACAGTCTCATTCAACTAAATCGGTCACGAGCGATGGTGCTTTTAAGCTCATGGTGATAAAGGGAGACAGGGGCGCATACGCAAGGAGACAGATTCTCAATGGAGGATGGATAAAAGGTGGACGGTGACAAAGTCACATGGCATCCACATGGCTTAAAGTAGTCTCAAAGAAATCCTAAATGGAAACATCTTGCACTCTACGATTAACCATGGTTAAGGAACCCCTATATGGGAAGAATCCCGCAAAATACGTACATTTATTAGGATTTTCTCCATAAAGAAATATCTTTTGGGCCAAGAAACAAAAGTCGGTTCTACTCTACTATAAAAGCCTCAAGCCCTCAAAAAAAAAAAAAAAAACAAAGTACGCATAATTCATCTCAGCTCTGGCACTCAAGAGTTGTGAGAAGCTTTCTAACTTAACCTTCGTAGGATCTTTAGCCGGTACCACATCGATACTCTCTTAAGGTCTTCTTGTTTTGTGTTATGCAGGTGTTGTTTTGAATATGTGAGGACTATGTGACTAACTGACAATTTTTTGGCATTATCATATATACATAAAACAAAGAACTTAAAAGCAAAATTTTATTTTTATATAAAAAAGGTATAAGTATGCGGTACTCCTCGTGGTTATTTCCTTCCTTTTTTTTTTCATTTTTTATAAAAAGCTACTCTAAGTCCCCACCACACTGGCCCACCCCAATTTGTAAATCAATTAATATATGACTGAATGATACTCGAGTTAGAAAGTTACCGTGTGTCCAAATTTGGTAAGAATGTGGCGTAAAGTCCATAATTTAGATTATTTAATAAGTAATTATTATTTCAGTATTTTACTTAAAATTTAATACATCTTATCACTCCTAATAACATCTCAATAAATTCTTAATTTGTTTGGATTTATATATAAGTATTAGAATTGATTAGATATAGTTATACTTATTTTTAAATATGTGAATAAATGATGTATCGTACTGAAATTGGAGTGGTAAAATATGAGTTTTATACAATATCCTTACAAAATTTAATCTGAATAGGTAATAATAATAACTTGTCTCTTTTCATTAAAAAAGAAAAGGCGTAAATGCACTTTTAGTCCCTACATTTTGCACTTTTTTCATTTTGGTCCCTACATTTTATTTTTACCACTTTTAGTCTCTAAACCAATTAACGTCTAACGTTATAGTCCTTTCCGTTACTCAACTAATAGCAATTGCTGACGTGGCTAACGGTAGAATAAAAAAATATTATAATTACATATTAATTAATTAATTAATTAAATTAAAAAAAAAGAGAAGAACATGAAGAACACTGGAACCAAATCAAAGAAATTTCCAAACTCAAACCCATAAATTTTCTTTGTACACAAACAGAGAAATCCAGCCACCACCTCCACCGATCAAACCCAGTTAACAAACATAGACACAAACCCAACCAACCAACTTAAACACAAACCCATAAATTTTCTTTCTCAAAACCTAAACCCAGAAATTTTCTTTCTGCCCAAATAGAAAAATCCAGCCACCACCTCCGCCAATCAAACAACCACTACCCACCATCACAGCCGCCACAACCCACCCCACCCCAGACCAACCTCAACCCACCCCACCCCGATCTCAACCCACCCACCCCAGCCGGCGAACAACCCACCCCGATCTCAACCCACCCACCCTAGTTGGCGAACAACCCACCCCGATCTCAACCCACCCACCCCAGCCAGCGAACAACCCACCCACCCCACCCTGATCTCAACCCACCCACCCCAACCGGCGAACAACCCACCCACCCCGAACTCAACCCCAGCCACCCCGACTCAAGCCACCCCAGACCAACCTCAACCCACCTGCCCCAGACCAACCTCAACCCACCCCACCCCAATCTCAACCCATCCCCCCCAACCATCACCCAACACAGCCACCACAAGCCACTGCACCGTGAGAAAAAGAGAGAGAAGATAATGAAAAAAATCCAAAGAAAATGAGAGACACAGATGAGAGAGGGAAAGAATAAAAATTAATCTAATAAAGTGAAAAGGAAAAGAAAAAATATGAACCAAAGAAACTTTTTAAATTTTAATTTTAATAATTTTTAGTTTTAATTCTGTTTTTTTATTTAGTTAGAATTAATAAATTAATATTTTAAATTTATAGGCTGACATGGCATTAAATTTTGTGTAATTATAATATTTTTTTATTCCACCGTTAGCCACGTCAGCAATTGCTGTTAGTTGGGTGACGGAAAGGACTAAAATGTTAGGTGTTAATTGGTTTAGGGACTAAAAATGGTAAAAATAAAATGTATGGATCAAAATGACAAAAATGCAAAATATAGGGACTAAAAATGCATTTACGCTAAAAAAAAAATTTGTCACTTAAAATTGGGAGGTGATAAATATAACACTATCCGTACTTTTTAGTGACGAACAACCAAAAGTGACAAATTGAGAGGGGTAAATAAGAGCGAGTCTAGTGCCATAATTATTTTTACAGTTTTGTTACAACTTTATAATGCAGTAATCGACTTATCATTTTTATTTCATCGCTTACAACTCGGTAGGTAGGTAAATTGTAGCAAAAGTTGTAAAACTTGTTATAGTAGTAAACCTTCTAATTTTTTTTAGTATAAAATAAAAATTTTACTCTAACATAATTTAAGTGTATATTTACATAAAATTTCTTTTCAAAACCTTCTAACTTTGATTTTTGCCTCGTATCGAACAAACATTTATACGCAGAAGTACACGTGAACTGTTAAATAGTCGTAGTACTGTTACCGGAAGTGGCACTGGCGACTGAGGATAGTACCACTGTACGACTCCAGAAATAAAGGAAAAAGGCAAAAGCAAATTGAAATTTGAGACGGCGAAGGACAAATTGAAATTTGCCACGAGTTTCAACTTTTAAGGATTAATGATTATACTATTACTACGGATCAACAATTATGGTCGAATGTTATTAAAATAATGATAGATTGTTTTCAAAAAAAAAAATGATAGATTGTTAGCATTAATTGCCCAATAGGTTGTCTCGATTTCTCAATTATCGTGATTCAATGTATCCAATCACTTCCAATCCAAAAATAATAATAATAAAAATGTATCCAATCACTTAGGCCATTGGGTAATTCTTTGTCAATGATAATTATCTTTTTTTTACTTTTTCATATGGTAAAAGACAATATGTTTAGAACAGCCATTAACTTTGTCAACTCAGATGATTTAACTATAAAATTTAGGTATTCTTCATCAATGATAAGTGTCTTTTTTGCTTTTTCATATGGCAAAAACTAATGTATTTAGAGTATTAGTTAAGTTTTTCCTTCAATTAAAGCTAACAATGTAATTGTAATTGTTGTTATATTTCTTTAAAATTAATAAAATTAAACAATGCGGTTTATTGACTAATGTGTGATAAAATTTGAATTTAACTATAAAACTTAAGTATATCATCTAGACAAATACATCTAGAGCTTTATGTTGTTTTTTCCCCCTCTCAGTTCTCACATCTTTTTCTAAGAACATCTCTAATAGTTTAGGTAAAAGCAAAATAATATTTATAATGGAGAATGAAACCAAAAAATAGTCCTCCAATAGCTTCTTTAAAACTCAAAAAGTTTTTTACTAATGAACAATCATTCTTCAAACCTAATGTGTTACTGTTCATTAGCAAAAGAATAAAACAAAATAAAAAAGTAACAAAAAAATGAGTGGGGATGAGGGTATGAGGATATGTGTGTTAAAATATGAATAAATAATAAATGAAGAAATAATATTTAAATAAGATAAAGAAATGATATAGAATTTGTTGAAAGATGTATTTGAAAAAGTAGGTAAGTAAAAGGTAAATGTCAATATTCACTATCCAAACAGTACAAAAATATAGAGAAACTGCTAGAGATGCTCTAAGTTCTTTAAAATTGCCCCACCTTGCCTTAATGAAACAAGGATGGCAATTTAAAATTTTCCCACCTTGCCTTAACGAAACAGGTCTTACCTGCCCTACTAGCAAATGGGGCCTTTTTCCTCGAGTTTACCTTGCACTTGCATCGTTTATATTTATAAATTAATTTTTTTTAATAATAATTAGAGCAAAAAATAGCTATATATAATTTGTATTAAAAATAATATTTTAAAGGTCTGTTTGGTTGGAGGCGCAAAAAAGTGGTTGGATAAAAAATGGGAAATTGATAGAAGAAATTTTAGCTTTCTTTATCTGTATTTGGTTAGGGTGGAAAAGTGGTGAGATAGAAAAAATGAGTTTGTTAAAAATAATGTTCAATTAAAAATAAAAAAAAAAGTGATTCATCCAAATTTATTAAAAAAGAAAAATCATGTCAAAAAAAGTAAAAAAAAAAAAATCATATCTAATTAAACCAGAAAAAAGAAAAGAAAAGAAAATAGGAAAAAGAAGATAAAAGCACCCACACAACTACCGATATGTTGCATCACGCCCAAAAAATATAAATAAATAAATAAATAAACAAAGAAAGAAAAAAGAGGCAACCAACAAGTCAATCACGTGATTCACGCCCAAAGCAAAAGCGAAAAGAAAAAAGAAAAAAAAAAAAAAAAAGCTATTAATAGGACTAACACGTAAATGAAGGAGAGGAGAATAGTATCGCAACCATTACTCTCATTTTATTTGCTCCCTACACTGGAGAGAGAATTTTGGTGGTTTAGAAGAGAAAATGTATAGACCCTATCAATTTTTTATTCTCCCTTTCTCTCCAATTAAATACCCATGAAATTAGTTTTTTCTCAAGTTTTATGTCATTTATTTGTATATTCTATGTTTCACCTCTGATAGGGATAAAACACCTACTAGACGCCGATAGCCTGCTTAAGTTGACGGGGCGGCGTATGCCGACGGACGTGGACGACGGACACGTCACCTTGACGAGACGAGGCTTAAACAAGCCGACGGGAGTAAGGAACGACGGGGTGAGACCGGGGGTACCAAGGCGTATCTTGCCATGCACGCTTCTATAAGAAAATGGGTTTTGCCACGTACGCTCACACTTGGGCAGATATCTTGCGCAGCACGATTGCTCCCAAAGGGATGTCTTGCCCAACACACTTATCGCCCATGAGGTATCTTGCGCTCCACGCTACTCAAAGAGTAATTCCGGTAGGGAGGTATCTTCCCAAGCACACCTTGGCTAAGGCTCCATACTACTATAAATACTTCCAATCCCTCCCAAATCGAGGTACGCATAATTCTACCCGACTTTGGCACTCTAGAGTTGTGAGCAATACTAACTTAGTCATCGGAGGGTCGTTGGCCGGTACCATGCCAGTGCTCCCCTTTGAAGTTCTTTTTACTTGTGCAGATTCATCGAGAGCGCGCGAAGACCCTGTAACTTACTGAGTTGATTCTTGACATCATCAGTTGGCGCCGTCTGTGGGAAAGAACGCAAACCTTGCTCCGTGCTTTCAGGACAAAAAGTTGCATGTACTCATGCGTTCAAGGGCAACCACCATGAACGATCAAGGTAACAAAATAGCGCACCACGGCTCTCGAGAGGCAAGTCCAAACTCTAGTGGCCGCGGTGGAACGCCTTACAAAACATAACCACGACTTGGAAGAACAGCTGCGACAGAGAAACGCGACAATTGACAATTAAGGAGAAAATCAGGAGGCAGACAGCGCTGAGGAGAGGAATCTTGGGGGACCAGAGGGCAGCAACGCCTTGAGCCGACCCGAAGGGCAGGAGGCGAGCCGTCCGTCAGCTTCTGACTACGTCCCGTCCCACATTGCCACAGAGATGCAGGTGATGAAGGAGCGCATGGATTTCATGATGAACGCCCTTAAGGGACGAGTATCCAGCGACCTCGATGATCTCGTCCACTGTACGGACTCCCCCTTCACTACGCCCGTCATTTTATTCCCTCTGCCGCCGAAGTTCTGTATGCCCCAAGTGGAAAACTATGACGGGTCCAAAGACCCGCTGGACCACTTAGAGTCCTTCAAGACCTTGATGCTCCTACAAGGTGCACCGGACGAAATTATGTGCCGGGCTTTCTCGGCAACGCTGAGGGGGCCCGCAAGGGCCTGGTTTGGCAGACTGACGCTTGGCTCTATAGGTACCTTCAAAGAGCTGAGCACTCAGTTCGCCTATCATTTCATCGGGGGACACAGGTACAAAAAATCTACCGCATGCCTGATGACCATTAGGCAGCGGGAGGATGAGACATTAAGATCCTACATAGCCCACTTCAACAAGGAAGCACTTTCGGTCGATGAGGCGGACGATAAGATACAGGTCATCGCATTCACAAATGGGCTGCGAAAGGGTAAATTCTTGTTCTCTCTATACAAAAATGACCCGAAAACTATGTCGGATGTGTTTTACAGGGCAACTAAATACATGAATGCGAAAGACGTACTACTGGCCTGGGAAGAGAAGGCTCCCAAGAAGAGGGAAAGGCAGGAGGACGTGCGGCAAGACAAGGGGCGAAAGGTATCTCGGACAAAAGAAAGCTGAGACAACAGACAATCGAAACCCCCAACAGGGAAGTTCACAAGCTTCACCCCATTGACGGCTCCGATTGACCAGGTCTTGATGCAGATCAAAGACGAAGGGTCCCTGACATTCCCGGGAAAGCTGAAGGGGGATCCCAATAGACGACCCAAGGACAAGTACTGCCGCTTCCACTGAGACCACGGCCACAACACTGCCGATTGTTACGATCTGAAGCAGCAGATCGAAGCCTTGATTAGGCAAGAAAAGCTGCAGAAGTTCATCAGCCAAGAAAGAACAGAAGCACCTCGACAGGAACAAGTCCCTCGCTGGGATAATGAGCATCCCAGACCACTTATAGGGGACATAAGGATGATCGTTGGGAGTGCGGCAGCTGTCGGCTCAACGAAGAAAGCTCAGAAAGCCTACCTCAGAGCAGTTCAGAATGTCCAAACTGCAGGCGTGGTCCAGAAGAGGCCACGAGTCAGCGGGCCCACTATTGAGTTCACAGAAGAAGATGCCCAACGTCTTCATCATTCGCATTACAACGCCCTTGTTATCAACGTCCGGCTAGGGGACTATAACATGTACAGGGTCTTGATTGAAAATGGAAGCTCTGCAGACATCCTCTACTACTCGGCGTTCCAATAGATGCGGATCGATAGAGAATGCCTGGTACCTGCCAACACACCGCTTATCGGATTCGGAGAACGAGAGTATACCCCCTCGGCGCCATCACATTGCCAGTCACCATTGGGGAATACCGCCGGCAAGTCACCAAGGAGGTTACTTTCCTCGTCGTCGACTGCTCCTCCGCCTACAACGACATCATAGGGTGACCCACCCTCAATGCATAGAAGGCTGTGACTTCGACCTACCACCTGATGGTCAAGTTCCCCACCGAGAACGGTGTGGAAGAGCTACGGGGAGACCAGGTGGCTGCGCGAGAATGCTACGTCGCGATGATAGAGATGAACAGCCACTTGCAAGCAATGAACATAGAGCAGTGAGTGGGGGCAGAACCCGTAGAGGAGCTCGAAGCAATAGCCCTCGACAAGTCCAGGCCAGACAGGACCACCAGGATCGGCGCTCTCACCAACCCAGCGGCTTGCCAAGCGCTCGTGGCTTTCCTCAGGGAAAACCAAGATGTGTTCGCCTGGAGTCACGAAGATATGCTGGGAATCAACCCTTCGGTCATAGTACATAGGCTGAACGTATCACCCACCTTCCGGCTCGTCCGACAGAAGAAGCGGGTGTTCGCTCCAGAGCGAGACCAAGCGGTAGCGGAAGAAGTCGGCAAACTACAGGAGGCGGGTTTCATCCGGGAAGTATACTATCCCGACTGGCTAGCCAATGTGGTGATGGTCAGGAAAGCTAGTGGGAAGTGGCGCTTGTGTGTTGACTTCACAGACCTGAACATGGCGTGCCCCAAGGATAGCTACCCCCTCCCACGAGTCGACACGCTGGTGGACTCTACGGCCCGACACCAGCGGCTGAGCTTCATGGATGCCTTTTCGGGGTACAATTAGATCCGGATGGACGAGGCGGATCAAGAGAAGACCTCATTTGTAACCAGCCAGGGTCTTTTTTGCTACAAGGTGATGTCATTCTGATTAAAGAATGCGGATGCCACATATCAAAGACTTATGAACAAAATGTTCGCTAACCAAATAGGAAGGAATGTTCAAGTATACGTCGACGACATGCTAGTAAAGAGCCGAATGGAGGAGGACCATCTGAAAGACCTCAAAGAAACATTCGACACCCTCCGCTCCTATAACATGAAGCTCAACCCGACGAAGTGCGCGTTCGGAGTGACGGTGGGAAAATTTCTAGGCTTTATGATTTCTCAAAGAGGTATCGAGGCCAACCCAGACAAGATCCGAGCCATAATGGAGATGGCCCCCCCGAAGAACGTGAAAGAGGTGCAAAGCTTAAATGGGAAGGTTGCCGCCCTGAACAGGTTCGTGTCAAGGGCGACAGACAAATGCCTACCCTTCTTTCTCACACTAATGAAAACTTTTGAGTGGACAGATGAATGCCAAACGGCGTTCGAGGAGTTGAAGGCCTACCTCTCTTCACCGCCATTACTGAGCCCCTCACAACCGGGGGAAGAACTTTTCCTCTATCTGGCCGTATCCCCGGCAGCCATTAGCGCGGCCTTAGTCAGAGAGGAAGACAAGGTCTAGAAACCTGTGTACTACGCCAACCGGGCATTTCGCGAAGCGGAAGAAAGGTGTCCGCCCATGGAGAAGCTCGCCTTCGCCTTGGTTACAGCGGCCCGAAAACTTAAGCCGTACTTCCAAGCTTATACAATAGTTGTCCTAACCGACAAGCCCTTGCGGTGGGCGATGCACAACCCAGAAGCCATTGGTCGCTTAGCCTTGTGGGCGATCGAGTTAACAGAGTTCGACATTCGGTACAGCCCACGCACCGCCATCAAGGGGCAGGCCGTAGCTGACTTTATCGCTGAGTTCACCAGTGTGGAAGACCAGGGGGCAGATGGGTGCCTTCCATGGAGTGTACATATAGACGGGTCGTCGACTAGGCAAGCCGGCGGAGTAGGGGTCGTACTTCACTCCCCCGAAGGAGATCGGATCGAATGCATGATCCGCCTGGACTTCCCTACCACCAATAATGAAGCGGAGTATGAAGCCTTAATAACTGGGATCGACCTCGCCAGAGCAGCAGGGGCCGCGAAGTAGTAGTCTACTGCGACTCCCAGGTCGTCGTCAACCAAGTGAATGGAGACTACGAATGCAGGGGCGACAGGATGAAAAAATATCTCCATTAAGCGAAGAGAAGGGTGGACGAACTGAAGGCAGAAATAATTCAAATCCCCAGAGAAGAAAATGAGCAAGCCGACCGCCTTGCCAAAGCTGCTTCATCGGAACATATGACCACCTCTGACAATGTGCTCTCTTTTGTACAGGTTTCCCCGTTAATAGACTCTACCGATATACAGGATATAGGCTCCGAAAGCAATTGGACCACGCCATTAGTCTCTTATCTGAAAGATGGCGTCCTGCCGGATGAAAAAGAAGCCGCTAGAAGGCTGAAGGTCTGAGCGGTAAGGTTTGTATTGATGAAGGACGTCCTGTACAAAAGGGGATTTTCTCGCCCATACCTAAGGTGCTTGAGTCCCGAGGAAGCGGACTATGTCATGAGAGAAGTACATGAGGGAATATGCGGAAATCATTCCTGGTCGCGGTCATTAGTACATAAGCTGATTCAGGCAGGATACTATTGGCCCACGATACAAAAAGATACCCAAGCTTATGTCAAAGCCTGCGACAAGTGCTAGAGGTTCAACAACATCATCAGACAACCATCCGGAGAACTGACCCCCATGACAGCCCCATGGCCGTTCACTCAATGGGGGCTGGACATCATGGGCCCGTTCCCAACAGCTATGCGACAACTGAAGTTCCTAGTGGTTGGCATAGACTACTTCACGAAATGGGTAGAAGCCGAAGCCTTGGCCACTATCACATAGAGAAACATACGAAACTTCGTCTGGAGGTCCATCATATACAGGTTCGGAATTCCCAGAGTCCTGGTCTCAAACAACGGGAAGCAATTCGACAACGGCCCCTTCCGAGAGTTCTGCTCGCAGCTGGGAATAAAGAATCACTACTCCTCCCCTGCCCACCCCCAGACCAACAATCAAGTAGAAGTAATGAACCGATCCTCGCTTAAGATTATCAAGACTCGGCTCGAGGGGACAAAGGGGATATGGCCTGAAGAACTGCCAAGTGTACTATGGGCATACAAGATAACAGCAAGGACCTCTACAAGAGAAACACCATTCCGGCTAACCTACCAAAGCGAGGCAGTCATCCTAGCTGAAGTAGGACTCAGAGGCTATAGGGTAGACGCTCACGATGAAGGCAAGAACGACGATGCCCTGCGCCTGCAGCTCGACCTTATCGACGAAGTCAGAGCAGTAGCAGAACAAAGGCTCGCGTGGTACCAAGATCGCATGGCTAAACAATTGTATGGGGTATTTCGAGCTGATTCTGTTGGTAATGGACTGGATTATCTCATCTTGCCGCAATGAGCCAATATGTTCTAGATTGGAAAGTCGGGACCGGCTCAATTGCAACTCACCCTGGCCCAGCTTGTGCGCAAGCTATGCCTTACCCTGACACAACTTATGTCGTGTAACTGTGGCAGGCGAATCCTTTCTAAACAGTTGCTGCAGGCAAGTATATTACGAGTATAAGGAATGAAACATGTCTGCCACGCTTTGAACGAAGGGATATCGGGATGAATACATAAAGATAACAATGAAATAAACTTAAAAGGTATGCATATGAAGAAAGAAAAGGGTAAAGGGCATCGGCAAGCTGGTAAGACTCCCAGTCTGCCGTAGTGTGTTAGGGGAATTTAAGCAAAAAAGAAGACAACACTTCCTCAATGCGACTAATTTCTCAAAGGATAAATTAATGGCTTTGAAGAAATGGCCCTAAATGACCTTTGTTCCGAGTGTAAGCAAATAAAGGATGTGATTTTTCGAGAGGGAGAGAGGGGTCAACAACCCACTTTGGTGCATGCCTGTTTTCTTCTCTTTTTTTTTTTTACTCTGTTTTTCTTTCTTGCTCTGTTTTCTTTCTTTCTCACTCTGTTTTCTTTCTTTCTCACTCTGTTTTCTTTCTTTCTCACTCTGCTTTCTTTCTTAGTTGGCCTCCTCTTTTTCGTACACAGGGAACACTCTTATATAGTGTTTTCCGGTGTATTATCTTTACCTTTTTACCCCTGTAACTGTCTTTGTCTGATGCTTGTACTCGCCCAACCATTAATGGTTGGTCAGGCACCCGGCCAGCGCCACGTTCTTGCACTGGCCGCGACGCACTACGTCTCTGAAAAAAGACAAGAATATTTTTGTTTGTTAGCTTGCTGTGGCATCCTCTCCCGCTACGGCAAAGCACTCTTTCTCTCTCATGGCATGCACCAAAAGGGTCCAACTCAGCTTTGCCATTTTCGGGTGCTATGTCATCCCAGCAGGACACTCACCCAAAAGTGGCCTGAGTGGAAGCCCCGAAATGGGTTCCTCCCTCTCCCCTCCGCCAAACCACACCCTCCTTACCTCTGACCCGTGGTCCACCTTCACCTGTATTGGCTGGGTACAGGCTGGTGAAACCTGAGCCTCACGCGTGCCTACGTTCGTCCAAAGTTCATCTGCCAGTCATGCGTTCGCCGTGGCTTGGGCATCTGCCTTTTAACTTCTTTGTAGATTATCTCTTTATTGGTCCTCTATCTGCGGTTTGGGCTCGCCCTTGGTTATGGGCTTTCGCATATTTCCTCCTTCGTGGCCTCATTTATTTCTTGCTGTGCCATTTTGATGAAACGGCTATATAACAGGATTGGGCCTTCTTTAGGTTCACTAATTTCTCTCTTTTCTTTTCTTTTTTCACTGTTCTGGTAAGCCCACTGGGCTTTCATTGCCACATGTGCCGCGGGCTCCCGTGTCCCTCTCATCCTTCTTTGGGGCATCCTTGGCCCCTTACAACTTCTTGCTTTCCATGGGCCTTTATCGCCTTGTCGGGCTTCCGCGGCCCAACTATTTTATCATTTCTTTTAGAGCCCATAGACTTTCCATGGCTCTACATTCTTGCTTTACTTTGGGCCTGCCACAATGGGTGTGGCCCATACTCGCTTTTCTACATCTGTGGCCTATGGTTCGCTATTTCTATCTTTCCAGGCCTTTTTAGGCCCATTTACCTCTTCAAGATCCGTTTGTTTGCTTTATGGACCTATTCCTACCGCTCAGGTTTTAGTTGGGCTTTTCCATTCATTCTTTGATTATTTCTTTCTGATGTTATGGGCTTACTCCCCTTGTTGGGCTTAAAGAGTGAGCCTCAACATTTAGCCCCCTGAGCATATGAAGTGCTTCTGCAATTCATATGTGAATAAAAAGACTTTCCTGCCCTTTCTGTCTTGTCTTTTCCTTTTTCTTCGCGGGCTTTTCAAACAGTGGTCCCCAACTCATGCGTTTGTTCAGACATATCCAGATACATATACATTCCTGCTGCGAACAGTTTTGTCTCTTCACATTCCTCTTTCAGTAGTTATCCTCGCGCTTCATTAATTCCTTTCCATTTCCAATGGCTGACCCGTCGTATCCCTTCACGCCTCTATTAATTACACTGATATCTAATGATCATTCTCACCGTAATCCTCCTTCAAACATTCTCTCTCCTTTTAGCGCAAGCACCACCTCTTCTCCCTCTACTCCGCCGTCCTTTATTCCCAAATCACTTCCTTCCATTTTACTCCGATCGAGACCTCACATCATGACGCCGGTGAAAGGTCAGAGTTCCATGCGCCGTAAAAGGAAAGGAGTTGCTCGTGACCTTCCGATTTCTCACGACATCGGCGAGGAGTCCCTTCTCTCCGAATCGGACCAATCCGAGGAGGAAGAGTCACAACGCGCTCCGGGCAGAGAGTGTGCTCCCCTTCTTGACCCATGGTATGATGTCCATCCACACTTCCCCAAGGTTCTCGGCAAATACGTGCTACCACCGTCCGGCCGTGTATGGCTAGCCTTTTGCCGACGAGATACAAACACTTCGTGGGCTCCCTTGGCTTTTACGATTTATGATCTTGTCATCCGCGAAGGCGCTTCGCTTCCCGTACCCATTCACTTCGAGTATGGTTCCGGCACCGCCTTGGGTTGGAAAGAGTGGGTTGATAGGGAGTTGTCAGACACGGGTTTTATAGGCTTGCTTCAACGAGCCAGCGTGTTGAAGGCCGTTGTTTCCTCCAGTTGCCTGTCAAACTTCAGAGATCTCTTCAATCTGCGACACTTGGTCCGCCGGTGGTGCACTACTACTCATACCTTCTTTTTCTCTTGCGGTGAGATTACCGTGACCTTGGAAGACGTGGCCAATCAACTACTTCTGCCCATCCTTGGTGATGCTGACCCCGGTGCTTTAGAGCTTTCGCCGGAGGAAGAGGCTATTGAGGCCGAGTTGAAGAAAAGGATGATTGGTAACGCAAAGTTGTCGTTTTGGATTAGCTCTCCTGCCAAGCTTTCTGTTGCTGCCCGCCGTGCGGCCTTCATCGCCTTTTGGTTATGTAAGTTTGTGTTTGCTTCCCATCCTCATTATGCCATCAAGCCTCTGTACTTCTGGCTGGCCATTAAAATTTCAACCGGGGTAAGTTTCCTGCTGGCTCCAATGTTTTTGGGAAACTTATATGTTCTGCTTGACATCCTGCGGAGCGATGAGAGCCAAGCCGGTTCTTGCCACATAGTTACTTCCTGTGTTCATAGTACCGTTTTACAGCATCTGCTTTACGAGCGTTGTGCGAAGCATTTGGCGAGGTGCATACCTGTTCGTTTTGCCAAGGACAAGTATCAATCCTGCCCTCAGGTTATTTCTGATTTCTGTGGTAGATTCGAGTCTGACTTTCCGCTGGCCTTTCGTTGGGTCGGCTTGAAGCCTATTGACTATTCTGTTGTTGAGTCTTTTGATCAAGAGATTGGGTTTTCTTGGAGAGCTTATAGAGACTTGGGTGCGAGGTATACGTGTGCCGATTCGGTTATGGGTTTGTTTGTTGACACCGCCGGCACTACCACTCCTTTGGCTGCCTTCGATGAGACTGGCATTACTTATTTGGCTGCCACCAATGCTGGGTGGCTGCCTTACCTCGCTGATGAGGGTCTTCGGTTTGTTCACTATCCTGCCAACTGAGTGAGGAGGCAATTTGGATTGGACCAAGATATCCCGGACAATCTTTCCTTCCTTATGGAATCCCCCATATCCGTCCGTCCGATCTTGAGGCACACTACTTTTGCCTTTTGGAGTCAACGATTTGCCGCAGTCACCATTCCAAGTTCTTCGAGGGAAGGCATTTATACTCCTGCGATGCACGGTTATTGGCAGGCCGTAATGACTTCGTTTGAACAAGCATTGATGGGTAGCCGCGGTTTCTCCCTTATTCCTCCTGAGGGGCTTAGCGCTGCTATCTTCGCCAATCCTCGTTTGCTCTTACCCTCTAGGTCCGTGTTAGCTTATGCCCGAAAGCAGAACCGGTCCGGTATCTTTGAGTGGGATGATGAAAAGAAGGGTTGGTTTTGGCATGCTAGTGATTTTCCTCTAGGTTGGGAAAAGAAGGTAAAAGTGACCAACATCTCAGCACCTAAAAAAGGGTCCGCCAAGTCTAAGTCTGCCAAGAAGAATGTTGAACTTTCTAAATCCTCTTCTGATGTGCAGCCTAAGGTCAGTAAGTCTAAGTCCTCTACTCCACAGCCTTCTTTTGGTGCTCCTCTTTCTAGCAGGATAAGAGGCAGCAAAAGGAAGTCCGGCCCTCCTCCAGTGGTTACTACTACCGAGCGACGGGTAAATCTCTTTTTGACCTTACTTTCTCTTCTCTTGCGGCTAACTCTTATGTGTTTGTTAATACATCTCCTCATCTTTACCCTCTACTTTCTTTGCAGTCTAAGTTTAAGGAAGATACGACTGCTACGCACACTATATCAGTTGATGATCCCGAATCTGAAGTACGTTTACTGCTATTCTTTTTTTTTTTTTTTTATTCATACCTCTCCTGCCATGCTCTGCTTGTTTGGCTTTATTTCATCTTTCCCCCTTTTTCTCTTTTTTTTTTTTTTTTTTTTCGTTTTTGTTCCTCAGGATGAACCCGAACCTCTTTCCATATATCGTCCTACTGCCGAAGAGATTTCTGCCTCAAAGGGGATGCCTTTAGGAGGCCTCCTTAGTGTGACTGACGCGTCCTTTGTGACTCCTACTCCTGCCGCTGCTGCACCAAGGGCTTTCACCGAGGTGCCCACCTCTCCTGCTGAGCCCACATTTATGAGCGAGGGTGTTCCTTCTGAGCAGTTGGGCATTGCTGAGGTCGAGACCGTTTCTCCTGCTATTCCCCTTATTATTTCCACTAGCGACCAGTTTCTGGCCCTTTCCGAAGCGGCAAAGGATGGTTCTTCCCTAGTTGTTACTCCTTCTTCCATTCCAAGCTCTGCCACACGGGGATCTGACATGGACTTGTCTTCCGAAGGTTCTGAAGACATCCTTGAGGATCGTGATGATGAACCCGTGGTGAAGAAGGTAGTTTCTGATTCTGAGGAAGAGGACATTGATCATGAAGTTAAGTTTATGGGTACGTATTTTTTTTATCTTACTGAATCTTCTTTCTGCTTCTCACTTCTTCTCTCCTTTGTAATACCCTTTTACTTTGCGTTTTGTTTTATTTCTGCAGAGACTTCTCATAAGCCAGAGATTGCAGCAGGCGCATCCACTGCTATTCTTCCTACTGTACCCGTCGCGTCTGTTACCTTTGCAGCCCCTGCCTCTACAGGTCTTAATCCGCTTCTCCTCCTCCTCTCTTCTTTTTTTTTTTTTTTTTGTTACTTTCTCGTTCCTCCCTTTCTCTTTTTATGGATTTGCCCTCTTTTTCTTCTTTGTCAGGTCCACCTCTTCCCGTTCCTTCCCAATTTGAATTGGGCAGCAGTTCTTCCACATCCATTGATCTAGCAAGCGAGGCTGCAGCCTTTTTTACCCGTTTTGATCAGCTGGAAACTAACGATCTTGGTCCTGCGGAATTCTGGGGCTCTGGTCCACCTTATGTGGATTTCCATGGTTTTAAAGTCCTTGAGGACTGTATTTCCCATTTGGAGGCTATCTATAGCAGTCGTGGTGACTTCATGGAGAGGTTCCGCCTGGGTCGCTCTGTTAGAGAGCACTTTCTAAAGATGCTTGGGAGTGTGCTGAACGACATTGAGCACAATTTTGTGGATACTGTTTCTCCCAAGAGAATTCTTCAATGGAGGGTCGCAATTCAAGAGCTCATCAGTGTTGGATTTGTTGTGGACTTTGTTCTTGATCACCTGCGAGAGATTGCCCGTGCCTTTTTTGTGAGGAAGGTTCAGCCTGCCATCGATGCTATTGATGCTCGTATTGAGGCACTGAAGAAAGAGGTGGTAGACTTGGAGGCTTGCCGTGGGCGTCTTCTTTCAGGTGTTAGTGAATCTAGCCGTTTCGGGGACCAATCTCTTATCTCCGGACTTCGTTGATGATATAGTTTCTATTTAGTTTACTCATCTTTTGTTCTCCTGAACACTATTTCTCCCTTTCCCCCCTTTTTATCTCTCTTTTCTTTTAAGACTTGCTACAATTTGGGTTTGTAACTAAGATGCTACACTTGCTACTGTTATGACATGGCATGCTTTCTCTCTTTTTTTTTTGCAATTTTTCATATTTCTTTTCATTGTGATGAAAAACACATTACAACCATGCTTTGTGACTCAGTCACTTAAGGAAACAAAAGGGAAAGACAAAAAGAAGAAACGGAAGAAAAAAGAACAAAACTACATTACTTTCACCCTTTAAGTGTAATAGCGTTTTAACCATTTCCCATTAATGGGATCATTCAAGTCCTTGCCATCCATTTATGTCAAACGGTAATACCCAGTTGGATGTGCCTCTCGTATCACAAAGGGTCCTTCTCATTTTGGTGCGAACTTAGAAGGTCCTGTCATGCCTCTTCTAACATAGTATGCCACTTTTAACACAAGCTGTCCTTCTGCAAACACCCTTTCCTTGGTCATCCTGCCATAGGCTTCCGTCATTTTCTGTCTGTACCTGCGGCTATGCTCTTGGGCTTCTTCTCTTTTTTCATCAAGTCCCTCCAAGTCTTCATACCTTTCTGCGGCAAAGACTCCTTCCTCCTTTTCCTTCTCGTGCATCTGCATGGCTCTCAATGAGGGAGTTCTTATTTCTGCCGGGCTCATCACCTTTGTACCATAGACTAGAGAAAAAGGGGAAAAACCAGTAGCTGATTTTGAAGAGTTTCGGTAAGCCCAAAGAGCATCCGGCAGGTGTGTTGCCCATCCTCCCGTGTACTCCTGACTCATTTTGCTTATGATTTTTATGAGGACTTTGTTTGTTGCTTCTGCTTGCCCATTCCCTTGAGGATAATAAGGCGATGAGCGATGGCGCTTCACTTGGTAAAATCCCAGCATTTTTCTCACGTCTTTGTTAACAAAAGGTGTGCCGTTATCACTGATGATCTTGTGGGGCACACCGAACCTCATGATTATATTCTCCTTAATGAAGTTTGCCACTGCTCCTCCTGTAGCTTTTCGGAGTGGTATTGCCTCCGCCCATTTCGTGAAATATTCCGTGGCTGCTAAGATCCATACATAACCGTGTGATGGCGGATTGATTGGCCCCACTAGATCGAGCCCCCAAGTATGGAAAGGCCATGGGGTGACCATGCTTTGCAAGTTATGCGGATGGGTTTGGATTAAATTAGCTTGTACCTGGCAACTGTGACACTTTTTTACAAATTCTGCTGTGTCCTTCTTCATGGCGAGCCAATAATAACCCATTTGTAGCAGGCACCTGTATAACTTCTTCTTTTCCACATTCTCCCATGTGTACCTCCTTTAGCATTTCCTTCGCTTCATCAGGACTCAGGCACCGTAGCGGGTCTCCATCATATCCTTTCTTGAAGAGAACCCCATTGTGTAGAAAATAACGCGTTGCCAATCTCCTGAGCTTGTACCGCTCACTGTGTCTTTGCGGCAGGATCCCTTCTGCTAAGTACTGAGTGAACGGCTTCCTCCAGTCTTCGCAAACAAATACTGCGTAACTTTCCTCCCTGGCTGCCATCAGTTGGCATGCCTCACATTGGACTTGGACTTGGTCCGCATCTTTTCCCATATTCGGCCAATAAAAACCTGCCCTCTGAAGCCTGCAGTAGAGGCTGACTTCTCCGCTGGATCCGCAAGTCTTGTCGTGTACTTCTTTTAATCTTCTCTGGGCTTCCATCTGTCCTACGCATCTGGATAGGACTCCTCCTAGCATCCTGCGGTACAACTCCCCCATCACCAGGACATAATCTTTTAATAACTTTAGATCCATATTCTCTTCTTTGTTTATCAGGGCTTCTTTTATCGGATTCTGCCAGTCCTTTTTACAGCATTCCTCTTGAAATCTTTCCTTTAACAGTTCAATGATGGACTGTTCCCTTTTGCTAACTTCCACCCGCCCGCTATTTCCTTCAAAAGTTATCTGTGATCCCAGCGCGGCTAGTGCATCTGCGAACTGGTTTTCATTCCTCGAGGCATGCTCTATTTCAAAGGTTGAAAACTCTCCTTCCATCTTCTGGGTCATTGCCCTATATGGGGCTAGGCTGGGTTCCCTTAAAGAGAAACTCCCTTTGGCCTGGCAGACCACTAGGTTCGAGTTCCCTATTACTCTTAAGTGCTTGACCCCCATTTCAAGGGCCGTAGCTAACCCAATTAAATAGGTCTCATATTCTGCTGTATTGTGTGAACACGGAAACTCCAATTTGAAGGACAGTACCACTGCTTTGTCCTTTGTATGGTATAGAACTACTCCCACTTCTCCTGACTGGGCGGTAGAGGACCCATCAAATCTCATTACCCATTGTTCCCTTTCTTCTTCTGCCATGGCTACTTCTCCTGGGACTTCATCATCCAGCGGGAATTCTTCCTCTCCCGGGAATTGTGCCAATAGATCAGCTATGGCTTGATTCTTTGCTGCCTTGGGTGTTCCTGCCTTTAAGTCGTATTGGGATAATTGTAACAGCCATTGGAATATCCTGCCAGAGAGAATGGGCTGCTGCAGCAAGGTTTTTATAGCATAAGACTTGGTCATCAGCCATACTTCGTAGGCTAAGAAATAATGTCGTAACCTTTGGGAGGCGTATATAATGGCCAAACATGCCCTTTCTGCCCTCGGGTAACGAGTTTCTGCATCTTTCAAGGCACGACTGATGTAGTACACTGGTTGTTCGTTGCCATTTATATCTTCTTGGGCAATCAATGCGCCCACAGCATATTGATTGGTGGCCAGGTACAACAACAGTGGCTTCCTGCGGACTGGGGCTTGCACGGTGGGAAGATTCATCATGATCTCCTGTAGCCTTTGGAAGGCTGCTTGCTGTGCATTACCCCATTCGAAGTTTTACCCCTTTTTGAGCAGCCTGCCGAAAGCAGAGGTAATAAATGCCAATCCTGGGATGAATCTTCTAATATACGAGACTTTCCCCAGGAAGCTCTTTAATTCTTTAACCGTGGTCGGCGGTCTCATGGTTGCTATGGCTGTAGCCTTGGCTAGGTCCACACTTATTCCTTTGCTATGGACCAGAAAGCCCAGGAATTTATCAGAGGACACCCTAAACGCACACTTGAGAGGGTTCATCCTTAGCTTGAAAATCCTGGACCTCTCGAATACCTTTCTTAGTACCTGAATATGCTCTTCTCGTCTCCTTGACTTCACAACTATGTCATCCACATAGTCTTCTAATTCCCAGTGCATCATGTCATGGAATATGGCTGTCATTGTTCGCTGATAAGTTGCTCCTGCGTTCGTTAACCCAAACGACATTACTGTGTAGTAGAAGTTGCCTATGGGTGTCCTGAAAGCAGTCTTTTCTGCATCCTTTGGCGCCATCCTAATCTGATTATATTCACTGAACCCATCCATGAAAGAGAACATGGCACTTCCTGCCGTGGAATCTATTAACAGATCCATATTTGGCAGCGGGAATTCGTCCTTTGGGCATGCTCTGTTGAGACTTCTGAAATCTACACAGCATCTTATCTGCCCAT
The DNA here is from genome assembly GCA_033629205.1 of Lithocarpus polystachyus. NCBI lineage: Eukaryota > Viridiplantae > Streptophyta > Magnoliopsida > Fagales > Fagaceae > Lithocarpus > Lithocarpus polystachyus. The sequence goes on from CM066163.1 coordinate 80,494,464, forward strand.
TCTTCTTCTTTACCGGCACAATATTAGACAACCAACGAGGATGTTGAATGGGTTTGATAAATCCAGCGACTAGTAGTTTCTGCACTTCTTTGGTTATCTGCTCTTCTATCTCGGGGTGGAATACTCTGGCAGGCTGAATCACCTGTTTAGCTCCTGGGTCCACGTTTTGCGTGTGTACCACTAGCGCTGGGTCCAACCCCGGCATTTCACTGTAGTCCCATGCAAGAACATCTCTATATTCTTTTAATAGCATTATTAGTTCCATTTTTTTCCTTTTTTGACAACTTCGAACTGATTGAAATCGGCTTTAGCTTCTGTGAATCAACTCCCAAGTTCACTTCCTCCAACTTTTCTTCTGCCGTAATCTGCGGGTCTTTTTCTGCCACTACTCCTTCACTACTATCTTTTTCCTCCAATCTTTCTTGAACATTGCAACACACTGGGCTTTTGTGCTGCCATCCCTGTTCGGGTCCCGCGTGTGTTTCATTTGTGGGCCCCGCGTACCTTCATAATCGGTACACAATCCTGCCGTCAGGGCTTCGTATCCTGACACATCGGGGTGCATCGTCTGCCTCTGTGGCAGGCGATTCTCTCCTCTTCCTTTTTTGAGATAGAAGCTTTCTTAGGTCAGGTTCGGGGTCGTCCTGTATATCCTCCCATTTGGGAACAAAAGTGCCTCGCGGTTTCGACACTAGGCTCTCCCCTGACGGCGCCCACTGGTCGTAAACCATGGTTTCCACCAAATGGGCCTTTGCCTGCTCAAACGGTGATGGGTTGGTCGCTATTCGTACTATTCTGCCATTTAGCCTTCCTTTCACACATTGGTGATAGGTGGATGGGACTAGCTTGTGCTTATGCAGCCATAGTCGTCCTAATAACACATGATATGAGACCTCTGTTTTTACCACGTGGAACCGGGCTAACGAGGCTATGGGGCCTACTTTTAGCCACAACTGGATATGGCCTGCGGTGTATTCTCCACTTCCTCCGAACCCGGTTACTTCCATTGGACATCCCTGGATCTTCTTTTCTGAAATCCCTGCTGCCTGCAAGGTGGCTAATGGAATCAGATTCACCGATGCGCCCGTGTCTACCAGGGCCCTCTTGATAGGAATCTGATTTATAGACGCGGCCAGATAAAGGGGTCTTCTGTGGTCAGGACTTCCTACCTCTATGTCTTCATTACTGAAAGTGATTTCACTTGATTCTTGTAAGAAAGCTCTATCGTCCGTAGCTTCTGCGGCTAAGCATTCTATCCCCGCTCCAGAGGCAATGCTGACTAGGGCCTCTGTAGCCACTTTTCGCTCGTTTACTGTGAGGCCTAATTGATCGAACAAGTTTTTGAATTTGGAGCTTTTCTGCAGGGTGCTAATTGCTGCAGTAGGCAAGTTTGGGCTTTCTTCTTCGTCCTCCCCAAGATCCGCACAGATTACTACCGCTGTTACGCCTTTCCCTTTATGGTTCGGGAGCAAGTTTCTCTGAACTTCTGATTGTGTTAACTCCAGGGTTCCTTCTCTGATCCTACGGTGTATTAGTCTGCGAAGTGCCCAACATTCCACGGTAGGGTGTTGCACGTAGTTGTGCAGCCGGCAGAAGCGTGGATCCCTTTGCTCTTCCTTTGTGGGCTCTCTAAAGACCTGGTTGGGCTTAAAGACTTCATCAACTATCCATCTATCCAGGAGCACATCTAACTCCTTTGGGGTGCATGGTATTGGTGGGGGAGTGTCACGCTCCATCCCCTCTGATTTCCTCTTTCTTTCGCCTGCGGAAGCTGTCATGGCCTACGGGCGTTCCTTTTATTGGGAGCTGGTCTTACTGATTGAGCAGTCCTTCTAGCCTTTTGCAATAGTTGCGCAAACAGTGAAATCTCCAGGTTTTCTAGGACATCCCGATATTCTCTGATCATATTCGTCATGCACATCTCTACTAACGTCTTTTCCTCGCAGTGATCATAGCAGTCAAGTGCTATATCTCTAAATCTTTTGATATACTCCAACAAATCCTCGCCACTCTTTTGCTTGGTAGCTTGGAAGGTTGCGAGCATCACCGTTTCTTCCCCATGAAAATACTTAGTGCAAAATACATCCACCATGTCATCCCAAGTCGGGATTGACCCGGGCTTTAAACCGGTATACCAGGTATAGGCTCGATCGCATAACGGCTTGGAAAACTCCCGAAGGCATAGATCTTCATCTGCTGCGTAAGGTCCGAGAGTGTCGATAAACTTGCTTACATGTTCGACGGCACTCCCTTTCCTGCCATCATATTGTGCAAAGGTCCGAGGTTCATACCTCTCCGGATATGGCTTGCTGAGTACTCTCAACGGGTAAGGCGGTCTTCGTGCATAAAACCTTTCTTTTGGCACTCTGGTTCTTTCACATTCCAAGAGAGCAGCTACTTCCGCCATTGTAATGTAGCGTTGCTCGGTGTTTTATGGGGCACCCCCAGCGGGTGTTTCTTCTTTCTCTGCCGCATGCTCCGTGTCATGCTGGCTCCCTTTTTCTTTTGTCTAGTCTGTCCTCAGCTGACGGATTTCTTCCATCATTTGCTGCTGTGAATGTTGGAGCGCCTACAGTACTTCCACGAAGGTATTGGGGTCGCCATTGGGATCCTTGGCCTGCGGTTGAGGCCCAGCCCCCATTCCTGTAGCACCCTCCACCTGGTTAGACTGGTGCTGGTGGGGCGTTGTTGGTCTGGATTCTGCTTGAGAAGGCACGGCGCTCATGTTTCGCGTTGCCCTAGATTTTGGCGGCATTTGCTTGTGAGGAATCTCTGTCCCTATCTGTTTCCCAACTCCCCAGCAGAGTCGCCAATTTTTGTATGGGGTATTTCGGGCTGATTCTGTTGGTAATGGACTGGATTATCTCATCCTGCCGCAATGAGCCCAATATGTTCTGGATTGGAAAGTCGGGACCGGCTCAGTTGCAACTCACCCTGGCCCGGCTTGTGCGCAAGCTATGCCTTACCCTGACACAACTTATGTCGTGTAACTGTGGCAGGCGAATCCTTTCTAAACAGTTGCTGCAGGCAAGTATATTACTAGTATAAGGAATGAAACATGTCTGCCACGCTTTGAACGAAGGGATATCGGGATGAATACATAAAGATAACAATCAAATAAACTTAAAAGGTATGCATATGAAGAAAGAAAAGGGTAAAGGGCATCGGCAAGCTGTTAAGACTCCCAGTCTGCCGTAGTGTGTTAGGGGAATTTAAGCCAAAAAGAAGACAACACTTCCTCAATGCGACTAATTTCTCAAAGGGGAAATTAATGGATTTGAAGAAATAGCCCTAGATGACCTTTGTTCCGAGTGTAAGCAAATAAAGGATGTGATTTTTCGAGAGGGAGAGAGGGGTCAACAACCCACTTTGGTGCATGCCTGTTTTCTTCTCTCTTTTTTTTACTCTGTTTTTCTTTCTTGCTCTGTTTTCTTTCTTTCTCACTCTGCTTTCTTTCTTAGTTGGCCTCCTCTTTTTTGTGCACAGGGAACACTCTTATATAGTGTTTTACGGTGTATTATCTTTACCTTTTGACCCCTGTAACCGTCTTTGTCTGATGCTTGTACTCGCCCAACCATTAATGGTTGGTCAAGCACCCGGCCAGCGCCACGTTCTTGCACTGGCCGCGGCGCACTACGTCTCCGAACAAAGACAAGAATATTTTTGTTTGTTAGCTTGCCGTGGCATCCTCTCCCGCCATGGCAGAGCACTCTTTCTCTCTCATGGCATGCACCAAAAGGCTCCAACTTAGCTTTGCCATTTTCGGGTGCTAGATCATCCCAACAGACACTCACCCAAAAGTGGCCTGAGTGGAAGCCCCGACATGGGTTCCTCCCTCTCCCCTCCGTCAAACCACACCCTCCTTACCTCTGACCCGTGGCCCACCTTCACCTGTATTGGCTGGGTACAGGCTGGTGAAACCTGAGCCTCGCGCGTGCCTACGTTCGTCCAAAGTTCATCTGCCAGTCATGCGTTCGCCGTGGCTTGGGCATCTGCCTTTTAACTTTTTTGTAGATTATCTCTTTATTGGTCCTCTATCTGCGGTTTGGGCTCGCCCTTGGTTATGGGCTTTCACATATTTCCTCCTTCGTGGCCTCATTTATTTCCTGCTGTGCCATTTTGATGAAACGGCTATATAACAGGATTGGGCCTTCTTTAGGTTCACTAATTTCTCTCTTTTCTTTTCTTTTTTCACTGTTCTGGTAAGCCCATTGGGCTTTCATTGCCACATGTGCCCGCGGGCTCCCGTGTCCCGCTCATCCTTCTTTGGGGCGTCCTTGGCCCCTTACAACTTCGTACTTTCCATGGGCCTTTATCGCCTTGTCGGGCTTCCGCGGGCCAACTAATTTATCATTTCTTTTAGAGCCCATAGAATTTCCATGGCTCTACATACTTTCTTTACTTTGGGCTTGCCACAATGGGTGTGGCCCATACTCGCTTTTCTACATCCGTGGCCCATGGTTCACTATTTCTATCTTTCCGGGCCTTTTCAGGCCCATTTACCTCTTCAAGACCCGTTTGTTTACTTTACGGACCTATTCCTGCCACTCAGGTTTTAGTTGGGCTTTTCCCATTCATTCTTTGATTATTTCTTTCTGATGTTATGGACTTACTCCCCTTGTTGGGCTTAAAGAGTGAGCCTCAACAATAGTACAACTCCCGAGTCAAACACAGGGAATTCTAGGTCGGAGACCTTGTTCTAAGAAAGATCATGGGCGCCACCAGAGACCCCGCCTAAGGAAAGCTCGGCCCCAACTGGGAAGGACCGTACCGGATCACAGCATGGCGAAGAAAGGGCACCTACCATTTGGAAACACTGGAAGGACAAAGACTGCACCACCCATGGAACGCCGAGCACCTACGAAAGTACTACCAGTAAGAAAGAATGACAACCCCCTACTTGTACTCTGCTTTAATGTATTTTGGGAACTCAAATGGCATGCTTCCCCCCTTCTTAAAAATTATGCAAGATTCAGAAGTTTATCAAAAGTCTCTCCTATACTTCGCTGAGGGTTAAACATAAAAACTTGTTAAACATAAAAAGTTGACGGCCTAAAGCGACATTATCCTAAAAAGGTAAAAGGCAAAAAAGCCTAAGTACGAAAGCCAACGGCATAAAAAGCTGACGGCCCAAAGCGACATTATTCTGAAAAGGTAAAAGGCAAAAAATCCTACATATGAAGCCGACGGCATAAAAAGCTGACGTCCCAAAGCGACATTATCCTAAAAAGGTAAAAGGCAAAAAAGCCTAAGTATGAAAGCCGACGGCATACAAAGCTGACAGCCCAAAGCGACACTATCCTAAAAAGGTTAAAGGCAAAAAAGCCTAAGTATGAAGGCCGACGACATACAAAGCTGACGGCCCAAAGCGACATTATCCTAAAAAGGCAAAAGGCAAAAAAAAACCTAAGTATGAAAGTCAACGGCATAAAAAACTGACGGCCAAAAGCCGACGACATAAGAAGACGACAGCCCAAAGCCAACGGCACTATCCTAAAAAGGATAAGAGGCATGAAAAGCCCAAGTATAAGAGCCGACGGATTTATAAGCTGACGGCTCTATCCTAAATATACGAAAGGGCATAAAAGCCCGTTAAGTATAAAAGCTAACGGCTTACAAGCTGACGGCTCTACCCTAAATTTATAAAAAGGTGCAAAAGCCTATTAAACATGGGACCTGACGGCCTCGTTGGAAACGACAAATATAAAGGGTATCATCCACAAATCTCAAATAAAAGTAAGTAATCCATACAAGGACGAGTTTGAAATATGAAATACATTAAAATGCCTTGAAAGGCAACATTGTTCATGACGGTTCAAAAATTAATCTTTCTACAAAAAATTACAAGGCTACCTGACGGGGGAATCAATAACTTTTACTTCGTCATCTTTGACTTGAGCATGATCCTGGGCTGGTGTCTCTGCTTCGTCTTCTCGTCTCCCGGCACCCTTGATATTTTGATCTTCGTCAAACAAACGATCAGTGCTACCTGAAGCCGTAGGGAGGACGGAGGTCTAAGCTTGAGCTTCATCAATGCTCACATTGGAGAGATCCAGTTCGGGGTGAGAGGCCTTCACTTGACGAATGACATCGTCAAAACCGTCTGCAAAGGTGCTGCCCAACTCCGTCAAGTAAGCCTTAGAATCGCGGTACTCTTTAATGGCGTCTTCCTTTTCCTGACGGAGTTGGTCATTGACGGATAGAATTTCTTTCTCCTTGTCGCTAAGAACTTTTTGCAGCACCTCCGTCTGCTTCTCTAACTCACCCCTCTCTTGCTCGGACATAGCCAGTTTCTTCTTAATAACTACTCTCCAGGCCTTAAACTGGGCTAACTCGTCCTCCGTCTCTGTCGCTTTAGTCCGTACACGGCCCATAGCCATTTCATTGTGGACACAACGGTCCATAAGACCTTTCATCATAAGCACGGCCTGGAACGGGAAAATGTTAAGTCAATATAACGGTAAACAAGTACATACAAAAAATGATGATGACGGAAAGTTATTTACCTGGGCGAGGCCAAAAAGACCCGTCTTACCCATTGCCTCCGTTGAGTGGTTTCCAAGGTCTTCGTAATCCTCTGCCGTCATGATTGAAGACAGCTTCTCTATAGCATACCTGGAATCCTTGCAGGAGGACGGGTGGCTTCTCAACATTGGGGATTGGGCCAGCCGTCATGAAGCCCTTCCCCTTGCCATGTTTGACAGGGACTGTCTTCTTTGCCTCCGCCTCGAGGCCAACGACGGTATCAGTCATGACCTTTGGCTTCTTGGCAGGACGGTCCGTCTCCTGGCCGGTTTTCCTTTTGACGACAGGAGGCTTTGGGGGGTCCGTTCCGCCTGTCTGACCACTCTTCTTCTTCGCAGCTGCTTGTTGTTTGATGATGGCTCTCCTCCTTACATCGTCCATTTTTGTGAAAGAAGAAGGTATATAAGTTAATGAATTAAGAAAGTAACTAAGTGTAATACTCAAGTGAACGGACTCACGTGCTCGAACTTGGTTCTCGTATTTGATCGCCTCCTCAGACGGTTCAGGTCCGTCGCAGTGCCAATGAATGGTTTCAAGGTACACCAACTTCGCCCAAGATCTGTCTTCCAATTTAGTCTTTTGGAAGATTTTCTCTAGAAAACTCCACTGTTCAAGTGTGACTTGTGGATGGTCTTGAGCTGCAAAAAGAAGACGGTTAGAAATCAACTATGTTTAGAATTTAAATCAAAGAAGAGGACGGGTTTATACCAGACGGGGGTAATACACCCCATGTTGTGTCAACCGACATGTACTCAGTCTCACCAGGACGACACATCTACTCACTACCGTCCATAAAAAAGTACCTAGACTTTCAGTCCCTATTGGAATCTGGAGTATCACTCACCAGTCTTAATAATGGACTCCTAGCTACAAAACTATACATCCCCTTTGATTTTGTTATTTCAATAGGACGGTAACAGTGGAAGAACTCTTCCACTGTTAGTCTTTTCTTTCCTTTGGACATTGTTTCGTACAGGACCTCTACCCCAGGAAAACCCTCCAAGCGTTTGGGGAAACTTGGTTGACGGACAATCCTAGGTAATGGAGGAGTTGATGGTGTAGTTGACTCAGGGGAAACCTCAACCCAGCCTTGAGCATTTGCTCATAGATCCCGACACCCTTAACACCGTAGTAATAACACTTCTCTGATTTGTTGGGTAGTAGGAGAGGTATGTTGTCGGGTATTTGGTACTTACTCCTAAGTGTTTTGAAGTGAGACTTTTTAATGGTGGACAAAAAATCATTTACCGTCCATAGTGAAATCATTATAAACTTCCTCATCCCATCAGAGTCTACGACGGATTGAATTTGTGGCTCGTTTTCTCCTAGACCGTCACTAAGTTTACTTTCTGTCCTACCACTACTTGAGGAAGAAGAGCTGGTAGACGAACTGTTTTCACTTGAAGTGTCAGGATCTCTTGGACTCGACGGGTGAACTTCGTCGTAGCTCGCTCTGTCGCGGACAAACGACTGGTTACTGGACGCATAGACATCTGTCACCTTCATGTGACGGAAAATCCTAAGTTTAACTAGTCTAAAGGCATTCAACGGTGATAAAGATGAATGAATCAATAGTGAATACTTACCGGTTTCATTTGTTGTTGGAAAACGTAATCAACGGACACACGAACATGACGGACGAACAAGTTGACGGATCAAACGTTTTTTTGGTTGGGTGAACGGATGCGCTCTGATCGTTTGATTTCAGTGAAAAGTGAAAAATGAGGGAGAAAAAGGGAGGTTTATATATGAGGAGTAGCGCGGGAGGCGAGGGGACGCCTCGTTCTTGGCACACAGTCATTAAGCTGACGACACGTGTCCTACATTAATTACTCTGCATTAATTACCGTGTGACAGCATATCTCATCAGGTCTCTCCCATTGTGAACTGGAACCGTCATCCCATTAGTTCGTCTCTTGTGGAGTCACGGACTGATGGGCTGAGGGGGCACCTGATAGGGATAAAACACCTGCTAGACCCTGACAGCTTGCTTAAGCTGACGGGACGGCGTATGCTGACTGACATAGACAACGGACACGTCGCCTTGATGAGACGAGGCTTAAACAAGCCGACGGGAGTAAGGAACGACGAGGTGAGACTGGGGATACCAAGGCGTATCTTGCCATGCACGCTTCTATAAGAAAATGGGTCTTGCCACGTACGCTCACACTTGGGCAGATATCTTGTGCAGCACGATTGCTCCCAAAGGGATGTCTTGCCCAACACACTTATCGCCCAGGAGGTATCTTGCGCTCCACGCTACTCAAAGGGTAATTCCGGTAGGGAGGTATCTTCCCAAGCACGCCTTGGGTAAGGCCCCATGCTACTATAAATACTTCTAAGCCCTCCCAAATCAAGGTACGCATAATTCTACCCGACTTTGACACTTTAGAGTTGTGAGCAATACAAACTTAGCCATCGGAGGGTCGTTGGCCGGTACCACGCCGGTACTCCCCTTTGAGGTTCTTTTTACTTTTGCAGGTTTATCGGGAGCGCGCGAAGACCCTGCAGCTTACTGAGTTGATTCTTGACGTCATCAACCTTTAATTAAATGTATCCTAAATGGACTAATGTAGTACTATATATTTGAACTTAATTAGGAAGTTATGCTCCATTTGTTTTGACGTTATCGTTTCTAAAATATAAGTTATTTTCCAAAAAAAATCTTTGGAAAATTATCTCATTTTCTTATATTTACTAACAACTTTGAAAATGAGTTAGAATACTATTTTTTAACTTATTTTATTTAGCTTGTTGTAAGATAGAATTACTTTCCGAAATTGTTTTAAAGAAAAACAAACTCTAAAAAATAAATCATACTTTTAATAGAATTTTTCATTAGTTATGAATAGTTTTCTATTGACTACTTTTTTTGATATTATCAAAAATAGGAGCATGCAAAAAATTATCTCCACATAAAGTTTTCTACTGAAATAAACGAAGTTGATCACAGGCGGAGCCAAGGGGGGACCAGGGCGGATTTTTTTTTTTTCAAAATAACTATAAAACTTAAACAATTTTATTAGTTAGTAACGTTTTCAAACTATTTAGGAAACTAACAATTTGAGTATGTGAAACTCGATTTCACTGTAGCAAATCGAGTTTAAGACACTCGATTTCTGTATGCTAGTAGAGCTGATGTGGAGAAAGGATCCACGTAAAAATCGAGTCTTAAAGACTCGATTTCCTGTACATCTTACCTTCTTCTCTCTTTTTTTTCTTTTTTTTTTTCTGTTCATCATCTTCGTGCAGACTTCACTCACCTAATCCAATCTGTCCAAACCCACATTCCAAAACCAAATTCCACCATCTCTATTTAAACCCACTCACTCTCCGCCATATTACTCTTCCACCACCCAATCATTTCCCACTCACTCTGCCCCGTAACACAACGTTACCTGAAACCAACAACCAACAACCATGGGCAATAATCCGAACGAAATCGGGTTCAAACTCGTCGGATTCTCCAACTTCGTCCGGACCAACCCGAAATTCGACCGTTTCAAGGTTAACTGGTTCCACCACGTGGAGATCTGGTGCACGGATGCCACCAACACGGCCCGAAGATTCTCATGGGGCCTGGGCACGCCATCATCTTCATGGAGATCGTGGTCTTGAACACCTGCACGAAGATGATGAACAGGAAAAAAAAAAAAAAAAAAAGGAAGGTAGAAGATGATGAACAGGAAATCAAGTCTTAAAGACTCGATTTCCACGTGGATCCTTTTTCCACATTAGCTCTGCTAGCATACAGAAATCGAGTGTCTTAAACTCGATTTGCTACAGTGAAATTGAGTCTTACATACTCGAATTGTTAGTTTCTTAAATAGTTTGAAAATGTTACTAACTAATAAAATTGTTTGAGTGTTATAGTTATTTTGAAAAAAAATCCGACCAAGGCCCTCCTGAGTTTTGAAAAACTCTCTTAATAATAGTACTAAAATGAAATAAAATAAAAAATAGGAAGAACCGTAGCCCCCTTAATATTTTTGACAAAAAATATTACAACGATTCTAATCCTAAAAACTAATGTAACTATGGGTCTAGGACTAGAATAGAGTACTGTAGAGTGTAGCTGCAGGTCCTTAGCATGGCTAACTAGTTTAGTACTTAAATTAAATTTATTATAATTTGATAATAGTAATTTGTTAGTTGTTTGTTTAATTGATATTAGTGGCTTGGATCATTAAATTACATTATCATTATAAACTTGTTTATTCTATCAATTTGAGGCATTGGGGTTATAAAATTTAATATTCAGAATTTCATATTTCGTAATAACTTATAGGGGAAAGATCTATGATCTATAATTGATGCAAAAATGACCTCTTATGTTGTTTGCACCAATTTAGTTTAGCATTAATTATAAGTGATTTTAGTGCCATGAAATAGCGTAAAAACAACGTTTTTTTAAGTTAAAGTTAATTTATGAAATTAAACTTTTTTAGTCAATTTTTTATACATTATAATTTTATTGCGTTTATCTTAACCCTTTTCAAAAAATTTCCTAGTTCCGCCCACTGAAGATGATTGTATCTACCTAAGCTCTACCCATGCACAAAGTGTTTAGGGGTGTGGTGGGCTTTTTGTGATTTTGGGCTGGATTGCCTCCTGTCGTGTTAGGCTCAAGTGTTCTGGATAAGAGAGTTGGGACCAGTCTAATTGCAACTCACCTTGGTTCAGCTTGTGCACAAACTATGCCCCGTTTACCGAGACTTTACTCATATGCCCATGGCTAACGAAATTGCTATAGAAAAAGTTATCGAAGATAAATGCAATAAAAAAATGATAAAAGTAATACGTTACTGTTAGGCAAAATAAGTAAGAGATCCTTAATTAAAGTAAGAAAAAAGAACACATTATAGGTGATATTGCAAAGACAAGAGGAGAAACAATAGCAACAAGTGGTAAAAGCCAAAGAAGAGAAGATCGGTTTGCCGTATTCAATTGTATTACGGGGCTTAAGCCAAGGAGGGAGCCACTTCCTTAACGTGGATAACCTCACAGGATAATTCTGTCATAGAAATTATCCACTCTAAGGAGACGGGTTTGAATGGCTTGTGCCCAAACGAGTTCTTTATCCTCAACAGAGGGTAGGTTTTTAGAGGGAGATGAGGGATTAGCCTATTGGTACAGGCTTGCCAGTTAACACTCTATTTCCTTTTCTTTTTTCTTTTCCCTCCGTTCTGTTATTTGGATTCTTTCCCACTCTTTTCTTTCTTTCTTAATGCTTGCTCGTGTGGTGCTACGATGATGGTGCGTGATTCTCCTAAAGGTTACTACTGTGTTGTGATGCTACTGTGCACGGCAATGACCCTTTATATACTATCTTTCGTGACTGGTTTTACCATTTTAGCCTTTAATTACTTTGTCTCGTTTAGGATGTTTTTCTTGATCATCCACTGGTTTGTTACCTGTCCAGCCACCACCACTTACCTGTGCTGGCTCTGCCACTTTCCATTACCGGACAAAGAAGACTATTTTATTTGCTTGCACACCATGACATTCTCATTTGCTATCTCTTATGGCATGCACCTAGTGGTTATAACTCATCTTCCCTCTTTTGGGTGGTATGTCATCCCAGCAGGACATTTTCCCCAAAAGAGTTTGAGCGGAAACCCTAGTATAGGCTTTCCCCTTCTTCCCACCGCCAGACCATGCCCCCTCTTAATTCTGACCCATGACCTATCATTCCTGTATTGGCTGGGTACAAGTTGGTAGTGCCTCAGCCTTGCGCGTGCTCCATTTCCCGTGTACACCAAAAGTTTGTCCGCTGTTCATGCGTTTGCCATAGTATGGAGGCTTGTTTGTGCATTCTGCTGCTCATTCTTAATCTCTTATGGCGTGAATTGTCTTCTGGTTTTTCATTCTTTATTGGCTTGCTCATTTCGAGGGCCAGACCTTGCCTGATTGTGGGTTTCCCTTCTTGAGCCCATACTTTGTTCTTTCCGTGGTCTTGTTGCCATTTCTGTCATAACACACTGCTATTCCTGCCGTGGCATTATTTGACTCGTGCTTGTTGGACCTCTCTCGGGCCTGCTGTGTATTGTTCCTTCCATTGGTTACAATGTGTTAGTTTAGCTATTGGGCTTACACTCATGTTGTTTTTGGGCTTTCTTGACTCATTACATTGCTTGTAGGCTCCTTCGGCCAATTTCTTTTCCCTTGGCCGTCCTTGGCCCATTTGCTTTCCTTGAGCATCCTCGGCCCATTTTATAGTTCTACAGTCCTATGGGCTTTTACTAACTATTTTGGGCTTTCTTGGCCCAATTACTTTATCCTCCATTATTGGGGTTCATGGACTTTCTATCAACCCTTTATTTTCTTACTTCATTACTCCGGGTCTGCTGTGACCCATTCTTACTTTTCTATGTCACATAATGCCTATGAGTTTACTACTTTTTTCTCTGAACTCCTCTAGGCCCATTTGCTTTCCTCAAGACCCATTTATTTACTTTATGGGCTTATGATTCATTAATTCTGCAATTCGGGCTTAATGGTGTTTTCTACCAGTTCACCAACTCTTTTCTGCCCATATAATTGGACTTCTTCCTGCTATTGGGCTTTTCAAAATTAGCATCAACAGAGAGTTTAGGGAAAAAACGACTTGAACTGCGAGATTAACAGCATGTTGTAATTATCTTATAAAAAAAAAAAAAAAAGTTCTGCCCAATGGTAATAGTTTTAACATTTTATAAAGTAAATAATAATAAAGATAAGAGAAGGTACACGTCCCCACCATGCATAAGATAGCACAACATCCGTGAAGTAAGAGCATTCTCATCAAGGGTGTCAAATGCCAAATATTTGGCATTTGACACCCCAAACCCTTAAAAATCAATTACATCAAACATTGCAAATGCTATTATTTTTGGCATTGATGAACAGTGCGGTCTCAAATTTGAGACCGCACTGTTCACCCATTGTAAAAATTATATTATTTTTTTATTCCGTGGGCCCCGCTTACTTTTCTTCTTATTTTTTTTCTTTCTCCTTCCTTGGCTTTCTTCCGTCTCCCATTCTTTGCTCTGAGAGCCTCCAAGCATTTCTCTGCTCTCTCTCTCTCTCTCCCTCTACTCGACGTTCTGCCTCTCTCTCCAACGAACTTCAGGCCGGCGCATCAAGGCAAGCCGATCTCTATCACAGTGGGTTTTTTTTTTTTTAGTTTACCTTGTGATTTGATGGTAGATTTGGCAGTGGTTGTGTGGGCTATAGATTTGGCGTTTTGGATTTGACCGGCGTGGGCATCGGCGTTGAGGGTAGATCGGCGTGGGTCATCGGCTAAGAGTTCGGCTTGGGTCTTTGATCGGTGGGTCTCTAATTGCGTGGGTCTCTCTCGGTGGTTGTTTTTCTTATTCCTTTTCCGATTGTTGGTGGTGTGAGGTTGTGGGTTTGTGATTTGGTTGTGATTTTGGAGGGTTGTTTTTCTTTTTCTTTTACCGGTTGTTGGTGATGAATGGTGATGAGGTTTTGGGTTTGGGTTTGTGATTTGGTTATGATTTTGGTGGTTGGTGGTCATGGTTGTGGGTGGTGGTGACTGTGGCAGTTGTTGTAGCTATGGTGGCGCGGTGGGTGGTTTTTTTTTTTTTTTTTTTTTTCGATGGTGGTGGCCGGCAGCGTTTAGTCGTGGGTGTGGGTTTGCAAAGAAACAGAGAATGGGAGAGACAGATAGAAAGAAATAGATAATAAAAAATAATATTTAAATGAAATGCTAAAAAAATTAGAATCTTTGATGTCTGATGCATTATAAAGTGGGATGTTAAATGCTAAAATTTTGGGTTTTGAGATGGTATATGTTAAATTTTTTGCTTTCCTTGATGGGAATGCTCTAATGCATAAGATAGTAAAGCCATATTCGACTTCTCGACACAGCCAACCAAGAAAAGCAATTTGGTCTTTGTCTCTATGATTGGACTTTCGTAATTTTGTATCTATAAGTAGTGGAGTTTTGGGGTCCTTTGTTTTGCAGAGAGCACAGAAGAAACTCAACTCTCAAAAGCTCGGTTTTTCTTCCTCTTAATCTTTCACCCAAACCAGCATATATAGCACACTGAGAGTGATCAAAGAGAGATATAGCAATGGCTGGTGCTGCTACTTCTGCAATCAAATCAGTTCTCACCAGGCATCTTCATGTAAGATTATATATCCTTTCATCTTTCATATCAATTGATTTTGTCATATTTTGTGATTATGATTATGTGAACATAAATCAATCTTCTTTGATCAATCTTAGCCTCTTTAAGTCTTATCTATCAAGTGGTTTTTTTTTTTTTTTTTTTTTTCTAAAATGTTTGGATTCATTGATTTGGCTGATCATTGATGTGTGGAGTCTATTCTGACAAATAGACGGTCAGGATCTGGTTAGGCTGAGTCTGAGGGGATATGGATTAGTTTTAAGCGTGACGATCTCTTTGTGGGTGCGCTTGGCACGTCACTCAATATTAGTACTATTGACTTTTTCTATATAAAAAAAAAATATGTAGCATACTAGCCTCATCGCAAATCTGATAAGACTTTTTTTTTTTTTTTAGTTTAAAGTATTTTTTCAATTTGAATTTATCTATTGTTAACGAGATTACACGTAAATAAATTTTTAAGAAGCTAAAATTTAAGATTTAAAATTACTACTTTTTAGAAAAAATATGTGTGAGATATATTTAAATAAAAAATGTGCTAATTTTTAAGAAAAAAATTTATCTAATATTTTTTTTAAATTTTATTGAATTACAATTTTAATCTTTTTTTTTTATTTTTTAAGAAAAATAATTATCTAATTAAATTAGGAGTTTTTTTTTTTTTTTTTACAATTTTCAAAGTTATAATTAACTTTTGGAATCTTTTTAACATATAGAGAAGAGATTATTGATTTAAAAAACTAAGTCAACAACAAATTCTAAGTAACACATTGTTACTTGCTGTTACTGCGGTACAAAAAGAGCAATTTTAGTAGTAAATTTATATAAGAAATTGTAATAATTTGTAATTATAATATTTGTTGTGAAAATATTGTGAAATGAGTTTTTTATTATCTTGTCACGTCACAAAAAAAAAAAAAAAATTTTATATCACATCATTTAATTATTTATAAATAATAATTTGAGATCATCTTTTGTCTTTTTTTTTTTTACTATTTATTCTTATTCATAAAGAGAAACACTAAGAGACAAATAATTTACATAATCTTTTTTATAATAACTTCATATTTTATATATCTACTATTCACATCACTATTATTAACAGTTTTACACCAATGGTAACATGCAGCTTGAGCAGCTGTGAATTTTTTTTTTCTAAACTAATTGATTCATAAAAAAGTTTCAAATCTTTACTTGAAATAAAACCAAATAGAGAGGATTGCTCTGTCTCACCAGCTAGGTTGTATTTTGGGTCAACCAAAGCATTTAATGAAACCATAATCGAACTTTTTTTTTTACATATTATTTTTTTAAGTTTTGAGATAACACTTGGCCCAAAGGTTTTCACTTTTCATTAATCTATCAAGGATAAGCTTCTCTAAAAGTTGAATTCCAGTTACTAAGGCTAGAAAGGAAGATGGTGAATCATTTTAATATTATATTTTTAAATTGGTTTACAACAGTGTTTTGTTTGTGCTGTTAGCTTCACAATCTGATTTTCACATTAGTTTTGTTATCATTAGCCTGAGTGGCTATGAAAGCTAAGCTTGATTTTGAACAAGTTATTTGGTGTTGCACAGTGAATTCTTTGTAAGAAAGTTAAGTTATTATATATTTTTTACTAATTGTGAGGTCATGTTCCTTTCTCTCAATATGGACAGGCTTCTCCTGGAAGCAAAAAGATTGTGGGGGTGTTTTACAAGGCCAACGAATATGCTGCTTTGAATCCCAATTTTGTGGGTTGTGTGGAGGGAGCCTTAGGCATACGTGATTGGCTTGAATCACAAGGTCACCAGTACATTGTCACTGATGACAAAGAAGGACCAAACTCTGGTCAGTATATTGTCATATCCTACATCTCTTATATGAAAACAACCAACTGGAAATTTGAGTTTGTGGTTAAAATTATAGTTAAGAACTAGTATTGTTGAAATGTTAATATCGTTTGGTTTTGTTTTGAGAATTTTCCAATATATATATTTTTTGGTTGTTGTAAATTTACATGTACCCTTATGCATGTTTCAGAACTTGAGAAACATATTCCCGATCTTCATGTCCTCATAACTACCCCATTCCATCCGGCCTATGTTACGGCTGAAAGGATCAAGAAGGCCAAGAATTTGCAATTGCTGCTCACAGCTGGAATTGGTTCTGATCATATTGATTTACCTGCTGCTGCTGCTGCTGGATTAACAGTCGCAGAGGTCACGGGAAGCAATGTAGTTTCAGTTGCAGAAGATGAGCTCATGAGAATCCTCATTCTTGTCCGGAACTTCTTACCCGGATACCATCAAGCTATTAGTGGAGAATGGAATGTTGCAGCTATTGCTCACAGGGCTTATGATCTTGAGGGAAAGACAGTTGGAACTGTTGGTGCTGGACGAATTGGCAAACTTTTACTTCAACGTTTGAAACCTTTTAATTGTAATCTCCTTTATCATGATCGTCTCAAGATGGACCCTGAATTAGAGAATCAGATCGGTGCAAAGTTTGAGGAAGATCTTGATGCAATGCTTCCCAAATGTGACATAATTGTCATCAACACACCTCTCACTGACAAGACAAGGTAATAATTTTGTGCATGTTTAATCTTTCAGGTATCATCACTATTTGAATTTTAGTATTTTTGGCTCCTTCAAATTTTTAGCTTTGCAACTTCTCTTTTTTTCTTTCAGTGATGGATCAATCTAACACTATCCTAAACTCTTCTGATCCTTGTTGAATTATCCTAAAAAAATGATAGACAAATCCTAAAGAGAACCTTCTTATAGGGGGCATCAAAAGTAATAATCAGGACTTATTGGTTTATGTTTGGAATTCCTGTAAATCGATTAACAAGCATTAACTTTCAAATCAACTCATTCTTTATCACTTGTAATATGCGTTACTTGATGAATCCATGACCTTACAAGGCTCTCAGTTTTGTTAAATATCATATTGTGATACAATTTGAATATGTTTGTTGTTGAATATTATATTTCATCTCACTTATAAACCATCATTATGTTGGGTTATGCAATGCAAGTCAAACTAATGAGAATTTTAATTTATATGATTCAGAGGTTTATTTGACAAAGATAGGATTGCAAAGTGTAAGAAGGGAGTCCTGATTGTTAACAATGCTCGAGGAGCAATCATGGACACACAAGCAGTTGCTGATGCTTGTTCTAGTGGACATGTTGCAGGTAACTCAAAAACTAGCCAAAAATAAACGAATCTCTAATGGATGAAGAGACCTATTTGTTGTAATTTAAAATATAGCATTATTATATTCTTTACGACATAACATAAGTTTTATGTTTTTCTCTTTCAGTGTTCCTTTTTATTGATACCTGATAATATGGGTTTCTGACAGCTTATACAAAAAGGGCTAACGTATTTGTAATTCTACAGGTTACAGTGGTGATGTTTGGTTCCCACAACCTGCCCCAAAGGACCACCCATGGCGTTATATGCCTAACCATGCTATGACCCCTCATATTTCTGGTACCACCATTGATGCACAGGCATGTTTTGTCCTTTTATCCCCTATATTTAATTTTTTATTTGTTCAATTTCCTGTTAAAGAACACCAATTTTAAATGGAACTTGTGCAGTTACGATATGCTGCTGGAACTAAGGATATGCTCGAGAGGTACTTCAAGGGTGAAGAATTTCCTTCACAAAACTACATTGTCAAGGAGGGTAAACTAGCAAGCCAGTACCAGTAAAAGCTTGCGCTTCTTGTGTGATGATCTGAGTTTGTTTTCTTCTGTCAGCAAGGTCCTGAAATAAATTACTTGCTTTTTAAGGTTTCTAAGTTTTCTGTTTTAAATCTGTAATGAGAACTAATGATGGCTATAATTCCATCGACTTTTATGTTATCTTAGCATGCAATGGTGAATTTCTTGTGCTTTTGAATATGATGTTGTATAATAACTCACGATTGTAAAATAAGACAAATGGCATCCCGTCACACCCCGACTCACTCCCTTCTTAGAACTTTAAACAATAGAAATGACATTTGTTCTGCTTGCTAGCACAGCTGCAACAGCGCTTACGGTGTGCTCTCACCTGTATTTAATAACCATTAACTAGAGCTACTAGAGTACAAAATCAGGAAAAGAAAATTTGCGACTAACTTCTTTCAAGTGCTAGTTTTATAATAGGTTGCAACCACGCCACTAGTATAACTAAATGAAGACAATGCATTTCTTTGGAATTTGAAAAGTGCCTGTAAGCTTCTAATGCCTCAAAAAAGCAGGTAAATTGTATGTTATCGAATACAGAACGAAAATCCACGTAAAAAAATTTTGAACCATAGGAACAATGGAAGTTTGAACTTAGAAGTATTTGTGACCACTTTCATTGTGACTTACTGCTACCACAGAAAATGATAAAACTCCTGCAACTTTGCTCTCAATATTTGATTAAGCAATTACTTACTATGGTCACAATAGCATCATGGGCATGCAACCCTTTGATTAAGAGTCCCTGTTTTGTTTAAGGAATTCAAGGTCCTTCATTTGCAGTTGTACAGCTTCTTTTGGTAAGGGTTTTGGCTCCAAAACATAGTTCTCATCACCGCCTTCAGCTACTCTCCTCGCCTTCTCTTCAACAATCCTCTGAATCTCTGATTGCCCAACTGATGCAAAAACAGAACTGAGCATGATTTTTAGTAGTCTCTTATCTTCTTCCTCGATAGGGTCCTTCCCAAAGCAACATACATAAATTGCTTCAAGAGCCTTCTCAGCTCGAATCTCCATGGGGATTGTTGGAGCCGCTACCTTTAACTTTGCCCGTCTCTACAGTTTGAAAGGCATATCTAATAAGAATGTATTTAAGATAGCTAAAAAATTTCAAGCCTCACCAGGTCAAGGACTCAATATATGAATGTAAGTGGACAGCACACACAAAAAGATATACAAGCACATCTCTCTTGAATTGTTGCTACTATTGATGAGCTAATAATCTCCAAGATTTAATTGCTCATTCATTGCTAAGGATAATGAGAAACCATAAACATTTGAAGCCCATATAATACATAGATCTCAAATCCTATGTGATATCCAAAATAGAGAGCATTTGTGATGGAACAAGAAGGGAGCTAGAATACCAAAAAAAATTACTATTCTTTTACACCTATCCTATAACAAGATCATTTCAAATTTTGTAACCACCATGTGCCTTAAGACCTGGAATAACAACCCTACAATAGGAATAAAATGGCAAACTGCATTTTCTAAAACCTTTTCCCAACCTACTAGTCTTCCAAATATCAGATAAACTTAATGTGGATCCTTTTCTAGATTATAGGTATGAATATAAAAACTTTTAGTTATTGCATGTTAAATAGTCCTGATTAATGGGTTACAATGTAACTTACCAACAATAATTTACAATGCCTTGTTTGAAATAATTTGAGCTTGCAATAGGATTCCAATACAGGTTTTCTTAACAATGAGAAAAAATTGTAGTAGTTACCCCCACCCAAATTACATTTAATGTCCCCCCAGTAAGGAACATGATCAATATTTCAAATGGGATTTTTTTTTGAAAATAACTATAAAATTTAAACTATTTTATTAGTTAGCTAAGGTTTGAAACGATTTTGGTATCTAATAAATCGAGATTGAAGGAGGCGATTTTGCTCTTTGAAATCGAGCGGATAAGTGTCGAGTTTCAGTAAAATCGAGTGTTTCGCACTCGAGTTCCATGAAGAAACCAGATGAAGAACCACGAAGAAGGCGAAACCCAGCAAAGAAGAAAAACAAACTACACGAAGAAGGCTTGGTATTTTCTTGTCTGGGTCTTTCGATTTGGTGATGCTTGGTATTTTCTTGTTCTGGTATGATGTTTGTCGGCTCTCATGGGACTCGATTTCCATGGAACTCGACTCTTACGAACTTGATTTAGGAAGACAAAATCGAGTGTACCAGACTTGATTTGTTAGATTGCTAATTTGTTTCAAAACCTTGCTAACTAATAAAATTGTTTGAGTGATTTGGTTATTTAGAAAAAAAATCCTTTCAAATGCAACTCAAGCTTTGAATTAAATGGCCTGCAATATGGATTCTCAAAAATTTTACACACAAAAGAAAAGAGAGAGTAAAAATGTAAATTGGTCAGATTAAATGAGATCAACCAACCTCCTTTGCCTCATTCATCATAGAAAGGAAAGTCTCCTCTTCAAATTCAATATCATCTGAAATCCGAAGCCTAACAACCCCCTCCAAAATCTCCTCAGATTTGAGAAACCCGGCACCAACAGCTGCTAGCCAACAACACAGTAGAACATGCGAAGGATCCCCTCCCTATCCGGAAAGAAATCTCAGCTCAAAAACTCAATTCCAATACTAAACTTATCTTAGCGCATTAAAACACACACAAACACACCAAAGAACCATTATCGTATCAACGAAAATACTAAGGTTACTCCAAATTTTACTATAAAATACTTACAAATGACTTTGTTATGAATGTGATTAGTGCCTCGTCAATAACATAAATAAATTGTTTAATTACTGTTTTTTTAAGGTAGTATTTAAATGTTGACAACCAATTTTTAATGTAATTTGTAATGTTTATGTAATAAAATTTATAGGAGTAAAACTTAGATACACTTCCTTAAAGTGCACTATATTAAGTTTCCTAGGAAGTGCACTATATTTTCCTATAACATAGATGGATTGAATTAAATTATACTATGTAGTTTTTGGGTCAATAAAACCATGTATTTAGATTTAATTGAAAAACTTAATGAATTGAACCTAAGAAACTATTACTAAGTTTTGCTGAATTTATACTCATTCTATCTAAATGAAGAGTCAGTAAGCAATATCTAAAAGCAGTCCATGGTAGGCATTACCCACCAAAGTTTTTGTCTCAGCAAAACAATAACACTATAAATATAGATACAAGGCCAAGACTTTAGCAAAGATTATTCATTACCGGGCCTCGTCGATCTTGGAAGTCATAGAAAGCTTTAGAATCAGCAACGCTACAATTCTTACCCACCCGCCTTCTAAACTCTGCAAAATCAATAATGTCACCACCAACCCCACCTTCATCGCTTAGAATTCTCGCTAGTAACCCAACCACAGGGAGAGAACCAATGACTTTGCTGGCAAAACTGGATATAGAGTTTGGATTCTCCATGTAAGCTCTAACACACACGACCCCATTACAGTTGTTTGGCAGTTTGGACCAACTGGGTCTTCTTGGGTTGCCATAAATTTGGTTGAAGAATTGAAGTAAAGGTGAAACTGGTTTGCAACAGGTTACTGTATTTGTGAAGTGGGTTGTGAGATTAGAAGAAGTGGATGTCACAACCACCATGGCTGTGAAAAAGTAAGGAAGTTATAAATTTTAGTTGATTATATACCTCACGTTTGGATATATACTAAAATTCCAATACATGTGTTATCTGGAATGAAGGGAAAGGACTTTATATTGTTGGGGTAGTATAAGAACGGTGTACCTGAGGCCTATTTGCATTTTGAGCTTGGGGCCTTGGGCACTCCAGAGTTTAGAAATCACCCAAAAAATAATAATAATGGGCCTCTTCTATCTTTCTTTCTTTCTTTCTTTTTTTTTTTTTTTAATTCAGAATTACTATATTTTTTAATCACAAAATTATCTAACTGTGTTACCCACAAACAAATTAAAGTCTTAATCCATGACAAATTAGTTCGGTACCATTAAACCTAACCTCTTCAATGAATAATGTAAATATTCAGAATCTATTATTATAGTGAGTTTGGCATTATGAAAGGTTTCATGGCTGTGCATATTGACAATTTGACATTATTCTCTGTCATGCAGCCACCCATAAGACTGTAGACGTGTGGATAGGTAGCAGAGCTACATGCGGCAACATTGTTTCTTGCACTAGTTATACTAAAGATGCTGAGGTATTAAATATTTTGTATTAAGGGCACGTTTGGTAGACTGCAATAGACACTGTAATGTAATAGATATTCCTATGGCATAACTATTCGCTTGTTTGGTTATGTTTTTATTACAATGAATAGTTATTCCTTATGAATAGCTATTCTTCAAAATGAGGAATAATTGATAAGTACTGAATATTTATTCCTTTGTAATAACTTTTAAAAAATTTTTCCTAAAAAACTATTAGTTGCCATATCTTCAAAAGGAAAGAAAATAAATTTTCCTTGTTGTTAATTATTATCTCTATTTTGAACACCCTAAAATAAGTGTATTTTAGGAAATTTGACTTAAAAATTATTTAATTATACATTCTTTTTATACTCTACTAAATTGTAGATGCATATTTAGGATTCTATTCCTAAATGGTCACCAAACTAATGAATAATAATACTTATTACATTCTAATTTAATATATTTCTTGCGATACTTATTTCTATTCCCATGTAATAATCATTACAATGTACTAAATGTGCCCTAAATGTTTTGCTGGTTTGATTTGCATAAATTAGAAATTGAGTATCCATGTGGAGTTCATGATTAAGGTAGTTAGAAACGATTAACAACTTGTTTTCCCTTGTTTTCCTCCTTTATTGGTGTAGGAAAAATTGGGGGAATTTGTCTATCAAAAAATGAACACTAAAAAGGTATTGAAATCATATATTTGTCTGTAAGAAAGGGCTAATTATGAGGATATCAAAGTTGTTATCAAGTAAGGATTAAGAACACTTCATTTGAATATTTCGTTAGGAAAGAAAAACCTATTGGTAGACTATAATGCTACCGCAATTTACTATTCACAAGAGAATGGTATGGTAGCAATATATAATGTTCCAACCACTCCTCTCGTATCTTTTTTCAATTCGATTGATGCGTAGGCAGGAATTTGAGGGTAGTATAGAAAGGTATTATTGGCTATCATATCTTTTTTTTAGTTCTATTGACGTGGAGGCAGAAATTTCAGAGTAGTTTGAAAGGTATTATTGGCTATGCTGAGAGTGATGACATTTAATTTTGTGAGAAACTGTAGGAACCATGGCTTATGGTTGTTATTTTTTGTATATTTTAAATAAACTCACTACTAGAAAAAAAAAAATTACAATGAAAATTTTCGTTGCAATGAAATCTTATTGCAATAAAATCTTCCGCAATAGGTTATTACAACAAAAGGGATTTATAGCAGCCAAAGAAAGCAGTCATGTCCTTGGATATGATGGCAGAGGGGGCAAAGTATGAAGAGTTAGAAAAAATTATCATTGATGATAACGATGAGAAGTATTTCCAAGTAGGAGTTTAGTTGCCTCCTCAAGAGAAGGAAGAGCTGGTCACTTTCCTCATGAAGAATGTTGATGTGTTTGCATAGAGTGCTTATGAAGCTCCCGGGTTAGATTTGAGTTTCATCTGTCATCATTTGAATATTAATCCATTTGTCACCCCTAAGAAGCAACCACATCGGCGCTTTTCTAAAGAACATTCCGATGCTGTCAAGGAAGAGGTGGTGAAGCTTAAGCGTACTGGGGCAATAAAAGAAGTGTTTAACTTAGAGTGGTTGGCCAACACGTTGGTGGTAAAAAAGAAGAATGGGAAATGGCGAGTGTGTGTGGACTTCACAGATCTAAATCAAGCTTGCCCAAAAGATCCCTTCCCGATACCTCGGATAGACCAGTTGGTGGATGTAACAGTTGGTCATCCTCGGATGAGCTTTTTAGATGCCTTTCAAGGATACCATTAAATACCACTAACTTTGAATGATCAAGAGAAGACTGCTTTTGTAACGCCCACTAGGAATTACCATTATAAGGTAATGCCATTTGGATTAAAGAATACAGAATCAACTTATTAGAGGATGATGACTAGAATGTTTGAACTCTAACTTGGCAAGAATATTGAAGTCTACATAGATGACATGGTGGTGAAGAGCAAGATAGAGTTCGAACATGTGAATGACCTCGGAAGTATTTTTGAGGTGTTAAGAGAGCATAAACTACGCCTTAATGCTTCTAAGTGTTCCTTTGGCATCAGATCAGGCAACTTCTAAGTGTTCAATCGTGAGATTGAAGCCAACCTTGATCAAATTAAGGCAATTAATAATTTACAATCTCCTCAGAATGCCAAGGAAGTCTAAAACTTAACAAGAATGATTGCAGCCTTGAACCGATTTATTTCCTGGTCCGCAAATAGATATAGGCCTTTCTTCCAACTGTTGCGTAAGTGGAATGAGTTTGAATGGACTGAAGAATGCGTCTTAACTTTTCAGCAACTGAAGGATTACCTTTCTCGGTCACCCATTATGTCCAGACTCGAGGAGGAAGAAGTTCTTTTTGCCTATATTACTGTGGCTTCCTATGTAGTAAGTCTGGTATTGATAAGGGTAGAGAATGGAATACAATGGCCAGTTTATTATGTGAGTAAGTCACCACATGAAGCAGAAGTTCGTTATTTACCTTTAGAGAAAGCTATTTTGGCCATGGTGCATGCTACATAGAAACTCCTTCACTATTTTCAGGCTCATACAGTTGTGGTTTTAACCCAACTTCCTCTGCAGTTGTTGTTCCGAAATGTTGATTATATAGGGAGAATTGCCAGATGGGGGACAATTTTGGGGGCATTTGACATCAAGTATATGCCAAGGACCTCCATTAGAGGGCAAGTTCTTGCGGATTTGGTAGCCGAATTTAATTAGTCTCCAGTAGAGATGGAAAACAAGGAGCAAAACTCAGGGGAAAAGCAAGTTAAGGCAGTTTCTCTACCTGGGCCTTCATCCTGGAGTTTTTTATATATATATATATATATATATGATTTTGGATTAAACAACTGTGAAGATAAATATCATGGCTAATGGCCACTTGTACAATTAGTCCAAATACGCAAGTCCAAAGCCAGCAAATAACTTGTTTATTCAAATTTGACCCTATATGCAGTAGTATAGTATAAGTGTATAATTTAAAGATAGATTCAAAGGTGTCATAGAATTCTCTTTATGCAGTAGTATAGTACACGTGTATAATTTAAAGATAGATTCAAAGGTGTCATAGAGTTCTCTACGTTAAACCGGTTTTATAGTAAAATCAGAATTTTTGTTTTTTTGTTTTGTTTTATTATTTAAGTAATACTGATGAGGAAAATTGTGGAAAGGTCAAAGGTTTCGGTTTTATATATATATATATATATATATATTGATTATATAATAATGGATTAGAGACAATACCATTTTGGGCTGAAACATCACTTTTTTTTTTAGAAACAAACACACATACAAGGGAGAGGGAAAGGGGTCCGAACAAAAATGCACATCACAACTCCACTTAAAAGCCATTGTAACTTTTAAGGGAGAAACTTCTTAGTTTCTTTCTATTCAAAACAAAAAACCTTATCATTCACAACCAAAAAAAAAAAAAAAAAATCTAGTATAATGATGAGGGACACGAAGAATCTGGGTTGTAGTGATGTCTACTATGGCGACAATGGCGTTGTTCTGTGTCACCAATGCGATTGTCACGTGTTCTACTACAAGAACTGCGACGGCTTTGTCAGGCCTAAGATTGATCATGTTAACTCGTCCCTCGCCTGTAGAACATGCAATAACTCCTTTGACCTCGAAGACAAACCAGCGACGCCAGTAATTCCTAGTTATTTTTTACTTTTAGTATTCTCTGTTGTGATTTTTGGTGTTTGTGATTTAATGCTGGTTATTTGTATTTTTTTTCATTTGGAGACCTAGTTTTCATAGAGAAATTGGTGTTTATAACACATATCTTGTTGTTCCTAAGCATTGATTTGATAATGCTATTACTAGGGGCCAGTCGCTTATGGCGGTGATTTTTGGAAGATAAGGATTGACATTAATGGTATGTATTTTTTTGAAAAATGATTTTTGATATTGTTATGGGTTTTTCCTTGCGTTTGTGTGTGTGTTTGAAAATGTTGAAGGGTTTGGGAGGATAGGGCAATCTATGGCAAGGGCAATTCTCCAGAGTAAGGATGATTTGCTAGTTGGTATTAACGACCCTTTCATCAACATTAGACTTTGTCGCAATAGGTTACTGCAACAAAAATAATCATTGTGATAACTTATTGCAATTATTTGAATGGTATAGCAACAACAAATTTTGTTGCAATAACATATGACAATAAGTTATTGCAATGACTTGATTTATTGCAGTGATATGGCAAAAATAGATTTCATTGAAATAAATTTAAAATTTAAAATTTAAAATATAGGTTATTGCAACAAAAATAATCATTGTGATAACTTATTGCAATTATTTGAATGGTATAGCAACAACAAATTTTGTTGCAATAACATATGACAATAAGTTATTGCAATGACTTGATTTTATTGCAATGATATGGCAACAATAGATTTCATTGCAATAAATTTAAAATTTAAAATTTAAAATATACCTTGTGATGGTGATTTTTGGAAGATCAGGATTGGGATTAATTGTATGTGTTTTTGTTAGAAAATGATTTTTGGTTTGCACCCTTTAAAGACTATGAGTGTAATAGAGCATCTATAGACAAACGGATCACCCTATGATGATCTAATGGCTGTTGAGAATGAATCAAATTTGGCGGTTGTATTTCTTAATCTTAAGATTGAGGAGAATTGATCATTCATAACTTCTAATAAAAGATTCCTCAAACAGTTATGGATGAGTAACCTTTTTCTTGAAATTAAATGATTTTAGATATATGCAAGGTAAATCAAATTAAAAAAAAAAAAAAAAAGAAAGAACCCGAAAGTCTACCATTATACCAATAGTGATTGGCCAGACTATTGCTATACATAATGAAAAGAAAATAGGTAAGAACATCATTTTCAGTGTATATAATTAAGGCAGGAACCGAAAAATCTTCGGGTATCAATAAAAATAGATTCTATATCTCATAAATTTGTGAATGATTTAATTTTTGCTTAGGGTTTTAGGACTTGTATTACTCTTTTAACAACTTAGATAAAAATTTGTATAATATGATATATTTCACTAAGAGAAGCCCAGAGCTCTTGATCCACACCTAATTGCTCTTTTCTGTTTTTCAATTGGTAATTTATAGTATGTCATAATATGTTTGTTTGGCTTAGATTTAGGAGTCTCTCACTCTCTGTCCCAAGTTTATTTATAACAAAAGTAAAACATTACAACTCAATGTTAAAGAATCCAACTAATTTTCATTTTATGAACAGAAGAATAAATTGGCATCTATTTAGGAAGTACAAGACATTACACAATAAATGTTTCTAAAGCATAAAAACAAACTTACCGCTAATTGACCTAAATGACTTGCCAACTGAAATAAGAAACCTGCTATGATCCACACCTAATATCTTTAGGATTTGCTAGCAGTTCCTTTAGTTGGTAGCTACTGGGAACATATTTAAATAGATACTGCCAAGCCAACAAATTATAAGTAGGATAAATGCTAGACATCTACATCAACAAAGAAAAAGTCTTGAGATAGATAGAAGCATACACAAAATTCCTGTGGATTTTCCAATTTATCAATGATTGCTCCAACTAGTTTGCTTACATCAGCTTCAAGATTACGGGCATATTCCTCTATAAAGTCTCCTGTGAATGCTATATAACTGAAATATTTACAAGATATTGTTAATTATATATCAGTGTATATAAGCAACAAGTTCATAATCAATCATAGTTACCTTTGGAAAAAAGAGAATAATGCTTTGCTATTAACCACCGCTGGATCTTGGCTCATCAACCTCAAGTTTCGAAATCTAAATTTATTTTTTAGAAAATGTGATTCTAACCCCTGTAATAGAGAAGAAGAAAATTAACACTCAACTAAGTTTTTTTTTTTTTTTTTTTTTTGTTTTTTTTTGAGAAACACTCAACTAAGTTCAAATGGTATAACATCACATTATTGATTTTGGCTCAAATTAAGACCCACATTTGAGTTTCACACTTTTAGTAGTTAAATGGGATGAATGAACCTGAATTTTTTTTAAAAAATTGGTTAGAGCGCTTGATAGGCCTTGACTCTGAGAAGCTTCAGGTATCATATAAGAACAGATCTCTAGCATCAAATACCATGCAAATCTTTTAATTAGTATCCAAAGAATTAATATGAAAAAAAAAATTATGGATATTAATAGAGTCTACTTTTTCTTCTACTATCTATCAAATAATTTCAAACAACCAGTAAGGTGAAGATTACTCAAAAAAATCATAACAAGTTTAGTCATATTTGTTTTCTAAAAACCTTATATTTCTTTGCTCATCCTAATTTTACATTTTTCCTAATTCTAGGGGGCTATTTGGGAAAAACAGGGTTTGTATTTTTAACAGTTTTCTATCTATACTAGCAATTGAAAAGAATTACAGCCATCATAATTTATAATTTTCAACAATGTTTAGGTAAATCCTTAGCATTTGATAGAATATTTTTTTATGAAACAACAGTTAGTAATAATTTACTTAAGCATATTTCTCACTTAAAAAAAAATTATGACAATTACACACTATGATCAAGAGGTGAATTTTACCAATTAAGGAGAGAATCAATTGACAAATCTCACAAAAATACTTTGTATCCAAATTGCTATTTTTGAACATGTTACACTTTAGGATTGAGTGCAAACGGCTAAGGACGTCTTCTCCATATTTCTCACTAATATTTCTAAATAAAATTCTCAATTAGTAAGCGCAACAATAAATGTTTTCTACTAAAGAATATTTCATTAATTTTCACTTACTTTCCTTTGTGATAAACGTCGATCCCCTGATTCATCAAAAAAGCATTAAGATCGAGGAGCATGTTTGGGAAAAACGTATTTAGGTCCTCCTTTACCTCCTCAAGGGTTTTCTGTAAAAAATTCAAATATATATTCCAACTTATGTACAAAAACAATAATAGAACATTTTAATTTCTATAAAAGAAATCATAATAGTAAAAAGAGACATGATAAGTATACAATAAATCTCTCTAAAAAGAGACATGATAAGTATACAATAAATCTCTCAAAAAATTACAATAAGAAGTTTGTATATTCAAGAAAGTCAATTAAATAAGATAAATAAATGCTATGACGAAAAAACATCTTTGTTGTACAAACCCTCATGAATAAGTTAGCTCATAGAAAATTTTGAAATCATTCATTGTCAATAAGATTTTTTTATCAATTTTTCAAATATCACAAGTCAAGATAAAACATCTTTAGAATTTGCAAATAATGCAATAAATTCATATAATCTATTCCCAAGAATTAAATCAAAGACGCTTGTCTTTTCCATGCTAACAAATGCATTGACAAATATGATGCACTTTCAATTCTTCATGCGTTTTTCATAAATGATAGCTAACAATAATACACATAGTACATTTTAGGAAAATCATGAATAATGTTCCGAAATGGGTTTAACCATAAAATAATTGAGTGCAATAATGATTATTTTTCCAAAATCCCATTAAGAAGCCACTTACCTCGAAGGGCAACCAATTTTACCTCAACCAGGCACCACCAAATCAAGCAACCCAATCATTAGGCCCATCACCAAGAATATCGGAACCTATAAACATAAGGATCAAGCCTATCAATAACAAGGCCTATCACAAAGTTTATCATCACACTTGTCTCCAAGTTCGAAAAGGATCCCCTAAAATCAAACCAAGGGTATTAAAGCCTAACTTAACCATCCTAATACAATCACCCCTTCCCTAACAGGAACCAAACAAGCACACAAGAAATCCATTTGACCAAAATAAAACCTCAAAACAATTTTAATTGCCAGCCGTAAACAATGTAGATTTATAGCATAACATAAAACACATCTCTTTAATATAGAGGTAGCAAGGCATATGTATTTCATTTGATACTTGAACTAACTTAATGAAGAGAAATGCATTTCATAATCATATTTTCGAAAATAAATTTTAATTATTGTAGAATTGTTTTATTTAAATTTTGAAACCTTAATTCTACCATAGTTGGTTGACTAATTTATACATTTCTAAGTCAATTATACACATTTTGCATTCTACATGTAAACCTCCTTTTCCAAAAGGTTGAAATAATGTGGGAAACATTTGATTCTATGGAAGTTAAAACCTAAAATTCTTATATCTTGTCTTAATCTTGCCTCAATAATGTTAAATGAAATGTCAAAAATTGGATTTTGAAATTTTTCATCTTTATTTCTTATATGTTTCTATTATTATTGAAGAACATCTTCTTTTTAGTTTTGATAAGAAATATGGTTTTCCAAATTAGATTTTGATTAGTTTTAAATTTAAAATTTCTATGATTGTATTTAATTGTTGATTATATAATTTAATTAAGTGAATGTAAAAATTGATTGTATTGACATTCGTAAGATCATCTTTAATTAATTTGTTACTCCTTCTATCAAGCTCTTTGTTTTCCAAGTAACGGTTACTAATTGACGTTTGATTTCTTGATGATAATTCTAATGTACTAATTTATTAGTTTGTTTATGATATGTTTGGTATGCTATTCTATTGTTATTATTATTATAAATTTAGTGTTTCTAAATTAGCATGTATTTTGTATTCCATTTTTCTATTGATGCATTGTAGCATTTCATGGGAAGACATTATGAGAACAATTTTTATTTATTTGAATTTAAGTAAAATATTTTATGTTTAATTTTTTAAAATTAAAAAATGATAGAAAATATAAATAATTTAATAATATGGAGGATATGACTGACTTTAAATTTTGAATAAAATAAGATGAAAAGAAAAATAGTAAAGATGAAATGTCTAGCAATAAACACCAAATTATTTTAGTTATGCTATGTAATAGAATAATATTATATTATCAAATACTGTATTTATAATGTAATAGGATTACATTAAGCAATCATAAAGAATAAAAAAGATAACAACTTGAAACACAAAAATAAATCGTATCAACCCCTCAGAATTCTGAAGAATACAAAAATCCATTAACCTAAAGTAGAGATGCAAAAAAAAAAAAAAAAAAACCCACAAAACTCAAATATATATTTGTGTGTGTGCAGAGAGAGAGAGAGAGAGAGAGAGAGAGAACATATTTTTGTTTGAGAAAATAGAAAATTATGCATAGAATGGGAGAAGGAATAAAAAAAAAGCCAAAATAAATGTAGATAAATGGCAAGATGAATAGTGATATTAAGGGAGAAAGTAGTGGAGAGATAAAAAGGTAAAAAAGAATGAGAAGGGTTAGAGAAAGTGTAAAAATAAGTTGAGAATTTAATAATAAGAAGAATAGTTTAAAAAAAGAAAAATATGATATTTTGATTGTAATATAGTAGACTTTTTAATTCACTTTAAACATTAAAAAATTGTAGGAAAATTTGAAAAGAAAAAGGATAATAACATGGTCGCTGACGTGACTGCAATGGAGCGTAGTAAAAGTAAATACTACAATTGATTTTATTATACTATAAAGTTTTTATGTCCTCTGGAATGTCATCTCTATTTTTTTTTACTCCCCTCGTCATGTGCTCTCAGCCACTTTATTTTTTAAATAACGGTTACAAATTGACATTTAATTTCTTTTATTTTTCTTTCTCTATCCACACTTTATTACCTATAAATCTCTCTTTTTGTTTATCCATTGGCATCCTATTATTTTCCCAAATTTGATGATAATTCTAATATACTAAATATGCATTGTAATGTTTATTTTTATTTTTATTTTCATTCCATTTGCTGCTATTAAATGAGTATAGCTATCACTATTAGTTTTTTCATGTTATGTTTGGTTTGATATTTTATTATTATTATTATTATTATTATTATTATTATTATTATTATTATTTTTTAATTTAATGTTTGTAAATTGGTATTTGTTTTGTATTTCATTTTCCCATTGTTGCATTGTAACATTTCATGGGAAGACTTTATAAGAACAATTTTTATTTATTTGATGATAACTCTAATGAACTAAATATGCATTGTAATGTTTTTTTTTTTTTCCATTCCATTTTGCTGCCATTAAATTAGTGTGGCCATCACTGTTAGTTTTCGATGTTATGTTTGGTTTGATATTCTATTATTATTATTATTATTATTATTATTATTTAGTGTTTCTAAATTGGTATTTGTTTTGTATTTCATTTTTTCATTGTTGCATCGTAACATTTCATGGGAAGACTTTATAAGAACAATTTTTATCTATTTGGATTTAAGTAAAATATTATATGTTTAATTTTTTTTATATGAGACAAAATATAAATAATTTAATGATATGGATTATGGAGGATGTATTATGGAGGATGTTGCTGAATTTAAATGTTGAATAAAATAAAATGAAAGAGATAATGACTCTCTGTCTCCACTATCTCTCTCTCCTAGTTTGATTGTATTGGGTTTTAAACTTTCAATTTGGATAATAATTCGTTGCTCATGATTTAATTTATTAGGAATTGATTGCAACAGACAGTTTTAGTGTTTTCCTTCCTGGGGGTGAGCTTCCAAACTGCTTGGAGTACAAGAGTAAGGGATCAATTTTATATTTTGTTGTGCCCATGCTAGTAAAGCAAAAGATTCAAGGATGATCTTCAAGTGCGATATTTGCAAGCAGCTTTCGTGATATTAATGGTATCACTATAATCTATCAATTAAAAAATTATACCAAGAAAATCACATGGCAATATCAACAAATAAAGAATTGTCGTGTAATACTATGTTAGGAATATCTGTGATTGCACTCTATTGGAAGCCGAAGATGAAATGGAGTATTTAATAATACACATTAGCGGTGGTTTCCAAATGAAGAAGTTTGGGGTCAACTTGCTTTATGACAATGATGAAAAGAATAACCTATCCTATTTTGAACCAATGATCGAAAATGCATGTCTTCCTTGCAATGATGATTATATATTATTTTGATATTACAATAAGATAACATTTTACAATCAAATAAGAATTAAAAAGTTAACATTAGAATTGTAAAGAATACAAAAGTTCAAATTTAAAAAATTCATCAAATACTGGAGAGAGAGAGAGAGAGAGAGAGAGAGAGAGAGAGAGAGAGAGAGAGAGAGAGAGAGAGAGAGAGAGAGAGAGAGAACTTTTTGTGTGTGAAAAAATAGAAAATTATACATGAAATGACTGAGAGAATAACAAATTTATAGTAAGAAATTAAGAAAAAGTGGAGTAAAAAATAAAGGAGCAGGGAAATAGTGATATTAAGTTAGAGGGTAGTGGAGATATGAAAAATTAAAATGGAATGAGAAAAGTTGAAGAAAGTTTAATAATAAATAAGAATAGTTAAAATAAGAAAAATATGATATTTTGATTTTAATGTAATAGAGTTTTTACTTCACTTTTGAGTTTGCATTCTAAGAATCTAAAGTGATATGTTTTTTTGTTTTGTTGCAGCTCAGGCATTTTGGACATGCTGAGGTACATGCAACACGTAGCTCTATAGTTTTGAAGAAATTGTTGATATTCTAAGTGTATGGGTTGCTACTACCATATTATGTGTGTTCCTTGTTCACTGCCTTTTAACTCATTAAAGATATTGCATAGCGGACATGTTTCAATACAAAACTGGAAAGGTGATTGTTTACTCGGTATATAGATTTGAAAGCTTTGCTACTTTAAAGCTTGACTAATAAACCTTCACTTTGATGCTTTTAAAAATCTTAATCTCTTTAAAAGAACTTTGTTTTACATGTATATGAGGGTGCTCATAGTGGATAGTTTGTTTGTGATGCTTCCAAGTTCCAATACCATCTTGGATACCATCTTAGATAGTAATTCTTATTGTTTCTATCCCAGATTTTCAAATCATAAGTTCTGTGAAGTATATCATATCCGAAATTGCAATGTCAACTAGATGGATTGTTCCAGGTTGCTAATCAACTTGCCTATTAAACTTGATGTTTTGATGTACAACTGAATTCATATGATGATTTTTCAGATCTCTTGGCTTCTTTCTCCAGGATAATTATTAACTTGAGGGTAAATTAATTATTTATATTTGTATACTTGGTGGCCAAAAGTTTTAAATGACAACATATGAGTTCCTGCCGAGCCCAAAACAGCCCCATTTTTTTATTATAAATTATTCCTTTACATATCTGATTTGATTAGGAAAGAACCCAAAGCCCAAAATTTCAAACTTTCTAATCCTCTCTTTAAGATACCTGCTGTCTAAGAATGACCCCCCTTTAATGCATATTGCTTATGGGCACAATAGGATTATACTAGACGGCAAAAGTAAATCTAATCTACACATTTGAAATGGGGAAATTCTACACCCCTTATGTAGTGTGGTGGAGGATACTCCACCCCTTATTCAATGCCAAGTGCATAGAGATGTAATTCTTTTGAATGAGAGTTCAATTAATGGAAGTTAGTTGAGGTTGATTATCAAAAAAAAAAAAAAGAAATGGGGAAATTCTTAGGTAAATGTTTTGATGAAGAAGCCCATAACTTTGCTTAGTGGGCTAGCTGTTGTCATTTTGTTGAGTCTAGTCCAATCTCCGCTTTGCCGAGATGGACTGCTAAGGCAGATGGGCTTGCCCCCGACACCCAAAAGTTTATGGACTTTAGAATGATAACATAAAAGCCGAAATGCTAAAATGCAAATTACAACCTTTAAATTTGAGGAAAATTTATTTTAATTCTTTAATATATATATTGTTGAGGGAATACTTCAAATCTATCTAATTCAAGTCTTTCATCTAATTTTGTTAAAAATTGCCCTTAAAAAAATATTTTTCTCACATAAAAAAATTTATAAAATTAATTAAAAGATATTAAAGATTTTTTATGTGAGATTTTTTTTTCTCAATTTTTTTTCATTAGTTAATTTCATACTTAGCAGCAATTTTTTTTGATAGAATTGGTTGAAAAACCTAAATTGAATAAATTTGAAACTTTGATAATTCAATTAAATTAATTTTAGTTAAACTTAGAGGGTACAATTTGCATTTTAGCTAAACCAAAACCAAAAACAACAACAAAAATATAGTCAAGCCCTAAGAATACATGTTCCATCAAATAATAAATGTTCTTTTCACTCCATGTAGATATCATGCTAAACACATAGGCCCATATGTGTGTGTACATTTTTTTTTCCTTTTCCACTTTTATTGAGGAAATAA
Organism: Lithocarpus polystachyus; assembly: GCA_033629205.1. Taxonomy (NCBI): domain Eukaryota; kingdom Viridiplantae; phylum Streptophyta; class Magnoliopsida; order Fagales; family Fagaceae; genus Lithocarpus; species Lithocarpus polystachyus. The sequence continues at coordinate 80,530,138 of CM066163.1, forward strand.
CTATAAGTGACTTAACACATAAGTTGGTCTAGAATTGGAAGAGGCATGTATTTGCAGCGGTTACCACATAGCAGACCAAGGAACTGTAGCATCTGGATTTAGTAAAAACAAAGGGCACAAAATAAATATATGTCGGTAGCAACAAATTCTGCTCTTCAATCTTTCATTTATTAATTTCCTGTTCTTTGTGTATGTATGTATGTTTTTTATGAAATTATAAATTATCGATATATTTAGATCATAATTTCTCAATTTTTGTCCTAGCAGATTGTAGAGCATGCATAGCTTGACACCAATATCCAAAGTAAACTTAGCCATATCATATTTTCCATTATGCCCCTAGGACAAAAATGATATAACCTTTTCCGCAATTTAATTTGTCTTTCCCTTCATAGAAGGCATCTTCTTGGGTAAGTCAGATTCACTTTTGAGGTCAATGAGGCAGAACTCGTTCCCAAGGCTTTAAAAGGGACATTTCGAAGGTTCCATGGTCTTGATAGTGAGTTTTCCTTGTTGGTCCTTCTCCTGAAAATAGTATAGATTCCTCTTCGAGATGGATGAACTCGGAAAGTCTTAAGCACCTTTCTTGTTATCCCATGCTTTCTCTGGCCGAGGTTCCTTAAACTCTTCACGTTGAATTTCGAACTTCAAAAACCTATCAGGACATCATTTGTCCCTTTCATCTTTTCCTTCTCTCCAAGGAACTCAATTCTGATGGGCTTCCCAAATTCATTTCCCTTTTCCTTATGGGCTTTCCCCGAGGACCCCTTGGATCCCCTTTCTTAGGTCATTTGCTCCTTATAGAAGGCATCCTCATTATTTTTTATTCTTCTGGTATTGGGCCTTTCTCTTCACTCCATCTCTTCTTGAGTTATCTTTTTCTTTGTAAGAGCCTTTGTTGGGTAATGGGCCCTTTGGTTCCTTCAAGGCCTACGGTCTCAATTCCATAGACTGGGCTTTTCCTTATTGTAAACTTTTGGACCATAACAGTGGTGCTATGTAGAAATGGACTTTAATGTTGCCAATAAGAATTAGGCTTTAATAGTGCGTTGGGTAATGGGCCCTTTGGTTCCTTCAAAGCCTACGGTCTCAATTCCATGGACTGGGCTTTTCCTTATTGTAAACTTTTGGACTATAACAATGGTGCTATGTAGAAATGGACTTTAATGTTGCCAATAAGAATTAGGCTTTAATAGTGCCATGTAGCAATGAGTTTTGATGTTGCTAATAAGAATTGAGTTTTAATAAATTATTTGTCATAAGCTTGAACCATGAGTTTTGATTTGAGATTTGAATTCCATTGATAAAATAGCTTTGCCATAGATTTGAATTATGGACTTTTGAAATATTGCCAAGCATAGGTAGTCTTGGGCTTTAAAAAGAATGGGATGTGCGCATTGAACTCATATGGCCGATTTTGGGCTTACCTAAATAATGATAATGAAAATGGATAAGATATGAGTTTTTGACCTACTTGTGATAGTTTATATTGTGGTCCAATATAAATAATGAGTTAAAAAAATATGTGTGGCCCAATCTTATGATGAGATGGGGAAATATTTATGGAGGCCCAAAATATTTTATGAGTGATATCTGAGTATATTTTGGTAAATGAATATATCTGATTTAATAGGATTGAGGGACGTGACATATATGAAAAAAAAAAAAAATTTACCTCAACATAGGTTAAAGTGGTGATATCAAAGTCTTAGTGTGAGAAAAACTCTTTCCCCAAACGGGACACACTGGCTAGGATTGGGAGTTAAAAAAGTAACTTCTAATTTCAATCCTTAAAAAAAAAGGTAAAGAATTTAAAAACTATTGTGAAAGAAATGAGAGTAAACACATGCTCTCGAGTTTGCCCGTTTGGTGGAGGAGTTTAAGTAATGCTGTTTGGATATTTTTGATATACATGTGAGTAAAAAAGTATGTGAAAATGTGTGTAATATTGTTTAAGTGTTTGCTCATTTGGTAGAGGAGTTTGAGTACTAATGTTGTATAGGTATTTTTGATATACGTATGAGTGAAAAAATGTGTAATATTGTTTAAAATGTGAGTTATTGTGTTAAAAGTAACATGCTAAACTCGCATAGGCACAAACACAATTTAACGGTACGGTATACTTCATTACTCATTTAATTCCACTACCAAACTTATTACTTATTTTAATCATCCGCTACAAATATAACGGTAATAACCCTTCTGTTTCACTTTCTCTCTTTCCCTTTTCATCTTCCTTTTCTTTCGAAACTATTATTAATTTTATGAGTAGTATTAAGTACATATAAAATGATATAATTTTGTGCTATACTTTATCGTGTAGTGAGTTGTGAGCCGCATAAATGTGTCCCACGTCATACTTCTATCGCTCAAAACCCGCGAGTTATAACGCAAAGTTGTCATAAAAAAAAAAAAAAAAAATTATTAGTACTACTACTCAATTATTACGCCTTCTTAAAGCTAAAGCTTAAACCCCTAAATACATCTACCCCTAATCCCAAGTTTCTCTACTGCTTGAAGGAAAGTAAGAAAGAAGAAGAAAGTGGAAGTGAAATGGGAGCTTATTGCAACGACGGACTCAGTCTCTCTCCCATCTACAGTTTCGCTTCCTCACAAGATCTCAGGCTCTCCAAACACGTCCACGACAATGTCCACGGCAACATTTACCTCGACCCAGTAAGTATATTTATTTATTTATTTCCATTCTCTCTCTCTCTCTCTCTCTCTCTCTCTATAGAAAAATTTGTGCTCTGTGATTTTTTTTTTTTAAGTAGGGAATTTTTTATTATTAATTTTCTCATTATTCGTTGATTACTCTTTCAGTTTTTGTGAAATTGTGGTTACTATCGATTTTCTTTAAAATTTAGGTTTCAGTTTTAGATTTAGTCCTAAAATTAAATTAAACTAGAACCTTCGGTAACTAACCTTGACCTTATGACAATATGTCACGTGGCTTTGTTGAAATTTTACCACGTGGCTTTGTCAATTACTTTATATGTATAGCAAAGCATTAGTATAAAGTTTGAGGTTGTTGTTGTTTTTTTTTTGGTTTTTGTTTTGTTTTGTTTTTTTGTTTTTTGTTTTTTTTTTTTTTTCATTTTTTTAAGGAAAGAGTTCAATACTTTAGTACAAGATGTATAAGCTGTATCTGGACACGTGTTACATTTTTTTTTTCTCTTAGACAAGTTTAAAAATTTTGGTTACCGTTATAGAAGTTTCACTTCATGGGATTGGATTGACTTACTCTTTTATCTATTGGGTGCAGCTTTGTTTGAAGTTTATTGATACCGAACAGTTTCAAAGGCAAGTAAATTTCTACAATGCATCAGGGATATTGGATTGTGCTTTAACCAAAAAATATTTTGGAAAATTATCTTTGCTTTTGTCATTGCTTGCTTATTTTTATTAGTAGGCAATGGTTATTTGGTTTATGGTTAATGATTTTGATTGATTTTGATATTGCAGGCTTCGCGAGCTGAAACAGCTTGGTGAGTATTCTGACCTTTGGACAATTGCATTTGCACCCATCAATTAATTTAGAGTTGGGCAATCAAAGTTTGACATAAGCAGTTTATTTGTAGCAGTTTTGGGAGCTATCAAGTTCTTGTAGTAGAATGTAACACCCTGCTGTGAAATTCTTTAATCTGATTTGATGGCATAAACAATTTTAATTGCTTGAAAAAGCAGCAATTCGATCCAATTAAAATTTCCCTCAATTGCATTTAATTGTCATCAGTGAGACTTTTGTATGTACGTACGTATGTACATGTGTGGGTGTGTGTATTTCACTATAAGTTTATGACAGTAGAGTGGTTGTCTTTAGTCTTTTCATGTATTTACATTTAAATTGACACTGCAATGCCATTGATATTGATTTTGTAACAATATACTCAAAGCATCAATATTGATGCATGATCATTTGTTGATCTTCAAGTACAGATCAAAAAGTTGTTTACATAAAAAATATTTCATGTGTTTCAGGTATGGCTCACTTGGTTTATCCAGGTGCTGTGCATTCCAGGTTTGAACACTCTCTTGGGGTGTATTGGCTTGCGGGTGAAGCTGTTCAAAAGCTTAAAAATTATCAAGTACATAATTGTTTTCTATTGTAACTCGTATTTGTCAACACATAATTTGGAAGAATTTGTGGATAGCATGTATGTTTGCTTGTCATTATTGCAGGGTTTGGAGCTTGATATTGATCGCTTTGATATTCAAACGGTGAAACTTGCAGGTAATGGATTGTGTTTCTCACATGCTACTTATATTTTATGCCAACTTTTGTTTACATTCATACATTATGTAGGGCTTCTGCATGATGTTGGTCACGGCCCTTTCAGTCACTTGTTTGAACGTGAGTTTCTTCCCCGGGTACTCGATGGGCATTGGTATGTTAATTAGAATGCATTTATTTCAACCTTACCTTTCTATCTTTCTGGGGTAAATGTATTCTTCCAGTATCTGATTCCGGATAGTTTTGTTTCCCATTAAAAGATGAAAAGTTTTAAACTTTGATTTTCTATGCTATAGCAGCTTCTTCCTTTTTGCTTTTCTTTTGTAGGCTTAGTTTTCAATTGTTTCATGTCTGCTTTCTAGGTCTCATGAGCAAATGTCAGTGAAGTTGGTCGACGATATTGTTGATAAGCACCATATTGAAATTGATCCAGATATGATCAGAAAAGTCAAGGTAAGCTGATTTTCTGTGTTTTTGTTGAGTATCCTAGCATCCTTTTGTTTAATTCTTCCAGTACTATTATAGTATTGGATAAAGTTGAAGAGACTAACTAAGTTATTGATTCTCACCAAATAACTGGCACATGATCACTTGGCATTTTAATGACTTATTTTGTAAAAATTCAGGATGACATGGTTCCTTAACTACAAACTAACTTGTATGTTGTTGCATCTAGCAAATATAATTAGTGGTGTAACTGTTCTATTGTTTGGAGATTCTCTGTGTAGTACTTGTCTACACTACATTAAATGGAAAATTAAATTTCAAACCATGTGTTGATGGATGGCTTGAGGAGGTTGTCTGATCACCAATCTCCAACCCCCCCTCCTTCCCAAAAAAAAAAAAAAAAAAGGAGGGGCAGGGGGGAGATCCTCTCTTCACTATGTTACAGTTTCTCAGATGATTAAATAACAAATTTAGATTTTCTGTTTTCATGGTTTTTATTTATTTTCCTGTGCAGGAGATGATACTGGCAAGCTCTGAATTTGCACGGCCAATAGTAAGATCTTTTTCTAGATAACTTTGTGTTTGTTTAGATAGTTTCATTCTATTTTGTGTCATTTCAAATTTTGTCAATTTCCAGTCTCTAATTTGTACGTAACATGTAGGGCTCAGGGGAGAAGCATTTCTTGTATGATATTGTTGCAAATGGACGAAATGGAATTGATGTGGACAAGTAAGATACTAAGCTATGGTTATTTTTCTGTTGAAAATTTATTATATTTCCATTTTTCATCCAAGCTTCATTTTATTTTATTTATATATATGTATGTATATATTTTTGCTTCATACTATTGCTACTAGATTGTAACCCTTCAATAAATTAAAAATTTGCAGGTTTGACTATATTGCCCGTGATTGCCGAGCTTGTGGTCTTGGATGCAACTTTCAGTTTCAGAGGTTTTATTGAACTTTTAACTAACTTTATTTGTTGGTGGGGCTTTGATTTAGATATATAAAAGTTTTCTCTGGCATTGTGCTTTCTTTTCCATTTCCAGGTTAATGGAGTCAATGCGGGTATTGGGTGATGAGATCTGTTATCGTGCTAAGGACTGTTAGTATTTTCAATCAAATTCACTTATATCACATTTAATTTTTAAATTTCCTGCTTATGAATTGGTATTTTTGCTAGATCTGACCATCCACAAGTTATTTGCCACTCGGGCAGATCTGTATCGAACAGTTTATACACATCCAAAAGTAAAGGTAAAAATGGATAATTATTCTTCAATCAAATAAGATTTTCATCTGTATGGAGAGGCACATAAATCTCCTTTCCTTATTTTCATATCCCCCCATCCCCAAAAGAATTACTATTAAAATTTGAATTCCTTTTTTTTAATATGGGAATCTTCTTTTTACAGGCAATAGAGCTTATGGTGGTTGATGCACTTTTAAAAGCAAACGATTATCTAAATATTTCATCTTTTATTCAAGATCCTTCTAAGTACTGGAAGGTTTCAAGAGCTGCTTACTTGAACTTTGGTGTAATGATAATCTTGTGTTTATATCATGAACTTCTTTGTTATCTTTCTTCCTTTGTAATGCAGCTAGATGACACAATAATTAAGACTATCGAGACTGCTTCAAACCCAGAACTGAAGGAATCTAGGGACTTAATCATGCGCATTCGTAGGAGGAATTTATACCAGGTAGTCAAGCTAGCTAATAACTCCTTTCATACTCTAAATTAATGTAAAATGTAAGTAATAACGGCAATAAGCAGATCTCTTGTATTTTCAAAATGTTCATATTTTCATAGTGTTGATGAACCTGTTATTTTGCACTTGTAGGGACTTGAACCTGTGCATAAAAATGTTGATGTTTATAATGTTATGTCTTTTCTCTGTGGCAGTTTTGTAATGAATATGCTGTACCAAAGGACAAACTAGAAAATTTCAAAGATGTCACTCCTCAAGATATTGTTTGTTCCCAGGTCAGGTCCTTATTCACCTAGCTATATGTATAGGCACATGTTGTGTTCTTCGAAAGCGTGTGAAGCTGTCTCTAACATTGAGTGTAATTCAATCTGATATCATAGAAAAATGGTGGAGTGATACTAAAAGAGGAGGATGTTGCTGTTAGCAATGTCAGGATTGATTTGACTCGGGGAAGGCAAAATCCTCTGGAAAGGTACTTGAAGAAGTATGAAGCATTATGATGAATTTAATTGGCAGTTTCTTCTTTATAATTCATTTATGTATTTTTGGCACATATCTTTTACCTCCTTGGTGCATGTATCATCTTCCAGAATCAACTTTTTTAAGGTACGCAAATTCACTTTACCTACCTGAACCTTATTAGTTTATAGTTTTGTTTATGCATGTTGTCCTCAGCTTTTCATATTTTAGATTGAAGACTTGGAATTATTGTTTTCTTACTTTACTTCAGCATGGCTAAGACAGGGTAAATGCATGTTTATAGCATTGCAAATGCTTGTTCAGCCAACTGGTAACTGGCTTGCCTGTAATCTAAAGAGAGAACCTTGAAAATCCACAGTTTTCCTCCGTAACAAATGATGTAAAAGGTGGAAACTACTTGTTTGATAATTTCTATTTAAAATTCAAAATAAAATAAAATGATATAAAAGGTAGAAACTACATGTCAGGTAATTTCTAATTAATATTCAAAATAGAATAAAATAAGTACCATAACCAGGATGATTAATCGTACTTGTGCAGAGGTCCAATTCATATGCCCATTCTCATCATCATAGCAATGAAGATCTGTTTATCTAGTTATATTAATGCTTAGGCTGCATATCTTGTCTTTGGTCATATCTACCCGCTTTGAAAAGTGCAATATTGCTAATCTATATCCAAGCAAACTGACTTATCCCCCCCGCGCCCCCCCCCCCCCCCCCCCCTAATACAGTGCAATATTGCAAATCAATATCCAAGTAAATTTTTAAAGCTAACTTTTATTTTTTGGGGGGAGGGGGGGGGGGGGGGGTGTGGTTGGTCAATTTTCAATGTTAAATATTAGTTTGCACACCAATTCAGTTCCTTTTGGTTGAAGAAACATTGAGAGAACACTTTACTGCCTCAATTTATTCTAGGGTGTCCTTATTCATGCTTCTGTTGGGTGAGAGTTTTGTAATGTTGTATGTTTGTAAGATTGAAACATTGAGGGAACGCATTACCTGCAACTTGCAGTAGTTAGTTTCTAAGTTTTGTGGGGGATAATAATGATAAGATTAAAACCCTGCTGTACATGAGATATTCTAAAGAAAATCATTTTGGGAAAATATTGATTAGACGGGATGTTATCTAATTGAAAAGAAGAGGGAATGAAAGGAATGCAGTTCTATTAAGTTGAATGATTTCTGTTAGGATTTCTTTCTAGCATCATTTCTAACAGGTTCAGGTTTTATTCAGGATTATGAGAGTGAGGATAAATTCTCGATACCTGACGATCGCATTAGTCACTTGCTGCCTACATCATATCAAGATATGATAGTGAGGGTGTACTCTAAAAAGCCTGAACTGGTCTGTAAGCTAAAATGCTAACACAGTTTTGATCAAAATGTCTTCTATTCTGGTCGCAGTAATGTTCTCTCCTTTCCCGATTTTACATTATAGGTGGCAGCAATCTCCGAGGCTTTTGAAAATTTTCAGTTACATACATATGGGATTAAAGCACAAGTGCATGCAACACCAGAGAAGAAGAAACGTCGTCTATAAGGTCACTGGTGGTGGTTGCCTCTATATGTTTCCCCATAAGGAAAAAAAGAAAGGTTAAATAATTATCGTCATTGTGTCTAATCTTCCTGTCAAGCTATTTGCAAGACCACAAATTTCTATATAGTTAAAGCATCACACAACCCAGGTTTTATTAAATTAGTGAGTTTCACCCTGTCCTTAGTAATTGTGGTTTTATGAAAGATATATTCAAATTGCATAAAATAGATTTGTAAGTAGTCTATTGTTGATGGCCTATTTTTTAAATGGGATAATCCGTCAGTTTTGTGTAATTAAGTAACTGTCAATGAAACAGCAAGCTTCTATTTCCTTTGTTCTTGTACTTCCAATGGTAAGATATATTGATTCAAAGTTTTGACATATAGGTAGGTTCTTTTGGTGTGTGGCCGTAAGAATGGTCATCCTAGAGAATTAATACCACCAGCAAGGAAATGGATTACTAGGACACTTTCTAGTGCGGACACCACATGATAGCACATTCGTGGAGATTATCTTTATCATTTATGTTATCTTTATTTGTGTTTATCTTCAGTATTAGATTAGTATTTGAGATTGTTAGGATTATTGTTTTAGTATTTGAAATTGTTTAGGATTTGTTTAGGAGAGTTTAAATTTATCATTGTGATTCCTGGAAACTTTATATAAAACTCCAGATGGTTTCTTTTGTATTTTACAGATTATTATTATTATTATTATTATTGAGATTATTTGCATTGATTTATTTGGTGGTGATTCCAAACACCTTAGGTGGGAAGTCTAAGGTCCTTCGGTAGGACTAATCTAGGTGGGAAGTCTAGGTTGTCCTGCATCAACTTGGTATCAGGGCCCAATCTGATCTCCCCTTTCAGCAACCCAAAATCACGACTGATAGCCCACAGCCACCATCAGAAAACAAAACAACTGCCAGACATGCCATTACTCAAATACTTACCTTACAAGATTTGCAAACCAACGCAACCCAATTTCTTACCTCACGAAATCTGCAAACCAGACCTAAACCAATCCGAACCATTTTCTGCAAACCAGAACCTGAACCAATCCGAACCATTTATCCCTTTTGGCCACACGAATTCTTCATCCCAAAACCAACTGAAAAGCCAATATGTGCTCGACTCTGAGGACTACCACTCGATCAAAAACAGAGAACATAAATTCCACAAAAAAAAAAAAAAAAAAATTCAGATCCACAATTTCAAACCGTCAGATCAAGAGAAAGAGAGTTTGACAGTCAACAAGCAGTCGCCGATGTCACTATTGGAGCAATGTCGCCGAGATTTGCCATCATCGATCTCTCCATGCCACTTCACGAAGCTCGAAGTTCCGCCACCAGCCACCGAGATCTGACTCACTAGCTCTGATCTCTACCTTCGAGTGCTATTGACAGACAACATCGATGAGCTACATGCCTCTTTGCCGATGACTCTTGCAAGCGCTGATCCCTTCTCTTTTTAGTTTTCCATTGTTTCTCGTTTCTTTAGCTTCCGTGCGTAATGTTTTAGTTTCACTGACGTGATACTGTTTGGCACTAGTAGGTTTAGTTTTATATTTTGGTCTTTCTTTAGTGTATTTAAAAAAAAAAAAAAAAAAGGGTCAAGTCTGGTCCACGAAGTTGGCAGAATTCTCAGGAAGGCTCCACTTCCACTACATGTGAGGAGCCATAAGCCCACTTTCACCATTGTTAATAGTGTGACTCATTGTCCATTGAGGCGCAGGTTGTTAAGTTAGCCCAGCCAAGGTGTGGACTTTCCTACCTTAATGAATTGAATTGCACTTTCAGATTTAATATCAGTATGTCTACTATGTGCCTCAACTTTACCTTCAGTAACATGTCATTGCCTTTATCCATTGTTCCTGCTTAAACTTTCACATGAATTTAATATTTTAGCTGCTGGTTTATTTTCTTTTAGCCTTTTATTTTAGCCAAAAAAAAAAAAAAAAAAAAAACAAAAAAGACAAAAAAAAAACCTTTAAAGTAATTACTTCTCAATATTAGTAGTTGAACTAGCCTAATCACATTGTAAAATTAGGCCCTTTTAATTTAATTCTTGTGAAGCTAGTACTGCTTGAATGCAACAACCTGTGGAATTCGAGTCTAAATCTTCTGTTCCACTTTTCCTGCTTCACTCTATACTCCACCAATAAAACTTGCCACATGTTCATCTAATTAATTAAATACTACTATTAATTAATAACGGTAGTATTAATAAGTCAATAATGATAGTATTTAATTAATTAGGTGAACACGGAGCATGACTTTTTTTTTTTTTTTTTTTTTTGTGGAGTATAGAGTAGAGCAGGAAAAGTGGGACAGGAGATTTGGACTCTCGGAATTCAAGACTTTTCCTCACATATAATTTACTTGAGTTTATCCTTATTATTCACTTGCTAGAATTAGTTTGTTGATCTCTTTGCATGCATTTGTGTAGTGGTCGTCTAGTAACTAGTTCTGAAGAACAGTCTAATTCCAAATTAGAGTCTAGTTCTGAATCCCAGTCTAGTCCCCAATCCCTCCTGAACATGGATCCTCCTCCCTAAGATGAATTAAGACAAGCCATTGCAGAGCTTACTGCCCGTCTAGGCCATTTAGAGGCTAGGTATGACGAGGATAATGACCCTCACCCTAGGCAAGACCATAGAGACAATGAAGATAACTTAGCAAAACATATCAAAGTAGAGGCCCCTACCTTTGATGGTGTTAGGAATCCCTAGGTCTACAATGATTGGGTGAAAGAGATGGAGCATTTGTTTGAGTGGTATGACTTGTCTGAGGACAGAAAAGTTAGGTTTGCCAAAATAAAACTTATAGGAAGAGCAAAACTCTATTGGGATAGTGTTGTTAACCACCTCCGCAAGACCCGCCAACCACACATAACTCTTTGGGAAGTAATGAAGGCCAAGCTCAATGAAAAGTACTTCCCAGTATCTCATCAAGGCAACTTGTTGGATCAATGGCATGATTTGAGACAAGACAATAGGTTTGCTACTGAGTACGTAGAACAATTTGAAAAGTACAGGATACGTAGCAATGCAACTGAAGATGAGCCAATTACCTTGAGTAGATTTAGGAAAGGTCTCAATTATGACCTTCAAAGAGAATTGGTGGCCCGACAGATCTCAACTCTTGATGATGCTTGTACCTTAGTGCAAGATTTAGAGCTGATCCCTAGGCCCCAAGGTGGAAGGAGATTTGACAATCGCATGTTGCATCACAACAATTTTGATGTTCCCCAAGGTAGATACCTTCAAGGTACCTAAAATAGGCCTTATCCCAATAGACCTTTACACATAGAAGAGACTCCTTAGGGTAGATACCAACAAGGTCCTCAAACTAGACCCAATCCCAACAATAGGCCCTTACGCCCTAAAGACAAAGGGAAGAGTGTGGTTAGAGAGTCATTTAGGCCCAATTCTAGAATCTAGTGCTTTAAGTGTCAAGGTTTTGGTCATATGGCTGCCCAATGTCCTAATAAGACTTTGTTGATTGAAGAATTGGATGGAGAGGAAGAGGTAGAAGAAGTAGTCTATGAGCCTAACATTGAAGACATTGTAGAAATAGGAGAGGATGATTCCACCCAATTAGCTTGCATTAGAGTCCTACCATCTTTTGACAACCTCAGTAAGGGTAGTCTTGATACTCTTGTAATGAGTGTTGTTAGGTGAACTCTAGCACAGTCCAAAGAAAGTGATGATTGGAAAAGAAATACTATCTTTCAAACCTTTGTCAAGTGTGGAACCACAAATTGCAAGGTTATCATTGATAGTGGAAGTTGCATTAATGCAGTTTCTTCTAAACTTGTCTCCCTTTTAGGTTTGAAGCTAGTTGCCCATCCTAAACCTTATAAGGTTTCTTGGGTAGATGATTCATCTATCACCATCAAGGATAGGTGTCTTATTCCTATTTATATCCTCTCATACAAGGCTCAGATTTCACGTGATGTAATTCCAATGGATGTAGGACACATAATTTTAGGACGACCATGGCTCTATGATTTAGATGTCACTCTTTATGGTTGCTCGAACTCTTGTTCCTTCTTGCATAATGGATAAAGGATTAAGCTTAACTCAGTCAAAACTAAGTTTGTTAGTGCAAGTAAGGCTAAAGAACAGTCCAAAAAGCAAAGTATGAATCTCATCAGTCTAAAAGAACTTGAAAGAACTGTCAATCAAGACTCCATCATCTTTGCTTTGGTTGTTAAGGAAGCTGCACTAGATAGCTTTGAAGAACCAAGAAAAGAAGTACAACCAGTGTTTCAAGAGTTCCAAGATGTTTTCCCTAAAAAGCTC